>MU827781.1:1671629-2288017 GCA_029204205.1 Desmophyllum pertusum
AAAGTTCAAATTTTTGCTTCAAGTTGTTTTGTTTAGTCATACCACGGACTCCTTTTCGTAGCACGCGTCTTTCCATTTCTCATTTTCTCGGGTATCAGATAATTTTTGGGGTCAGTTTAATCATTTCCGGGTCTGTATCAATATATAGATGATGTCACTAATCATTTTGTTTAGACTGCGAGCAGTCTCTATTTTTCGCTAAAGTCTGTGAGGCGAACGCGCGAGATTACGAGCGGCGGAGCCGCGAGTTGCGCTGGGCGCCCGCTCGTAATCTCGCGCGTCCGCCTCACGGACTTTAGCGAAGAATAGGACTGCTCGCAGTTAATCATTTTGGAGTCAGGCGAGAAAATCGGGATCATTTTCGGGGTCGCGATTATTTCGAGGACGCCGAACATAGTATTAACGTCCATTGCATAATGCCACCCGGTCCTAACACGGAAAATAAAGTGTCGGTACTTCAGCAAAACCCCCCACGAAAGCGAGACAGCATGTTCATAGCTGATCAGAAGGGTCTCTGGATAGCCACTAAAATTTTACATACCACACAAATGTTCGTCCATGTGTTGTTTTACTGACTGTCCTAGAACCTTTAAGCCGCATTTCAGCGGTTTTTGATTTTATTTTCACTGAGTAAACTACAAATCAAAAAACCGGCTGAAATGCGGCTTAAGGTTCATTTCTGAGCATATTAATTCGCGCGTAATTCGCGCGCACACTTTAAAAAAATGGCGGCTTTTTCATTATGGCTAAGCTCGCCAGAGAGGTAAAATGTGATCGTTTTCTCGTAAACGAGCGTGGTGACCCTATCATTTTTTTTCGCGCGCGCATATTTCGGTCTAGTAATCATCTTCTTTCTATACAGGAGTATACACCAATTCTCAGTGCAGAAAAAATAATAATCACTGGAATACGTAAACAAATACGTGTTTTTGGTTGATTTTGTGAGGAATTATGAGGTATTTTTAGTCGATTATATCTCTTTCGCGGAGGCTGGTGACCTATTCTTTTTATTCTATATTTTTGAAACCCATACATCGCAATGTTCAACTAGGGAAAGTTTCAGAAACTTTCTAGTGCAAACTTTTATTTCGATTGGAATTACCTTTAAAGGCTCTCGGACAGTCAGGAAACAACACTTATGACACGGACAACTTTTGATGATGGCATGGTATGTGAACTTTAATGACTGTTTATTATCCCTTTTTGTTCGCTGCTATTTTAGCGATAAAGCTTTATATTTTGTCACCGATTAGTCAAATCGTGAGCCTGGGCTCCCTGTGCTTGTTTGACTGAAACTACCTTAGTTGTCATGGCACAAGTTGTCTCCATGGTGATTAATGAGAATCGTTGAGTAGCTCTTTAGTAAACGCCTGCGCGTATAGGTACTGCGCGGTATTTTTTTTGTGTAAGAACCTTTTATTATAAGAAACGTTGAGGCTGAGTTGGCCAAAATTTTAAGAACATGTTTTAAGAACATACCCATAACTTACATTGGCGTAACATTTAAAGCTGTTCAGCTCTGAACTAATTACATTGTATATGAGCCACCCACGTATGTCACAAGGCTCTTTGATAGTTTTCCTGGTCACGTCCCATTGATTTACTGAAAATACTAACAGTCAACTCCCTCTAAAACGGACACCATCAGGACCGGCACCAACTGTCCGTCTTTAGAGAGGTGTCCGGCCTAGATAGAGTTTAGATACTGTCAAATGTCTGAAAAAACGGCCGCGCATGGACTAACACCAAGTGTCCGTTTTATAGAGGTGTCGTCTTATACATGTAGAGGCGTTCGTTAAGAGAGAGTTGACTGATTGTATCATTAGATAACTTAATAAGAACATATTAAGCACATGCATTTTCAGGCTCAAATCACCATAAAAATACGAACGTTCAGTCCCTGCTCAGCCTCAGCTCAAAAAGTAGACGTACGTTTCTTATGTTCTAGAGAAGGACTGAGTGTATCAGCCATGATTTTAAATGATTTTAAATGCGTCTTTTTCCATTTTTTTCCCCGCCTTTTTGATCGATTTTTCAGTGAGTTCGAGAACCATGCAGGACATCCGCATGGAAAGTAAAACATTCATGGAACAAATGCAACACTATGTTACTAACCTGATGAAAAGAAAGCCACGAACACAAGCACAGTTATCGATCCCAGAAAACATGTTTGTCACAACGTAATTGAAAGATTGTTATGAAACCAAAAGCGCCGGCGACTGAACACTGATCACAGGGCTCTCTAGCCTTCGATGAACTTGACTGAAAATAGACTGTTTGATTTGTGTTGCTTCGACGTTTATTTATTTGTTTTGTTTTATGTTTATCCGTTTTCTATGTAACTTTTGGTTTTTTCCCAATCGACGTCAAGATTTGCTAGTGGCTGAGAAATATATAAGCTTGACAGAAAGCAAACACTGGACGCTTTTGTCACTTAATATTCAGTCTCTTTGGTCGACCGATTTGAAGGTTCGTGGACCTCCGCATCGGCGATCAGTAGGTCACCATTGCACTGATACCAAAGTATAAAAAACGTTTATCATATGTTCATTCTAGCTTAACGCAAGATTGAAGCTGTCCTGAACATTTTCTTTACTTTTAACTTAATTTGTTTCGCGGTGGGCAATATACTTATGCTTAGCTAATCCAAACACCGTCTATATAACCAATGATTTTGCATTTTGTAGTGACTCAAAACAAACGGAAATATTTCTAATGTTTGCTTTAGCATGGGATTAAAGGATGAAAATGGTGAGTCATAAATAAAATTAGTTTTCGCCAGAATAAAGACAATCAAGCATTCATTGGAGTAACTAACAGTGGCGACCCAAATAGGGCGGCGAACAAATAATAACCGGTGCCGGAATCAGTGAAATTCAGAGAGCAATTCAGTCGTGACCTTGGAAAGCCAACGGAAGTCAATCAAATTACGTCAATCAACTACCAAAACGACAAATACTTGGTTTGTTTTAGCATCAGAACATTCAATTCTGATTGGTTAAAACTTACTTTCCTAAGCAACAAAAAAATACTCAAAAACACTCAGAAATTTTCAATCAATCATATTACTGACATGGGAAATAAAAGATTGGGATTTTTTCCGCAAACGTTTTCTTGAGAGAAATTTATTTATAGTATTAATTCGAAAAAAGTCCCAAAAAGAGGACACAAAATATGGAATGTTCGAGTTCAGATTGATTACTCCAGTATAAACACAAGTGGTAATTAACATATTAGGTAATCCCCCCGGCGTCTGTTGTTTAAGCAAACACGAAATTAACTGATGATCGAAACAAAACTATATGTGTACAGTGCAGCAACTGATAGCAGGTTCTGTCCCAATACTAGACTTTGTAAAATGCACCAATAAAAGCTTCATGTCGTCATACAATATGCCCTCTGGGCCGCACTAGGCCGTTCTCGCTGAAACTGTCTGTGAGTTATGTGTCCCGCGGGCTTCCACTTGCGGGCGATGTTGGTATCTTTTTGTCTTTGTATTTTGTTGGATTGTTCTAAACTGTTTTTTTTTTTCTGGAACGGGGAGTGGGTGGAGGGTGGTCACACCTCCCTCAAAGCGGACACCCTCGGGACGCGAAAAAAATGTCCCGTTAATAAAATTAAAAAAAGATCTTCACAATTCAGCGTGAAAAGAAAGCAAAATTAAAGAAAACATATTGCTGTCTTGAATTGGCTAACACACTTTATAATAAAACAAACTGCAATCTGCAAAACTGAAGTTTTAATATTTTTTAAATTCCAGTTAGATCCAGTTACGTTGCGGTTGATTCCAATTAATTCCTCGCGAAGCGAGGCCGAAGGCCTCGCGTAGCGGGGTTTATAATTCTGTCCCCCAAGAGCTGAGCGAGAGCAATTCTCGTGTGGCCTTTACGGTCATATTTATTTATTTATTTGTTTGTTTGTGGAGTTGGGGATGACATGACGTCACACGGCTCGTGGCCTAAGCTTAAGGCGCTAACTTTTAAATCTGATCTTCGGGATTGAGGGCGTGAGTTCAAATCCGACATGGTCCTTCTTTTTTTTTTTTTTTTTTTTTCGGTTCAAATCCAGGCCGTTCTTTTTTTAACCCCCCTTTTCTTGCTTAATAACATTGACTTTCGACGTAATCTTTGTACACGTAAATGTAAAAACAGGAACGGCTGCTGAAGAATACAATTTTTTTCCAAGTTTGTTTATCGAACAAATTTATATACGGGTCATTTGTGAAAAAAACCCGGCTTTATTAAATCCATTATCAAACAACAGGAAAAGGGAAAGACGACTCAGGCATTTCTCCAAGTACGATCAACATATGTTTTAGTTTTCATTGTAGACGCGAAGACTTGTGTCTGAAAATAATTCGCCGATCCGATATTGCGAAGAAGATTTTACCTACAAAAGCGAGGTGGTTTCAGATCATTCGGACGGAAAAGTGGGGAAAACAGTACAAGAGCGCTACAATTTATTACAGATATCGAGAGACGAGCGAACTCCAATCGAAACCAAAATCCGGTGCATAGCAAAAACACGGCGTTCGTCCGGCGATTCTCAGAAACCTTGCAGCGATTCTTGGAAACCTTGCAGATCAAATCGCAGGCGTGCCCGTTACTAGGCAACAAAAGCTTCGCGAGGGCCTGCGAGTCACGTATTACTAGTATAACCTGGGTTGTTTTTTTTTTCAAATATTTTCCGTTGACAGCAGTGCTCTCTTTCCTTAAGGTTTTTTTAAACGGGGAATGTCGATCACAACAAAGCAGAGGAAAGGGAAACAATTAATTCAGAAAATATATCTTAATATATTGCATCGCCAATCGCGTTATTCGCCTATATTAAAGAGGGTTTTTACTAAAAACCCTCTTATTTCCGCAGTATTTATAAAAACTTCCAATTTTCCTGAACATGAACGCAGCGAAAGTTATAAGTCGAGATAAAACTATATTACAATCACTTTTCACAATGAATTTTTTCTCTGTAAGTTTTCTTTTCTTTACGTTTGCTGTTAAATTTGGTTAGACTTGTACATTCAATATGTGGCATCTGTTTCGATCCGGTTTATCGGGACTTCATGGCGGGGCAATAAGAAGAAGGATATCTACCTACCATTCTGCTTGGAATATTTCACCACGAAGGTCACTAGTACGAAGAGCCATAAATGAAACAAAGACATTATCTTACAGTCTGGTGCACCTGAGATTTTGACGCGAAACGCTTCGAGCTTTGTCAGTGCCTGGCAATAGATGTCGACCCAGTACTGAGATCAAAGCTAATAAACTGAAAGTCAATGCAAAATGCGCGAACAGGAGATTAGAATGATAACTTAGTGTGTTCTGAATGAATTAACAAATAAGAAGCCAAAACCATGTATTATACTGTCATAAAACACGACGGAATTTGAGAACACCGAGAGAAATTTAGAAAACACGAAGAGCCGCAGGCGAGTGTTTTTCTAAATTTCTCGAGTATTCTCAAATTCAAGGAGTGTTTTATGACAGTATAATACATGGTTTTGGGCTTCTTTATGTTGCTTTAAAACATAGATTTACGCGCGCCGAAACGATTTAAAACACGCTTTTCTATGTTATATACTCTGATAAAACATGGTTTTTAACCAATCAGAGCGCGCGCAGTTTTCAGTCTATATTTTAAAATCAACTTTTTTGTTTGAAAGAATAATAAAAACTCGGATGGTTGAATGAATATTGTGGTCACTGACCATGCTATTCCTTTGCTCTTTTAAATTTTATTGAAAACCGAAGTGAACCCTTTGGGTAAATACGAGAATAGTCATGTGGTGGCTAAGTTAATCTGCCTTCTTAAATTGAAACTCCACTAAATGCTATACTGTAGAATGATTATCCGTGGCATAACAGCTGCCCGAATATCAGCACCTGTCAAACGAGATTGGGATATTTTAAAATGTATTTATTCTTGAAATCGCAAGCAATGAAGTTACGTCACATGCGCTACGAACGGAAAAAGAGAAACGAATGAAATGAACTTTATTATAGTGTCAATAAACACATAGCAGAATGAAAATCTACTAATTGGGGACACTATTTTAAGAACTAATTAAAATTTAATTAAGATTAATTACCACTCGTTTCTTTGCTTGCTGTGCATGCGCTGTCAGAAGAGTAAAAGCTGTACGCGATAATGCCCGCGACGAAAGGTACACGAGCTACGAGATTATCAAGTTTACTGAATTTATTTATTTATTTATTATGTATGTTAACCAACCCGTTAACCAATCCGTTAACCAACCTGTTAACCAACCCGTCAACCAACCCGTTAACAAACCCGTTAACCAACCCGTTAACCATGCAACCACCAACCTGTTAACTAACCAGTTAACCAACCCGTTCACCAATCAGTTAACCAACCCGTTACCCAACCAGTTAACCAAACCCGTTTAACCAACCAGTTAACCAACCCGTTAACCAAACCGTTAACCAACCAGTTAACCACCCGTTAACCAAACCCGTTAACCAACCCGTTAACCAAACGTTAACCAAATGCAACCAGTTAACCACCCGTTAACCCAAACCAGTTAACCAACCCGTTAACCAACCAGTTAACCAACCACTTAACCAACCCGTAAACCAAACGTTAACCATTAAGTTAACCACCCGTTAACCAAACCGTTAACCAACCCGTTAACCCAAACCGTTAACCAACCAGTTAACCAACCCGTTACCCAACCCGTTAACCAACCAGTTAACCAAACCGTTAACCAACAAGTTAACCAAACCCGTTCACCAACCAGTTAACCAACCCGTTACCCAACCCGTTACGTTAACCACACCAGTTAACCAACCAGTTAACCAACCCCGTTCCCCAACCAGTTAACCAACCCGTTAACCAACCAGTTAACCAACACGTTAACCAGCCAGTTTAACCAACCCGTTTAACCAACCAGTTAACCAACCCGTTCACCAACCAGTTAACCACCCGTTAACCGACCCGTTAACCAACCCGTTAACCAACCCGTCAACCAACCAGTTAACCAACCAATTAACCAGCCCGTTCACCAACCAGTTAAAAGTTAGTATAGGTAATAGCATGAGTTATGTAGTATTTGGAATAATACCGCGAGTAATATTTCAAAATTGTCCAAAATATCACGCGCCGCTTAGTCCCACACGCTAAACAATAGAAATGTCCGCCATCTTGTTTTTTTTCTTCTTCTTGGAGTCAATTGTCACACTTGCCATATTTGGAAGAGAGTGGTATTTCAAGACTTGAAATACCACTTCTCTTCCAAATATGGCAAGTCAAGAGTGGTATTTGAGATAAAATTCAGCTCGTTTTGACCAATCAGGGTTCAGAAATTTCTCAGCCTGTATTATAAATTAAGTAATACTATTAATTAACTTACCCTAACCATAAAAAAATAACCCTAATCCTAACACTAACAATTTTTAGGGTTATGGTTAGTTTTTGGTTAGGGTTAGGTTTTATGTTAGAGTTAGTCTGCAGTCTGCGGTCTGCAGTCTGCCGGCAGTCTGCAAATCTTATGTCAGACACTGGTTTTCGCATAAACTGGGCCTAAAGCATACGCCAGCCAGTAACTCGGCATATTTAACGCTATCATTTCTCCTCCTGCGTGATTGGCTACTGGTTTCGCGGGAAAATAGTCTAAAAATAACCTGGCCGTGAATCTGTTGTCCCGCACGCAGTGCTAGACGGAAACCTCTAGTTATATAGACCTCTACACACACTGATCGAATTAGTCTGAATCAGGGGGGAGGGGGGGGGGGGGGGATAGAAAGCCGGCACTTTTCTTTGAGGATATAGCGGTGCCAGGGCAACAGACCAACAGTGCGAATCCTGTGTCAATCAAGCCGTTGCTAAGAATTACGTCAACCAAAACTTAATTGTTTTTCTTCGGGACATTTTTTCAAGCTCGCAGCGTAGAGTTGTACGCGTGTAGCCTGCCAAAACGCAGCGCTGGCGGATTTTTGGCCTGATCTTTCATGCCGCCTAGATATATTATCTCGGCAGCGTGGAAGCAACAGGCGAAAAATCCGTCACGAATTTTTCGCTGTTGTGTGGTCACAGATTTTATACGATATTCAAATTTCTTAGTACAATAGCGATGTTTCTCGTTACGTCACCTATTGTTATTAATGTGCCAACCAGAGAACTATTTGGCTGTTGAAACAAAAGTTCTTTTGTTTAATGGTTGGCAAATTTGAATAACAAAACAAAATTTGACGTAATGTTGAGCAACAGTGAACACTCCTATACTGATTGTTATTGTGAACATCAATCTTCTTTAAATCGGTATTTAGGGTATATTTAATAAAATAAGTCAAAATGTTTGGAGTTGTTTAACTTTGCTTTGATGCGGTTTTTAACGGTGATTTGAAGCGAGAGAGAGCAGTTTTCGGACTTCAGTTTTTACTCCTTCTAGAATAACTAATATTACAACAAGGCATGCAACTTCGAGTAGTTTTGGACCGAAAAATTCCGTACCTCCTCTCGAATATTTCCCCCAAAAAACATTTCTTCGATTCAATTTCCTACCAGCTCCCGCATCTCGAAAGATCAGTCCCTCGAACTACAATCTGGCCAAATTTGAGTACGAAAGGTTCGCGGATGATTTTGAAAAGCCAGCTGGAATATACCCTGGGTACCCAGAGGTAGAGGTTTATTTCTCCGTCGCGTCGAGCTGATGAAACCAGAAACCGCGCAAGAAAAGATCTGGCACCCAGGGTAGCTGGAATATCGAATGAGTTTGAAAATTCGCTTTTTTACTATGATCTGTACCACCAGCTGGGACAATTATGCACATTAAAAAAAAAACGTGAATACGGCGTCGAATTACTACCTATGTCTCCCCCATAACGAGAAAACGCGTACCACGACAAGCACTTCCCATGGGTACCCACAGTGAAATACAGTAGTCAAAGTTGCATGCCTGGTTGTAATATATAATATTCTAGAAGAGAGTAAAAACTTGTGAAGTCCGAAAACTGCTCTCGCACGCTTCAAATCACCGTAAAAACCGCATCAAAGCAAAGTTAAACAACGTACAAACATTTTGACTTTATTTTATTAAATATAGACAGCCGTACGTAAATACCGATTTTAGGAAGATTAATGTTCACAATAAACAATTCTATTGTACTAAGAAATTTGAATATCGTAGATACCTATGACCACACAAACAGAAGATGGCAAGCCTATGGCTACAGCGAGAGTCTTTCGGATTCGGTCAGTAGTGCTACTACTGGAACGGGAAGCGAAGTCGGATGAAAATGTTTATCGTAATACACTAGGCGAAGCGAAATCAGACAACAACGAAAAGAACACGTGTTCGTTTTCGGAGCGAAAACAACCAAGGAAAACACCTTTTTGTTTATCATGCATACTAATTTTAGGTGTGAATGTCTTGATGGCAAGCTTTTTTTATTGTTAATAAGTTCCCGTGGGACAATCCTCTTAGCAACTAGTTGAGTGGCTACTGCGCACGCTCGGTTGCCTGACACCCGTCCGCAATTATGCTAACAATTTTATAAGGAGTTTCTATCCCCCTGGTCTGAATGCAATCAACAGCGCTCACTAGAATCGCCCAATGCATCTAAACATACATATAACATTTTGAATCGGCAAGAATAAACAATTACATATAAATTCGACTCCCACTCAAAAATTCACAAACTTCCGTAAGGGCTTTCTTCCAGTATTGGGTCCAGTCCGTCACGGCACAGAATCCATAGATCCTCCGCGGCAACTTCGCGGGCTTTTCGGCTATTCAAGATGGCGGAAGCAAGGTCTTCGTTGGACGAGCTAAAACAGTTGAAAGTTGTTTGAATTAAAGGCTCGGTTATCATCGCTTGGACTAACCCACTTCAGGTATAGTTCTAGATAGTCCATTCTGTTTGCTTATAAATGGAAATAAGCGTGATCATTTTCGCTTTGTTAGTCATTCTGCATGGTTTCGCGGCAAGATCCGCCATATTGAATACGGAGCAAACGTAGCGTAAAATAAATAGTTTATATAGAGAATTTCAGGGATTACCATGCCAACATGAATTTGTGTTAAATTCAATTTTCTGCAAATATCTGTGAATTAAAAAAATAAATATATAAGTAAAAGATTGTAAGATAAAAATAAGAACCAAGTATTTACCAGATTACATGAGACCCGCGATATATTTTGAGGGGATTGGGGCCGAATTAAAAATTACAAAATGACGGATGGGCATGAGCAAAATATATGGCGGAATTAAGGGCTGAGCAAGTGGGCATTAGTAATTTTATCTTCGGCCTAGTGGGCCGGCATTAGCCCACGGGGAAAAGTTTTAAACCGGCCACGTATCTGGCGGCCTCCCAGTTTTCGGATAGCCTCAACTTTGGCATCGTTTCGCTGATTTTATTGGCAAAAATGAGAAAGAACGAAGAGTTTGTTATGAAATGGCTAGTCCAAGCAAGGGATAGAAAACCCTGTGAATATTTTTAAAGGTATTTTTGTCCATTTTATGTCTGTTCACAGGCTTATGAAAGACAAATATTTTTAATTATATCTGTCTTGAATCTTTGCATTGATTTTAAACTTGAGAAGTACGAGCCCGGGGGTGGGCGTTTGCCCTCTTTTTAGGCGTGACCGTGGGGAATTTGAATGACTTGCTTGTAACCGTGGGGAATTTGATAAAAATATTTCAAAAATGTCAAATGCCAGGGGTTTTCCGGGGGGGGGGGGGGTGGATGGGCCACTGCTGGAATTGACTGACGCATTATCTTTTTTGATCAAATTTATGGCAATTTCAACCATCACTTTACCAACAGTCAACCAACAACTCAGACAACTTCCGACCGATCACCAACAGTCGGCCACAGTCGGCCGCAGTATGTGTTAAACACTGTGGAAAAAGCTGTTGGCTGACTGTTTGGCCGACTGTTGTCCGACAGTCAGTGGAAGGAGGCTGTACATGATCTTCACAATAACCAAAGATTATACTGATGAAATGTAGAGCCTGTCTCTGCGTACCTTGCAGACCAAGGGGAGGGGGGGGGGGGGGGGGGGGGGGGGGGGGGGGGGGGGGGGGGGGGGGGGGGGGGGGGGGGGGGGGGGGGGGGAGGGGGGGGGGGGGTGGGGGGGTGGGTTTTGTGGGGGGTGTGGGGGGGGGGGGGCGGGGGGGGGGGGGGGGGGGGGGGGGGGGGGGGGGGGGGGGGGGGGGGGGGGGGGGGGGGGGGGGGGGGGGGGAGGGGGGGGGGTCTGGGGGGGGGGTGGGGGGGGGGGGGGGGGGGGGGGGGGGGGGGTGGGGGGGGGAAGAGAGAGATAGTAAGCCGGCACTTTCTTTGAGGACATAGCGGTGCCGGGCAACAGACCAACAGTGCGAATCCCTGTGTCAATCAAGCCGTTGCTAAGAATGACGTCACCCAAAATTCATTTTTTTCTAACCCGGAAAACTTTTTCAAGCTCGCAGGCGTAGAGCCGTCGGATGAAAATGTTTTATCCGTAATACACGATGCGAAGCGAAATCAGGACAACAACGAAAAGAACACGTCTTCGTTTTCGAGCGAAAACACCAAGTAAAAACACATTTTTTGTTATCATATTAAGTGAATTTCTTGCCTGACAAGCTTTTTTGCTGTTAATAAGTTTCCCGTGGACAATCCTCTTAGCAACTAGTTGAGTACTACTGCGGCACACTCGTTGCCCGGCACCACTATGTCCCTAATTATCAAACCATTTATAAGGAGTTTCTATCCCCCCCTGCTGCAGACTTTGCTCGAATTTTTTAACAAAATCGTTTTGATATCGGGAAAATTTATTCAGTGCCTGACAGCATTATTGAGAACAAATATGGTTTCATTATTTATATGAAATCTTCTAACTCTGACACATTTAAAGGGGCTATGTCACGCTACTTTTTGCAATTATGTTACTCACAAACTACATGTAGTCTTAAAATAGATTGAAACCACTAAAGTAATTGAAATGGATTGGCAAAACGGTTAACTTGAAAAAACGATGGCCCAATGTTTTTCAAGTGTAAGTCCATTTGTATCACGAAGCAAGTGGAAATAATGTTTTTGAAATCATCTGTGTTTGTTATGTAAGTGAATTCATCTTTGAATTAATTATTGTATTGGATTCTGGCCAATGGAAGTCAAGAGAGGATGATCTAAGAGAACACATCCACCATACATGGGCCTCTTCCAATGATTAATTTTTTCACAATCTAATTTTAGCGCGTGGTCATACTGCGCAGCTACTTTAAAGGGGCACTGTCACGGATTCGCATGCGCGAAAACTGCCTCACTTCCTGTCGACCATAAATTATTTGGCCGCCATTCCATAATGACGGTTAGTGAAATTTTGCATGTATTTTGTTTCTAATCACGATTATGTAAAAAAGAAAAGTCCATAACTACTGTAAAAGCGTGCGCTGTTCGCATACGTATTTTCCAAACATGATTTGCATACAAAAATATTTTCTGCAACGGCCGTAACGCAACGCACTTGGACAGCCAAGCTTAGATTTATCCATTAGTACAGAAGTTTTCAACGGATAACCGTTTGCCGTTGGCAGGCTCAATATTTTTTCTCAACGTATTACCTGGCTTGCTTCGAACGGGTGAAGATTTTTTTCGGAACCGGGGTAGCAGCAGGGCCGTTTGGAACGGCTGAAGAATTTTTTCGAACGGGTAGCGGCAGTTATTCGAACCTATTTTTCGAACGGTAGTAGCAGCCGTTCGCTTGCTAACCGTTCGGGTAGTGAACGGATTTTTAGCCTTTCAACGGAAAGCCGTGTTGTACGTTTTCGCGTGAGAGGTCAAATGAGGTCACATCTGTTTCGATCCCTCGTCTCCTCAACAACTTTTTGTCGCGAAGACAGTATCGTATCACCGTATATTTCCTTCGTAACCTGCAACGAATTTCGCTTCAAGCCATATTTTGAAACTGTTATCTTCAAGATAAATGCGTTTATGGGGTTTTTTTCCACTCTCTCTTGGCTCTTGTCGGGGTATTTAATATTTTTTTCGCCAGAATTACTACGCTTTCACCGTGCCGCCGCCGCCACTATCGACGCCATTTTGGTTTGGCAACTCAAACTTGAAAAAGTTAGCCCAACCTTTTAAAAGTTCGACTCGCGAGACTGGCGCAATGCGTCCTTGTGACATGCCCCTTTAAGGAAGACACCTGATTGGTCAGTTGGTAATGACGTAATGAAATTTAAGATTGGCGGCTTTTTAAATTTCGATTTACGATTTCAGTAGATGGATGTCAACACGACGGCGAGAAAAATCTTCGCAATGACATCTGATCCTCTGATCATTGGCCGGCGACCATGGGTACGAGAACTAACTAACTTTCACAGCATAGCCCGAAGCTTAAAATAGATTGAAAAAAACTATCATGGGGCATGGGGATGTGTTCTCTTAGAGACATTGCTTTTTAGTTCGCCTTCGTCTTGTATACACGCCTACTGCTTTTTTTCTGCTGTTTTTGATCGTTATGCCTTCCAAGAAGGGTTCCGCAAAGAAATCAAAACAACCAGCGGACTGCTCTTTGGCTCGAAAAGTTCTGCACCAAGGGCAGTAGTACCAATAGCCATGATGGAAAGTACTGGCGGAGCACCAGATTACCACTGAACCCATCCTCGCCGGGATAACTGAGCAGGATTTGTCCGATATGCAACTCGTGGTGGGGCATAAAATCCTTTCTCGCCGAGTGATCGCGAACCCTAGTACACAAGCTAATTGTTTTTTGGGCGGTTATTATTTGAGCTGTATCAATTCACGAAGTGTTTCACAGGAATTATTAATTCAGCGAATCATTGGTCCAAGAGTTTTTCCTTTTGTTATGATTTTTCGTTTAAATTTACATTTAAATAGGTTATTCTGTTTTTCCTTTCTGTGTGCGAATGTAACCGTCGGAGAGAGCGGAATAAAGTTTGTTCAACGGATTCTACCCCGATGTGCGTCTTCTGGTTTGCCGAGCCGACTTTACAGGAGGTTTCTTCGACCATTCAACCCTTCAAGTTGGAAGACGAGCTCGCTATGATTGAAGGCGGAATTTTCGGCACTCCACCAACTCAACAGAATGAAAAGTCCACAGTACCTGAACAGACAAAAGCTCAAGCTCAGGCTCCTAATTCCTCGAGCGATTCCACCGGCCATTACTACCTTCAGATCTTATTTAACGGACTCGATGGAAAGCAGTTAAAGCAATTAACATTTGCACAGTTTATGTTGGCAAACCTTAAGATCCTCGAATCGCTCATGACCAAAAACCCCTCGGAAGCTAGTGATCATCTGAAATATCTCAAGTTTTTGGCCATCAAGGGCACGCGATTTCAAACAAGAGCAATCCTCGCCTTTGATGCGGCTTTGCTTTGACCGGCAAAACAATAAGATATTTTGTATATTTCCCAGTGTATTTACTCGAGTCCTTAGATGTAAACCGCGAATAATTATTCAGTGTATTTAAATGAATAAGTGACTATCTCAGTTATGAATGCAATTCTTGCAATATTGCAACATAAGCCAGAAAAAAAAAATTCAGACCTTACTAGTGCGATGCTCACCAACTGAGCTGTGAAGCCACACACATTGGGGAGCAGGTCAATTGTGAGTTTACTAGACCTGTAATAGGAATGCACTGCGATGATCACTAATTCATTTTATCTCATTTCCGCAGTTCACACATATATGATTTCATTCATATAATTAATTATCACGGTGTATTTCATTTATAAATTTGAGTTTGAAGCTCGTAAACAAATAATACAGGGAAGAATAGCAAAAAACTAGTGTGACACACATTTCCAGAATTCCTTTAAATATTTCTATCTGGCCACGATAAATTTTTGCAAATTGTCGCTTCAATCTCTGAGATCATCGTTTTATTAAGAAAAATTGTCCACAACTTTTATTTTGTTGGAAATACCCATAGAGAGTCTTAATCCTATCCTGCCGGGGGGGGGGGGGGGGGGGGGGGGGGGGCAAAATATGCCCGCGCTGACTTCAAATTTATCGTACTTAGAGAGCATTCAAGCAATTCACAGCCAAATTTTTATGAACTTTCCTAAAAATTATCTGGGAATATTTTGGTGTGTCATCATTTTGATCACGTTGACTTGATGTTTCCTGGCAACCAGTTTTTTGACAGGCCATTTTAGCCAAATTTGGTATTTTCAGCCTTAATTTTCAGTTTTTCATGAGATTTCCCTTTCTACAAATAGTTTCCTCCACAATCTTGCAATTGTTTGCATCCTTATATTGTGTTTTCGATGTTTTCAAATCAAATTTGGTGATTTTCTGACATTTCTGAACAATTTAAAAATCCAAGATGGCGGATCCAAGATGGTGGATATTTTTAAAGTATGACGTTATTTTGGCGTCATATGATATCACAATTGATTCTTGATTGTCACTAAAATAAACATGTTGCATGCTTTTTACACCACATAAGTTTCATTTTTATAGCACAAATACTTTTCGAGATACAGATCGTTTAAAACCGAAATGTGTTGTTTTTTTAGCTTAAATGTTTGCTTTTTACGATGAAATCTTTGCAAAATCTTAACATCTTTTTTTTTTTTTTCTTGATTTTTTCAAAACCAATTTGGAGATTTTCTGACATTTCCGAACAATTTAGAAATCCAAGATTTCGGATCCAAGATGGCGGCTTTTTTAGCGTATGACGTCAATATGGCGTGTATGACGTCATAATTGACACGTGACTGCCACTAAAATAAAGATTTTTCGGACGTTTTTATTAACACCACCATGTAATTAAGTTTCATTTTCATAGCGTCAATACTTTTCGAGATACATAGGGGGGGGGGGGGGGGGGGGGGGGGGCACTATCTGCGCCCCCCCCCCCCCCAGGCTCAGGAACGAAAAAAAAGCCCAGGCAGAATAGGGTTAATGTAGCCAAAATAGGAAACTTGTATTCATAATTAGTTTAAGTTTATGAGAGTTTTCCATATATATGTCTGTAAGAGAGTGCCAATGTCTACAGGAAATTTTACAGATGGATGTATGAAAATTTGAAGACTCAACTACGCTGAATATGGACCCCATCACGGCCACATTCCTCAAAATTTGATGAGGAAAATCATATACATGATATCTTTAGTTTATAATCCATAAATAAGGCAGAAATTGTAAGAAATTAAAATGGCATTTATTAATATCTTCTTTGTTTATTGTTTTAAGGTTTAAAAGGCTGATCTGGTTGCAAGCTACACAGTTATTTTGAGTCGGTAAGTTTCACCCTATAGTACCGGTCAGTGGTACCGGTATTTATTGTATATAATTTGTGAATTCATTTGTAGCCCACTCGCTCATGTGATTCCTTGTTATGTTTTCACCGGTCATTCATCAAATACTCTTAGTAATTTAGTAATGCTGTTTGCTCTATGCTACAGTAGTTGGGGCTTGGCTTTATCTTTCGTATCTACTGGCGTGATGGCAGTGCCTCTTCGGATCCACGTCTTCAGGATAAACTCAAACAATGAAGATCTTCACTGGATAATTGTTTTAGTAAAAAATCATACCAATTGTCTAGTAATAACTCTAAATCCTCCTCCGAACCTCGGAAACAAGAAAAAAACTGCCATTTTGTAGACAACCTCCAGCCACTGCACACTAATGGCTGATCGATAGTATACGAGTAGCTCAGCCATCAGGTTGTCTCATTTGCATTATATATATACAGCCTCATCAACTATCACATCATAGAAATCTCGAGCTCATAATCTAATTGTTAAATAAATCAAAGATTTATCAAGTTAATAACTATTTTAATTAACTTTTAGATTTTATCTTAGCTTTGTCTTTTTTAGTGTAGTTCTTTACTTTTTATGAAATTTCAGAGTTGTTTTATTAATTTATTTCAGGACCCCCTGAAAACCACCCCCGTGAGACGAGCCTCTTGAGGAAAGATTGTTATTATTGTTAGTAGTAAAAATCTACTAATATACTAATGCAAATGAGACAATCTGGTTGGCTAGACATATTTTTTTATCTGGTTAAGGTTCCTCCTCAAAGAAATAATTTTCCCATTATAATTATTCGAGATAAAGCATTCATTCGTCGGTAACAGTCATAAAAAGCTGTAGTCAAGAAAACTGCCGAGTTTAGAGCGTATATTAACGGGCCACTCTTTGATAAATCTATCGAGTCTTTATGCACGGCCAACCATTGCGCAGTAGCCGTTGAGTCATCCACGATCGTCAGTCGTTATATAACGCAACGAAAGTCAGTTTTATCACTGTCCTTCCAGCTTTATCACCTCGCGCGGCGCACAGTCGAGCTATTTCACTTTCACGATTACTTAGTTTGCCAGCCAGCTCATTTTAGTCTGCAGAGCGGTTATTTTGCGGAGCGGCCTCGTCGAACTCTCCTGCTGCGTCTCCGCCATTCACCACAAAGCTGCACAAAGCGAAGTACAACAGTCAGGCACTTTCAGCGTGAATTCCTTCAACTGCTACAACTTTCCACATTCTGTTTTCCACGGCTGTAATTCTTTTTGCAGGGACAATTGAAATGCGATTGGAAATTTTTTTTTCATGATAGGCCATCCCCATAAAATGTATTGTTTCCCATCGCCTGACCGACCCAATTTTTTCAATTTTTTTGCCTGCGCCCTTTTCTCTTCGCGTTTAAAGTTTAATTTGCTTTATTTACATCTTTAAAGTAACTCTGACATCTAAATCAGCCCAGTAATGACGTCTTCGAGTGATATCGGCTCGTAACAAAATGGTGGTCACACAAAGAATGAACTGCGGTTCAACTGGCTACGGGGAAGGCTCGCTGGGAAATTATTTTATGTATTATTTGTCAATATTTCGTTTTTCTCGGCTTTTCTTTTCTTTCTTTTTTTAACCGACCGACCGACCCACTTTCACGAGAGAGAGAGAGGGCGATGGAAACAAACCTTTTATGGGGATGGCCATACTGTGGGACGCTTTTTTCTGACCATTTTTCGAAAAGCGTTTCATAGTAAAATGATTTGAACATGCAGGCGCCTTGTTTTCCGAGTTTTTGATATTAGGGGCCGTTTGCAGAGTATATTTGACATGACAGTCTGTCAATTTTTGTCCAATCACAATAAAAATAAAATAAAGTCAACCAATCAGTTGTATTTGTTTTTACGTCATTCGCAATCGCCATCAGATCAAGTGATCAACACTTGGGCTTCGACTGGCTTTTTTTTTTTTTTCTTCAAATGGTGTTTGGCGACGCGCGATGTGAAAATGATCGGAGGGTTATAAATAAATGAACCCCTTTTCTGGCTTGCTTGTATATCACATTTTACCCCTCGAAACTTTACTTCTTGGTCAAATTTTTTTCATTTTTTCGGACAATCTGATTGGTTCCCTACTCGAGGCATATGAGGCAATGTACTATTTACCTTAGTTTTGGGACACGTGAGCTATAAATATACGTTTTCGATTTATATTTCGTGGAAAATTAATTAATATTTCCCGTGACGAAGGGACCCTGGGGCGGCGAATAATTGCTTTATAAATATACAAATCACAGGAAAAATGTCCAAATTTCTTCGAGGAAAATTTAAATTAAAAATTTAAAAGGACGAAAAATATTCCGCCTTTTTATGCCCGGACCAAAAAGAATTGAAACTTCGGCGTTTATTTTAATTTTCCAAATAAAGTAGGGAGGGTATACTGCCTCTAAGACCGTGGAGTAGAGAACCAATAAAATTGGCTTGAAATTTCTTTGATAAATTGGCTTTTATTATCATTGGTTTTGAGTATATTACTGGTAAATAATGAGAAATATATTGTGAATTTTGTTGTTCCAGGCACTGGTTCAAGCCGAAGCCAAGTGATTATCATGAAGGTCAGGTTTTTATGCTATAGACACTATTAATAAATGGCCGGCCCTCCAATTTTTGTGGCTTGGGCTAAGTTTTCAAAGCCGATTTGATTATATCACATTAACATGCACTGCAAATATATCACCTTTGGAAGTTTTTTTGAGTATTTTTGGGTTAAATGGCTGCAAAGTTATGGCTCCTCATTTTAAATTTAAGACCATTTGTATAGGCAAATCATATTCTATGCCTAAAAAGCATCGTTTTGCATGTTTTTTTTTTTCAAAAATTTCAATTTGGCTATAACTTCTCTTCAATATGAATATGGCCTTAAAACTACACATACTGATTCATTTTTTGACATGATCTTTTGTTTTTATTCAATTCTTTCTTTCTTTTTCAATTTTTTGCAACACATGAAAGTATGGCTATTTAGGAATCTGGTTTGTGATTTTCCCATACTTAAATGAGGCTATAACTTTGGACCCGTTTAACGCAAACGAGCTAAAAACTTTATAAAGACAACATCTTTTTAGTGCTTAAATTTCTTTCTGAAAACCTAGCCAAACAAAACAATTGCAAAAGTGGCTATTTAGCGGGGCCAGATAAAGCAACTTTTCATGCGCTGCTCATGCGTGGCTTTTTCTTCAATATAACAGTGAAAACCCGATTTAAACGAAGTGCCAAGGGACTGGGAAATTTGGGTTAAATCGGAATTTCCGTTAACTCAAGAACCCCGATATAACAGAATTTGTTTGAAAACTGACCAAAACTTTTGTAAATCGGGGTAGGTTAATAATCAATTTGCCGTAATGTTAACTGATTAAAAGACCAAAGAAGCTAAAGCCGGGGGGGGGGGGATTAGATTGGCCACGACAGTACTATTTTTTTAGCAACATGTATGACTTATAGTAATGGGACCTGCTGACAACTTTCTTAGTGAATTAAAATATTTCTACTGTAGTACGATTATTCCATTTCCTGTGGCGTGATGACATTTATTTCTGTTATATCGGGTAGATTTTAACATTCGGGCTTCTAGATTGTGTTTTCGTTATATCGGGTATTTTCGTTTAAATACGGGGTTCGTTGTGAAATCGGGGTTTCCTTTTCATACAGTGTATTGTAATTCTGGCCGGGCTGATGAATTTGTGCTTTAAATCGGGGACTTCGTTAATCGAGGTTCGTTAAAATTCGGGGTTTTCATGTATTTAAAAGAGAAAAATAAGAAGTCGCTGTTTTATTTGAGCAATAATGTAGCTTTTAAAGTAATTTTGAAATATTCAAAGCAATTCTTGGTCACGTGACTGGATGACGTCACGTGAGAAACGTGGTTGTCAAAAACGTGTTTCTTCACATAAACCATCTATCCCCATGTAGATTTTCGTTGCTGATGCGCTTTACATTTCATGAGATATGGCTGAACCAAGTTTTCCACCACATTTTTGTCTCTCGTGTATAGCCCCGTGACATTTAAAAATGCCAGAAATATTTAATGGCCATTTCAAAATGCCCCATATCAATGTCTTTGCTGACTACATGATTGTTTTTCATTATAGAGAGCTCTGTTCTCACAGTAAACGAAAACGCACTTTCGGGCGTGGTGCACGTGACTAATGACTTTCATCACAAGGAAGTTTGGATATGAGAAGTTACTTTGGCATTGGAAAAAATTTCCTCAGTTGCAAAGGACTCTGGGAAGGTTCTTATTTATAATGTATATATTGCTTTTATAATTATTATTATATTATTATTTATAATTATGTCTTAGGTTCACAATCTGAGGACGAAGCTGGATGCAAGTGACAGTGAAGTTCGTGATGAAGGAAAGGAAGACCGGTCGCCGTGCAGCGGTGAATTATCTGCAGGCCAAGAAGAGACACGTTAGAACGCGCTTAAAAAAGAGGGCAAGACTCGATATATGAGAAACGAAGGAAGAATCCGACGTTATTTTTGGGAAAAAAATTGGCCACCACCCCCCTTTTGACGACTCGGTGATTGCCATGAGGTCCTTCCCTGGTACAGTTTAGCGAAGAAAACGCGAGGCTGGACAGAGACGATTTGGACAGAATTGTGGGATATACTATAAACGAAATGGAAAGTGCCAAAGGTAAATATGAATGTTCCATTGTATTGTTTTATATCATCAGCAACCAGATTAACAGTGGGAACTTCCCATTGGACACCCTGTGGAAAAGGAGAAGTTGCCTGTCCCTTAACAGAGGTTTGCTGTTTGTTTGTTTTTAATAATGTGCCAGCTAACAAAAAATGCCTGGTTTCTCTGGCTTGTGAGAATTCAGTCCATTTATTTTAAAGCGGGACAATAAAATTGCATGAATTAACTTGCAACAGCTAGCAACACTTGATTGTTTTTTAAAATTATGGGTCCATTTACATGTAAGTTATAGGTTCAATACTATTGTGTCAAGTTTCCTTTTAATTTTGAAGATGTAGGCGAGACATTAGATCAATCACTGATTCAGAAATATGAACTGTACAACTAAAATTTAACATATTGTTAGCCGATTAGTTTTCCCCTTTAATTTGGAGGTCGAAATATAACAGTTCTTTTTCGCTCCAAAATTTGTCTCCCGTCCCCCCTTATAAAAATGGATCTAGAGGTGATAATTAAATACAAATATTATCACATGCGCGTTTTGCCGGGACAAACGTTTGTCATAGTTTCCCACTTTAATGGAGGTATCCCAAGCAGAGGTTCAACTGTATACTTGGTTCCTCTCCCCAGTGGGGAATAGGGCCAGAAATGAGCTTTTCGAGCAGTCGATCTGTTTCTGTTCTTTTGTCTACAACATGCTGTTTGCACCCCATGAAACAACAAACGTGAAGATATATGAAGGCAAAGTGAAGGTTGTACATGTTACATGTACTTTGGTTAATTTTTGACATTTTTTCTAATGCCCAAAAGCGGAAAAAAGAGCGACTTTTGGCTAAAATTTATTAGGCACAAGTGCTCATTTGTTAGTGTTCATCACTAATTAATGTAATAAACTTTCTCAGGGGTTGTCGATTCATGTTGAGTCAACACTTTAAGATAGCATCGCTATCTCAAAGAAGCTTTGTTGCCGCGCACAAATGAGGGAAAAGCATAAAAAATGAACTTTCATCAGAGGTCCGCCCCTGGGCCTTTTCGATTGCTTGAGAACTCTTGCCCAAGTGAAGGACGAAGAGCTCGTGTATGAGCAACTAAGAGCTACGCAGAAGGAAGAAAGGAAGCAGAACATCAAAAACACGTGGCCTCCACAACTGAAAACTTAATACTCAAGGTACTTTTATCATACAAAAGAACATTGATTTAACAACAAATTATCCCAAGAGTGAACGTAGAAAAATAATCAAGACTTGAGGAGAACTTTGAAGGTGATCTTGACAACAGGAGGTCCAACAATTATGGGCAAGTGTCCCTCCAGGGTGATAAAAAAGCAGCTTTATTATTGGTTATCTAAGTGGCCTATGATGGCTGTTTTGCTTATTTTTATAATAATTTTATACCTGTTATATTCTGTGAAAAATTAAATTCAGAAATCAACTATTAATTAAATAGTAAATAATATTTATGTTTTCCTTCCCTAAGCCCTTCAAAATGAAAAAGAAAATGTAATTTTTTTTCACAGTCGACCAGTGAGGACAAGTAATGAACTCCTAAAGTTGGTAAGAGCACCCCTCATTTATTGTTTTGGTTATGTTTGAATGTTTTTGATAAGGTGGAAAAGAGACTTAAATTTGTCAGGAGGTTGTGTTCAAGATATGCTATTCAGGGCTAAACCGGCTCAGAGTGTATTTGGTCTGTTGAAAACCAATAATATGGAATACTCCAGTTCTCTTTTTCACAGATTAATTCAAGAAACTCCAAGTTGGCGGATAATTGGCTACAAAGACTGTTGGGATCAAATTTTGTTGAAAAAGCTGTATATTTTCTTATTTTTCAAATACAAACACGTCCTTGCACTTAAATATCTGAGTTTGCCGAACTAATTTACATTCTCTTATGGCCTACATTAATTATATAATTGCATTGGCATTGGAGGAAAATAAAATTATTAGTCATGTCGGTAGATACTTAATATATATTGATTCTTCAGTTCGGATGGTTTTGGAAAATTTGGTCAGTTTAATAGTTGGGTTAAAAGAATTTTTTGGTTAACCGAATTTTTTGGCTAACCGAATTTTTTGGTTAACCGAATTTTATGGTTAACCAAATTTTTTGGGTTAACCCCAAAAATTTGTTTGGTTTAGCCACTTTTTGGTTAGCGGAATTTTTTTGGTTAATAAAATCGTTTACTTAACATCATAATTTAAAACCATTTTTTTAACGTTGGCTAACTTCAATTCTAAACCTGTTGATTACCCTGAAACAAATTTTTTTAGTCGCTTGAAAAATACAAATGTAAATGGCCGCCATCTTGAAGTGGGCGAAGAAAAATTTACGCCCTCGGCGTATCGTCCCATATGGGGAAGAGATCTAGACCGCGCGATTAGCCAATCAGATTCAGGATTTAGATTCCGGACCGCAATACGCTTCAGAAAAAAATAAAAATCTGTAATTTTGTGTTTGGGAAAAATGAAAATGAAAAATTAAATATTAATATCCAGTCATTTGTCATTAAAAAGCGGGTATAAATCAAAGCGCAAGTTTTTAATCTCGAAAATTTGCCTCTGCACATTTTCGCGGAAATTAAGTTTCCCGCGAAAATAAGTAACAATAAGGTACTTGAACGATAAATGCATACTCAGTATTCTTGGTACTCCCCAGATAATTATGGTCTTCCCAGGCTGAAAAAAGCAAGGTTCTTACTCGCTACGATAATAGTTTAAGCCAACTGTTATCTGAATCAAGTTGATATATAAGACGATCGACGCCTCTCATTATTCGCACCGCAAACAATTAATATTTTTTGTCGTATTGTACTTTCATTAATTATGGCAACTTTTTCAAATTTCCTTTTATCCCCTCTCATTATAGGCTTGGCTAAGCCAGCTGTCCTCCTTTCCCAAAAGTCGGCTCAAATTTTGAATTATTTACTGGGCTACAAATAACATTCGGTCAACGACCAAGGGCCGACCAAAATTTTCCAATGTCCGATGAAATCCCCAACTGTGGTCGGACATAATGTTCCGGAATATTGTTTTTTTTTTGCCTTCCACGCAAACGCTAACAAGTTTTATTTTAAAGCGCAACTTTACATTTATTTACTCTGCAATGACAACGCGTTAAATTAAGCAGGTTCGGGTTTGCTTATCAAGCAGTATTGTTAATATACTGTCCGACCTCATTTTTTGATTTGTCCGCCAAAATGGCGACTTAGTCAGACACATTCCCTTTCAACAAAAAAAAAAATGATTTGCAGCTCTGATTTTTATTCAACGAAAAACTCCCCGGACAGTAAGCGGTCGGGGCAATCACTCGACCCGACGCTTAACGAAACTGTGGTTTATTTGGTCCAGTTTCCTAACGTACATTTGTAATGTATGCAAAAAAACGCGTGAAAAGCAAGTCTCTACCACTTTCTAATAACTAGAACAAATGGTGCTAATCAATAACCAATTAATTGGGCCAAACGACTATCTAAATAGGCAATGCTCATTAGAGGGACAAGATATTGTAATTTTTATTGACGGAGAAAGCGCAAATAAAAACCTGAAAAAAATATGGACTGCTGTAAAAGGTAAACAAAATATATATTTTATAATGTAGAAATTTTTTATTTGTTCTAATATTGTGACTATGTATGTGTTTGTTCTTCTTTAAACCCGGCAAAAGAGGATGAGTGTTTTTATGTGTTTGATCGTGAAAGTTCAACTTTCGCTCTCGTTTTGCCAGAAACTCTCATACACTCAGCGTCGTGCCCTCTTCGTCGAATGGAATGGAAACTTTATTGCAACTCCCTACAAGGGTTTTTCAGTTACATAACTACTTAATTATAACCTACTTTATTAAAGCCGCCCCCTCTCTTTCCCCCTACTTATAACTACTTATAACTACACGAATAAGCACATAAAATTTGGTAAAAACACGATAAGCTTAAAAGAAAGAAATTTAAATTCATAGATTAATCAGTCGAATTTGAAACATGGCCCAAAATTTTTCTTGAGAGGTCGTTTCACGACCTTTTCGCCCCTCGTTTGACCGAAGTGATAATAGTCGATGAAATTGAAGAAAACTCTCGTGAGAGCCAACTCTCAACAGCCCGCATCCTCGTTTGACCCCGGGATTTACTGTTAAACTTTCTACATGTTTGTTAGGAAATGTTGTTTTAGGAAAATGTGGTGGACGACCTCCTTCTGTTTTTTGTATTCGGATTCTGTTTCAACTTCGTTTACACGGGCTGATCAGCATCAGTGCAGAGTGGAATTTAACATTTCAGGCATGGCTCTACAGGTATTCGTCTTCAAAAAGTTCTCGCCTATTGCAAGAGGACCTCATGGTGTGACGTCCAGATGCGAGAGGGAGGTCACGTGTCAGAGCTATAACTACGTCCTAACCACAAAAACCTGTGAATTAAAATAATCGAACTAAAGAGGCAAGACCAGAGAACTTCTTCCCAGACCCTGCGCGATTTTACATCAGGCGTTTTAAACAACCGAGGTATGGAATTAAACTTTACACCTCTAAATACAATAATATATTGCATAACACTTATAATAACAGTCCAAAACTCGAATCAATCGAATCAAAATAATCCGCGTGCTAAATCTAAGGACTATTATACAGCTCAGTAAGTGCTTATGATCCGACAAAAAGTAAATTCTATACATAATAAGCATTTCCGATTTGCTTTTTGCCTCTACTTCGAAACGAGTCATGCATGGTGCACGACCATTCAAATGAAAATGACTTTTTGATTGTCGTTGAATAAATCTGTGACTAATAAAGGCAACTCGGAAATGGCCTAACGTATGGAACAAAAAGTGGGAAAATAACTCCCGAGCTAATGAAAAGTAAGTTAAGGCTTTCAGCCTTTGACGTTAAAAAGTAAATATTTTTCAGTTGCTCTAGGCTCCATTCCTGAGCTGCCAGCACAGTCATGCCAGGAAATAAAGGCGAGCGATAGGTAAGACACCATTAGCAACAAGTACTGGCTGGATCCAAGTGGGACTGGGACGGCAGTTTTGGTTTATTGTGACATGAAGTTTGGAAGGTCAGCCATAGCCCCTTGATGCGTATTCACATTGTAAATAAATAAAAAATAAATCGAGGGTGATTAACGAGGGTGACAGTTTACGCCTTACCATTGACAAACCTGTGGCCCTCGGATCCCAGTTCAAATTTGGAATTTTATATTTAGAATGTTGTTTTTTTGTGGAGGGAGGAAAACCGGAGTACAAGGAACATCGATAGGCGAAATCGTTACTATAATTATAATTCCTTTGTTTTTTTTATTTCTTTCTGTAATAATGTTGTTGTTGTTGTTGTTGTTGCTACAAATTTTCACGGTCCTAGTGCATTGATTTTTATGGGTACCTGCGCTTGCGCAAGTGCCCATTATTGTCGTCGTCGAAGCATTCTTAACATTCCTTCGTAAGACTTTTTTGTAACAATTCTTTGAATAACTGAACATGATATGGCATTGTTCGATTGTTTTCGCTTCATTGACAGTGGTGTCAAGTGCAATGCTCAAAAAGAAGATTGGCATATTTAGTGAGCTACATGGAGAGAAATTGCGTTGCAAAATAAATATGAAAGACACGTTTGTTTTTAAATGTTTTTATTTACGTAGGTGTATTTCTTTGACAACTGCACGAACAGGGTCGCGTTTGATTGAGTCACATTGTTGAAGCTTTTGTTGAGTAACCGCCGGTCTTTTAGAGTCCTTCGTACCAATTCATTTGTTTGAGTTGTACTTTCCTGAAATAAAGATAAAAGGTTGCTAAAAAGGGAAATAGGTAAAATTAAGATATTTACTAAGAAGGACGGATCATTTTTTTTTTCTAGTTAGTAATGTTTATGTGGGAGCTGTATTTGTTTGGCTAGGCTTCAAGGAGTCACTCACACGCGCGAAGGGCGAAGCCGCGAAAAGAAGACGGCGAGATAGTTTTAGGGCCCGGCCGCACTAGGCGAATTTTTTGTTTGTTTTGCAAAAATATCTGTCATCAGTTCCGTTTCACAAGTGCGAACGGCGATTTTTTTCCTACCAAATTTTGTCAAGCCTTACCAAACTTCCAAAAGGCGCCGTTCGTCCTGCCCAGAGCAGGACAAAATTTTGTCAAGCGTCAAAACTGACAGATTCGTCAATTCACACACATTAATCTCAAGGTTACAGCGATGATTATTCGCTTTGCCTCGGTCCCGTACAACTTGTACCGGTCCAAACATTTTACCTGCTAGCAGCACCTATACTGACGTTTGAGTAGCACAATTTGCTTTATAAGCAGTGAACAGTGCACGTCCGATCGGGTACAAGTTTGCGCTAAAAAGTGACAGTGACAGTCGGGAAAAGCGGCAAGAAACATGCAAGTCGTTTAAATTTCAGTCCGAGAAGAAGAAATATCTAGTTAATCAGTTTGTGTATCATACCACGAAGGCAGGAGAGTAAAAACTTTAGAAAGTACTGGTTTTAAAAGATTTGTCGAGGAGTTGAATGCAAATTTCACAGCAACAACAGAGGTTTTTGGTTTCTACGTGATTGATATGCTGTGGTTCGCGCGAAAAATTTTGTCATGATTTTTGGTTTTTCAAGTGCGTACGCGTTTTATCAAAAATGAAAATTTGGCGGAGACAAAATTTGTAGTATATTTTGGTAGCGCCAAACAAATTTTGTCAGCCTAGTGCGGCCGGGACCTTACTGGAGCAGCAGAGTTTTTGAAAATCATTCCGGCACAGCTTCAGTTTGTTTAAAGGGTGATAAAACAGTATAAAACGATCAATTCATAACTCAAGAGATAAATGAAATTTATACAGGTAAAACGTGATATTCGTTAAGCCTTGGTTGCGATAGACTCATTTAGTCACACACGCGAGGGGTGAAGTCAGAGTAGAAAGTATTGCTGAGGGACCAAATAATTTTTGTTATGCTAGCGTGAATTTACAACTCTTTGAAAATCTTTCAGAGCTTCAGTTGTTGAAAGGCTGATGTGCAATTTATTTTTAGATTCTGTTATGTCAGCGCGAATGCTGCTGTGTAAACAAAGATAATATCGTTTAAACTGTATGACGACAATCAGAAGAGTACGAGTGATGAGTGATTTGAGAATTTGGTTATGTCAGCATGAATGCTGCGAATGCTGTTGTGACAAAGATCAAAGCCGCGTGCTGGATTGCAGAAAATTAATTCACCGCGCTTTCGGGAGTCCTGACGTTGGACATCGCGACAAAATGATATTAGAAAATGGATTTTAGATCTACTATTGTTAAGTGTGTTTAAATTTTTTTCAAAACGAGGAATGATTTTAATATGAAAATATCTTCTAAAATTAAAGACGAACTTATCTGCTTGGTTTGTAGACGAAAGATAAGATCATCTCATTTGAGCACAGTTTCCGTTGTTTTAAGAAAAACAGTGGGTGATTGTATTCAAATTAGCTTGGGTTTCAAGTCTTGTTAGATGTACTGATCAAAATGACATGAAGGTAAATAAACTGAACAGAGTTTGTTGTCCGCAACTGAGAAGTCGGGCGAGCTAGTTTTTACGAGAGCAGAGTGTTTGCTAAAAGTGACCTAATAAATTTGTTACGTAAACGTGAATCGTGTAGTCTAAGTGTACTGTAATTACCCAGTTTAGTTGCTGGGATATGAGCAGAGTCACGTCACGCGCGAGGAGCAAGCCCGGGAGGGGGGGGGGGGGGGGGGGGGGGGGGGGGGGGGGGGGGTGGGGGGGGGGGGGGGGGGGGGGGGGGGGGGGGGGGGGGGGGGGGGGGGATACTTCCAAAAAATTTGGGTAGGGGTGTGCCGCTGGGGCTGATAAAACCCTTACCCTGTACCAGACTACAAAACGATAATTTCTGGCGACCTGTTTCAGATAAAACGATTTTTAAACGATTTTTTCTAACCAAAAAGGCTAAACTAGTAAGCAGCAGTTGTAAAGCTTCGCTTCCTACGCGCGTATCGATTCGACTAACATAATCCAGAGTATCAATTAACGATCTTTGTGCCAACTTCTGGGAACTGATACCCTGTTCCAGACCAAAAAAATGTCGTTTGTTATACCCTGTTCCAGAACCAAACTGCTTAATTAAAACCATACCCTGTTCAGGCACGTACCTACATAGCGTATATAAGGGAGTGCCCCCCCCCCCCCGGCACTGGAGCGAAGGCCGCGAGAAGAAGCGACCAGCACGGCTGACCATGGCTGCGTGCTGGCGATTTCGTTGGCGCGCGATGGCAAAATACGCGCGTGTTCGAAGCCACGAACGCGCAAAGTACGCCCGTGGCTGTTTGGAGGACTTTGAAGCATTTACAGTTGTATAGTACCCTAGGTGAAAAGGTTTTTTTTCCTCTGCGCAAACTGAGCGGTGAGTCACGACGGCAAAGCCAAAGTAAAACAAAATCGCTTTTTTTTGCTGTCCTGTTATCTTCGTCAAGGGGAAAAAAAAATCCTCAGACACGCGGGTATTGTTGTAGTTTTCTACACATAAAAGAGTTCGATCTACTAGAAGTTTTAGTTAGCATTTCTGTGAAATGTAATTACCTTTTCCAGCCCGCTTTGAATATTTATGAGTGATTCTAACATGGTGGAGTCACTTGTAGTTGTCGACGAAGACCGGACTCGAGAGAGCGGCGGAAATCGAGCCGTAGAACATAGGTTGAAAACAACGGACTCATTTGATGCGTGCATGTACGTGCTGAGGAAAGATAAGACGGAACAAAAACAACAGTGACGTTAGACTATGTGTTGACATAAGATACCAGAAATGCGGTTTTCTTTGTGAAGGAAACAAAGATGTATTGATAAAAAGATAAATTAAGTTGTACCAGTACACATGGCTGTAGACTGCGAGCAGTCGGTCTTTCTCCCTCAGATCTTTGGCGCGAGCGAAAATGTTATAATTATGCAATATAAGTGTATAGTGGGGGAAAATCGCGTGACATTATAGCAGGAAGCAAGATGAGAACTGTTCTTTGATGGATTCTGGTGTAATAATTCGTCGTCTATTTATAGTATGTCAATATTTCGCGGCGTGTACTATGTCCAATAATTTCGCGGCGTGTAATTACGTACAGAGATAAAGGCGGGTTTTTTTGGACAGGTTTTTTTTCGATTTCTCAGGTTTCTCACTTTCGTGAAGTCAACCGAATCCCTTTGTTTTGACTGTGATTGAAACGCCTCGTATGTACAGTGGAACCCGGATAAGATGGACACCAAGGGGACACGCAATTTTCAATTGTCCGTATTAAGCAACGTCTAATGACTGCAGTAAAAGGCCAAGGAAGTGAAACTTTTGTGTTATGCCTGCCACGCAGGCTACTTTTGTGTGAGCACAGTGAGCAAGAGAACGTTAGGTCTACAAGGGTCAAACACCGGAAGAAAGATAGTTGTCAAACATGTCATGACAAATGAAAATATACAGTGCACAGATAAGCGAGGTTAACTTTGTATGAGAGCGAAAAAGTGTCCGTTGTCCGTATTAGCGGGCTAGTGTAAGATAAAATATATGAGCTTTTCGTCGGGACAAACAAAACTGTCCGTGAAAGCGGGTATCCGTATTAAGCGGGTGTGCGAAAGGGGAGGGGAATTGCGTGTACTAACTTTCGAGTGCCCTCCCGAGTTTGTAGGGGGGTAGGGGGGTCCCCGCCGGGACAAATTTTGATATTTCACATTTCGTGCGTTTTGATATGAAACCAGGCAGCAAAAAAGCGAACGTATAAACATAAAAATTTCTTGTACTTTTAAATTCAAAATTAAATGGATTTTTGACAAACAGAAACTTTATGTGACATGTAATTTTACCAATTTACGGACAAAGGTATCTATTGATTCTTGGTTTTCACGTGACGTCATCAAATTCTAAAATTCAAAACCGCGAGGTCTACAGATTTTTACCTTCATTCAAGAAAAGATTACCTAAGGGACTGTGCAATAATTATCAGGAGGGGGGTGGGGGGATGGAAAAAATGAGCTTCATGTAGCCAAATATTAGGTAATACAACCCCCCTCCTAAAGGAGTGAATTTAGTTATGTTCAACGTCCAGTGAAAGGCTAGCTAGTCCCGAAGGGCCGGAAAATTTTTCGGTCCCCACCTTATAAATAGGTATGGATTCGGCCAATGTAATATGTACTTGAAATAAAATGTTAAGGCCCTCCCCCCCCCCCCTCTCTTTGAGTGACTTATTTTAACCTAGAGCCCCCCCCCCCCCCCCCCCCCTCTCCTTGCTTTGATTTTACTTTATGCCCCCCTCTGGTTTCAACCCCCCCCCCCCCCCCCCCCCCCCCCCCCCCCCCCCCCCTCCTGGTAATTATTGCACAGTCCCTAAATATATATATTTTCACAATTTTCTTAGCTCGATCTCATGCTTCCTTTTGAAAATAGAACCGGTTTTAAATTTCCGAGTTTCATCGTACGTGACATCAGCAGGACGGCCGTGACAGAGCTGTTTCCGTATCTAAAACATGACTCTTCGGGTGATTTTCAGGCATTCTAAACAATTTAAGTTTAAGAATAAATATTTATCTAAATATTCGAAAGTTCACAAGAGAAAACAAACCTCCTTTCTGGCAAAAGAAGTGAACTCCAGATGTTTTTTCCTATTTCCGGCGCCCATGTTGGAGCCCCTCAGACGGACTCCAACTGGGTACCCTCCAACTGGGGTTTCCATACTGAGCTCTGAGACTGGACTGATTCCTTATTTATTCATTATCTATGACATCCACACATTTGAGACACATGCTGAGCCCTTTTGCAGTTCATTATTGGGGTACCCAGTTTCTCTCATTTTGATAGAGCGCCTGGGGATTAAAATTTCGGATGAGGGTTTTAGGTCGAATTTAATCGTTAACGTTAAATTCAAGCTGATAGAATCTCAAGATCTGGTCCAAAAATTAAATGTGTCCCCAGCAATCTACAAATGGCGCACCTTCGATGTTATCTTCGTTGATTTCAGGCTTCATTTCCAGACTACACCAGTTAGCGAATTAGAGCTTTTAATTCACTTTATTTTCAGGCGTCGGTTCCACGGACGCCACCTGTCGCACCTCTCGCCCTACGGCCTGATTATTTTAGTGGGGTTAGCCAAAGCAAGAGATGTTGCCTTAGGGCTGGATTATCAAATGCAATACACCCCAAAGAAAAAAATACAAAACCAACAAAGTTGCTGCACTACTCAACGGCGACAACTCGGAGAACGAAGTCGGGACCAATATTATCAATTGAGAGGTCTGGTGAGAGTTAACCGAAAGCCATTGGCGTGGAAATGTTTATATCTAGTATGTCTAGTATACATGTTATAAAGGGATGATGTGGATTCATGACTGCTGGGTAGAGAAAAATATAACTTACTGATTGAAATCGTGAGAGTCCCTAACCCATTTCGTTTAATCGGCTCATGGGCTACATGTATGCGCATTCTCTGAGTAAAAATGCAGTAGCCATGAGCACGCCTCGCGGCCTATTTTTATATTAAGTCATGGCTCGATGCATCTGTTCAATTCTTTATGTTTCTTATCGCTATCAACGAGTTCTCGCAAATCAACAGGAAATCCAAATTAGTGCAATACAAATTGTCTTTTATGTCTCCTCTTTGACGACGGCAGCTTTCTTTTAATCTTTCTCTCGTTTTCAATATCTAGATATCGATGAATGTATCACCGGCAGCCATGATTGTGACGTGGAATGCAAACTGTATCAACACTGTTGGCGTCACATAATTGTAGTTGCAAGGAAGGATATACTGGTGATGGACACGGCTGCTCAGGTAAATATTGGTTTTTTTATACTTTTGTATCAAGTATTGAATAATTCATATAGTAGAGTTTTACGAGTCTTATTGTTTCATATGATGGTGTCATACTGATTGGTCATTAGATATTGATGAATGTATTACTGGCAGCCATGATTGTCACGTGAATGCCAACTGTACCAACACTGTTGGGTCACATAACTGTTCTTGTAAGGAAGGATTTGCTGGAGATGGACGCTCGTGTTCAGGTACATTAATTTACCTTAATATAATCAAAGTATATAATATAACTTCATATGCTTGTCATGTGTATATATTGTTTGATCGTTAGATATTGATGAATGCAGTAATGGGCAGCCATGATTGTGACGTGAATGCCACTGTACCAACACTGTTGGATCACATAACTGTTCTTGTAAGAAAGGATATACTGGAGATGGACGCTCGTGTTCAGGTACATTGAATTTACCTTAATAGTATCAAAGTATTGGATATTTTCAGTAGAGTTTCGTGAGGCTAATAATTTGGTATGGCTTGTCATATGTATATATTGTTTGATCGTTAGATATCGATGAATGCAGTAATGGCAGCCATGATTGTGACGTGAATTCCAACTGTACCAACACCCGTTGGGTCACATAACTGTTCGGCTTGTACAAAAGGATATGCTGGCGATGGACGCTCGTGTTCAGGTACATTGAATTTACCTTAACTTGAGTATCAAAGTATGATATTTCAGTAGAGTTTCGTGAGTCTCATAATTTCATAGATGCTTGTATTGTTTGATCGTTAGATATTGATGAATGCAGTAATGGCAGCCATGATTGTGACGTGAATGCCAACTGTACCAACATCGTTGGTTCACATAACTGTTTCTTGTAAGGAAGGATATACTGGTGATGGACGCTTGTGTTCAGGTAACTTCACTTTAGTATCAAATCATTGGATATTTGGAGTGTCCATGTAATAATACATGTATACATACAGCTGTTCGAGAAAGGCTGGCCTAAAGAAGAGTAAAAGCGAATGCAGAAAAGTATTATGGGTAGTGGCAGTTGACTCGCGGCTTGATCGAAGTTCACGGTGTTTCAGCGCCATGGTAGGAAAAACCATGAATATATGTTTTCGCGTGCTAAAAGAAAACAGCAAAAATAGATTCGACGGGCGTTTATTAAAATGTATTGATTATATCCCAGACTACCTTTCGGCATTGTCGCACACGGTTTTACGCGCTTCCACAAACATTTCTCGAAACAGCTGGTACTCATTCAGATTGTAAGAAATGTATACATCGCATCCTTTTGTATGACACGCAGGTGTCTTGTATTTAGTTGCACTGTTAATATCCGAAAGGGTTTTACGGTTCATCTCCAGTTTACATTGTTTTTTACTGTAATTGATATCTTGTAGGTTCCAAGCCTAGCGTTGAACCGGAAACAATAACGCCTGAACCAAAGCAACCGGAAACAATAACGCCTGGGACCAAGCAACCGGAAACAACAACACCTGGGACCAAGCAACCGGAAACAACGACGCAAGGGACCCAAGCAACCGGAAACAACGACGCATGGGACCAAGCAACCGGAAACAACGACGCCTGGGACCAAGCAATCGGAAACAACGACGCAAGGGACCAAGCAACCGGAAACAACGACGCAAGGACCAAGCAACCGGAAACAACGACGCATAGGACCAAGCAACCGGAAGCAATGACGCAAGGGACCAAGCAACCGGAAACAATGACGCAAGGGACCAAGCAACCGGAAACAACGACGCATAGGACCAAGCAACCGGAAACAACGACGCAAGGGACCAAGCAACCGGAAACAATGACGCAAGGGACCAAGCAACCGGAAACAACGACGCAAGGGACCAAGCAACCGGAAACAATAACGCCTGGGACCAAGCAACCGGAAACAACGACGCATGGGACCAAGCAACCGGAAACAATAACGCCTGGGACCAAGCAACGGAAACAACGACGCATGGGACCAAGCAACCGGAAACAATGACGCCTGGACCAAGCAACCGGAAACAACGACGCAAGGGACCAAGCAACCGGAAACAACGACGCAAGGGACCAAGGCAACCGGAAACAATAGCGCCTGGAACCGAGGCAACCTACCTGTAAGTTGCCGCTAAAATACAACAAGCAATTATAACGATCCCCACTAGTACTTTCGCGATGAAAATAATGCGAATTTAGCTGGAGAGTACTACATTTTAGAAAACATTTATTCTATTTTGTTCTATTTGAATTGGCAGGAAACGCAGGTAAATCTCTCGACAATCACCGCGACAAACTAAGATAACCGATAACCTGAATAACAAGAACTGGCGCTGAAGAGCATCATGGAGCATGGTGGTTACAACAGCTGTTACAAGTCGAACCTTAACGGCCCTTACAAAACTGGAGTAGTGGCGAGACGTGAAAAGGGTATAACGTGGAAAACGTGGAGAGGAACTAACTACTCCCTTAAGAGATCTGAGATGAAAATTAAACTGGCAAATTAAATTAATCATTAACGACAAACGCTGACTTTAAATGTTGCAAGAAATGTTAACTTTAAAAGAAGAATAAAAACTCGGATGGTTGATTAATATTGTGGCCACTGACCATGTTGTTCCTTTGCCCTTTCTATTGAAAACGAACCCTTTGGTAAAATAGTCATGCGGTGTTTATAAGTCGAGGGCCAGGAGGGAATAGGAAAGTCTACTTTTGTGAAGAAGCTCTCTTTCAATAAACACGATCGAATCTCTCGAATCTTTGCTCCTTTTGAAAACTTAACGGGCATATAGAATTATCCATGTAACAAACAGCTACCCGAGTTCGGTGACCTTCTAACTTTAAACTCAGCACTTCTCAAATGAGATTCGATCAAATTTATTCGTGAATCCCACTTTCAGTTTGTGGCCGAGAACGGGTGAATTTTCACTCCCTTTTACTCCCTTTCGCGATTCGTTTTTGCTTGCTGCACAATAGACCCTTATTCATAAATGGCGGCCGATTAATTATTCTTTTATATTCATGCTAATCAGCCCCCGTAGCCTCGTTAGTATGTGCAAAATTCAAAGATTTTTACTCTAAAATGAGGCAAGGAGGCTCATTAGCATGAATATAATAGAATAATTAATCCTCCGCCATTTATGAATAAGGTCTATAAACGTGCTGTCTAATTTCATTGTCAGCTCATAATGACCTGCCAGCCTGGAACAGTCTACATGCAGCTGCCAACTGGGGCAGAATAACTCGGCGTTTAAGTTATAGACAGGTTTTCAATAAGAGTAAAGTATATAGATCGGCGCACGGTCGGGACAAAAAATATTGGCCGTTAGTGCGACTGAAATAGGGAGCTCACAATAGACCATTTTAACAGTTCTGTGAAATGTAACCAGGCTCTGTATGAAGCGAGGTTTGGGTTATGAGAGAGACCAGAATCTAGTTTGCAAAAGATTCCACGAAATCGAGTCGTACAATAACTCATAGCCAACAAGGCGCGTAGTGGAATAATTGTTTTATAATATATACTCACAACCAGGATATTGAAATTAAATTACCGGGGAAAGAAACGAAGGAACCAAACAGAGGAAAAATGAGATATTTATTATTTTTGAAAAAACATGACTTTGCAAGTGCATGTGCCCCAAACTCGTAATTACCGGGCTTCCCAAATAAGGTAGTAATGGTAAATTGCCTCATATGCCTCGAGTAGGGGAACCAATCAGATTTTCAAAAATTGCAATATCCTGTGGTGAGTATATTATAAAAGGATTTATATTATGTATGAAAAAGCACGGTTTTGTATCAAAACAGTGTCAATTCAAAGCCTCGCTTCCGCTCAAAGGCCTAGTAACTAAGCACACAACTGTAAAATGGCATATTTGGACTTTGAAGTTTGTTTGTTTGTTTGTTTGTTTGTTTGTTTGTTTGTTTGTTTGTTTTGTTTGTTTTGTTTTTTAGCCGTCTAGCTATCTTTGCTCCAAAGCATTTTAATAATTTTATATCATTGCTATTCCTTAGGATAAAACGATATTAAAATTATTAAAATGCTATGAAAATAGATTATTAAAATTGATTAAAATTTCATTGTAACAAAGAACTTAATATTATAAGCCTGATGGTTTATCTTTTAGTCTTCCTCGCCACCTCCTATTCTGTTAAATATCCTATTTTTACTCGTTTCTGTGTGGTAAATTAAATAAACTTGAACTTGACAAAATAGATGGATTCTGGGCGCGCTCTTATTGGTTAAAAAAACATGTTTTATTTAAGAATTTAAACGAAAGCTTACAGTAACGGGCGTCGCGCCGATTCTTTTGTGTTCACAAATTCCCGTCGCGTTTTATGACAGTTTCAAAAAGTCATTAATAATTTATAAAGAAAATACAAAACAAAATGAATGTTTAATATTTGATAAAGATACGGCTGAACTTTTAGCTCAATTTTTCTCGTCTAAAACAAACAAGGATCAGATTTAATTATTTAGAGGGAAGTTTTTGAAGTCGTTTACTGTGGCGAATCAGAAAAATGTGAACACTTCGAAACCACGCTTGGATTTTCCTTTGCCAAAAATTGCCCTATTTTTACCCCCATATTTATTTTATTTGCTATTTGGGCAAAGTTTTCTGCCAAAAAACAACGTGTAAATTTGAGTTTCCTGACTATTCTTCTTGCGGTTTGATCATGACAAAGTTAAATCAAAGTGTTCACGGTTTTTGATTCGCACAGTAAAAACTCGTTTTACAATTACTGCTGCTCAATTTTTATACGTAATACTTGACCTATACATGAATATCACATTACGATCGAATCTGATTGAATTCTGGAATTATATACCAAATAGAAAACGTTTTCCGTGTTTCCATAGAGTTATGGTATAACACGAGTGAAGTTTGGGGAAAACGAGAAATGATGTGGAAAACCGAGCGAGTGTTTCTACATCAATTTCGAGGTTCTCCTAAACTTTCACGAGTGCTACCATAACTATGGAAATACAGGGAAAACGTTTTTCTATTGTTTTTATAAATAAAAGGACGAAGCAATTTAGTAGTATCTTGTTTATTGTATAAAATTATTTTGAACTTCCTGTTTTTAATTATATTGGCAATGCGATCTCGAGACAATCGAGTTAGGAACTGGTCATAACTTATAATGGGGGAGGGGAGGTGGAAATTTGAAATTTGGACGTTTGATAATAATGTGACCCTCCTTAACGATGGAAATGAAATATCTTGACCCTCCCCTAAGTCCCCTTGCCCTCCGCCTAAAATACCGTGAAACCCCCTCCCCCCCCCCCCCCCCCCCCCCCTGCACAGATGCACAGATAATACTCGGTCACACTAGTGTGAGCATTTTTATACTGAAGCAAAATTGAAATAAATATTTACCTGCCCTAGTGATACTACTTACCACTATGAACATATCTATTCAGAAAAACGTAATTATTAAATCTAGAATATGATATGGATATTGAAAGGTACACGTATCTTCCTTTATACTAGCCATATTAAGAAGGTGATGACGATGCTGAATAGTGATGTGAATGACGGTGCAACTGAGCATGACATGTTGCTTTCATTTTTCTTCAGAGACATTTTGATATTTGATAGCATGGTTTTATAGCATGTTTGTTTAATAATTGACGTGAGATGTTGCTTTGATAGACATTTGATATTATTTTGAAAGCATGCCTTGCATGTTTTTGTAAACAAATAATTTATTGTCTAAGTTATGATCTTTCTATTCCTGTTGTGCTACACAATGCTTTTTATGATCTATGATCAATTCTGGCACTCTCACTGGTACATCCATGTGACCCTCCCTTTTTCATTGTCTATTTTTTATGACCCTCCCTTTTTAGGGGCTCAAAAAATTTATGACCCTCCCCCTCTTCCACCTCCTCGCCCCTGCTAATTTATGACGTACCAGTTCCTTAATTCGCGCACACGACAGCTGATATCATGACTCAGTTGCACATCTCCTCGTGTGTGTTTTTGGCCACAGTTTCATTTCAAAGCGAGTTTCAGTCATTTCATTGTAAGGTATGTAATAATTCAAAGTTAATCTTTGTGATCATTAATGATATGGATATGATATAACTTTTAGTCGACGTTGAATCGAATCGATTGCTATTTAGTTTAACCATATATATGTTGAAAGTTCCTGCATTTTCTGTGATTTGTTTGTCATTGAAATATTAACATCATTATCTTGATTTACAATCCGCCAGTTCCGACTTAGAACCCTGATTCAGTGTCAAATTGTCTTTAAGACTGACAATTGAAAGTTTATCAATTGCAGGAGCAACATTTCAGTAAACTAAATCTGACGGACAGCGGTGACCACTGAGTAAATTCAAGATCAAGCATTTTTTTGGGGACAGCAACAGTAAGTTTAAGTATTGATAATATAATACACGATTTAATTATGTTTACCCAAATAGATATCTCATTTTATATTAGCACGAAACAGCAACTTTACTGTAGTGTTCCGTGAAGCTGTCCGTAAGGCTACCGCCCTCGTGATTTACGGAACTTTACGCGTCCTTTACGAAGACGTGAAGTCCTACGTTACACGTTCTTTATACATGCACCGTAAGTCTTTGTAAGGGTTTACATTTATGCAACTTTACCGTTTCACAAAGTTACGTAAAGTTAATTGTACTATATATACTATCAACCGTAAAGCCCTTCACAACTTTATAAGATGCTCTTTATATCTGCTTTACGGGGTGTCTAGATAGCAAATAAGACCTATAGAAAGAGACGACCTAGAAAAGGCGAAGTCAGACCTAGAAAATGAAGACCTGGAAAACGAAAACCTAGAAAACGAACGCCTATTTGGTGGTTTTCATCAACATTACAAAAACCGTTTGCTTGCATGAACAACATCAGAAAAAGGTAACAGGTAAAATAACTGACAGAAAGAAAACGTTTTGTCCAAATTTATAGCGTTGTAGCGTTTTTCATATAACCGAGTTATTGCCAAACTTATTTCAGAAAATTACAGTATTTTAGTATGCCGCCGCCCATGTTTGTGTCCTTCAGAGGGGCACAAACATGGCCGCCATAAAATTGCACAAGAAGTAGAGTAGATTCTACCGTTAATATCATTCGCTTCCCTTCAAATCTGTTTAGGACATCACTTCTAAAATTATTATAACGTCTGAAAATGTAAAAATGATATTAAATATCCGTTTTTGTGACAGTTCAGAAACACGTTCATCCGGGACATCACACATTTCAAATAGCTTTATTTCCAAAAGGAATCACTGGATCGATACCAAACTTTGCATAGAGATTAATGATTTCCATGTCTAGAAGATATAAAAAGAATAGCTCTGTAGGATTAACAGTTTAGATTTTAGAATTGTGATGATGTCAGATGAAAACAAAGAATAGAAAACATTACGAAGACGCCTAGAAAATGTGAAAACCTAGAGAGCGAAAACTTAGAAAGCGCCGGAAGACCTAGAAATTAAACGAAAGCCTAGAAAACGAAGACCTAGAAAATGAAAGCCTAGAAAACGAAGACCTAGAAAACGAAAACCTGGAAAACGAAGACCTAGAAAATGAAAACCTGGAAAACGAAGATCTAGAAAACGAAAACCTGGAAAACGAAGACCTAGAAAAACGAAAACCTAGAAAACGAAGGCTGTAGAATTAGAAAGCGTAGAAAACGAAAGTCTAGAAAAGGTTTCCCATATATCTCGGTAATGTTCGGAAAGATGTCGGTTTCAATGTTGAGCTGAGTGTCAACATCACTTTCAAGACATCCTTCTTTCATTCTAACTCTTCGACCGTCCTCGAGAATATAAACACAATTTTTTCAAAAAATCGATTTTTCGTTTTGAACTGCGCTGTACGTAGTGAATTTAAATAAAACAATAAAAAATATTAAAAGATCAGATCAAGCGGACTGTGCCTTTTTAGTATACGTACATGAAAGTCGACGAAAGTTTACAAGAACGGGCGTCGCACCGATTTTGACCGATTAACTTCGTCTCGCCCGACTGGCTGGGATTCGAGTATGCAGGCGAGGGTTCTCTCAACCATTCGAAATTTCTCTCGTGTTCACAAATTCCCGTCGTTTTTTTATGACAGTTTAATACATGGCTTTGGCTTCTTTATTTGTTAATATAAAATATTAAATTACATTGCGATCGAATCTGAAAGAACTAAAATTTCAGGAATCATAATAATTTGAACTTCCTGTTTTGATTATTTGCTGAACGATGGCATCTCGTGACATTCAGTGCCAGTTTGCTGTGACCGCTGCTCCCACACTGAACTTGAACACATCTACTGATCTTCGCCTCGAGTGTGTTTCGCCACAGGCTCATTTCAAAGCAAAGACTTTCATTTCATTTTTAGGTAATAACTCAAAGTTAATCTTTTGATCATTAATGATATGGATAAGTTTCAGTCGGCGTTGAATCGAATCGTCTAGTTTAAGGTACCCGCCCAGTCTATTTTGAGTAATTTTTGTCGTAAAAAAAATTATCTGCAATGTGTATCTTAGGGTTAGGGTTTAGGATTAGGGCTAGATATTCAGATATTTCATAGAATGAATCACCAACAAATATAAAATTTGAACGTTTACCTGCTTTTTGTGTTTCTTGGCCCTCAAAGGAGGTACTTGGATTAAATATTAATCCATGTCTGAGACAAACCTTTTGGTTTTTTGCCTCAAAACCATCAAATAATTCCAACAAAATAAAAGCAGGAATGTTTCAATTACAAATAGAAAAGGGAACAATCGCTAGTTTAAGTTTTACTGAAATGTTTTAAAAATCCGTAGTTATTGCGAGGTTGTCTGAAAACGAACAGTGCACTCAGAACAAGGCATCATTTGCCTTTCTCTGCTCACCTGAACTAACTTTTGTCCGATAGTTTCTTCCTGAAGGGCCTGCCACGTTTCATGTAAACTTGTACAAGCTACTGGCCTACTGATCTTCGCCTCGTGTGTGTGTGTGTGTGTGTTTTGGGCCACAGTTTCATTTCAAGCGAGTTTTTCATTTCATTGTAAGTTAATAGCTCAAAGTTAATCTTGTGATCACTGTGATATGGATATGATAAGTTTCAATCAGCGTTGAATCGAATCGACTATTCTATCGACATTTCTAAGAGTTCCCGTTGACGACCATGTTGAAAGTTCCTACATTTTCTGTGATTTGTTTGTCATTGAAGTATTTTAATACTTCAATGGAATGTTAAGGTTTTTATTAAGACGCCATTCTAGATGTCGTGTTCACTCGAGTTGAAAAACACACCCTTCTCAGTGAAATTATAAATAATAGAAAGATTACATGCAGACATTACAGAGTACACGTTCAATACAATTCCTGAAAGAATGTCACAAAATAATTTCAAAACCTAGTAAATAAGCGGAAAATGAAGTTTGTCCCATATATTGACAATGATAGCTAATTATATGAACTAGAATCCATGAGTGCCTGACAGTCGAAGAAAATCGAAGATAAACATCCTTTGGAGTAAGCAAAATATGATCAATATTCAAAATATAAGAAATTTAATTGGAATATTTAGATGTTTAATTCACCGCTATATATCGAGAAACTCTACATACAATTAATTAAGCTAAAGGTGCAAAAACTAGAAAAATTGTGAACTAGGGTGCCCTTAATTTGAGATTCTCCCGTGTTCACATATTTCCGGCGCGTTTTTTGACAGTTTCAAAAACTCATTAATAATTTACAATAAGTTTTTACAATTACTGCTGCTCAATTTTTATACGTAATACTTAACCTATACATGAATATTAAATTACGATCGAATCTGAAAGAATTTCTGGAATTATATACCAAATAGAAAACGTTTTCCGTGTTTCCATAGAGTTATGGTATAACACGAGTGAAGTTTGGGAAAACGAGAAATGATGTGGAAACACGAGCGAGCGAGTGTTTCCACATCAATTCCGAGTTCTCCTAAACTTTCACGAGTGCTACCATAACTATGGAAATACAGGAAAAACGTTTTCTATTGTTTTTTATAAATAAAAGGACGAAGCAATTTAGTAGTATCTTGTTTATTTTATAAAATTATTTTGAACTTCCTGTTTTTATTATATGCAAATGCGATCTCGAGACAATCAGAGTTAGGGACTGGTCATAAAATTATAATGGTGTGAGGGGAGGAGAGATATTAAAAATTTGGACGTTGATAATAATGTGACCCTCCTTAATGATGGGATGAAATATAGCGACCCTCCCCTTGCCCTCGGCCTAAAATACCATTAACCTCCCCCCCCCCCCCCCCCTCCTCCTCCCTGCACAGATAATACTCAGTCACAATGGTGAGCATTTTTATACTGAAGCAAAATTGAATAAAATAATGCCTGCCCCAGTGATACTACCTACAGTACCCCTATGAACATATCTATTCAGAAAACGTAATTTTTAATCTAGAAAATGATGTGGATATGGGAAAAGGTACACGTATCTTCCTTTATACTATATGAAGAAGGTGATGACGATGCTGAATAGTGATGTGAATGACGGTGCAATGAGCATGACATGTTGCTTTCATTTTCTTCAGAGACATTTGATATTTGATAGCATGGTTTTATAGCATGTTGTTTTAATAATTAACGTGAGATGTTGCTTTGATAGACATTTGATATTATTTTGAAAAACATGCCTTGCATGTTTTTGTAAACAAATAATTTATTGTCTAATTTATGATCTTTCTATTCCTGTTGTGCTACACAATGCTTTTTATGATCTATGATCAATTCTGGCACTCTCACTGGTACATCCATGTGACCCTCCCTTTTTCATTGTCTATGTTTTATGACCCTCCCTTTTTAGGGGCTCAAAAAGTTATGACCCTCCCCTCTTTCCACCCTCCTCGCCCCTGCTAATTTATGACGTACCAGTTCCTTAATTCGCGCACACGGACAGCTGATATCATGACTTGCACATCTCCTCGTGTGTGTTTGGCCACAGTTTTCATTTCAAAGCGAGTTTCAGTCATTTCATTGTAAGGTATGTAATAATTCAAAGTTAATCTTGTGATCATTAATGATATGGATATGATATAACTTTTAGTCGGCGTTGAATCGAATCGATTGCTATTTAGTTTAACCATATACATGTTGAAAGTTCCTGCATTTTCTGTGATTTGTTTGTCATTGAAATATTAACATCATTCTCTTGATTTACAATCCGCCAGTTCGACTTAGGACCTGATTCAGGGTCAATTGTCTTTTAAGACTGACAAAGTTTGTCAATTGCAGGAGCAACATTTCAGTAAACTAAATCTGACGGTTAGCGAGACCACTGAGTAAATTCAAGATCAAGCATTTTTTTGAACAGCAACAGTAAGTTTAAATATTGATAATATTAACACACGATTTAATTATGTTTACCCAAATAGATATCTCATTTTATATTAGCACGAAACAGCAACTTTACTGTAGTGTTCCGTGAAGCTGCCGTAAGGCTACCGCCCTCATGATTTACGGAACTTTACGCGTCTTTACGAAGACGTAAAGTTCTACTTTAACACGTCTCACGGTACATAAGTCTTTGTAAGGGTTTACATTTATGCAACTTTACTGATTCATAAAGTTACGTCAAGTTAATTGTACTATACTATAAATCCGTAAAGCCGGCCTTCACAACGTTATAAGATACTCTTTATATCTGCTTTACGGGGGTGTCTAGATAGCGAAGACCTATAGAAAGAGGCGAAGTCAGACCAAGAAATTGAAGACCTTCGAAACGAACGCCTAAACGGCTCCATGACGAAGACCTAGAAAACGAACGCCTGCAGAAAACAAGACGAAGACGCCTAGAAAATGTGAAAACCCATGAGCGAAAACATAGAAAAACGAAGACCTAGAAAACAAAACCTAGAGAACAAATGAGAACAATCTCGCAATTACTTTCACTTACACATTTTTGATTGCCGTAATTCTCGGGCTTTCGTCGCTCGCTATTGGGGCCCAAATTAACGTGAGCCTGCTTGCAGGCTACTCTAGAAAAAGATTGGACAGCAATGTCACGTTTAAAGTGGACGTTAAGGAGGAGGGGTCTGACCTAAACGTCCAGTGGCCCCTAAACAACACAATATTTTACAAGATCAAGTAGATTTGTGGTTTTAGAATAAGTACATGAAAGTCGACGAAAGTTTACAAGAACGTAACAGGCGTTGCACCGATTTTGCCCGATTGAACCTCGTCTCGCCCGACTCAGACTGCCCCTGGCTCTCCGAGGTCTCTTAGCAGTCCCAAATGTCTCTCGTGTTTACAAAAGTTCCCGTCGAGTTGCAGTTGTCTGACAGTGTAACGCATGATTTTGGTTCTTTAATTTGTAAAATATTAAATTGCCGATCGAATCTGAAAAGAATTTCTGGAATTATAAATAGTTAAGAGCTTCCTGTTTTGATTATATGCAAATGAGACCTCGTGACAATCAGTGCTTCGCTGTACATGTGACCACTGCTATCGTCAATCTCGTTCCCAGAGCCCTCTTAACCGGCTTATCAAACGGAACGGGAAACGAGATACTCTGGCCAGATAAAGCGTTCCGTCATGACATGAGCAGTAAATCCGGAAGTCCAAGAATCCTGTGTGCGTCCCTTTGAGACATGGAGTCGAACATGGAGTCTTTATTTCACGAGGCAATTCAGTTTTCTTTAGAGAAATTAGAGGAAAAAAGAATTAAAAAAGGAGCAGTTCAAAGGGACGCACACATGCGCAGTAAACCGGAAGTCCAAGAATCCTGTCATGGCGGAACGCTTTTATCCCAGAGTATCTCTTTCCCGCCTCCGCAGCTGGATAAGGGTAACGAGGGCTCTGTTAACGAGATTGATGATATTATAATAACTTGCACACATCTAATGATCTTCGCCTCGTGTGTGTTAGCCACAGTTTCATTTCAAAGCGAGATTTTCATTTCATTTTTAGGTAATAACTCAAAGTTAATCTTTTGATCATTAATGATATGGATAAGTTTCAGTCGGCGTTGAATCGAATCGTCTAGTTTAAGGTACCCGCCCAGTCTATTTTGAGTAATTTTTGTCGTAAAAAAATTATCTGCAATGTGTATCTTAGGGTTAGGGTTAGGATTAGGGCTAGATATTCAGATATTTCATAGAATGAATCACCACAAAAATAAAAATTTGAACGTTTACCTGCTTTTTGTGTTTCTGGCCCTCAAAGGAGGTACTTGGATTAAATATTAATCCATGTCTGAGACAAACTTTTGGTTTTTTTGCTCAAACCATCAAATAATTCCAACAAAATAAAAGCAGGAATGTTTCAATACAAATAGAAGGAACAATCGCTAGTTTAGTTTTTACTGAAATGTTTAAAAATCCGTAGTTATTGCGAGGTGTCTGAAAACGAACAGTGCACTCAGAACAAGGCATCATTTGCCTTTCTCTGCTCACCTGAACTAACTTTTGTCCGATAGTTTCTTCCTGAAGGAGCCTGCCACGTTTCATGTAACTTGTACAAGCTACTGCTACTGATCTTCGCCTCGTGGTGTGTGTGTGTGTGTGTTTGGCCACAGTTTCATTTCAAAGCGAGTTTTTCATTTCATTGTAAGTTAATAGCTCAAAGTTAATCTTGTGATCACTGTGATATGGATATGATAAGTTTCAATCAGCGTTGAATCGAATCGACTATTCTATCGACTATTCTAAGAGTTCCCGTTGACGACCATGTTGAAAGTTCCTACATTTTCTGTGATTTGTTTGTCATTGAAGTATTTTAATACTTCAATGGAATGTTAAGGTTTTTATTAAGACGCCATTCTAGATGTGTGTTTTCACTCGAGTTGAAACACCCTTCTCAGTGAAATTATAAATAATAGAAAGATTACATGCAGACATTACAGAGTACACGTTCAATACAATTCCTGAAAAGAATGTCACAAAATAATTTTCAAAACCTAGTAAATAAGCGGAAAAATGAAGTTGTCCCATATATTGACAATGATAGCTAATTATATGAACTAGAATCCATGAGTGCCTGACAGTCGAAGAAAAATCGAAGATAAACATCCTTTGGAGTAAGCAAAATATGATCAATATTCAAAATATAAGAAATTTAATTGGAATATTTAGATGTTTATTCACCGCTATATATCGAGAAACTCTACATACAATTAATTAAGCTAAAGGTGCAAAAACTAGAAAAATTGTGAACTAGGGTGCCCCTTAATTTGAGATTCTCCCGTGTTCACATATTTCCGGCGCGTTTTTTGACAGTTTCAAAACTCATTAATAATTTACAATAAGTTTTACAATTACTGCTGCTCAATTTTTATACGTAATACTTAACCTATACATGAATATTAAATTACGATCGAATCTGAAAGAATTTCTGGAATTATATACCAAATAGAAAACGTTTTCCGTGTTTCCATAGAGTTATGGTATAACACGAGTGAAGTTTGGGAAAACGAGAAATGATGTGGAAACACGAGCGAGCGAGTGTTTTCCACATCAATTCCGAGTTCTCCTAAACTTTCACGAGTGCTACCATAACTATGGAAATACAGGAAAAACGTTTTTCTATTGTTTTTTATAAATAAAAGGACGAAGCAATTTAGTAGTATCTTGTTTATTTTATAAAATTATTTTGAACTTCCTGTTTTTATTATATGCAAATGCGATCTCGAGACAATCAGAGTTAGGGACTGGTCATAAATTATAATGGGGTGAGGGGAGGAGAGATATAAAATTTGGACGTTGATAATAATGTGACCCTCCTTAATGATGGGAATGAAATATAGCGACCCTCCCCTTGCCCTCGGCCTAAAATACCATTAACCTCCCCCCCCCCCCCCCCCCCCCCTCCTCCTCCCTGCACAGATAATACTCAGTCACACTATGGTGAGCATTTTTATACTGAAGCAAAATTGAAATAAATAATGCCTGCCCCAGTGATACTACCTACAGTACCCCTATGAACATATCTATTCAGAAAACGTAATTTTTTAAATCTAGAAAATGATGTGGATATGGAAAGGTACACGTATCTTCCTTTATACTATATGAAGAAGGTGATGACGATGCTGAATAGTGATGTGAATGACGGTGCAACTGAGCATGACATGTTGCTTTCATTTTCTTTCAGAGACATTTGATATTTGATAGCATGGTTTTATAGCATGTTTTGTTTAATAATTAACGTGAGATGTTGCTTTGATAGACATTTGATATTATTTTGAAAACATGCCTTGCATGTTTTTTGTAAACAAATAATTTATTGTCTAATTTATGATCTTTCTATTCCTGTTGTGCTACACAATGCTTTTTTATGATCTATGATCAATTCTGGCACTCTCACTGGTACATCCATGTGACCCTCCCTTTTTTCATTGTCTATGTTTTTATGACCCTCCCTTTTTAGGGGCTCAAAAAGTTATGACCCTCCCCTCTTTCCACCTCCTCGCCCCTGCTAATTTTATGACGTACCAGTTTCCTTAATTCGCGCACACGACAGCTGATATCATGACTTGCACATCTCCTCGTGTGTGTTTTGGCCACAGTTTTCATTTCAAAGCGAGTTTCAGTCATTTCATTGTAAGGTATGTAATAATTCAAAGTTAATCTTGTGATCATTAATGATATGGATTATGATATAACTTTTAGTCGGCGTTGAAATCGAATCGATTGCTATTTAGTTTAACCATATACATGTTGAAAGTTCCTGCATTTTTCTGTGATTTGTTTGTCATTGAAATATTAACATCATTCTCTTGATTTACAATCCGCCAGTTCCGACTTAGGACCCTGATTCAGGGTCAATTGTCTTTAAGACTGACAAAGTTTTGTCAATTGCAGGAGCAACATTTCAGTAAACTAAATCTGACGGTTAGCGAGACCACTGAGTAAATTCAAGATCAAGCATTTTTTTTGAACAGCAACAGTAAGTTTTAAATATTGATAATATAACACACGATTTAATTATGTTTACCCAAATAGATATCTCATTTTATATTAGCACGAAACAGCAACTTTACTGTAGTGTTCCGTGAAGCTGCCGTAAGGCTAACCGCCCTCATGATTTACGGAACTTTACGCGTCTTTACGAAGACGTAAAGTTCTACTTTACACGTCTCACGGTACATAAGTCTTTGTAAGGGTTTACATTTATGCAACTTTACTGATTCATAAAGTTACGTCAAGTTAATTGTACTATACTATAAATCCGTAAAGCCGGCCTTCACAACGTTATAAGATACTCTTTTATATCTGCTTTACGGGGGTGTCTAGATAGCGAAGACCTATAGAAAGAGGCGAAGTCAGACCAAGAAATTGAAGACCTCGAAAACGAACGCCTAAACGGCTCCATGACGAAGACCTAGAAAACGAACGCCTGCAGAAAACAAGACGAAGACGCCTAGAAAATGTGAAAACCCATGAGCGAAAACATAGAAAACGAAGACCTAGAAAACAAAACCTAGAGAAACAAATGAGAACAATCTCGCAATTACTTTCACTTACACATTTGATTGCCGTAATTCTCGGGCTTTCGTCGCTCGCTTATGGGCCCAAATTAACGTGAGCCTGCTTGCAGGCTACTCTAGAAAAAGATTGGACAGCAATGTCACGTTTAAAGTGGACGTTAAGGAGGAGGGGTCTGACCTAAACGTCCAGTGGCCCCTAAACAACACAATATTTTACAAGATCAAGTAGATTTGTGGTTTTAGAATAAGTACATGAAAGTCGACGAAAGTTTACAAGAACGTAACAGGCGTTGCACCGATTTTGCCCGATTGAACCTCGTCTCGCCCGACTCAGACTGCCCCTGGCTCTCCGAGGTCTCTTAGCAGTCCCCAAATGTCTCTCGTGTTTACAAAGTTCCCGTCGAGTTGCAGTTGTCTGACAGTGTAACGCATGATTTTGGTTCTTTATTTGTAAAATATTAAATTGCGATCGAATCTGAAAGAATTTCTGGAATTATAATAGTTAAGAGCTTCCTGTTTTGATTATATGCAAATGAGACCTCGTGACAATCAGTGCTTCGCTGTACATGTGACCACTGCTATCGTCAATCTCGTTCCCAGAGCCCTCTTAACCGGCTTATCAAACGGAACGGGAAACGAGATACTCTGGCCAGATAAAGCGTTCCGTCATGACATGAGCAGTAAATCGGAAGTCCAAGAATCCTGTGTGCGTCCCTTTGAGACATGGAGTCGAACATGGAGTCTTTATTTCACGAGGCAATTCAGTTTTTCTTTAGAGAAATTAGAGGAAAAAAGAAATTAAAAAGGAGCAGTTCAAAGGGACGCACACATGCGCAGTAAAACCGGAAGTCCAAGAATCCTGTCATGGCGGAACGCTTTATCCCAGAGTATCTCTTTCCCCGCTCCGCAGCTGGATAAGGGTAACGAGGGCTCTGTTAACGAGATTGATGATATTATAATAACTTGCACACATCTAATGAATCTTCGCCTCGTGTGTGTGTTTAGCCACAGTTTCATTTCAAAGCGAGATTTTCATTTCATTGTAAGTTCTCAAAGTTAATCTTGTGATCACTAATGATATGGATATGATAAGTTTCATCGGCGCTGAATCGAATCGATCGCGATTTCAAAAAAGACTTCCTGTTGACCATGTCCGATGTTGAAAGTTCTTACATTTTCTGTAATTTGTTTGTCATTGAAGTATTAAGCTTATTATTTCCTTGATTTACAATCAGCCAGTTCCGAATTAGGACCCTAATTCAGTGTCAATTGTCTTTAAGACTGATGTTATCAATTGCAGGAGCAACATTTTCAGTAAACTAATCTGACGGTTGGCGTGACCACTGAGTAAATTCAAGATCAAGTAACATTTTTGGAACAGCAACAGTAAGTTTTTAATATAAAGATAATATATAGTTTAATTGTGTTTAACCAAATCAATATCTCACGAATGAGCACATTTTATATTAGTACGAAACAGCAACTTTACTGTAGTGTTTCCGTGAAGCTGCCATAAGGCTGCCATAAAGCCTTCATTTAGGAACTTTACTCGTCTTTACGAAAACGTACATACTTTACGCGTCTTTACGGTACACCGTAAGTCTTTGTAAGGGTCTACATTTATGGAACTTTACTGATTCATAAGGTTACGTCAAGTTAATTGTACTAATTGTACTATACTATAAATCGTAAAGCCCTTCACAACGTCTGCTTTACGAGGGTGTCTAGAAAACGAAGAACTATACAGAAAGAGACGACTTAGAAAGCGAAGTCAGATCTAGAAAACAAGCACCTATAGAAAAACATGACCAAGACCTAGAAAACGAAAACCTATATATAGCTATGAGCGAAAACATAGAAAGCGAAAAGCTAGAAAACGAAAACCTTAGAAAGCGAAAACCTAGAAAAGGTTTTCCGCTATTTCTTTGTTATGTACGAGTATTTATCGGTAATGTTCGGAAAAGTTGTCGGTTTTAATGTTGAGAGTGCCAAGACATCCTTCTTTCATTCTTAACACAGTACGTTAAACACCTTTCTGGAGCTCAAATAGCGAATCTCGAAGGGTGACCGAGTGAGCAACACGAAAACGCAATCAAGTCGATCAACAATTCCTTCGACCGTCCTCGAGAAACATAAGGGGCCGTCGACATATTCCCAATTGTGGTCCCGCTTAACGTCCACTGGACGTTTAGGTAGGGGAAGGGTGTAAGGGGAGTCCATATTTGGACGATAGTGGGGCCATTTTGAGCCAAAATTATGCATTTCTTCTTTATTTTACTTCATGTTTAAGAACGGAACATAAAGAGAAAACATAGTTCAGTAGAAAATAAGAAACAAATGAGAGCAATTTCGCAATTATGCCCTTACACGTACGTAATTCTCGCGACTTTCGTCACTCGCTCGCGAAGACCAAGAAAACGGAGAACTATAGAAAGAGACGACCTAGAAAGTGAAGTCAGACCTACAAAACGAACGCCTATAGAAAACATCATGACAAAGAGCTAGAAAACGAAAACCTGGAAAACAAAGACCTATAGAAAACGAAAACCTAGCAAAACGAAGACCTAGAAAAGGAAAACCTAGAAAACGAACACTAGATAAAGAAATTACCCAGAAAAATGAAAAACCTAGAACAGGAAGGCCGTAGAATTAGAAAGAGAAAGCGTAGAAAACGAAAACCTAGAAAACGAAAACCTAGAAAACGAACACCTAGATAAAGAAATTACCCAGAAAATAATGAACCTAGAAAACGAAGGCCGTAGAATTAGAAAGAGAGAAAGCGAAAACCTAGAAAAGGTTTACCCTATATCTTTGTTATACGAGTATTTTTCGGTAATGTTCGGAAAGTTTGTCGGTTTTCAACGTTGAGCTGAGTGCCAACATCACTTTCAAGACATCCTTCTTTCATTCCAACTCCTTCGACTGTCATCAGTCGAGAACATATATAGACAACATAATTTTTCACAAATCTATTTTTTCGCTTTGAACTGAGCTGTTGTGCATTTAAAATTAATGATCAGATCAAGCGGATTGTGGTTTTAGTATACGTACATGACAGTCGACGAAAGTTTTACTAGAACGGGGCGTCGCACCGATTTTGACCGATTAACTTCGTCTCGCCCGACTGGCTGGTCTTCGAGTATGCAGGCGAGGGTTCTCCTCAGCCATTCGAAATTCTTCCTCGTGTTCACAAATTCCCATCGTTTTTTTATGACAGTTTAATACATGGCTTTGGCTTCTTTATCTGTTAAATATAAATATTAAATTACATGCGATCGAATCTGAAAGAACTAAAATTTCAGGAATCGTAATAATTTGAACTTCCTGTTTTGATTATTTGCTGAACGATGGCATCTCGTGACAATCAGTGCCAGTTTGCTGTGACCCGCTGCTCCCACACTGAACTTGAACACATCTACTGATCTTCGCCTCGAGTGTGTTTCCCCACAGGCTCATTTCAAAGCAAGATTTTCATTTCATTGTTAGTAATAACTCAAAGTTAATCTTTTGATCATTAATGATATGGATAAGTTTCAGTCGGCGTTGAATCGAATCGTCTAGTTTAAGGTACCCGCCCAGTCTATTTTGAGTAATTTTTGTCGTAAAAAAATGATCTGCAATGTGTATCCTAGGGTTAGGGTTAGGATTAGGGCTAGATATTCAGATATTTCATAGAATGAATCACCCACATTCTGGCCCTCAAAGGAGGTACTTGGATTAAATATTAATCCATGTCTGAGACAAACTTTTGGGTTTTTTGCTCAAACCATCAATAATTCCAACAAAATAAAAGCAGGAATGTTTCAATACAAATAGAAGGAACAATCGCTAGTTTAAGTTTTACTGAAATGTTTAAAAATCCGTAGTTATTGCGAGGTGTCTGATAACGAACAGTGCACTCAGAACAAGGCATCATTTGCCTTTCTCTGCTCACCTGAACTAACTTTTGTCCGATAGTTTCTTCCTGAAGGAGCCTGCCACGTTTCATGTAACTTGTACAAGCTACTGCTACTGATCTTCGCCTCGTGTGGTGTGTGTGTGTGTGTGTTTTGGCCACAGTTCATTTCAAAGCGAGTTTTTCATTTCATTGTAAGTTAATAGCTCAAAGTTAATCTTGTGATCACTGTGATATGGATATGATAAGTTTCAATCAGCGTTGAATCGAATCGACTATTCTATGGACTATTCTAAGAGTTCCTGTTGACGACCATGTTGAAAGTTCCTACATTTTCTGTGATTTGTTTGTCATTGAAGTATTTTAATACTTCAATGGAATGTTAAGGTTTTTATTAAGACGCCATTCTAGATGTCGAGTGATTGCACAATACACACGTGTTCACTCGAGTTGAAAACACCCTTCCCAGTGAAATTATAAATAATAGAAAGATTACATGCAGACATTACAGAGTTACACGTTCAATACAATTCCTGAAAGAATGTCACAAAATATTTCAAAACCTAGTAAATAAGCGGAAAATGAAGTTGTCCCATATATTGACAATGATAGCTAATTATATGAACTAGAATCCATGAGTGCCTGACAGTCGAAGAAAATCGAAAGATAAACATCTTTTGGAGTAAGCAAAATATGATCAATATTCAAAATAGAAGAAATTTAATTGGAATATTTAGATGTTTATTCACCGCTATATATCTAGAAACTCTACATACAATTAATTAAGCTAAAGGGGCAAAAACTAGAAAAAATTGTGAACTAGGGTGCCCTTAATTTGAGATTCTCCCGTGTTCACATATTTCCGCCGCGTTTTTATGACAGTTTCAAAAACTCATTAATAATTTACAATAAGTTTTACAATTACTGCTGCTCAATTTTTATACGTAATACTTACTTAACCTATACATGAATATTAAATTACGATCGAATCTGAAAGAATTTCTGGAATTATATACCAAATAAAAACGTTTTTCCGTGTTTTCCATAGAGTTATGGTATAACACGAGTGAAGTTTGGGAAAACGAGAAATGATGTGGAAACACGAGCGAGCGAGTGTTTCCACATCAATTTCGAGTTCTCCTAAACTTTCACGAGTGCTACCATAACTATGGAAATACAGGGAAAACGTTTTCTATTGTTTTTTATAAATAAAGGACGAAGCAATTTAGTAGTATCTTGTTTATTTTATAAAATTATTTTGAACTTCCTGTTTTTATTATAATGCAAATGCGATCTCGAGACAATCGGAGTTAGGAAACTGGTCATAACTTATAATAGGGGGGGAGGTGGAAATTTGAAATTTGGACGTTTGATAATAATGTGACCCTCCTTAACGATGGAAATGAAATATCTTGACCCTCCCCTAAGTCCCCTTGCCCTCCGCCTAAAATACCGTGAACCCCCTCCCCCTCCCCCCTCCCCTACACAGATAATACTCAGTCACACTAGTGTGAGCATTTTTATACTGAAGCAAAATTGAAATAAATAATAACCTGCCCCAGTGATACTACCTACAGTACCCCTATGAACATATCTATTCAAAAACGTAATTATTAAATCTAGAAAATGATGTGGATATGGAAAGGTACACGTATCTTCCTTTACTATACAAGAAGGTAATGACGACGCTGAATAGTGATGTGAATGACGGTGGCAACTGAGCATGACATGTTGCTTTCATTTTTCTTTAGAGACATTTGATATTTGATAGCATGGTTTTTATAGAATGTTTTGTTTAATAATTAACGTGAGATGTTGCTTTGTTTAGACATTTGATATTATTTTGAAAGCATGCCTTGCATGTTTTTGTAAACAATTTATTGTCTAATTTATGAGCTTTTTATTCCTGTTGTGCTACACAATGCTTTTTATGATCTATGATCAATTCTGGCACTCTCACTAGTATATCCATGTGACCCTCCCCTTTTTCATTGTCTATTTTTATGACCCTCCCTATTTAGGGGCTCAAAAAGTTATGACCCCCCCCTCTTTCCACTTCCTCCCCCTGCTAATTTATGACGTACCAGTCCCTTAATTTGCGCACACGACAGCTGATATCATGACTTGCACATCTCCTCGTGTGGTGTTTGGCCACAGTTTTCATTTCAAAGCGAGTTTCAGTCATTTCATTGTAAGGTATGTAATAATTCAAAGTTAATCTTGTGATCATTAATGATATGGATATGATATAACTTTTAGTCGGCGTTGAATCGAATCGATTGCTATTTAGTTTAACCATATACATGTTGAAAGTTCCTGCATTTTCTGTGATTTGTTTGTCATTGAAATATTAACATCATTCTCTTGATTTACAATCCGCCAGTTCCGACTTAGACCTTAATTCAGTGTCAATTGTCTTTAAGTCTGACAAAGTTTATCAATTGCAGGAGCAACATTTCAGTAAACTAAATCTGACGGTTAGCGTGACCCACTGAGTAAAATTCAAGATCAAGCATTTTTTGGGACAGCAACAGTAAGTTTAAGTATTGATAATAAATACACGATTTAATTATGTTTACCCAAATAGTATCTCATTTTATATTAGCACGAAACAGCAACTTTACTGTTAGTGTTCCGTGAAGCTGTCGTAAGGCTCCGCCCCTCGTGGTTTACGGAACTTTACGCGTCTTTACGAAGACGTGAAGTCCTACGTTACACGTCTTTATACATGCCCGTTAAGTCTTTGTAAGGGGTTTAAAATTTATGCAACTTTACCGTTTCACAAAGTTACGTAAAGTTAATTGTACTATATATACTATCAATTGTAAAGCCCTTCACAACTTTATAAGATGCTCTTTATATCTGCTTTACGGGGGGGGTGTCTAGATAGCAAATAAGACCTATAGAAAGAGACGACCTAGAAAAGGCGAAGTCAGACCTAGAAAGTGAAGACCTGGAAAAACGAAAACCTAGAAAACGAACGCCTATTGGTGGTTTTCATCAACATTACAAAAACCGTTTTGCTTGCATGAACAACATCAGAAAAAGGTAACAGGTAAAGAACTGACAGAAAGAAACGTTTTGTCCAAATTATAGCGTTGTAGCGTTTTTCATTTTTTTTATTGCCAAAACTTATTTTCAGAAAATTACAGTATTTTTAGTATGCCGCCGCCCATGTTTGTGTCCTTCAGAGGGCACAAAACATGGCCGCCATAAAATTGCACAAGAAGTAGAGTAGATTCTACCGTTAATATCATTAGCTTTCACTTCAAATCTGTTTAGACATCACTTCTAAATTATTATAACGTCTGAAAATGTAAAAATGATATAAAATATCCGTTTTTGTCACAGTCAGAAACACGTTCATCCGGGACATCACACATTTCAAATAGCTTTATTTCCAAAAGGAATCACTGGATCGATACCAAACTTTGCATAGAGATTAAATGATTTCCATGTCTAGAAGATATAAAAGAATAGCTCTGTAGGATTAACAGTTTAGATTTTAGAATTGTGATGATGTCAGATGAAAACAAAGAATAGAAACATGACGAAAGACGCCTAGAAAATGTGAAAACCTAGAGAGCGAAAACTTAGAAAGCGCCGGAAGACCTATTAAATTAAAATTAAACGAAAGCCTAGAAAACGAAGACCTAGAAAATGAAAGCCTAGAAAACGAAGACCTGGAAACGAAAACCTGGAAAACGAAGACCTAGAAAACGAAAACCTAGAAAACGAAGGCTGTAGAATTAGAAAGCGTAGAAAACGAAGGCTGTAGAATTAGAAAGCGTAGAAAACGAAGGCTGTAGAATTAGAAAGCGTAGAAAACGAAAGTCTAGAAAAGGTTTTCCCATATATCTCGGTAATGTTCGGAAAGATGTCGGTTTCAATGTTGAGCTGAGTGTCAACATCACTTTCAAGACATCCTTCTTTCATTCTAACTCTTCGACCGTCCTCGAGAATATAAACACAATTTTTTCAAAAATCGATTTTTTCGTTTTGAACTGCGCTGTACGTAGTGAATTTAAATAAAACAATAAAAAATATTAAAGATCAGATCAAGCGGACTGTGCTTTTAGTTTACGTTACATGAAAGTCGACGAAAGTTTACAAGAACGGACGTCGCCACCGATTTTAACCGATTAACTTCGTCTCGCCCGACTGGCTGGTCTTCGAGTATGCAGGCGAGGGTTTCTCTCAGCCATTCGAAATTTCCTCTCGTGTTCACAAATTCCCGTCGTTTTTTATGACAGTTTAATACATGGCTTTTGCTTCTTTATTTGTTAATATAAATATTAAATTACATGCGATCGAATCTGAAAGAGCTAAAATTTCAGGAATCGTAATAATTTGAACTTCCTGTTTTGATTATTTGCTGAACGATGGCATCTCGTGACAATCAGTGCCAGTTTGCTGTGACCGCTGCTCCCACACTGAACTTGAACACATCTACTGATCTTCGCCTCGAGTGTGTTTCGCCACAGGCTCATTTCAAAGCAAGATTTTTCATTTCATTGTTAGGTAATAACTCAAAGTTAATCTTTTGATCATTAATGATATGGATAAGTTTCAGTCGGCGTTGAATCGAATCGTCTAGTTTAAGGTACCCGCCCAGTCTATTTTGAGTAATTTTTGTCGTAAAAAATTATCTGCAATGTGTATCTTAGGGTTAGGGTTAGGATTAGGGCTAGATATTCAGATATTTCATAGAATGAATCACCAACAAATATAAAATTTGAACGTTTACTTGCTTTTTGTGTTTCTGGCCCTCAACGGAGGTACTTGGATTAAATATTAATCCATGTCTGCAGACAAACTTTTGGTTTTTTGGCTCAAACCATCAAATAATTCCAACAAAATAAAAGCAGGAATGTTTAAATACAAATAGAAGGAACAATCGCTAGTTTAAGTTTTTACTGAAATGTTTAAAAATCCGTAGTTATTGCAAGGTGTCTGAAAACGAACAGTGCACTTCAGAACAAGGCATCATTTGCCTTTCTCTGCTCACCTGAACTAACTTTTGTCCGATAGTTTTCTTCCTGAAGGAGCCTGCCACGTTTCATGTAACTTGTACAAGCTACGGGCTACTGATCTTCGCCTCGTGTGTGTGTGTGTGTGTGTGTGTGATGTGTGTGTGTGTGTGTGTGTGCGTGTGTGTGTGTGTGTGTGTGTGTGTGGTGTGTGTGTGTGTGTGTGTGCGTGTGTGTGTGTGTGTGTTGTGTGTGTGTGTGTGTGTTTGCCACAGTTTTCATTTCAAAGCGAGTTTTTCATTTCATTGTAAGTTAATAGCTCAAAGTTAATTCTTGTGATCACTGTGATATGGATATGATAAGTTTCAATCAGCGTTGAATCGAATCGACTATTCTATCGACTATTCTAAGAGTTTCCTGTTGACGACCATGTTGAAAGTTCCTACCATTTTCTGTGATTTGTTTGTCATTGAAGTATTTTAATACTTCAATGGAATGTTAAGGTTTTTATTAAGACGCCATTCTAGATGTCGAGTGATTGCACAATATACACGTGTTCACTCGAGTTGAAAATACCCTTCTCAGTGAAATTATAAATAATAGAAAGATTACATGCAGACATTACAGAGAACACGTTTCAATACAATTCCTGAAAGAATATCACAAAATAATTTCAAAACCTAGTAAATAAGCGGAAAATGAAGTTGTCCCATATATTGACAATGATAGCTAATTATATGAACTAGAGTCCATGAGTGCCTGACAGTCGAAGAAAAATATAGCACAAAGCAATAATCCGAAGATAAACATCTTTTGGAGTAAGCACAATATGATCAATATTCAAAATAGAAGAAATTTAATTGGAATATTTCGATGTTTATTCACCGCTATATATCGAGAAAACTCTACAAGCAATTAATTAAGCTAAAGGTGCAAAAACTAGAAAAATTATGAATTAGGGTGCCCTTAATTTGAGACATTATGGGCCGATTATTTCAACGAAGTCTAAGTTTAGACCTGGTTTTAAGGCTTAAATCGAGGTTTAGACAAGGCTTCCATGGACCACGGCTCGGAGTCTAAATTGCGTTATTAGAATGCGGATTAGCCGCATTTCACGGAGACCACGTCTAAACGTGGTTTAACAAGTCTACCTATTGTTTTTTACTTAAACCGCGCTTTAAAAATTCGAGTTTTTGCTTAGTCGGATTTGCGCACATTTTTCTACGCTATAATCGCTCTAATGATTACACATGGAAAATAATTCAAAACTTTTACTTCGCAAAACTTGATGGGCTATCTTTCATCCTGAAGTGCAATTATAACTTAAATATTTTTAGCCAAATATTACCTGCTTTCTACAGGAACTATTAGATTATTTTTATTAATGACTTTCGAAATAATTTTGAAGATACTTATTAGTTTTCATTTTATGGAACAATAAGGACATGCTATTGAAGTAAACTTTTTTTCTTGAAAACTTAGTATGACGTAAATATCCACTATTAAAACTTGCTTCTTTCCTGAACCTAAACCGTCGACGGAAATTAGACTGTTTTGTACGGTAATGGGAAATTGTCATCTTCGTATTTTTCTAGCGGATTTAAACTATTCCTCAACTGTCTGATTCTTCGGACTCGGCTTGTTAGCCTATTCCTGTAAAGTTCTATACTTCGAACTTCCCATCCATGACATAAACCTTCACTAATAAAAACGTTACACTACGTCTAAACATACTCATGACCAGGTCTAAGTTGCTATTGTTTGCTAGTCTGTGTTTTATACCCCGCTTAGGTGAGGTTTAAAATAAAGGACGTTTAAATAATCCGGTTCCCCGGTTTAAACCAGGCTTAGACCAAGACTTTCTTAAGCGATGTCTAAACGTCGTTTAAATAATCGGCCCTATAACTACGCTATACTTTCGCGATCAAAATATTCCTTCCTGAAAATACTTCTCATTTTATTTACATTGTGTGCAAAAAAATAATTCAATTATATCAACGATTACTTGTTCACAGTAACGCACTACAGATCTTCAGCGCATGTGTGAAATCTGAGCACCTTATTCTAGAAAGAAAGCTACCACAAGGAGAGCAAAGCGTCGTCTGAGACAAATATGTATTGTGCTATAAATACAAGTGGAAATAACGAAGAAGAAGCACCACGTTTTTGCGTAGTGCGCACGCGTGTCCCACAGGCAAAAATTATTCATTAATATAATTAATTAATTGATTATCAAAGTTTACACCTTAGCGCTTTAGTAGATTATCGCGGAACGAAACCCAACTAAACCATCCGAAAAGTGCTCTCTGCACTAAAAAAAAAACCGGTTGGAAATCTGCATGGGTAGGCGAGGGGGATACAGGGATGGGAATGTACATGTAGACGCGATTAGCTGTTATTCCAAACACCATCATTTTCCCTGCTGCTTACTTTTAAACACAACAACCCATTACTACTTTTAATAAACTAAATATCAGTACCTCGTCTGCTTAATAATAACTGAAAATCACTACAGAGACGGGAACAATAAGAATTAGTAACATAAAAATAAAATATCTCAATCAACCTTACAAAATTAAATATTTTTTTTACAATATGATGCTTTGTGTCTACTAGGTGTGTCGTTAAAAAACGAGCAACCTAATTCCTCGCATTAATTACATCCATACAAATGTTAAAAAGAAAGATAGAGAACAGCAAGCAAGATCTTCGAATTGCTAAAGAACTGGGGAAGAGAGATGAAGAAGGACTTGCCTATGGCAATATTGGCAAGGTTTATCATAGCCTGGGGGATTTTCAACAGGCCATAGAGTACCACACCCAACATCTAAGCATTGCCAAAGAACTGGGGGCAGAGAGATGAAGAAGGACGTGCCTATTGCAATCTTGGCAATGCTTATCAGGGGCTGGGTGATTTTCAACAGGCCATGGCGTACCACACCAACATCTTAGCATTGCAAAGAACTGGGGAAGAGATGAAGAAGGACTTGCCTATGGCAATATTGGCAAGGTTTATCATAGCCTGGGGGATTTTCAACAGGCCATAGAGTACCACACCCAACATCTAAGCATTGCCAAAGAACTGGGGCAGAGAGATGAAGAAGGACGTGCCTATTGCAATCTTGGCAATGCTTATCAGGGGCTGGTGATTTTCAACAGGCCATGGCGTACCACACCCAACACCTTAGCATTGCCAAAGAACTGGGACAGAGAGATGAAGATGGACGTGCCTATTGCAATCTTGGCAATGCTTATCAGGGCTGGGTGATTTTCAACAGGCCATGGCGTACCACACCCAACATCTTAGCATTGCCAAAGAACTGGGGCAGAGAGATGAAGAAGGACGTGCCTATTGCAATCTTGGCAATGCTTATCAGGGTCTGGGTGATTTTCAAAAGGCCATGGCGTACCACACCAACATCTAAGCATTGCCAAAGAGCTGGGGCAGAGAAATGGAGAAGGAGCTGCCTATGGAAATCTTGGTATTGCTTATCATTGTCTGGGTGATTTTCAACAGGCCATGGCGTACCACACCCAACATCTTAGCATTGCCAAAGAACTGGGACAGAGAGATGGAGAAGGACGTGCCTATTGCAATATTGGCAGCGTTTTATCACAGTCTGGGTGATTTTCAACAAGCCATAGAGTACTATAAGCAGCATCTTAGCATTGCCAAAAAACTGAGGCAGAGATGTGGCGAGGGACGTGCCTATGGCAATCTTGGCATTGCTTATCACAGCCTGGGTGATTTTCAACAGGCCAGAGAGTTCCACAAGCAAGATCTTTGCATTGCCAAAGACTGGGGCAGAGAGCTAGAGAAGGACGTGCCTATGATAATCTTGGTAAGCTTATCATAGCCTGGGGGATTTTCAACAGGCCATAGAGTACCACAAGCAAAGTCTTAGCTTTGCCAAAGAACTGGGGCAGAGAGCTCAAGAAGGAGATGCCTATGGTAGTCTTGGCATTGCTTATCATAGCCTGGGGGATTTTCAACAGGCCATAGAGTACCACAAACAAAGTCTAAGCATTGCCAAGAACTGGGGCAGAAAAGCTAAAGAAGGATGCACCTATGGCAATCTTGGCGTTGTTTATACGAGACTAGGTGATTTTCAACAGGCCATAGAGTATCAAAAACAAAGTCTTAGCATTGCCAAAGAACTGAGGCAGAGAGATGCAGAAAGAGGTACCTATGGTAATCTTGGCAATGCGTATCATAGCCTGGGAGACTTTCAACAGGCCATAGAGTACCACAAAGAAAATCTTAACATTGCTAAAGAACTGGGGCAGAGAGATGAGGAAGGACTTGCCTATTGCAATCTTGGCAATGCGTATCATAGCCTGGGAGATTTTCAACAGGCCATGGATTACCAAAAAGAACATCTTAGCATTGTTAAAGAACTGGGGCAGAGAGGCGAAGAAGGAGCTGCCATTGCAATATTGGCAATGTTTACGAGAGCCTGGGCGATTTCAAACAAGCCATAGAGTACCACAAAGAACATCTTAGTATTGCTAAAGAACTGGGGCAGAGAGATGGAGAAGGGCTTGCCTATTGCAATCTTGGCAATGCGTATCATAGCCTGGGAGATTTCCAACAAGCCATAGTGTACTATACGCAGCATCTTAGCATTGCCAAAAAACTGAGGCAGAGATGTGGCGAAGGACTTGCCTATGGCAATATTGGCAAGGTTTATCATAGCCTGGGGGATTTTCAACAGGCCATAGAGTACCACAAACAAAGTCTTAGCATTGCCAAAGAATTGGGGCAGAGAGCTCAAGAAGGAGGTGCCTATGGTAGTCTTGGCATTGCTTTATCGTAGCCTGGGGCAATTTTCAACAGGCCATAGAGTACCACAAACAAACGTCTTCGCATTGCCAAAGAACTGGGGCAGAGAGCACAAGAAGGAGGTGCCTATGGTAGTCTTGGTATTGCTTATAGTATCCTGGGGGATTTTCAACAGGCCATAGAGTACTACAAACAAAGTCTTAGCATTGCCAAAGAACTGGGGCAGAAAGCTAAAGAAGGATGTGCCTATGGCAATCTTGGCGTTGCCTATATGAGACTAGGTGTTTTTCAACAGGCCATAGAGTACCAAAAACAAAGTGTTCGCATTGCCAAAGAACTGAGGCAGAGAGATGCAAAACTCGGAGTTACCTATGGTAATCTTGGCAATGCGTATCATTTCCGGGGAGATTTTTCAAACAGGCCATAGATTACTACAAACAAAGTCTTAGCACTGCCAAAGAAGTGGGGCAGAGAGATGGAGAAGTACTTGCCTATTTCAATCTTGGCAATGCGTATAAAAGCCTGGGTGATTACAAACAAGCAATAGAATACCTAAAACAAAGTCTTAGCATTGCCAAAGAACTGAGGCAGAGAGATAGAGAAGCAGCTGTCTATTGCAATCTTGGCGATGCGTATGATAGCCTGGGAGATTTTCAACAGGCCATAGAGTACCACAAAGAAAATCTTAGCATTGCTAAAGAATTGGGGCAGAGAGATGAGGAAGGACTTGCCTATTGCAATCTTGGCAATGCGTATCATAGCCTGGGAGATTTTCAACAGGCCATGGATTACCAAAAAAGAACATCTTAGCATTGTTAAAGACCTGGGAAGGGAGGCAAAGAAGGAGGTGCCTATTGCAATATTGGCAATGTTTACAATAGCCTGGGCAATTTCAAACAGGCCATAGAGTACCACAAACAAGCTCTTAGCTTTGCCAAAGAACTGGGGCAGAGAGAGATGCAGAAGGACGTGCCTATTGCAATCTTGGCATTGCGTATCATGGCCTGGGAGATTTGCAACAGGCCATGGAGTACCACAAACAAAGTCTAAGCATTGCCAAAGAACTGGGGCAGAAAGCTAATGAAGGATGCCCTATGGCAATATTGGCAATGTTTACAATAGCCTGGGCAATTTCAAACAGGCCATAGAGTACCACAAACAAGCTCTTAGCTTTGCCAAAGAACTGGGGCAGAGAGATGGAGAAGGAGCTGCCTATGGAAATCTTGGCATTGCTTATCGTAGCCTGGGTGATATTCAACAGGCCATAGAGTACCACAAACAATACTTTAGCATTGTCAAAGAACTGGGTGAGAGAGATGGAGAAGGAACTGCCTGTTATATGCTAGGTTGTGATTTTGAATTATCTGGGGCTTTGCATGAGGCTCTTGATTATTATCGATCCAGTGTGAAACTGTACAATGACGTGAGAGCTCTTATTCAGTCCGAAGATGCTTGGAAAATATCATTTCGTAATATGTGTAAACATTCATACACCGCTCTTTGGAGAACTCTAGTAAGGGTTCAAAAACAGACGAGGCTTTGTGTGTTGCTGAGCAAGGACGAGCACAGGCCTTGGTGGATCTTATGAAGTTACACTATGGCTCTGAATTGCTGGCGATTGGATCTAAAAGAACGATCTCTGACATAGTAACTGATATATCTACACAAACAGTTTTTGTAGCACTGGAAAGTGACACAATTAATTTATGGGTACTCAAGGGTACAGATGTCCATTTCAAAATACAAAACATCAACGATGCCAAATTGCTGGTTGAAAATGCTTTAAAGAAATCGGCGTTGGTGTTCGTATTAAGTGTGAGAATCGTACATTAGATGAGCCAGAAGGGGACGCACCGCCCAATGAAGAATCTTGTCAGGAAATAGAGGACTGCAAAAACAATTCTCTGCACCTCTTGTTTGATTCTATAATCAGCCCAATTGCAAACATGCTTGAAGGTAATGAGTTAATCATTGTCCCAGATGGTCCACTCTGCTTGGCCCCTTTTGCTGCGTTTTGGATGAGGCTTCCCGATACCTCAGTGAATATATCAGGATTCGCATTCTACCCTCGCTTACAAGTTTAAAACTGATCACCCATTGTCCTGAGGACCACCACAATAATATTGGGGCGCTGCTGGTGGGAGATCCATGCGTGGAGGAAGTTAGGAGAGTGCGGGGGAAGCGCGTCAGATTATTATGTTTGCCATGGGCCAGGGAAGAAGTAAAGATGATAGGTGAGATCCTTAACACCGAACCGCTCACGGGAAGTGATGCAACTAAAGATGAGGTGCTAAAACGGATCGGTTTCCGTTGCGTTGGTACACATTGCAGCACATGGTGATATGGAAGCTGGTGAAGTTGTTTTGACTCCAAATCCCACACGGTCATCCAAGATCCCTAAAGAGAAAGACTTTCTGTTGACAATGTCAGATATACAAGACGTTCAACTACGAGCGAGGCTTGTTGTGCTTAGTTGCTGTCACAGTGCTCAAGGGAAGATTACGGCTGAGGGTGTGGTCGGCATTGGACGGGCTTTCTTGGGCGCTGGTGCTCGTTCTGTTCTAGTGTCACTCTGGGCAATTGATGACGAAGCTACTATGGAGTTTATGAAATGTTTCTACGATCATCTGATTCGTCGACATAGCGCCAGTGTGGCACTTAATCGGGCTATGAAATGTCTCCGAGAGTCAGAGAGGTTTTGTGCCGTCAAATACTGGGCTCCATTTGTTCTCATTGGTGATGACGTCACGATTGAGTTTGGAGAAAATCAATCAGAACATTGTGAGTAGCATTTTATTTTACATTTCATTTTTAATTATCTAGTTTGGTTATGGATCCACGCGAATATTTTTTTCTTTAAACTGGCGCAGCCTTTTGATAAGTTTTCGAGTCAGTTTTGTACGGCATATCAAAACAAATAGTTTACGTATGTTAATAACGCCGGCTTGTTTTATTTGTTTGTCTATTGTATACCCGTCAAAGAACAAGTCGAAAGTGCACAAACGTATAATGGTCTAAAATACCATGTTTGTACTAATACTAATAACTGCTTCAAAAGTACGTTGCCATCTTTTGTCGGTATCCAAGTCAGCAGCCGCAAGTTTCAGTAAAGATGTCAAGAACAGGTATCTATCGCCCGATAGCGTCAGAAAATGAACAAATACTGAATATTTCTTTAGCGCATGTTGAAAGAGTAAAACTGACAACTGCATGAATCCACAGTACAAACCCGAGAACTATGGATAGGAAACTAGACAATCTCAAATAAAATCATGAAATTAGAGCACATAAGAGTTGTCGATTGTCATTGTCCAATTTGAAATAACACAGCAGTCTGTCGCATTGCATGTCGAAAACAGAGACTGCAAGGGCACTTTACATTCAGCCAGAAAATCCGGAATTTTCGTTTGTTAATCAAATATGGTTAGGAAACTTCACGGAATTTCTTTTCGGAAATCCTAAAGTACCAACAGAGGACAGAGGTCCTCTTTCTTGATCTGTGTATGTTGGGTTTTGTTCTAAATGGATTTTTAATAAATTATATATAATATTAAACGATCTCAACATTTGTCTCAACATTCTCTCAACATTTGTAGAGAGCTGATGCACTCCCTCTCAACAATGTTGAGAGGTGTTGAAACATGTTGAGAAGAGTTTGATTTCGTTTAAACTTTGTCTCAATATTTATTTTGTTCTCGAAATGTTCGAAGCCGTTGTTGAATCGGCACGACACGACTCAACAAACTTGAGAGAAATGTCGAGACCGTTTATCGGGTCTTTAAGCAACGGCGACGGCACCAGTGCCGGATTTAGGGGAGGGGTCCTACCCCCCTCCTTTTTTTCTGGCCTCTGCCTCATTTTTGGGGTGGGCCCTCTCCTTATAAACAGGTCTGGAAGCGCCACTGGGCACCGAAACATCACAAAAGAATAGGTTGAAATTAGTACTCGTACAATTGTTCTGCGCGTGCGTTTTTACATTTTGGTACATTTCTTTGCCGTCTTCTGCAACACAAAACGTCAAATGACCAAATTCACGGTACAGTCAACTCTCGCATTGCGGACACCCCGTTATTGCGGACTAAAATCCTGCCCTCCACCCGGTAGCCTGCGAGCGCAGACGTATTTGCGTCTGCGTTCGCAGGCTATCCACCCGGCGAAAGCTATTGGTTCAGGTGTAGGTTTGACTGAAAATGACTCCCGCTATTGCGGACGCTCCAAACTACGTCCGGAGGGTGTCCACTATAATGGAGAACGTGAACACACGACGGCGAATTTTCATTTCTCTATCTAGACTTGAACTCCGTCCAAGTAAATTCAGCTCCTGGACAGTTCACCCATATTGGACAAATTAAACGTGTAAGTTGAGATAATCGCGAAGTAGCTCACTTAAGTGACGTACGTTTTCCTCAGTTGGTGTTGCCGTCACCCCTATAGGAGTGTTCACTGTTTATCAACATTTGTTTTGTTATTCAAATTTTCCAACCATTAAACAAAAGAACTCTTTGTTTCAACAGCCAATAGTTCTCTGGTTGGCACATTAATAACAATAGGTGACGTAACGAGAAACATCTTAAACAACATTACTTTTTGTACTGCCCAAGTTTTGCTGCTCTGCGCGTTATTTTGTTTGCCTCCGCTGCACACTGGTTGGGAGATGGGTGGCTGTTAGCATCTGACAAGAAAAAAATTGATTGGCTTTTAAATGGTGTGCCTGCTATCGACTTTCAAGTTAATGTAAATTTGTTCAAATCTGTTCAGTCCTTTATCTCCCAATCAAACCGCTTTTCTTAATTTTTTTCCATTTTTGTGTGATCTTGCTTGTACCTGTCCTTTTATTTCTTTTTTCTTTTGTTTATATGTCTTTTTCTGATCGTGTGTTATTGTAATTGTGAAACAACGTAAGCTCTCTAGATGAGCATCTGCTCTTAGAGCAAATGTTGAGAATAAATATTGTTTAAATAAAAAAAAAATAAAAAAAATAAAAAAAACGAGAAACATCGCTATAGTACGTTGTTAACAAATACCACGGTTACAAGACCTCCCTAAAATAAGTTTGGCTAACTTAGTAATGTACCTTACCTTGTTGCTGTTCAACTCTATAAGAGTCTTCTTCGCTTCCACTCCAAATATCAGAACGTCGACAAAACGGGAACAGGAAACGAAGCAAATTGGAAACTCCTAATTGGCCGTGCATGCTAGAAGCGTGTATTTTGACTGACACACGAAACGCACAGGAGCACGCGTCTTTAATTACAACCAGGCTCGAGGACATTCGAGGGTTCTGCTGCGGTCCTGAAAATTAATTTGATTGGTTACTAAGATTTAAATTTTGATTTTGAATTAATATAATCCATATACTGGAGAAGGATTAACTGGATGATATCGAAACCAGATGCTACGGATTTATGTTTGACACGCATCCGAAAGTGACGTTTAGCCAGAGATTAAGCATCACGTTTGTTTTTCCCGCGAATGGCAAAAATCACAGTTTTGCTATCTGCCGTTTGCCGTTTCTACGTGAAAGCGAGTAGTTTCACGTTTGTCGTGAACGTGTGAATTATTTTCGATTTTTTTTAATGATTCGTGGAATCAACTGCGAGCTGAAATTTTCCGTTTGCCGTAGAACGTGGTTTCCCAGTTTAGTATATACCCCACAAGTGAATAGTTCTGCTCTGATTGGCTACTCAAACTCTGGATATCCTTTGATATTCACCTCCGAACAAAAACAAAATGGCTTACCACGAGTTTTTGCCCATTTGTCACAAAATAAAATAACTGTTTGGGGCTGGCTATTCACTTGTGTGGTTTATACTAACGCGGCTCTGTAAATATCCACCACTATCGCGGCTTTCAAATTTGAGGAGTTTTGGGGCGAAAATGGCAAACTTTGAGAATTACAGCTCATTCAAGGAAAACAGCTGGGCTTCATTTGCCATTCTTCTCTTGGCTGGACTGTGCAACCTTTCGCTACGCTTTATAAGGGTTGGGAGCGATTTTAGAAATATGTTCAGTAATTTTCGCTCGTAGAGCAAAGCTAATACTTGATAATTTCGGATCATTTTAGTTATTTTCCGTCGTTTCTGAAGCTTTGGCTACCTGTGATTATATCTCAGACTACCTTTCGACATTATCGCACATGCTTTAACAGGTTCTTTTGGACAACCTTTCTCGAAACAGCTGTACTCAGTCATGGAGATTATAAAGAAATTTTTGCGTCGCATCAGTTTTGTATGAGAGCCAGGTGTCTTGTATTCATTTAAATATCCGAAATCTCAATTGACATTGTTTTTACTGTAATTGATATCTTGTAGTTCCCACTCCTCCATCGCCACCTAGCTCTGAACCGAAAACAATAACGCCTGGGACCGAGCAAACGGTAACAATGGCGCCTGGGACCGAGCAAACGAAAACGCTGCCGCCTGGGACCGAGCAAACGAAAACGCTGTCGTCTGGACCGAGCAAACGAAAAAGCTGCCGCCTGGAACCGAGCAGACGAAAACGCTGCCGCCTGGGACCGAGCAAACGAAAACGCTGCCGCCTGGGACGGAGCAAACGAAAACACTGGCACCTGGGACCGAGCAAACGAAAACGCTGCCGCCTGGGACCGAGCAGACGAAAGCACTGGCATCTGGGACCGAGCAAACAAAAACACTGGCACCTGGGACCGAGCAAACCAAAACACTGCCGCCTGGACCGAGCAAACGAAAACACTGGCACCTGGGACCGAGCAAACGAAAACACTGCCGCCTGGGACCGAGCAAACAAAAACACTGGCACCTGGACCGAGCAAACCAAAACACTGCCGCCTGGGACCGAGCAAACGAAAACACTGGCACCTGGGACCGAGCAAACGAAAACACTGCCGCCTGGGACCGAGCAAACGAAAACACTGGCACCTGGGACCGAGCAACCTACCCAGAAACCCGTGAAACCTATTGCCGCGCCAAAACCAACTCAAACGTCTGGTGATTAAATCAATGATACATTTTATTGTAATGGTTTTTAGATTAATCGGCACTTATTCCCCCGACTGAAATAGGGAGCTCACAATAGAGACCCAATAGACCATTTTATAATAGCCCTTTTCACGGTTAACCTAAAATATTTGCATAACAATACAGCTAAACATAGAAGCGAGGCAATTTCGGGCACAAGCTGTAAAACAGCGTGATTTTCTTGAGCTCCTTAAACTATGTTAGCATAAAAATAGTTTGAAAACGGAGAAGAACTTAATATGCAACTATTTTAGTTAAAGTTTGCCGAAAAGATCGTAATCCGATCTCCCTGTTACTTATGCGAATCTACTCTTTATTAATAGAGAAAAGTCGTTTTACATTTTTTTCTAAAAACAACGTGAACTAAAAGAATTGTAGTTCTTCTACATTTTAAAACTGTTTTTATACTAAAAGAGTTGAAGGAGTTCAAGAAAAACACGATGTTTTGCAGCTTGTGCCCGAAATTGCCTCGCTTCTATGTTCAAGTGTGAAATGTGGTCTCTGTATTAAAGCGAGGTTTGAGTTATATAGAGACCAGAATCTAGTACACTGCTTGCAACATGGCGAGAGAAATTGGGACGGAGGGATTGGGACGTTGATCGTTCAAACCGCCATATTTTGCGAACGCGCTCAAGGGGATAAACACTCGACGGACCCAAAGAGAAAAGGGGGACTGTAAGCAGTCTAGGAATCTAGTTTGCATATAAGATATGGATGTAATAAATTATATCAAACACGAGCGACAGTGTTTCATCGGAATATCCAAACACCGAGAAGAGAATATTTTTGACGAAATTCGAGGTGTTTGGAAATCCGATGAAACACTGTCTCGAGTGTTTGATATAAATTATCTTCTCAATCGCAACAAAAATCCAAGGAGTAAACGGAGAAATAAAATCGGAAAATCTATGCTAATTTAGACCGGGTATTCATTATGATTTCACGGCTTGATGAATTATTAACTGAATGAGTTTGAGAATTATGGCTTTCAACTCAAGCCTCGCTTTCCGCTCAAAGGCCTGGTAACTAAGCACACAGTTTATTCCTTTTCTAACTGCACGGTAGCACAAGCTAAGAAACACGTTGTATGGTGGCCAGTAGGTCATGGAAACGATTCGGGTGTTTTAAGAGTATTTGCGGGAAACCAGTACCAGTTGATGGCGAAATCCCGCCTCGAGTCGGAGACGGGACTGAGCCCGCGGTGTTCGTCCCGAAGTTGACGCATTTCCTGGGGCGATTGCTAGTAGTTTTGATTGGATAGTAACAATTGGAAACTTTTCGAGTGCTTCAACGAAGATTCGCTGAAAACTGTTCTTGTTCCCCCGACTGAAACCGCGCTTGTTCTTGACTGAAAATGACCTTGATACCACCAATATTAAACAAACAAGAAACAAAAATAAATGTCGTGAAAATCTTTCAAATTGACAAGAGTTAACTAAATGCGATATTTTTAAAGTTTTTTTCCTTTTTTATTACAACCAGAAAGGTTTCCGCCTTTCCACTATATATATATAATCATTACAAATAAAATATATTTTATTGTTTTCTAGTTTCTTGTTCTATCTATAAAGCAGACTTGAAATAACCCTGTACCTTTGCTTTGCTACTCAAATACAATGGTCATGTTCCTTGTAAAACAACCGCTCAAACTGCTTTAGAATAAAACATGATATTTGAATTAAACTGTCATCTCTTGCTCCTATTGGTCAATAAAATCTGATACATTTCTTTACAAATCCTACTACAGCCGAACCGCCCGTAAGCGGACATCCTCGGGAAGCAGAAAAAGTGTCTCAGTGCAACTGGAGCTGGCTGCTTACGGGAATGTGTAGATACAAAGTTTGTATTAGCTAGAGTTCAAACGGGTTTTCTCGAGGCGGCCGTAAGTAGAGCTGTCCGCTTACCAAAGTGTCCACTCAGAGAGCTTCGACTGTAGCTAGTTCTTTTTACTTTTTTTCTGATGTACAAATACCAAGTATTTAATCTGTCTTTCACACGGCTTGTCATACAAAGCCATCGTTTCTTTCGTCGCTCCCTTTAAAACCATACCGCTCACAGTTCTTTACAAGAAAACATGCAAACACTTCGATTATCCACAATCACCATTACAATCCGGCTTTCAGCCCTATTTACCAGTAAAACGTTTTGTTGTAAATCATTTCATTCATTCAATGTGGCCATCTACATGTAGAATATTGTGATGTCCACAACTGGGCAGCGACCAGCGCTGCAGCAGGTAACTGGAACCTCCTCGAGTTCCTGTAATGTTGCGGGCTCTTAATCCGCTTCTCTGTAAGAGGTACGTACACGGCGGAGTTCCTGTCTCCTTGGTGAGGTCCTCGGGCGGGTAGGGGCGCAGATGTCCCACACCGCAAAACCCCATGGCTGGTGAATATTGTTCACGTTGCAGTTGAATATACGCTCCTATCCCCAGTTAAACGTACGGAAGTTTTGTTCGTGGCATCGTTAAACGTTGTGACTTGGTTTTTCCTTTTTTGGTACGTGGTTTACGGTGAGCTCGGCAGGACAGAACAGCACAGTAAATTACAATCAGCGCCGAGAACAACACCACGTACATGGGGAGGGTGGACATGACGCTCATGTGAACAGCAGGGAGTTCATCCGGGTCCGAATCCGCTACATCCGGGTACGGAGCCACACGCTGCACGTGACGCGGCACAATCACGGGTAACTGAGAAGCAGAAAAAAACAAAATCATTAATAATCAATTTTTTGCATGTGGGTCGTTACTTTCAGTTTCAGTTTTAGCAAACTATCGTTACTTTCAGGGTCAGGTTCATTCCGGATTCAAGTCGAACCACAAAACCGTGTCAGGAAAAAAACAAGCACAGTTATAAGAAGGTATCGTATTTTAGCAGGCGCTTTATGTGACGGAAACGAGTTTTCCAATGACGTTTCATTTCCATTCTACATTTTACCCAAGTTCAGGCTTGAGATTTAGAACGTTACTTTCCGGGAGTAGCTAGTTTCGCAGCGAACAAATAAACGACACCTTCTGATGCAACCCACGATTTAGTCTCCTTCGCAGCCGTTATTTTGGTCGTCACGCAACGCTCAGTGGGAGCAGCGTTGCGTGACAACCCAAATAAGGGCTGCAAAGGAGACTACCACGATTAGGCCTTCCATGAATCGAAGAACGTCCCAACACTCCTGAGGATAGACCTACCTGATCCAGATTAACGGATAGAAGCCATCTTTGCTTGTGAAGGTTCTCGGGGGCCGTTACATTGAGGGGCTTTGGTTGGCTCCATGCCTGCAGGGGACACTCTGGCAATGGGACTGTCTCTATGGCCCCAAGCTGGGTGGGATCGAGCACTTTTGAGTATTTGTGGAGGTGATTTCCTGAAAAATACCGAAAAGCCAGGAATGAAAAAGATGAACTCACAAGATTCCTAAACAGTATTCTCAGGAGGGCAAATCGTTTTTCATCCATTTCCTTGTCTCTGTTTATGAAACTGTATGTGCACAATGTAGCAAAAACTCCGAGATTTATTTTCAAACTAATTTGCTCTGGTGTATGAGACGTTTACATCATTTCATCCCCTGGGAACAATTTTTTTTAAATGTGAGAATCGGTCTACATGTAACTGTATCCAATGTACTATCTTGCATGACAAGGTACTCAAACGTTTTGCTGCTAGCTTGAAAGGCACGAACACGAGTAAGTGTTCGTTTAAACACTTAAAGTGCACCTAACCCCAAGATTTTTTATTCGTTTAAATGAATTTACTTATAATTTGAAACTTAAATGCGAAGAAATTTTTCGATTTGGTTGAATCCTCGATTTTCTGTGCCCCGACAAAGTCTCCAAAATTGCACCTAAAACGACGCCATTTTGTTGCACGGCCGCGTTTGAGGGGAATGAGTTCTAGCGGCTGTGTGACGTCTACTCGGGAACGTTCGATCCTTCGCGTCCACTCATTTACTTCAGAAAGATGCGATACACATTCGAAAAGTGCGTAGAAACGCCTTCCAGGTGCATCATTGGGCGTTGCAGCAGCACGCCTGATTTAGATAAAGGTATACTATACCATTTTAAAGCGATGGTCGAGAACATACGAAAAAGACGGTGGATTTTGTAAACTCAAATGAGCGAAGTGGGACTGTGCGGAGAGTCATAAATTTGAGAACTCTGGAGTTTGTCCGCGCACTTCCAGTAGACTTCCTAAGGCTATTTTCAAATCTACCCGGTCGAAGTCAACTAGCAATTCGACCAAATGTTACCGAGATGTTATCTCTACCAATGACATAGCCGGCAAAATTCAGTAGCACGAGCGTGGAATCCGAGTGTTCATCCGTAGTATCGCGCAACTGTATGGCGTCAACATTTCTTCCTTGTGCGAAGCAATTCAGGAATTTTTGAGGTAAGTCAAAGACGAATTTCTTTCGATTGACTAAATAAGAAAAATGACAAAATATTTTGACTCTAAAAGTTTTTTTCTGAGGCCGGGAAATAAGCAGTGCGGCAGCCGTGTGTACATGCAGATCGTAACATCAATGGGTATCAATGCGGACCACCGAGGGAACATACCCACTTCGCTTATCGAGGAAGAAAAAGTCATTTATTTCACGGTTTTTACTTGAAAATTAACTTGATTCACTATGGTAGTTATTTGGAGTAGTAACGACAAACGTTTCTGGATGTCAAAACTGTAGTGATGTGGCTTGTTTTCCGTTCAGTTTGTTTTCTGCGGCTTACATTTTCAGGCCCGCGCGCGAGCAAGCCGATTTTCAATCGATCGACTGCCTCATGGCTGCGCCTCAAGCAACTCTTAATACACTTCTCTATAAACTCTCGATAGACGACCTTTAAGTATGGACCAATACTTAAATAGAACTGAGCCAAAACAAGCTTTATTGGATGGCATATTGGTAAACTGTAACCTCGCTAAACAGACATCTACGAAAGCATCTAAACAAAAGCCTCGAGCGAGAATTCTTACAACTGCGACGGTTACTTGGCTGTTGCAAACATTAAATGGAGAAAAGCTGGCATTTAACAGAATAACCATTGCTTTACGAAATGCATACTCGCAAAAGCAAAAATATAAATGTCTAAAACGCTCGTCGGAGTAGCAAAGTTTATAGGTGACAAGAATATTGCTTACCATTGACTGGCTTCTTCAGTGCTATCTAAGCGGTCCTTGAGCTTTCTTTTCGGCTCTTCATTCGCTTTGACCTCCTTTTCACATTTATTTGTCCATTCCAGGTCTCGAAGCGGTTCATCTGCGAAGATTTCTTCCTCGTTGCCGCTTGAAGTATTGATTAAGGAACGCATATTTATGTATAAATCACGCGTCGATTCGAGCTCAATTTCTACTTCAGAAATGAAGTTTATTTCGGAGTAATTCGAATCGAAACATAACTTTGACTCCGAAGATGAAGAACGCACAATTTCGAAACAAAATTATTCAGTTTAAAGGGGCACTGTCACAAGGACGCATGCGCCAGTCTCGCGAGTCGAACTTGAAAAGGTTGGGCTAACTTTTTCAAGTTTGAGTTGCCAAATCCAAAATGGCGTCGATTAGTGGCGGCGGCAGACACGGTGGAAAGCGTAGTAATTCTGGGCGAAAAAGAATATTCAATACCCCGACAAGAGCCAAGAGGGAGTGGACGAAACCCCATAAACGCATTTATCTTGAAGATAACAGTTTCAAAACATGGCTTGAAGCGAAATTCGTTGCAGGTTACGAAGGATACAGTGATACGATACTGTCTTCGCGACACATTTGTTGTTGAGGAGACGTGTGATCGAAACAGATGTGACCTCAGCTGTGACCTCTCACGCGAAAATGTACAACACGGCTTTCCGTTCGAAAGGCTAAAAGCCGTTCACTACCCGAACGGTTAGCAAGCCGAACGGCTGCTACTACTACCCGTTCGAAAAAAATGTTCGAACTGCTGCCGCTACCCGTTCGAAAAAAATCTTCAGCCGTTCCAACGGCTGCTGCTAGCCGTTCAGAAAAAAAATATTCACCCGTTCGAAGCTAAGCCAGGTTATCCGTTGAGAAAAAATATTGAGCAGTTCAAACGGCAACGGTTAATCGTTGAAAACTTATGTACGAATGGATAAATCTAAGCTTGGCTGTCAAAAGTGCGTTGCGTTACGGCCATTGCAAAAATATTTTGTATGCAAATCATGTTTCGGAAATACGTATGCGAACAGCGCACGCTGTTACAGTAATATTATGACTTTATCTGTTTTACATAATCGTGATTGGAAACAAAATAAATGCAAATATTTTCACTAACCGTCATTATGGAATGGCGGCCAAATAATTTATGGTCGACAGGAAGTGAGCAGTTTTCGCGCATGCGAATCCGTGACAGTGCCCCTTTAAGTCCCAAAAGACATAGAAATGATCCCTTTTATGTTCAATTATCCCAAACAAATACAGAGAAATGACAGAGGCGCTATATTGTGTGGTTCCCGAGTAGACGTCATAACTCGGCACCAGACTCCAGACTCCCTATACGCGGTCGTGCAACACATCGAACGTGACTTCAGCAGAGCATAGAAAATCGAGGATTCAACCGAAAAATTGTTTGGGGTTAGGTGCACTTTAACAGTGGCAAGTAAAGCGGCCCGGCTCCCCCCCCCCCCCCCCCCCCCCCCCCCCCAGATAACAAACTATGCGGGGGAGTACTCCCATATATACATGTAGCCTATTCATAAACAGGGTATGGGTTTTTGACTAGACACTTTCATAGACAGGGTACTTGGGTGCCCTTCAGTTACTGGGGAATATTTCCTCCGACTTGAGTACCCCCCCCCCCCCCCTCTCTCCCCCGTCCCGGTTTGTTCTCCTCGTATCAGTGTTAATAACTAAGCTCACCATCCATCCTCTCTGGTACTGATTCAGAAGGCTTGGGAGGTCCACTGTTCAGGTCCTTCAGCACTGGAGACATGACATGATTAGAAGTGAAGTCCACCAACAGATCCAGGAGCCAGAAACAGTCTGGGAATAAAATGTGGAATCAGTGCCAAGGCTGTCACACAAAACAACAGGGGGTAGCCTGCAAGCAGGCTTGCGTTTGGGGTCCACGCGAGCGACGAAGGCAGTGTGCGCAGCGAGCCGGCTCACGCATGATTCTCGCGCCTTTTGCCAATTGCATATGAGCCCCAATCATGAGCCCAGTGATGAGGGCGCTCACCTCCCACTGATATGACCTGGGTTTGATTCCAAAAAACAAAATGAATTTTGGTAGTTGTAGTCCATCGTGCAAGTGCACTATTACTTTGGTTTTGGTATAACCGTAGTTATTGAAAGCCACTCTATGACCTACCTAAAACCTCTTTATCCTAACAATCTAAATCTACATTGGTACTCGACAAAGGTATTCCTATCACATAAAAGTGCTAGGTGCAAGTGCAGACCAAGATAGTGTACATGTAAACCAACACTTTACATAGTTGCATACTGTAAGCTAGTACCTTTTTCCATGTGTGCATTGTCCAGGCAATTCGAGTCACCATACAGAACGATTCGTCCGCTCGTGGGACCTGGTACCTGGTAAAGTCCCAGAACCGCCACATCCTCCTCGATCTTAGTCTCCCCCGTTACAACCTCGTTTCCCTGATGATTCAACTTCTGTTTTATTACCAGACCGTCCGATGGAAACGAGGCTATGCTTGTTCCCGATGAGTACAAGACTACAATGGAAGGAAATGGAAAGGTTAAAAACACAGTCGAACTACATACTACTTTTTTTTTTGCCCGAATCAAAGAAAAAAAGCTCGCCAAATTTCAATTTTTAAAAATGAATATCAACAAACAGTATCACATGAAAGTGCTGCTCAATAGCTTTCATTTGAATGGTCACGCACTAGGGTTTCATCCACATACTTAGAAGTTAAGGACCACCGTGCACAGCATCATAAACAGAACCACATGAAAGTACTGCTCGATAGCTTTCATTTGAATGGTCACATACTAGGTTTTCGTCCACAGTGTGAGACTTAAAAGATAGAACCGCATGAATTGGCTTGAAGTTTGAGGTTGTGTCAGTGAGTGAAAGGGATGTGAGTGAAAGGTTGTGAGTGCAATCTAATTTGTGTCGCGTGACACCAACACTTGCTTGTCACGTCCACGCAGATTCACGCAGACAGCACCAAGGCAGCAGCCACTCTTACCTTTATTGTCTCCAATGGTGAACTCTCCCTCGTACACCTGATCACTAAAAGCCATGTTCCAGTGAGACAACAGCATGTTAATAGCAGGCACATTCGCCCCTCCAGTGTCCGGCATCCACCACTGTCTTGTGTTTTCATCATAAAACTTGATCTTCCTCATGACAGGGACATTAAACCAGTCACCCACTACAATCACTGACAGACCTTTCTCCTCCACGTCTTCTCTCAGCTTGCTTATCTCTTCAGCAAAGTACTCTTCTTCGCTGTCCACAAGAAGCAATGTGCCTGGAAGAGGTAGACACAATTTCAATGTTGAGACTGAAAGATATTATTCAGTCAGTGACAGAAGCTACTCAGAAAAAAGAATTCTGAGTTCTCCCAACAGGAGTCGAACCTACATGTATGACCTTCCACACAACTGGGTTACAAAATATTTTTCCTGCCCTGCCATTTAGCCTGTCACCTTTGTTTAGGAGACAGGCAAAGCACTGATTACAGACGATTAACTCACGATAAACTACATGTATGAAGGGTCAAACTTAAGTTGTGAAGGAGAGAGAATAGACTTACTGTACTTTGAAGCATCAAAACACGTGAACGGGGCTCCTAGAACTTCTACAAAATACCCAGCATTCCTGAGGTGCATGTACATATCCTTGAAGTTTGTGTGAATGTGATCGCCATTCCTGAAATCAATCAAACCATGAGGTATTAAACTAAACACACTTGACTTTTATTGATGTTTACAAGTGCTTACCCACAAAGCAGTGAACACAACTACAGCTTTTAAAACTTGCCCGAGCAAATCAAAACATCAAAAATCGATGTCTGCATGGAGGCTCGGGCTCCACATTATTTTGTTCACTATACATATCTCGGTTCTTGAATTGTTTTAGCACAAGTTACAGCTCATGTTGTTCCCTGGCGAATAAATTTGTCTTCTTCAACCAACTGATGTTTCTCGTGCGCTTCCCTTTCTGTAGAACACTTATAAACCCATAGAGCATTGGCTTACAGCAGGAGGGAAAATGGAATCCATAAACGAACCCCCCTGCCCCTCAGCTCATACCCACACACCATGCACGCCCGATAACAACACTTACCAATCTAAAGGGTCGTTCCTCATTTTCAAGTTGTCTCGTGGAAAATATCCGGATGGATAGCGAAGATTGTGAAACTGGTCCCATAGCAAACGTTTGCTGCGGAAGGTAGAATGATGAAAGCAGTTAGTTTCAATACGAGTAACAGCTACGTGTACAGTGCTCGAAATTAAAAAAAAATCCAAGTTGTCCTTATGCCAAATGCCGGACAACCAAACCCCTGACTTTGGTTGCCCTGATGACTGCTTGGTTGTCCTTAAAATATTATCTGACCTATTGCCTAATTATGAGTTTTGACTCAATTTTCACAATTCTCTGAAGTGCATTAATTCAAATAATAAATTCACAATGTTTCACACAAAGTTAGTATATATGTAACTACTTGTTTACTTTATTCAGTGTCAAGGTTCAACACTTATAACATGTCCGAGTCCAGGGCTCGAAATTATTAGTCGCCAAATGCAAATATTTAGTTGCCATAGAAGCCTTAAAAAAGTGTTTAAAATCATTACGGTTGCAAAAATAAAATCAAAACAAAATGTTTTTGCAAAACAAGCTTTAAAACAAACGAATTACATATTAAGACTTTCTAGCCACTAACTTTGTAGCTAACGTGAGCCAAACACGATCGCAAGTAACCAGAGACACAACCCATCAGCATACATGATGTACTCAATATTTTCACTAAGCTTGCAATGCATTATAGGGCGATCTGGACACAGAAACGGTGAATGCCACTTGTGTGAGCTGCTTGGGTGTATAAACTTCGATTCAGTTGATTTTAACAACCTTGGTTGCTTCCATTTATTACCTGAAGATTACCACTATATTTAGAGCTATTTTCCTGTGTCAAATTGATAACTTATTTTCGTTATTCTGTTGGACATCGCAGAAACTTAACGTAAGTACTTCGATCGATTCAGTACCTGGGTTGTCCGGCGGTTTTTCTCGGAAGTTTTAGTTTTACTGAAAAATGGTTGCCCGAAACACTTTTTAGTCGTCTCGGACGACCGGACGACCGCTAATTTCGAGCACTGCGTGTACTATGTATTAACACAACTTTACCTAGATACAGTTTGTGTTGAAATCTAGAAGCTTGTGGGGTCGTGTTTAAAGCCCTGGCCAAACAGAGACACAAGTAGACGCAAGTTTTAAAAATTAATATGAACTTGCGTATAAACTTGCGTTGGGTGGCCAAACGGACACGCAAGTTTACTCGCAAGTTCACGCAAGTTGCTAAAAAGCCATTTGAATGCTACTGCGCACGATGCAATTGAGTACTCTAAGTAAACAAAAACACTTGCGTTGACTCGTTGGGTGGCCAAACAGTGAACAACTTGCGGCTACTTGCGTGCAAATTTGCTTGTTCAAAGTGTCCCCTGATGCAAGGCGTCGCAAGTCAACACAAGTGCCCGCACGTCCTGATCAAACAAAGATGCAAGTAGACGCAAGTAGCCGACTTGCGTCTACTCGCGTCTCCGTTTGGCCAGGGCTTAAGTCAAACAAATATTTCAAACAGCCAAGTTACTAACACATACATACATGTACACAATATTTTGTAATTATATCACGAACCTCCTGGGTGGGGTGGGTATAACTTTGACACGGACTGGTAGTTTGATGGTGGATCGCCTGGGTTCTATGTCAGATTCCTGCAGTTGAAAAACAACAAATATTTAGGCAAAGACAGCTACTTGTAGCCGATACAACAAAACAGTCAAGTACCACCTTTCTTGTGGCTTATCTTTCCATAGCATGAAGCGAAGTATTGCTACTCCTCCTGGATGGGATGTTAGTTCATCGCAGGTTACCGTCCAGATTCACGCGCCGCACACCGCAGTTCCCGCCAAAACCCCGCTGCCAAATGTCTTAAATTTGCAAAGTCCTATACTTTAAAACTTAAACTTTGTACAGAGTCAATTTAATAATTGTTATCCATCTGCTTTATCGGCTCGTATTTTGGTTCACCACTGCATGTTTTATAACGTTTTCTTACAAACTTATTGGCCATTACGCTTCAATCTCTTTCAAAATTCAAGGCAGCGAAAACCGGAAGTGGTGTCGAATTTTTGCGTTTGACCGCTGTGTGTTGCCCAGCATTTTTGTCAGGTGGCTCTAACAGTTTGTCGTTACCCATTTATACTCCTGGGTGCCCAAGAACACAACATAATCACTCTGGTCAGGGCTCGAACCTCGCGCCTCTCAATCCGGAATCTACTACACAACGTGGTTATCGCAAAAATGCAAAGAAAAGCAAGACACAAGTTCAGAGATACAGCACTTAACGTACCTGTGGCGGGGATACAACCGTCAGTGACACGTGACCTTGCGCGATGCCTTCCCATGATTCTGCCTTCTTCGAAGGCGTGACGACAACAGCCAGGTACCCAGACCATGGCCATAGAACAGATGAATACGAAAAGCCCACCTGAAAAAGACGATTAACACAGAAACACGGTTTACAGGGCGATCTTTAATATATTTTTAATATATTTATTGTAATTACTATATTATTGTATTTATATTCTTAATTAATTTAAATTTGTATTTGATGCTGAAAAACCCACTTAGTGAGCTTTTTTTTTTGTATTTAAGAATTTACCGGAAAAAAAAAACAGATAAAAAGAACATGGACAACAAGTTTCATGCAAAACTGGTTTAGTTATCGTAACAAGTTTGGAAAGAAACGGCTTGAAATCTGCCTCAAATGGTGCATTCAAAAGATGTTTGTATAGACGTCAGTAAATTTGATGATTTTCAAAATTCCTCTCATATCTGACGCAGTTACTAAATGGCACATACTTTACATGTTGGTGTTATGGCCTATTTTTATATTAGCGAAAGGAGGATTATGTAAGAACATTATGTAAAGTACATGTTGGTGTGCTTCGTCTCGGAATATTATTAAGGTACAAACCAAGATAGCGACACACTTTTATCATTACTCTGTGCAGCCAATTGCAAAATAAGGCATGAAATTGTCCTTTTTTTGTTCATTTACAAGATGAGCTGCAACGATTACTGCTTCACATTATAAACAACTGAAAGAGGTCGAGTAAGCAAAATTATCAAACTTGACATACATGTATTATACATTCTTATTATACGACATAGCATTTTAGAGAATAGAGACCTTGATAAATTTTGTTGTTGACATTAAGTGAAACCGAATTCAAACATATTTCATTAAACATAATAATTTTTTTTTTTTAAACACTTATTCGTCCTGACTCAGTTGCTAAAATTTGGCGCATTTTTACCAAATTAATGTCCTATTTAAGTAGTGACTGTCATCGCACACATCTTGTGATGTCAACACTTTACATTTAAATGTGTTTATTTAATTATCTGCAAATGTACAAGTAATTAACTGTGATAACCTTACCTGGATATAGTCTCCATGCTGTGGCGCATATGGGTGCCAGGTTGGCTGTGTTTGACAGTAACGATGATGCAGTCAGTACAGTTGTACAATTAAATGTTATACTGATACTGTAGGCTACCAGACTGGAAAAATCCTTCACTTGAAAGGGGTATATATATTGAAGGGTATATACAACCAAACGGCACATTTTAATTTTTACTATGACAATTAGGTCTTATCGAAGTTCTGATTGTAACCTGCTCTCCAAAGAGTGACACGAACCACACCATTATGAATCTCAAAATGGTATGTACTTCTGTCTTCATAATAATATTATGACCAGTATAACATTACTTGACTTTAAATATTCAAGCAAGGGTGTTTAGTTTAATTAAGTTTCGTATGATTTAACGACGATGGACACATGCCACAGAGTCGGCAAACTGCAGAAAAAAAATTAACAAAACTAAGAACAGAATAAAAGAATGAATTTTTACCTTTCCTTCAATTTGCCCAGTTACACCCATTCCATTCAAAATAGTGATCTGTTCAGGAAAAAACATGCAAATGATTACAACAATAGTCAATACCTTTGGAAACATACAGTACACATGTATGTGCCTCTATAATTATATAAAGTTTTTTTATTACAGTGGAACCCTGTTAAAAACGACCACCAAGGGGCCACCAAAATCTGGTTGTATTAACGAAATGGTGTAAGGTGGGGTTCCACTGTATTTTTTACGTCTTTTACTTTATATGTTGGTTTTCCCTTCTACTCGTTCCTTCTGGGAAGTGTAGAAGTGACACATGCCAATCAACTGGATATGCAGCTGTTTCCTTTTTGATTGGACGACACGTTTCTAAAACCAAAAACTTGATACAAATCAAATTTTAAACATCAACAACTACAGTGTACTTACATTTACAATGGTTGGCATTCCACCATAGTAGATTGGCTGTGTGCAGTATGGCCACATGTAAGGGCACTCGGTTAAGTCGATGTAGGCTGGACTCAAACTGCCAGTAACAAATTAATGAATTTGATTATGCACATTGTAACACATTATTGTCAGTTGGTCACAGTGACTGTGAGTGGTGTCAGTAGTCACTAGTACAGTAAGTTATGGTTATGCAATAAGTGCTGTAACACAAAGTAAATAAAAGAAGGCGTGTTGGTCATGTGCCATCTTGTTACACCTGTATACTGAAATGCAATGTTTGATGACAAACCCATTGAGAACTCTGATTGGGGAAATTGGCTTATTGCCGTAGGTGGAAAGTTTCTACCACAGAAAGAAGTGTACATGTATCATAAAGGGCCAAGTGTAACTTGGAGTACTGTACATGAGGACATGGTACTGACTACATGTATAAGTCTGTATTGGGTTTGCACAGAACCTTCTAGTCACAACTATAATAATGCAGTGAAGGCTAAATCTCAAGGTGTACACAAATCCTGATGTGTAACTCAAAGACAGAGAAAAAAACGTACAGTACCTGGCCTGAGGCTTGTAGTTACTCAGTATTTGATAAGCTTTGATCAGATCAAGCTTTCCATGACCTGAAGGAAAAACAGCAGTAATGGTTAATTAACATTATATGTAATAAATTATAATAAAGTTATAGTGTTATGACTAACTCTTACTTAATTTGGCCCATTGCTCCACCTGGAGCATAGGCCACTAACTCCGCCATGGACTGTCAGTCCTAAGCCCAGCTGAGAAAGGAGGAAGGTTGGGCATAGGGTTAGCATCCCTACCCCAGAAAAACTATGTTGCTACAGAAACACCATGACTAACTCCAGGGTTACATTACTAAAATGTTTGTGTGTTTCGTCTCAGAATATTATATGAAACAAACCAAGATAGCGACACACATAATTATATTACTCTGTGCAGCCCACGATGCAAAATGAGGCAAGGAATTGTGCCATTTTTGTCCATTGAACAGGATGAGCTGCAAAGATTACTGCTTCTGTCTTCATATTATAAACAACATTGACAAAAAGGTTGGCTAACTTTATATAATTATACCTTGTTCAAAATGTTAAATCCTGGAAGACGACGAGCTGAAGCCATGAGTGCCTGCTTTACACTGGCTGGGTTTACACTGTTTCCACGATGTTGAACAGCACTAGTGCAAACACAAAATACATGTTAGTCTTCTTATCTTCTTAAAAAAGTTGATATTGTATACATGTATTAATAATAATATTATTATACCATGTATGTCTAACTGGATTTACATTTATAAGAACATGGTCGCAGAAAATTGCACCTTTTTGACGCTTTTGGGGTTTTTCTCGTTCAGAAACTCCAAAGTAGACGATACAATAAGATCAGGTATGCCAGTTCTTTTTTCTCTCTTGCCTCTCTTCTTTCTCCTTTTCGCTCTTCTTTGGTGTGGTTTCAAGTCTTATTGGAGCGATAAAACTGGGCTTTGGCATAGTTGCGGAAAAAATGCTGAAATTTTCTTGAACCACGTTCTTATAAATTCAGTTATATGTACATTGTACATTCATATGGGGGACAACTCTTATCAATGCCAAACATGTCAGAAAACAGCAATTTTTTTGCTGGGAATCAGTATATTTAAAAAAATATTGGCAACATTGCACATAAATTATGTGAGGATACTCAAAATTGTCATGACAACCTTCATTACCACTTAAACAGCCATTATAATATTATTAGAGTTGACACCCCTGTCAGTCCAGTCTGAGTCCATCTACAATGTACATGTACCAAAAGGATTTAACACTTACCTGAGTAAAAGAGAAACTGCACCTGCTACTACAGGTGATGCGACACTTGTGCCAGATAATGAGCGACATCCACCTCTGATAAAAGGCAAAAAACACAAAATCACATTTCAGCCAGAACAAAAATAAAAACATGTCACAAGAAAATAACTACTGAAAGAACGCAGTACTGGTTAAAAGTAAGTTGACACCTTAGGATTGGGAGATGAGTTGCATGTCTCGCAAGGCAAAATTATTGTCTCAAGAGAAGTGACTCTCATCTCAAGAGATAAGACCATTGCTATAAAAAAAATGTCAGTATCAATGCTTATCTTGGAAGTTGTGGCACTTACTTGAGGCTAGATCCTCGCACTCCAGAACCGTAAGTGACAACATCTGGTTTGACTCGCCCATAGCCCCCTGGTAACTCCTGATGGACAAAAAATGATCATTGAATGAAAATTCATCCTCTCCTACAACATCAATAGATTGTAATTTGTCCTACAAAATCTCACATTAGATAAGAGTAATCATTTTATAATTATTGGGATCAAGGGGTTCATGAGTAGCTTTTGGATCATTTTGGGGGTGAACAGTAATCAGCCTTACCCATGTGGTCATCCCTCTGGAAGAAAATCGTGCAATGTGATCTTCAAAGTTGATACCACCAACACCAATAACGTCCATCTGATCAGCGGGATTGTTCAAAGTTCTACAGTTCAGAAAGAAGACAAACGTCAACCCACTGTATACTGCATTGTAGAAGGTTAGAACATCTATTAGTTCAACAAGTGTGATACCGAAATGAAGTACAATGAAAATGTACACCGTATAAACTTGGTGTCGTTTCTTACCCATACAGTGGTCCATCGTTACCAATCGCTGAAACCATTACTACACCATTTGCAGTGAGCTCCCAGACCTAACAAAGATAATAAAACAACGAGCTTCTAGAGAAACTGCTGTGCTGAGCAGGTACAAGTATTAAAATACTTACAGTACATGTAGTTAATTACCAAACTTGAAGGTGATACATATAGTAAGGTACAGTACTGTAAAATAACCACCATTAGCAATACAGTAGATTACCCTGGCTGCTAACTCGAACTCCCAAGGGAAACAAAAAATAGTTTGAGATAGCAGGGGTTCGAGTTACACAATGTAGCTGATAGTAAATTATGACTGAAAAACAAGGGCAAGGTGAATGGTGTGAGTTCGAGATACATGTGGTGGGGGATTCGAGTTAACTGAGTTCGATTTAGCGGGGTTCTACTGTATTTTTTTTGAAAAGCTGAGTCAGACGTTTCCAGCATTAAGCCTTTGTTGAAGGGCTAACGATTGAAACATAAAGCCAGCAACACACTAGGCGATTCTATACACTCATTGCGACGACTGGCGGAAATCACCGGATGTGTCCACTACTGCGAGTTGACTGTGATTTTTGCCACAATTCAAAATCTCCAATATCTGGCATGTCAGATATCAATGAAATTCACCTGCAATTTTCGCTGCCAATCAAATTCCCGGTGACAAGCGTATAAAATCACCTGTCTTCATGATTAGAGCAAGAAAGTCCCTTCTGATGATGCGGCACTGTACATACACATGTATCTGTGTAGTGTCTCTGATTGGTTGAAACAGTATAATTAGCATGTAGAACATTGCAACTGACCAATCAGAGACACCATGTACATGAACATGTAGATCACTGTAGTGCCATGCCATCAGTATGGAATTTCTCAGAACAAATCTCAGACATATCTTGTGTGGAATGAATACATGTAAGCAGGGGGGGCAGGCAGCGCCCTTTGATCTTGCCGCTTTTCCGCTATACATGATCGCACAAGTAAAGAAATCTGTCAATCATTCGAGAAACGTACCTCTACGGGAGTTTGCTGTGGAATTTTCATCCATGGTGTCTCACAATGACCAAAGTTCGGTTAAACAGCGACCGAATCGTTCCCATAGATGTTTGAACGTGGAATCGCCAAAATATTTCTGAACGAACACAAACGCACGTCATGTCCGCCATCGTCGGCCATGTTTATTTTAAACAAACCGGTACTTAGTCTCGCTCGGCCAAATTTCTTAAATGTGCAATCATATATACTAGGTCCCAGGCCTCGCTGCTAGCCCCCCCCCCCCCCCCCCCCCCCCCCTGCATGTAAGTGAATAGACTGAGATGTCTCAATTTGTTCTCTCAGGCTGACTGAATACAATAATGAGTACCGACCGAACAGTGTGCAGAAGGCGATAGGTTCGACTCCTGTTGGGGGAGCTCGGAATTCTTTTTCCAAGTAGCTTGTGTCACTGACTGAATAATATCTTTCTCATTGTGTTTCTACCAAGCATAAAATTTACCATCATTTCTTTAACCTCTCTTGGCTAGTGAAACAAATGATTGTATTATCAGCCTGCCCAATGATCCAGCTCTAAATTGATTTTCTTTGCACCCTCGAGCAACATATTGCTCAAACACCTTACATGTAAAGTTTTTCCCAGGTGTTAGTAGTTTCATTTGAGGCTTTTCATGATTGAACATACAAGCCATAAAGAGTGATTACAAAATAAGCGCATGCATGTACCGTACAGTCACAAACCTTGTCAACAAAGGGTTGGTCCATGAAGTCAGGCCCACCAATACTCAAATTCAGAACGTTTACTTTTTTCAGGATAGCATAGTTGAAGGCATCAAGAAACCATGATGTGTATGACACCTGCCGACCAAAAAATAACCCATGCAGCTAACATTATTATCATTTGCCTTTTGCACAGGTGTTCTGCAAGTTTGAACAAAAGCTTCACACTCCAACCCTTACATGTAAACAGTAAACTATGGACACCCAGGGCTGCAAATAACAGTCGGTCATCGGACAATGGCCGACCAAAATTTGCCAATGTCCGATGAAATCCCAACTGTGGTCGGACATGATGTCCGGACAATTTTTTTTGCCTTCCAACGCAAACGCTAACGCATTATAACGTTTTGTTCTAAATGCAAACTAGTTTACTCTGCTTTGATAACGCATTAGATTAGCAGGTTCGCTTATCAAGCGGTACTGTAATATGATGTCCGACCTCATTTTTGATTTGTCCGACCAAAACGGTGACTTAGTCGAACACATGTCCTTTCAAGAAAATAAAATGATTTGCAGCCCTGGACACCCCTATAAAACGGACACCTGGTGTTGCCGTGTTGGTCCCTGCATGCCATTTGTCAGCATTTTACTGCATCTAACGTAAAACTCTCCATAATCAGGACACCTATCTAAGACAGACAGTTGGTGTCGGTCCCGATGGTGTCCATCTTACAGAGAGTTGACTGTATTTACCCTTTCAGCTTAGCAGTGATAGACCATCAAGGTACACATGTACATGTATAGTGTGTAGTACTACATTGTACTATTATAATAAGAAATGTATGGAAACCAGTAAGGAAAATTTGAAGGTTGAACGCAAGGCTTTAATGTTTAAAACACCATCAACTACAGTAAGAAGAAAACCATGTTGTACGTGGCCATAATATTTATGTGACAGTGTTTACTCCCCACTATCCCCTCCCTCTCATTTCTTCTACTGACTGCTGTAATCAGCATTGATGAGGGCTTTGGTGGTTGTGTTCTGGAGATTGCTGGTCAAAGTAAAAGCCTCTAATTGCCTAGCATTTTCTTCTTCTTTTCATTCTATAATTTTATACAAAAATGTACCTGGCTATTAGTAAACACTCTGAAGATATGAAGTTCTGCATCCGGAGCAAATCCCAGGCACTCGCGTGAACTGGCAACGACACCAGCTACAAAGGTACCGTGGCCAAGTCCTACAATATACAGTCACATGCAGGCATTAGAAGATGAAGAAGAAAAAAATAAAATATTGCAAAAACATTGTGTGATTGAAGGTATATCGATCACAGCATTAGTCCACTAGACCAGTGCTAGCAAAATCAAACAAGGTCAAATTCATGTGACAACGTTTCTGTACAAGTCACGTAAATTTAAATAACAGCAAGAGACAGTGTGTGTTCTTACCATCATCCAGTGTCTTTTCCTCTGTCCAGTTGGTCCTGTCCATAACCTTTCTAAAATGAGGATGATTCTTTGGCAAACCAGTGTCGAAAATGGCTACCTTGACCCCATCACCTTCAAAAGAATTAAACATATTTAAAATAAAACTTTTTTTGTTGTTGTTCAGACTGCGGTTTGAAGGGACACTGTCATCACATTGAAATTTTGAACTTCAAAGAGCTCAAAACTGTAACCAACATACATGTAAGCTTAACTCAATAAGAAAAGATTGCTTTCTATTTTACTGGAGTTCAAAACAGTCTTCATTACAACAGAAGGAAAATTATATTAATTTCCTGCATTTATCACTGACATTTTTGACAAAATACCCATCAACCGGGTTTGACCTTTTACAAATAATCAGTTACAAACTTTTTTTAAATACAATTGAACATGGCCACTCTGGGGCAGAATTCACTGGCATTACAGAGAGGTGGCAGTTGTTATAGAGGTGGCCATTGTAGAGGGGTGGCCATTAGTGGAGGTTGGACTATACCTGTATGGCCCATACTCCACAACACATCAGCCTGTAGCACATGCACAATCTAGAACAACAAAACACTCTGTTAGTAAACAAATGTACACATAAAACACAGTCAGGCAAATGAAACAAGAGTACAGATATCATGTACATACATACATGTACATGTAGCTACCGCATACATGTACTAGTTAATAAATTATTTTAGTGTACATACCTGTCTAGGAACAGATCTCAGGATCCTGCGTCCAGGATTATGACGAAGCTGGGACTGAAAAAGGTTATGACTCTAAAAAAAGTAAAAAGTAAAAAGTAATGATTAATCCACAATTTACATTAAAAAAAATAAATTTAATCAAACTGCTTATTTAAAATTATTGAAACCATACATCATGTAACTGTTACATTATTTTTCATGCATCAATACAATCTACACAGTAGAAACCTTATTCCATTAAATACAAATATTTGCAAACACTAAATTTAAATCAAAACTCACCAATGCGAGGCTGGATCGTGTTGTTCTCCTGCAAAGAAATGAATCACCAAAATAATGGTTGAGCTCTTTGTGACAACGAAATAACTGTACATAGTGAGTGTATATGTATGTTATATCTGCAGTCAGGTACATGTACATGTAGGGTGAAAGCACAGTTTTGACAAAACTACATATGTACATGTACATATACATGGCAGTACTTACAGATGCATCCATGGGTGTTAATCAATAAAATAAAATGTATTTACCAGAATGAATTTGTCAGACGAGTATATTCTGTACATATGTATGTATGTACATGCCGTAACTACATGTATGTACCTTGCACTCCAAACTTGAGACCAACAACCAACATCCTGCTCAGCACAGTCAGCATCCGGCTCACTTCCTTTGTCAGATTCATTTTCTTTTACTACAAATAAAAAACGCAATGAGATTCACTAACTGTCCCATCATCATCATCAACACCATCACCATCACCATCAGTCCATGTTGTGCCATGCGACGCACAAGGCCTCCACAGTTCTTCTCCAGTTGGACCGATCCTGCACATGCCGCCTTTTGGGTCCCACTCCAAGACAGACGAATGGACCCACTTTGCCGTGGTCAACATGTTCCTTGTCACCTTAGAATTTCACCATAAAAGACTTGTTCTGAAATGTATGTGAACATGTATGTACATGTATCTTGGATTTTTCTTCAAAAATTTGGTGATTTTTTTATGTCCAATGCAGATTTTGTTAACATTTGAATACTGGCTTAGCCTGCTTGCCGTGCATCCAGTGATGTCATAGAGGATGTCGGGAATGTAAAACTGGTCTACAAGTACATTATTACATGTACAGTACATGACAGTTGACAGTAGATTTACCTTCTACACTCTTGAGAAATCGTTCCACTCTCTTTTGTGGTGTTACACTCCGAACTTTGGGATGTCTCTTCAATGCATCTACACCGTTGCTCGTGTCTCCTTTCAACTGAAAGTTAACATATACAATGTACAATGTAGCAGCATTTATTGATTATCCAACCTCAGTCAGTAAAGTACAATGTACAGGCTGACAGGACATCCCCATGTTTGTACTGTTCAATATGATGGAATACATGTAGTTCACACTTCAGGTGCCCCCGTTCAGTGGTAATGAATGTTAGCTTTGTCGATAATTTGGAATAAAAGTTGACAAATTTTGTAATGTGGAAAGGTACTCTTGCTTTTAATAATCTTTCCTGGGAATCTATCTGTATTTCGTGTCAATGTGTAATGTTGCTACATACATTTAATGCTTCATTTATTACAACTGATTTATTTTGTGGTGTTTTCTAGATATCGGCTTGTACTCCACCAGCTATAGACTGCGAGCAGTCCCTCTTTCTTTCTGATATCGAGCGCGAAGCACGAGTGAGCGGGAGATGGGCCGAGCGGAAGTGAGTCACGAAAGAGCGAAAGAAAGAGGGAGTGCCGGCTTTCCTCTTTCTGACGCGTGCCAGATAACCCCGCCGCCCACCAAGCCGTAAGCAATAATGAAAATTAACTTTTTTAATAACAAACTCTGCCCTTGAGGTCACGTACGGCCAAAAATAAACCAGCCTCCGGGTGCGAAGAAAGGATTCTTGTTACACACGCGACTCGTGAGTTTTTGCGAGGTAAATTGCACGGAAAAAATAACATTGCCTAACAAGACTGCTTGTTTTGAGTTGAGTTAGTCTGTTCACAGCCTCTCTATTTTCTCAGATCGTTGTAGCCGCAAGCGTGTGTGTTGAGTACGATCTTAAATTATGAATCAATCAACGAAACTCAGCGCCAGTGTTCCCACTAGTTTTGGAAAACAGGAGTCCCAAGGACCCCCAGTTCCAGTAATTGGGGTCCTTTCTATTTTTTAAGGGTCCCCTAAGGAGAAAGGCATTTTAAGTGATATACACATCATGTAATATTACATGAAGTATGACCGCTGACCATCAATGAGCCGAGAGTTGTTCGCTCGTTCGCGTGATTATCATTGTGATTCTTGCTTCGTTTTCGAGTTTGCAGCCAAATTTTCATAGTTTCCAGCTTGGAGAGGTAATGAAAAGGTAAAGGAAACTAGTGAAACTTTAACATTGTTTCTTATGTGTGTTTTGTATCTTGAAAAATCTTATTTATCTCAAGAGTAGACCAAACTATGAAAACACTCGAAATTTTGAGCGCTGATTTATGTGCGTCCCTGGGACGTACTGTGGCTAAAAACTGTGCGTCCTTTTTATTTTTTGTGCGTCAGATACGCACAGTTGTGCGTTAATGGGAACACTGAGCGCTATGTGGAAAAAGCTGTATTCATGAAGTGAACCATCAGCATTTGTTGTCGCCAATGTCTGAAAGTCCAAAGACCTGACTTTATCCTCGTAAGGAACCTCCAGCCAAAATCGTTGGACGATGCTCTTCTGGCGAACAATGATCAGATGCGGAGTAGACCTGTGATCCGACTCTAATGCGGAATCGCTTGAATCTTTCACGTTAACAAAACTCTGATAAATCATCCTCTTCCAGAAGGCCGTGTAAAGTGGGAAGAATGGCCATTACATCCTTTCCCATCAGCAAAGCTTCGATTGCTTGCTTCTGTTCTTCCTTTAAAACTACTTTGTTCAAGTGAAGAGATAAACATTGAAAACATTCTGCATTCTCGCCACAAAGTTGCCGCTATTGATGTCTCGCGCTATGAAATCTAAGCCGCTGTAGTGTCAACAAGTCGTCAAGAGGTTGTCAAGAAGTTAATACTAATCAAACTAATCTGACAGCGTCCATTGTCTAATTAACCAATCGGAATTTTCCGTTGTCTGTACAACGGGAAATTCAAGCACACGTCGGATACAGAAAAGCCGGCAGTCCCTCTTTCTTTCGCTCTTCTCACTTCGTGACTCACTTCCGCTCGGCCCATCTCCCGCTCGCGCTTCGCGCTCGATTTCCGCTCACTCGCGCTTCGCGCTCAATATCAGAAAGAAAGAGGGACTGCTTGCAGTCTACACCAGCTAAAGCCGTCTGACTTGCCGTTTATTAGCCGTTCAACTTCAAGAACGGTAGGAGGCCGTTCGAACGGCTGCTGCTATCTGTTCAAAAAAAATCTTCACCTGCATTATCTGTTCAGAAAAAATATTCAGCCGTTCGAATGGCTACGCTTATCCGTTCAAAAGTTGACTCGTACATGTACAGGTGTACTGTATTTACCGATAACACGCACACAGTAGTGCTTTAACCCATACAGTCGAGCCCCTATTAAGTGGCCACCCTCGAGGAAATGGCAAGTGGCTGCTTAATAGGGTTTTATTTACAGTATTATACTGATATTGGAACTTTGATAGCTGGCCACTTAATAGGGGTTGGCCGCTTAATAGGTGATTAATAGGGTTTGACTGTATTTACATTTATGTACAGTATTTGTTTGGGGAGGAAAACTGCAAACACACACACATCAGAACGGTTTGTTATCAACCATTTTATTTGCATTTTATTTATTTTATGTACATTACAAAAAAACATACCAGACATGTGTAGCGGTTTAAATATGCTTTTGGTTTAAAATTTTATAAACCAGTTTAATTTTTATTTTCCTTTGTTTTAGATGACGATAATGCACAGGACAAAGAAAAATCAAAATCAAACAGGTTTGAAAAATTTCAAACCAATGTGCTGTTCCAGAAAATATCCATACCCGCCCCAAAGAAGGTCATTGGAAATTCCGAGTGAGAGGGATCTTCAAAAGACAAGTATGAAGCTTAACTTTACATTTCAGGGGGTGGGGTAGGGGTTCAAACCAGAAAATGTTCTGTGGAGAAGGGAGAGGGTATGGATATTTTCTGGAACCACACAATGTGTGGAGCCCACTGTGTTGGTTCAACTGTAGTATTTCATTGAGCACATACCTTTACAAGAGAAAAGTCACTAGGATAGTCACTGGCAGGATTATGCCGAGGAATGATCTTCCAGGAATTAACAATGGATGAATCAAGGGCTGCCATGACGTACCCATCCCGCGCTGATGTACTATAGTACCCATTGAAGACAACTATGTATTCTGTAAAACATGGATTACTGAAGATTAGATACAGGGCAAGTTTTACATGGTGGGAGATGCAGTGGTGTTGGATTCCAGATCAAGCAGTCTGCGTTCAAGCACTGGCCGGGTCACTGTGTTGTGTTCTTGGGCGAGACACTTTACTCAACCTCTCTCCTTGAACACAGGAGTATTAATGGATACCAGCAAATTGTCAGGGCAACCTAACATACATGTACATACTGGAGAGAGGGTAAGTAGCAATTCTCTGACATGTGGTTGTTTCACAGGCTATGGAAACGGGAGCTGGCCTCGTTGCGTTACTAATGCGATGCTCTACCAACTGAGCTATGAAGCCACACATTCCTCCAAATTATGTCAATGTCAATGTGGCTTCATGCATGTACATTGTACATGTACAGTAGCTCATTTGGTAGAGAATCGTACCTGTAATGCGGGGATCGTACCTGACAGTGTACATGTAAGTTTAGATCCCACTGAAGCCCTGAATTTCTTCTCAGTAGAGCATCACACCAGTAACACTACAACCGGTAACACTACAACTGTTGTCTTACGGTCTATGTATGTGCTTTAGCCACCCCAACCAGTCCATAATAATTATTCCCCTTTTGCATGTCCCCTTTCTTTATCAAATAATTACTGTATGGGACAAATGCTTCAAACATTGTCTGGAATCAATTGCAAATGGACAAATTAAAAATCAAATCCGTCAGATTAGTCTTCAGGCTTGAGTTTTTAGTGAAATGATCGGGATCATCAAACCAATTAAATTTCAATTTGAGTACAAGTGTAAACTTGTTACACATTCATTCATAATATTTTATTGCTCTGGCTACGATTGATGTACCATCCGTGTATTACAATAGATACAGCTGTAAGTACGTGTGTATCAATCACGATTCTCAAATCATACTTGTAAAAGCCCCATTGGTTTGTTGTATTTTAGAAGCGCAAACATCAAAATCACGAAATCAGGCTATTTGACAAAAGCTTTTTGTGGCACATATCAAGCTTATAGTGTCAACACGTGCCAAACAAATATGCATCAGCTATAACAAATTGAAGCTTTGCTTCCTTCAAGATTAAACAGTATTTTACAACTTACAATAAGCATATTATGAATTATTTTCCTTCAAACATCTGTAGTTAACAAAAACCATATCAAATAAGCTTACACAAAGTACATTGTATAAACTCAGAAAGATAAAGTTTAGCGGTTTTATAGGGCTGGAAAGACGATCGATAAAAACAACTCAGTCAATGTATACTCACCATTTTCGACAACAGACGTTTTGTAATCGAAGAACGATTCTTTCTTGGCCGCCGAAACTGAAGAATTTCGCGAACAGTCGAATGGAGTTTCATCCGACAAGTTTACAAGATGGCATGCGAGCAAAAATACAACCCAACCGCGTCGCCTTCGACCGCCATGCGGGCTTCCAGTGGCAGGCATGGGCCTAAAGTAATTCTCATTAATCTTCTGCTAAAGCCAGTCCATTACTGAAGCGAATAAAACGACAAAGAAACCGAAGTTTAGCAAGAAACTATCGGTCTTCCGTTCATTCAGACAAACATGAAATGGATTACACTGTAGCTTTTAGAACTTGATCATGTGACTGCGAGGAGGAGCTGTGATTGGCTAAATTTCTCGGCGCACGGAAACAAACCGACCTTGTGAAGAATGTCATGACCATTCATAAAGATCGGAGATATTACTATGGGTAACCCACGATTTCAAGAGAAATGCAATTAACAGATCTAGATGTATTAAAATAAAATAAAAAGCCAGTTATAGGGTTAGAATGAGAAAGTGCAGAGGGTTAATTGTAAAAATTTGGGCCGAATAGTGACATTTTGGGGCAGAAACAAAGAGGGTCGAAAGGGGTGTCGGATGGGGTATAGCTCCAGTCTGTAAACAGCTAAAAAGAGCCATTTAGTGAATAAACTGTTAGAAAAAAATGGATTTAGTCAGTAAATATAAAAATAGAGATTATTCAGTTTATCATATAATTTTGGGGTACCAGCTGCAGAGACCTGCAGATCGCAGCCTCTGGCATTCAGGGTAAACTGTAGATGAGCCTCTCTATTCTATGGGTACCTCCAGTCAGTTCGATTTCGTCGCTTTTTTTTAACAAATCGTCGATTTTTTAGCCAAATCGTCGTTTTTGCATCGGGAATTATTCAATGCATGACAGTATTAGAAGCAATAAAAGCCCTGTAGGTTTCAAAGACGGGCCTTTGCGCTTTAATACGCATACTGGAAAGTTCGTATTTCATACGCCGAAGTTTTACGCCACCGTTTTTACCTAAAAAATCGTTCCGCCAGCCGGCCGTAAAAAGTTTTCTAATACGCCACACGCCGGCCGACGCCAGCGCTCTTATAGCCTGTCCACCACACGAGAATGGAGAATTGGAGATGGCTATGAATCGAAATTTGTTTAACTTTATAACTTAACGGAAATTTTTTTGGGCCCCCTCCTTAAAAACAGGTCTGGATCCGCCACTGTTTATGTACCATAAGCAATGTTAAAATTGTTTAGGTTAGTTTTTTGTTTAGAATGTTTCGGATTTACGCCACGCCAGCGCTTACAGCAAGAAAAAGCCCTGTGAAATACGCCAAAAGTTGGCATAAAAACCTAGCTCCACGCCAAAGATCTTCGGCGTAACATATGAACTTTGATCAACTTTCCAGTATGATTATTATTTTACGCTTTGATGATCGTTTCGATGTTGACGATGTTAGCGGTCGACATCGTTGTTAGACTTGTTGTTATTAACTGGGAGAAAAAGCTGGAAAAGATGACTGATAACCTTGTCAATCATCTGACACATTTTTAATATTTTCTATCTGATCATGATAATTTGTAAATCGTCGCTTCAATCTCTAAAATCGTCGTTTTTTAATAGCAATCGTCGCGTCTTCGATTTCTTCGGAAATACCCATAGAGAGGCTCGTAGACGGTATACCCGATTGAATGAAACATGAAATAGTTAGTTTACTGTAGTGGCGCAAGTACTGCATACCGTATGTGTGATGCTCAAGACAATTTCTAACCAAACCACAGTACTGAACACTAAGAATTATCAGTCTGGAAGACCTGGAATGTAGAAACCTTTTATGGATTTATTCATTCCGCCAGAAATATTTCGTTTGGTAGGTTTGGTAGGCAGAGCTCGAAGCTTGCCACGAAATCACGCAATCTGCAACAGGACGCACAACAGATGACTGATTGTGCAAAAGATCTAAAAAAAAAAAAGCACTAGACTACGTCGGAGTAAAAAATTATATTTGTATCTCAAAAAATATTAATTGTTATTCGTTCTAACAAATCTACAATCTTTAATCAAGTTACGTAACTAGAGAAATCAGGTAACTAACTAGAGCAAAAACGTCGTTATACACTAGTTCCCTAACAAGTATTAAGTTGTTGTCGCGAATCTGAATACCGGCGTTATTGATTTTTTTGCGACCCTAATCCCCCACACCCCTCCCCCCCCCCCCTACCTTTTTTCAGGTCCCCATCCGTTCTATAGTCGAGCTCCCTTTTGTTGTATTTGTATTATAAACTGGAAAATTATTTTGTTCACTGCATGAGTCAGTTTCGACTGAGAAGTTTCTACCATGTGAAACTCGACAAGAGCCTCATACAACAATGAACATACAACCGTTTTAGTTTGCAATTGGAGGCAGCGCGCGTAGCTGAGTGGTTTAGGGCGCTGGTCCTGTAAACCAGAGCTCCCGAGTTCACTCGAAGCCTTCCACCTTGTCACTAGCTGGAATATGTTCTCGGTAGTCCCAAGTTCAACTCCATGTTAGCCATGCAACCTCGTCCCCAGAGTCTTCTCGGCGTTCAAAATGGCGGCGCGAAGAAGACTCTGGCGAACAGCAAGTCACGTGTCTCCAAAAATATTGGAGATTTTGATTGTTTCAAAATGGCGGCGGGCTCGCGATTGGCTACATGAGTGATTTTGTGGTCACGTGATCTGCTGTTAGCCCCACCCGCCATCTCGAAAGCGGAAATGGCCCTGGGGACGAGGTTGTTAGCCATTTTATTCAGGTTTAAAAATACAACTGTGATCTCATCCATTTTCACATATGAATTTCCGACAAATAAACCAGATGAAGACAGAGGCTGGTACTTGGCCAGCCGAAATATGGTTAAAAATTCAACGTTGTAAATCAGCTTTACAGTGGGCTCAGTGCAGTGGTCAATTTTTGTTTCATTTATTTTTTTGATGATCAAGATCGTTTCTACGACATCCAACGTAACAAATTGTATAGATACTGAAGAAGAACCTTAACATCAACATCGACCCACCTCAGTACTATAAGCCGAGAAGTGATCTCGAAAGCCCTTCAGGTCGTAAGCCGGCCAGCGAGCACTTGGACCAGATCAGTTTTAAGTGTGACCCATGTGCTGGCTGCACTGACTGTGAGATATCACTCAGTTCACTCCGCTTTACCAAAGTGTGGGATACGAAGAGGCCAAGAGAGAACAACGTATTTTCTGTCGAGAGGCTGAATACCAAGTGCACGTGTGACTGGAGTAAGACCAGGGTGTCATTATACCAATTCCCAAGAAAGGCACATAGTATCACTTTTGATTGTTACCATCTTTAGCTCTGGATATATATACCAGTTCTGACATGTCAAATAATCTGGTGTAAGGCCATGTGTAATATCATGTCATGTGAACCATATGTCGACATATGTCAAGTCATGCCGGTTATGTCATGAATGTCATCTCATTGTTCAACGTTGCTATCGACTGTCAGTGACGTCTCAAACAACTGAAGACATCCAGGAGAGAGGATATGATGGACACTGTATCCACTGTCCCTAACGGACATGCGGGTATATAGGGCTCAAAATTATCCCAAAGACAGAAGATCCCCAGCACCAATACCAACCCATCATAACTGGACACCTAAGCTCGCTGCTATCCAATACTTCAGCTATCCGTAGGAAGCACAGTCTGCCATGATGAAGGAGCACTGAACTGAAACATCACTGGGCACAGGATTGTATAGGCAACGAGTCTTCCCATGCGAAGTGACTCTGAATTGTGTGGAGGAGCGTAAAATACAGCAGGAGCCAATGTTAACTCTGATATCCAAGGCTCAGAATGTCGAAGAGTGACTGTACATGGTCTACAAAGCTCCCATACTCTCTCACTCACTCTCAGGAACCAAAATGCCCAAAGTGGCACATGTACATGCATGGGATGGAGCTTCCCGTGAGGGTTCAAAGCTACCATGCATAGTCTAGTAAAACAATATCTCGTATCTTTTGGCCAAGAAGATATCCAACAAAGATCTCTTAACGTCAAACAGACGAAGCAGGTGAAGCAGGAAGACACGAGGATCTTAACAAGGGGCCAGAAGATGGCGCTGGATTAGCCACGTATTCCGTAAAGAAAATTGCCCTATGCCGCGCCACTTGATCGAGGACGAAGACGGCTCAGACGGAGACGGAGACGATGAAGATGACGACGAAAACGGCTATCAAGCCGTCGGAACTGGATTTGACTCCTACCAGTTTTCACCTGCTCGCCAACGCCGCGCACAGCAACAACTCAAAAAGTCGTGTAGTTTGAGCTGCATCTATATTTATACTGCACAGATTGTGTTACAACCCACAATCCCTGCGAAGACTTTTCCAGTGATCCTTAACCCCTAAGATATGTCAATGATAATAATACTTCCTGGTGTTTCGCCATAACGGCAGAGCAAGCTATTGACGGCTGAAAAGGTGAATACGCAGACTGAGTATACTCAGAAACAAGACATCAACTAGTGTGCATTCTGTTTCTATCATGGGTTAGTGACTATTTCGAGACAACAAACTCAATTTGATTCTGGCCCGGGAAAAGCATGACTTCAGATAAATTCCAAGAAAGCTAATTATCCGGGAAATTCCCTTGGACGTATCAAATTTAAACTTCAAGTATAAAGCAGAAACAAGCAAGGCATTGTTACAACTGCTATTCTTCGGCATCTACTGAGAAGCTGGGGTAGTTTTCAATCATTTGGATATACATGCCCGGATACATGTAGCTCAGTGTTCAAAATGAACTTGAAGTTGGAACTTAACAAAAGTGATCACTCAGACTTGGTTCACATTTTTCGTTGTGAAGGTGCCACCGAGCGTGATGTAAACACGACAGTATTGGCTTCTCAAGTTATCGCCTCCATTAGCTCTGCGCTGTTCTACTTGGCCATATTTTCGCTAAGCATCCTCGGCGTTTGTTTCAAGTCATGTGTCAAAGTGTCGTCGTCTCAAGGTACATTTTTCGTCTTTCTTGTAGGGGCACTGATAGCCTTTGTAAATGTCTTCACCAACGCAAACGACCTCCAGATCAAGTTGTACTGCCGGATTTTCACTGTGTTTCTTATCGGAATAGTTTTCACATTGTTTGGGGCCTTGCTTTTCTTTAAGCGACCAGGAAATCAACTGACTTTGGGTCGAACGCAGCCTTCAATGGGGCTCGTAGTTGCATTAATAACATTTCCTCTGATTGGCATCGAGATTGCACTTCTTATGGCGGCTCGAACAGCTTCGAATTCCGAGAAAGCGGACGAGCCTGCAGGACCGTTCACATATCAACCATGGACCTTTGTCATGGCAGACAAATGTTTATTCCTCGCTCAGAAGATTATCCAAGCGCTTATTTATCTATATCTACGGAACAAGATTATTTGTCAGGAATACAAAGAGAATGCCCAGTTTTATTTTAGAACATTGTCCTTTTTCAACTTAATCGAGTGGGTAGACACGCAAGTGAACGTAGACAATGATATTCGATTGAGTGGATTAGCTGATCAGCGTATTGTTATAGATTTGTACAAACCTCTGATCATAGATTACCGCTTGCTGTGTTCACTGCTTTTTCTTGAACATTCGGTGGACATTCAAACTGAAGATAATCAAGTCGAAGTCGAAGTCGAAATTGAAGCTAATAATGGTGTAGCAGGCAATACGGAAGGGCCTTATAATAACATGACGCCATGTGATCGACAAATGCGATGTATTGGATATGTTGCTGGTTGTGTCTGGCTGATTGCCCCATTGTTCTGTGGCTTATATTATGTGAATGAATTCCACTTGAAACCATGGGTCAATGCATTCGCTATTGTCGTCAACTTGGCAATCGTTGCTTGTGGAACATGTCTCCTTTGGAGTAATGATTTGGATGAAGGGGGGAATAAGGAATCACATGGAGTTAAAATCATGGTAAGTGTTCAAGTCTGTAAGCAAGAGAGGTTGAAGTTTATAAAACTGATTTCGAGTGATGTACCTGGCTACCCATGGATCGGTAGTATGTGACGTCCCGGAGCGGACTCTTTGGGGTGATCGTCAGAAATTGTGAACCGAGAAGCCCTATAAAAGGCACCAGAATCTCGTTCTGTGGGCGTGACTCAAATTCATTCCCCCTCCCCTATTACATAATAACAGATACCATTTCTAAAACGACAAGCTAAGTAGTTCTTGTCGTATTCAGATTCCTTCTCAATACCCTAAAAAGATACCGGAATAACTCAACAGTGGTCATTTTAGATTAAGGCACTCTAAACAGTACCAAACCAAACATTTCAACCCCTAAAAGTATGACGATCACCCCTAGGCCCTGTCACTTTTATATGGGAGATTTTGTAGATTTTAGGTTGCCTGGGAACAAGCTCTCTTCTTTAATTTGCCAGCGTCTATGATGACAACAACATCAACAACATCAAAAGATAATAAGGCAATAATAATAATGCCAACAATAGTCTGAACTGTACTAGTCATAAAGGAAGCAATATTGCCTGCCTGGACTGATATACTACATGTATAGATATCGAATATAATTTAAGCCATATGCCTGTCTGTAGAGTATGGCAGAACTCGACGAGATTTTGCACATAAAAAAGACCCTCTCAAAGCTCTGAGTGCCTAAAGTGGACTCTTGTTCTCGTTTAATTTGATACATTCGGTTTTTAAATTTAATTTATCGTTCCCATTCTTCTCTTCTCCGCTAGGTTGTTGTTTGGGTGCGGTAGGATTTACCTGTTGGATGATAAAGGCAGCCATCGCTTGTTATTGGGCAGCTACCGTGAACCACAGAAGCGACATTCACGACCCGTCATACGGCATTCGCTGGGAAGCCGCAAAGTTTGCTGTGCGCTGCGTTACAACAGCATTTCTGATGGGTTTGTTCATGAAAATAAACGCCCGAGCTTTTCCTTTAAGAAATGCGACCACGAAAATAATAATCATCTTCTTGTACCTGCTATTATGTTAGGGATAGTCTCCGTGTTTGCGGAGAGCCTGATTGACCAGTATGTTGGAGAGCTGGATAAAATTCTCAGGTTTGTAACGACAGTTGATCTTGAGAAAAGGTTTATGTATGATGCGCGCGTACACACGTGTATAACTACAGGACTGGTAGTATTACGTGCCACGCGCGTGAAGAGAGCTTCTTCCCTCGAAACCGTGGTAAGGCCACCTTAAGCGCTCCTCCTCGAATAAGTCCCCCCCTAGAATCATGAAATGTAAAATATAAACACCCCTTTCCTTACAGTAAGAGCACCCTATCGTTGCCACTCGACAAAGATTTTTGAAAATCTTTTGACAAACTTTCTGCTGGCTCTCGTTTCAACTGGCCAATCAAAATGCAAGAACTATACGAGAGGCGGAGTTGTCAAGCTCCACATTCCTGTTCTGATAATTGACATCTCCGCCTCCCACAATTCTTGCAATGATTTGCTAGTTTTTAAAAATGGAAACCATTAAAAAGATGTCAAAACGTTGTCAAAAATTAATCAACACTCTGTCGAGTGGCAACCGCGCAGGGCGCTCTTCACTATAAGAAGCCAATCTCGTACCCAGAGTCCACGGTCTCCTCGGTCAACGGATCGTCGCCAGGTTAGACTCTGGGGGAATGGAATTTTGAATACCAAAAATCTGGTGTAACGGCCATTGTTTGTTACACGAGACAGCCAATCAAAAAATTCGAGATTTATTCCATTCCCCCAGAGTCTAACCTGGCGACGACCCGCTGACCGAGGAGACCGTTGACTCTGGGTACGAGATTGTATAAGAAGCAAGCTGAAATGCGGGATGTATAAAAAATTACTCCAGCTGCACGTCGTTTCTTGACAAAAATAAAGCTGGTTTTAAATCATGGAGATTGATAATAGAAAACGTAGAATTTGATGAAATACACGCTCCAAACATTTACTCGAGAAAATACAGCACCATAATATAACAAGACAAGAGAGGATGATCGAAGAGGAGGATTTCCCGTACCCAATATATTTTTTTGAAATATATTAATAGTTTCACGCCATGCTATGAAAGTTATTTTTTATTCTGTCTATAGAGAATACAGACGGAAACCGAACAAGAACGACTACATAAAGTTGCAGTACTGAGAGAAAATCATACATCTTTAGACTGTCAACAGAACTACAACCTCTAGCTAGCTTCGCGAGGTCCTGCGAGACATATATGTCTATCCGAAGTGGGGTTTAGGGCGAAAAGACCAGCCACCGTCCCAGTCCGCGCTCGGCTCGCTCCGCGCGTCGATTTTCCTTTTGCCCTAAACCCCACTTCGGAGGCTGTTCACATGCAGGCTATATATTTCAAGTTTAATATTTAGCTTATTTCCTTTGTAGGTGTGAAGTCAAAGAACAAAGTCTGGATATTCTCTTCGAGGCAGGACCACCGATGTACCTTGGATTCTTAATTCATGTGTGTTTACACTTTGTTATCATCCTGACAAGTATCGGGAAAAGTGCTCTTACCCAGTGCCAAAATCCCGGCTCCTCAAATTCAAGTTACAGATCGGCTCGCTCATCAATTGCAACCATATCGGACTATCTCGGTGCAGAGGCTGATCTCGTATCATCACGTGGTTGTAACCTTCTTTAAATTGACTGTCTCCGGCCGTCACTCTGTTTTGAAATGTGGTCTTTAATTTCCAGAACTATCGTTGAGTTAGGGTATAAATGACATTGCACTTGTAAGACGGTGATACATGACCATTTCTTGTTCTGTTTTAGTTAGTGGTGTAATAGTAGTAAAGTTCGAAAAATTAATGTGAATGTTCTCGAAAATTTATGGTTTGAAATAAGCCCCCCCCCCCTCTATTAAGCCCCCTCTCTAATATGCCCCCCCCCCCCCCCTTCTGAGGCCTGAAACTAATAAGCCCCCGGGGGCTTAATAGAGCTTTTACGGTACTGTTGTTTATTTTACAGTGGATGTAATTGAAGTACAAATAAATGAACTGAATCCGAGAAAGCAGTGAAGTAAAAACGCTCGAGACTTGTGAGATGCAGCTTGCATTAATCAGTTTTTAGCTCAACAGTTTGTCATGTTTGTATTTCTTGTTTCGGAAAAGTTCTGGAAACAAGACCTAAAAAAAACGTAGTTTCTAAAATGTCTACACTTTTAGGTCTGTTTTCCAATCTTTCTCTTCCATTCTTTTTCAAAGGTGTGTTTTCCGGTTATTTTTGTTTGTTAAAAACCGGGTTGTCCTTTTTAATTTGACGTCAAACAGCTTGTCATATTTGAAACCACGTGCCCGTTGCAAGAAGAAACGAAATGAAAATACAATGACTCTCATTGATTAACGATCGATCATGAGGCTGCATGGTCACTCAAGAAGTTGCAAACAAATTCGGTACGATATAAGTTCTGATCCAGCCGATACATTCACCGACCGTATACATGTCAAAAATCCTGCAGCTCTATCAAAACATCCCACTGGCGTGAAAGCTAATAGCTTTACCGCTCTAAAAAAGCTATAGTCATCTATTCAGGGGCACCCAACGGATCGTTTCGGTGGAATATCTGTTCGGAAGGCCTATAATCGCCTCAGATATTCGGTTAGGGAAATGTCATCTCAAACTTTCGTAATATGGGAAAATTAATGCCTTTTGTTTTCGGAGAGATAAAAATGTCGTTTTGGGTACAAAAAAATGTCAGCTAGGATTTTCGGAAAGGCAAATTCAGCTCGTAAATTCGGGTAATAAGAGTTCAATCCCTAAAATTTTCTGATGTTTGAAAGTTCAGCTAACGTATCCGAAAAGAAACATTTTTCTTAGCGATTAAAAATAAGCCATTAAACTGCACAAAAAGCACAATTATAACGTAAAAACAACGTTCCGACACCTACAAGAAAATTTTGTCGTTGGGTGCCCCTGTCTATTTAACTCGACTATTTTTCACCTGCTCGCCGCGAAGCACACTATTCCCAGATCTCTGATTTTCGGCTTCACACAAAAAGAGATTTTGGAACGAGATAATAGAAGCAGCAATATATAAATATAATATGAATGAAATCGGTCATTGATTACAGTAGGCATGCAAGGCAAGCAACAACATCACTATTGTTGGTTCAAAATCTTACCTCTCTTATCAGGGGCGTAGCCAGGGCTTTTTTTCATTTAAGCCGCCCGAGATAATCATGAACCCCTAAAGCGAGCGCCGTTTGAAATATAGAGTCTCGGAAATCATGTGCTATTTTCAGCATTCTCCACGAGATATTTCGTCAAAAACATTTTCTCTGCTTAGGCAGCAATATTTCCGAGGTTCTGTTAACTTGATACATATAAAACTTGATACACATATCCAGGCCTTTACATATATCCTGGCCTTAGTACACTAAACAACGCTCTACAAAAGCTCGATGTGTGTACTGAGCAAGGAATATCAGCGCAAGGACCAAATCGATCAGATTTCCCCTCTCTCGGCGCACAGCTATCAAAAACCCAGACAGCATGGAAATTAACAATACGACTAGATTTGCGTGAACAAAACTATTTCAAAGTTTTAGACCACCGTCTTTGCTTTCTTTAGAGCACAACCTTGATAATGTTTCATACATATTGTTTTGAAAGTCATGATTTTATTTTTCAAAATCAACACGTTGATAAAGGTGGGTATTCACTTAATTGAATAGTGAGTAAAGAAACAGTAGAAGAAATTACGGCCTTTCGGCTATTGAAAAAAAAAAAATCACGGAAATTCCTGTTAAGCCCGGGCTTAATAAAGGCTGGCTAGGCCCCTGCTTATCCTTATATCAGTTGAACCGCCGCCTGTACAGCTATGTCTTCCAAAGAGATAGCTGTGCGGAACATATACGATTTGTGTTAAAAAAACAAACACTATTAATAGCGATATTTGACTGTTTGCAAACGTTGACGTCAATTCAAATTTGCCAACCATGACTGATAAAGTAAAGAAACTCTTTGTTTCAACAGCCAATAGGTCACGAAATATCGCCATAGGTGTCATGCATTAATAATAATGCGGTTGATGGGCTGCGCATATATTATATGGCAAAACACTATACTAGCTCAGGCCTGCCTACTAGCTATACTGCTGAGCAAGCTCCGTTTGTATAGGGATGACACTGCGTAACGATCGATAAGACATACACTAGTTTCAATAGCTTCATCTGTTTCTGTGCATTCGGCTCTAGCTGCTGAATTAAACTGATGAAAGACATTACATCACTGAAAAACGCTCAATTTGATTCTGGGAAATACAGAAGTATCTTAATATTCAAGATAAATTCCTAGAAAGAAGGGAAATTCCCTCGAACGTATCAACTTTGAAAGTGGGCCGATTGCCTGCTGTTCTTCCATATCTGGGAGAAAGTTTCCAATCTTATACCATTCGGAAGCTATTCAAAGTAAAAATGAATTGAGAACTTGGCAACAGTGGCCATGAAAGTAACCACTCAGACTTGGTTCGAATGTTTCTTTGTGAAGATGTCACCGAGCGTGATCTAAACACGACAGTGTTGGCGTCTCAACTTATCGCCTCCATTAGCTCTGCGCTTGTTCTACTTGGCCGTATTTTCGCTAAGCATCCTCGGCGTTTGTTTCAAGTCATGTGTCAAAGTGTCGTCGTCTCAAGGTACATTTTTCGTCTTTTCTTGTAGGGGCACTGATAGCCTCAATGAATGTCTTCACCAATGCAAACGACCTTCAGGTCAAGGAGTACTACCGGATTTTCACAGTGTCTCTTATTGGAATAGTTTTCACCTTGTTCGGTGCCTGCTTTTCTTTAAGCGACCAGCCGGAGTAGAGAGAAATCAGCCAACTTTGGGTCGACAACCAGCCTTCAATGGGCTCGTAGTTGCATTAATAACATTTCCTCTGATCGTGATAGAGATTGTGCTTGTTATCGCCGCAGCTGGAGTTTCCAAGAAAACGCACTCCGAGGCTCAGGGCCGTTAACATATAAACCATGGATCTCTGTTATGGTAGTCAAATCTTTGTTCCCCGCTCAAAAGATTATCCAAGCGCTTATTTATCTATATCTACGGAACACGACTATTTGTCAGGAATACAAAGAGAATGCCCAGTTTTATTTAGAACATTGTCCTTTTTCAACTTAATCGAGTGGGTAGACTCGCAGTGAACCTAGACAGTGATATTCATTTGAGTGGATTAGGTCAGGAATTCGTTGTTGTTGGAGATTTGTACAAAGCACTGGTCATAGATTACCGCTTATTATGTTCACTGCTTTTCCTTGAACATTCAGTGGACATTCAAACTGAAGATAACGAAGTCGAAGCTAATGGTGTAGCAGGGAATAGTACTGACAATACCGAAGGGACTACTGAAAGTAACATGACGTCATGTGATCGTCAAATACGATGTATTGGATATGTTGCTGGTTGTGTCTGCCTGATTGCCCCATTGTTCTGTGCCTTATATTATGTGCCTAAATTCCACTTGAAACCATGGGTCAATGCATTCGCTATTGTCGTCAACTTGGCAATCGTTGCTTGTGGAACATGTCTCCTTTTGCAATAATGATTTGTATGATGGAGGAAATAAGGAATCACATGGAGTTAAAATCATGGTAAGTATATTTAAGTATGCAATTAAGCAAGAGAGGTTGAAGCTTATATAGTAAAACTGATTTAGAGAGATATCCCTGGCTACCCTTCAACGCTTTAGTATGCATACTCTCTCGTGAGCTCTCATCGACGTCGGCACCTGTTTAAGTTTTCATGGAGTAGATGAGAGTTTTCGCCCATATTTGGCAGGCGGATGATTTGCACTTGCCAGTTGGTTAGCGCTAATGATAGTCGATGAGTCTCGTCTTACTCTCAATAATTCGTCCTCAACTCTTGTCGACCTTCGTTCTCGTTTAATTTGATCCGGCCTTTATATTTCCCCTTCTCCTCTTCTTCAATAGGTCTGTTGTTTGGGTGCAGTAGGGTTTACCTGTTGGATGATAAAGGCAGCCATTGCTTGTTATTGGGCAGCTACCGTGAACGACAGAGACGACATTGCTGACTCATCATACATTCGCTGGGATGCCACAAAGTTTGCTGTGCGCTGCCGTTACAACAGCATTTCTGATGGTTTGTTCATGAAAGTAAACGCCCGAGCTTTTCCCTTAAGAAATGCGACCACGAAAATGAATCATCTTCTTGTACCTGCTGTTATGTAGGGATAATATCCGTATTTGTGAGAGCCTGATTGACCAGTACATTGGACTGGATAAAATTATCAGGTTTGTATCGGCATCGAGAAAACTGCATCAGTGGCGGATCTAGGTGAGCCCCCCCCCCCCCCCCCCCCCCCCCCCCACCCATTTCAGGCCCCCACCTTAATTTAAGGCCCTAAGCCTTGCCGGAAAATGTTTCTGGGCCCCACCTTATAAAACATGCAGGTCTGGATCGCCGCTGTGTATGGTGCGCGTGTTGACACGTGTCTGAACTACTATACAGTGTATCTGTTACTATTGCTGCCATTGCATTAATATAAGGTATTTCATCGACTATAAGTGCCCACCCTCCATTAAGCGACCCTGAATGAATGTATGAAGTTTAATATTTAGCTTATTTTCTTTTGTAGCTGTGAAATCAAAGAGCAAACAAGCCTGAAGATTCTCTTTGAGGTTGGTCCACCGATGTACCTCGGATTCTTAATTCATGTATGTTTGCATTTTGTTATCATCGAGACAAGTATTGGGAAAAGTGCTCTTACCCAGTGCCAAACTCGCAGCTCTTCAACTACAAGTTTATACATGTCGACTCGCGATCGCTCATCAACCATATCGGACTATCTCGATGCAGAGGCTGATCTCGTATGATCACGTAATGGTATAACCTTCTTTATAAAGACAGTCTCTGGCTACGTTTAGGGAATATTTTGAAAAAAATTAATATACTTTTGTGAATAAAATACTGTCGTTTATTTTACACTGGATGTAATTGAAGTACAAATAAATGAACTGAATCCGAGACTGAGTAGTGAAGTAAAAAACGCTCGGGACTTGTGAGATGTAGCTTGCATGAATTCTGTTCTTGCCCTTCTTATTTAGCTCAACAGTTTGTATTTCTTGTTTCGGAAAAGTTCTGGAAACAAGACAAAAAAATGTAGTCCTAAAATTTCTTCATTTTAGGTCTGTTTTCTAAAGCTTTCTCTTCAGTCCATTCTTTTTTTCGGTTATTTTTGTTTGTTAAAAAAAACAGGTTGTCCTTTTTAATTTGACGTCAAACAACTTGTCATATTTGAAAGCACGTGCCCGTTGCAAGAAGAAACGAAATTAAAATACATGTAAAATGAATGACTCTCAGATTACCGATCATGAGGCTGCATTGTCACCCAAAGTTGCAAAAGAAAAATCGGCAACTATATCAGATTCAGATACAACAGATACATTCCCTGGCCGTATACATGTCGAAAATCCTGCAGCTCTACCAAATTAATATCCCACTTGCGTGAAAGCTAATAACTTTATAGTCCAGTTCTGGCCCCTCTCTGTAGTCCAGTTCTGGCCCCTCTCTGTCACGCAACGCGTGACAAAAAGAAATAAAAGCATTTTAAAGTTCAAGTAATAATTTTCTTCCGCTGTGAATTACGTTTGGGCCTGTAATTTCAAAACTAGAGGGAAATAAGAAATTCCCCGACACACTTTTGGCAGTCAACATCTGCTTAATATCATGCAATAACTGGATTTTTTTGTACAGCTAAATGGAAGCGCTGGTAATTCACGTTTATGAACACCGGTCAAATTGTGTTCGAAATGCCGCAGCGGCTACAATTTGTATTTTCTTGGGGAAATTTCTTTCTTTCTTCATTCTATAAGCTTTAAAATTGATATATAGGTTTGGGTACGTTACTCTAAAACTGTGCGCTTGCGAGTCCTTTTGCGTAACATGGTCACGAAGGTTTACAGTAACCTTAACTCGACTAGTTTTCACCTGTTCGCCGCGAAGCACACTATTCCCAGATCTCTGATTTTCGGCTTCACACAAAAAGAGATTTGGAACGAGATAATAGAAGCAGCAATATATAAATAAAATGATGAATGAAATCGGTCATGCAACCTTTATTTGTTTTTTTTTATTACAGTAGGCAAGGCAAGCAACAACATCGCTATTGTTGGTTCAAAATCTTACGTCTCTTATCCTTATATCAGTTGAGCCGCCAGTCTGTACAGCTATGTCTTTCAAAAAGATAGCTGTGCGGAACATACGATTTGTGTTACAAATAATGATCCGCGCATTGGTAAAACCACTATAAAATACAAAAAAACAAACACTATTTTAAAATAGCGATATTTGACTGTTTGCAAACGTTGACATCAATTCAAATTTGCTAACCATGAAATAAAGTAAAAAACTCTTTGTTTCAACAGCCAATAGCTGCGCAATATTATATGGAAAAAGCACTGCTAGCAGTACTGCTGAAGCTAGCTGAGCAAGCTCCGTTTGTATAGGGGATGAAACTGCGTAACAACAAGATATACACCAGTTTCTAGTTTCATCTATACATTCGGGTTAGCGACAAACTCTTGCTGCTGAATTCAACTGATGAAGACATCACATCAAGACACTCAATTTGATTCTGGGAAATACTGACAGAAGCATCTTAATATTCAAGATAAATTCCTAGAAAGAAGGGACATTCCCTCGAACGTATCAACTTTCAAAGTGGCCGATTGCCTGCTGTTCTTCCATATCTGGGAGAAAGTTTCCAGTCTTACCATTCGGAAGCTACTTCAAAGTGAAATGAATTGGGAACTTGGCAACAGTGGCCATGACTTGGCTCACAAGACTCACAACTTTCCTTGTGAAAATGTCACCGAGCGTGATTTTAACTCGACGACATCTGCATCTCAAGTCATCGCTGGGTCTTATGCCTTGTTGTTTCTACTTGGTCTTACTTGTCCTGAGTATCTTCGGTGTCTGTTTCAAGTCATGCGTCAAAGTCTTTTCATCTCAAGCCACTTTCATCCTCTTTCTGATCGGGACAATGATGGTCAGTGTCAATATATTCACCAATGCAGACAACCTGTTGGTTAAGATATACTTCCGCCTTGCCGTAGGGTTTCTCGTTGGAATAGCTTTCGTCTTGGCTGGGGCGGTGCTTTTCTTTTCAACACCTGATGAATCCGCGACCAATCCACCTACTTTGGGAAGACAACAGCCTTCAATGGGACTTGTAGTCGGAGCAATCACAATCCCATTGATTATCGCCGAGATCTTTCTTCTTGTCGCCGCTTATGCTTCCAAGAAAGAGCAAGCTTCCCACACTGAAGCGCACCAGAGATTGTGGACTTTTGTTCTCGCGGACAAGGCCACTTTCCTCGTTCAGAAGATCGTCCAGGCAGGCATTTATATCTTATTTCTACGATATAAGACGATCTGCCCACGATATACAGAGAACGCCCAGTTTTATTTGAAAACACTGGCGTTTTACAACTTCATTGAATGGGTGGACTCCCAAGTCAACGAGGACCGCGATGTCCAGTTAAGCCAACCTGACTTGGTTTACAATGCCTGGTTCGATGTTTTTGTGGCTTTTACAAGGCATTGATCATCGATTACCGTCTTTTGTGTTCACTGCTGTTTCTTGAGCATTCCCTCGAAGACGAAGCGGAAGGTGACGCCACCGAAAGCGACGAGCCTAACACCAGAAATCTGACCATATCAGAACAAAGATGTAACACTGTAGGATTTATGGTTGGCTTCATGAGCCTTTCTGCACCGATTTGTTGCGGCCTATATTACATACCCAAGCTTGATATGCCAGCATGGGTCCATGTTTTTGCCATCATCGTCAACTTGGCAATCGTTGGTTTTGGAGCACTTTTTCTGGCAAACAATGATTTAGAATCAAACGAAAAAAAGAATTTGGGATCCTCTGGAGTCAAAATTATGGTATGTTCTGTGTGTATGTGCTGTGTCATTGACACGGTATAGATGGAAGCTATAAGTATATATTTTTCCCTTCCCCCTAGTCAGTGTCAAAGTCACTTTTTTCCGAGTTCATGTGACAAAAAAACCGCCTCATTACCAGCCGTTAATTTGGGTTGTCGATGCACAAGAGTGACAATGCTTCTCTCCCACTTCTGGAGAGAGGCGTTGCGTGGCTATCCAATGACCCAGTGATCGTTTCGACTCAGCCATGTCCAAGAATTTGTTCAATGGCTAAACTGACAGATCGTGATAGCAATTTATTAGCCAAACTAGTAAATGGATCGCACTACATCAATAAAATGTTTATCTCGATTTCCGAGAAATTGATATTGGGCGTCGTAAACCTCCCCGAAAAACCGCATTCTGAAGGTCACTGTTGTAGTAGGTATTTCATGGGCTATGGGGCAATGTCATCTTGTCGCATAGCAACAAACCTTTCCACTTCAAAACATGATATCGATTTCATGATTTCAATTCATACAAATGTCAGCTTCAAAATATGATCGTTCCCCGCCTTCCCCATGCAGTCCCCGTCCAGAAAGACAAGAAATGCCCGCAGCATTGAGACCCTTTGGTTCTTCCATTATTTTTGTCTTGACAGGTTTGTTGTTTGGGCGCGGTTGGATTTACCTGTTGGATGATCAAAGCAGCCATCTCTGGCTACTGGGCAGCTACTGCATATGACAGAACCGACATTGATGACCCCCCATACTATGCCTGGGTAGTCGCAAGGTATGGGGCCCGCTGCATCTCAACTGCGTTTCTCATGGGTCTGTTCCTGAAAGTAGTAGACTCACGATCTCTGCCACAGAAAAATCCAGATGTGAAGATGAATCACTTTTTGGTGCCCGTTGTGATGTTGGGCAATACTCGGCGCTTTTTTGGAAAGTTTGATTGATCAGTATGCCGAGGACCGCTGGACCGCAGGACTCAGGTTTGTTAAGTAGTATAGGGCCAGCATAATTAGCTTTTTTGTTTGTGACAAAGTACATAACAACACGATCTTAACCAGTCCCACAACTCCACGCGCACCGCGCCCGACCAAAAGAGCTACCTTGTAGACGAATTCAATCGTTCGTTTGATAATTGGCGCACTTTTTCTAAACGAAGAAAAAGACTGCATATCAGTGCAAAAGTCGCCAGATTATTTAAATTGAATGGATTTAATGTAATTGGGTTCGACATCTGCCTCTGGACATTTTCGTCTGTGCACGGTTTTATCATATAACAAGACAAACTTACCTGATTTTATTATGATCCGTAGTTATAGACCTCTTGTGTAAATGTAACTTTAAGCTCTTTTTCTTTCTAGGTGTGAAGTGAAAGAGCTAAGTCTGAATATTCTCTTCGAGGCAGGTCCACGATGTATCTTGGATTCCTGATTCATATGTTTTGCATTTTGTCATCATCGAGGCAAAGATCGTTAAACGCCGAGCCGGCGCCGGACGACGTTCTGCAAACCCACGTTACGGTGCACTAAATGATCGCTAACATCAGTACTAGTTACATGTAAAATGACGAAGTCGCCGTGAATCGCTCGAACCAATCCCAAGTTACGGTTGCACTAGATGATCGCCACATCAGTACTAGTTACATGTAAAATGACGAAAGTCGGTGTGACTCGCTAAGAAAAACAAGAAAGGTTCTTTTTCTTGTTTTATAAATTGCGATCAAGATTGTGTCATTGCAATGGGCTTTAATTCCGTTGATAAAACCACATAGTATATCTGTCTCGATTCAAGAAAACATACCCGAGAGATTGGCAGGCCCAACCAAACAGTTTTCTGGGTCCCCCTACCCTCCGATCCCCCAACGGGGAATGGGCAGACCCAGGCAGCCAGCACATTGCTGGATGCTTAGCTAAGCCAAACCCTGGCGCCCAAAGCAGCTCAGCTACGCAGCAAAACAGAACAAAGCCACACATGCAAGTGATAAAAAGCCAAGTAAGGGTCACTTGAGATTCAGCGAGAAATGCCAACCTTAGCCACTCCCCTCGAAAGTGGCCACTGGTCGGTAGAAGGGTGGATTGCAGGCCTCCGGCTTGGTCACTAAACATTGACTATGTCCCCTCCCCTAAACCATGGGAGCAATTCACCTCCTGAGCCTGGACCAGGGGCGGTAGCTACCATATACGCACATACGCACGGGCGTACAGCTGAAACCTGAGACAGATATATTTATATTGCCTGAAGGAGTTTTAACATTAAATGGGCTGATTTGATATATTTTTTTTGTATTATAGTGATGCGAACTTTATGTTGAATATTCATTATCCCATTATGCGTCATTTATTAATGGAAGAAACACTCGTGAAATTATGTCAATAAACGCATCACGTACCCCTCCCTCAGTTACCACACCGTACATTTAAACAATTATTCCACGAAGCAGTCCGTACTTAACTCATAGCCAACGAGGCGTAGCCGAGTTGGCTATGAGTTTATGTACGACTCGAATTTCGTGGAATAATTGTTTTAATAATATACTCACCACAGGATATTGCAATTAAAAAATTACTGCGGGAGGAAAGAACGGAAGTAAAAAACAGAAGCGAAAATGGGATATTATCGTAATTGGCGGATTCCCAAATAAGGTAGTAATGGTACATTGCGTCAATATATGCCTTGAGTAGGCAACCAATCAGATTGTCCAATAATCGCAATATCCTGTGGTGAGTATATTATAATATCGCTATGTCAACAATAGCATCCCATTCTACTTTTTTTGTAATACTGTAGCCTTACCAAAAACACTAATCCAGTTGGCTGGAAGATAAATAAAATAGACAACTAACTACTGCTGTTTACTACGTATTTATTATTGAAAATGTCCCGCAGAAAAAACGCGGGAAAATGGCATTTCTGATACCCTAGTGTAAAATTTTCTGTGGTGGGGATGCCAGAACCCCCATAGGGGAGAGCGCTTTTGGCGCCCCTCTAAAATAGTCTCTTCGTGCGTACAGCTTCAAAATTGCACACTACGCCCCCCTGTGGACTCCCATGGGGCGGTCAGTACATGGACTGGCCTACTGGCAAATGTGTCCAAAAAACAGTCTCCTCCATTCCCTCCCCTCCCCTCCCCCCTCCCCCCCTGAAATTCGGACAACACCATAGGCTGAAGTGGCACACAAAACCTGCTCTGAGCAGTTACGTTTTTGTCAATTCGGACAGATATAATACCATTACAATTGTGTTATAGGCGTTAATTAACTGATCTGAAAAAAAGTATAAGTATAAAACAAGACAACTATGGTATCATACAAAGCTAAAAAAGCTATACATCTGAATTAAATGAAAGACATTACAATCAAGACACTCAATATGATTCGTGGGGGAACATGATCTCAATAAAATTATTATTATATAGGATAACATTCAAGAAAGGAGGGGAAATTCCCTCGAACGTATCAACTTACAAAGTAGTGGGAAACAAGCAAATACAACTGCTGTTCTTTTCCAAATCTTGGAGAAAAGTTCTAAATTCTAATCATTCGGAAGCTATTCAAAGTCTTCAAAGTGAACTGAATGAATATGGAACTTGGCAACGCAACAGTTAGCCATGACTGGGCCTCACTTGCCTGTGAAAATGTACACCGAGCATGAACTTAACTCGACAGATTATGATCTCAAGTAGTCGCCTGGGTCTTATGCCTTGTTGTTCCTACTTGGTCTTACTTGTCCTGAGTTTCGCGCGTTTGTTTCAAATTCATGCGTCAAGCCACTTTCCACTCTTCATCTCCAAGCCACTTCCGTCCTCTTTCTGATGGGGACAATGACGGTTGGTGTCAGATATTCACCAATGCAGACAAACATGTTTATTTCGATAGTCTTCCGCCCTTGCTGTTCGGGTTTCTCGTTGGAATACCTTTCCGTCTTGGTGGTGCGTTGCTTTTCTTTTCCCCCAAAACCTGACGAATCAGCCACCAATCCACCTACTTGGGAAGACAACAGCCTCAATGGGACTGTATGTAGTCGGAAGCAATCACCAATCCCATTGATTATCGCCGAGATTTTTCTTTTTGTCGCCGCTTTGGCTTCCAAGAAAGAGCAAAGCTTCCAGACAGAAGAAGCAGCAGAGATTGTGGATTTGCGTTGTCGTAGAACAAGGCCCACTTTTCCTCCTTCAGAAGCAGCGTCCAGGCATTCATTTATATCTACGCTTCTACGATATAAGAAGATCCTGCTCACGATACAAAGAGAACGCCCCAGTTTTATTTGAAAACACTGGCGTTTTTACAACTTCATTGAATGGGTTTGGACTCCCAAGTCAAACGTCAGACACGCGATGTCCAAATTAAGTCAACCTGAGTTGATTTACGAACCCTGGTTCGATCGTGTTGTGGCTCTTTACCAAGGCATTGATCATCGCATTACCGTCTTCTGTGTTCTCTCGCTGTTCCATTGAGCATTCCTTCGAGACGAAGCGGTTGGCGGACGCCGTCGCGCAGCGACGAGCCTAGCACCAGAAATCTGACCATATCAGAACAAAAAAAAATGCGGAGCTCTAGGATTTATAGTTGGCTTCATGAGCCTTTCTGCACTATTGTTTGGCCCACGTACTATATACATACCCAAGCTTTGTATGCCCGCCCTGGGTCCTTATTTTTGCCATCATAGTCAATGTGATGCAATCGTTGGTTGGTGAGCTATGCTTTCTGAGAAAAAAATGATATTTAGGAATCAGACCAAGGAAAGGAATATGGGTTCCTCACGCGAGTCAAAATTATGGTCTGTAATGTTTGTGTGTGTGCCGTACGTGTCGTTGAACTCGAAAATATAGTGTGTTTCACACTGACTAGTGGGAAGGGAGAATATATATTGCCATCCACCGAAAGGAAGGGAGGCGTGCGGTGGCTATCATAGGTTAACGCTCATATACGGAAGCACCAAACAGATTGCCAAGTCGTCCAGTCAGTGTAAATTGAACGGGAAGCACGTTTTGGCCTATTGAGTTGCAATTTAAGCAGTTCCACAAAAAACGTAGTGAAACAACTCTTTACCATTAACTATTACATTGCATTGCATTACTATTATATTACATTGCAGTTGCGTTACATTGCATTGCATTATATTTACCATTCACAAATAATGAGACAAACAACACAAAAAAAACACGCAGTTTGTTGAGAGCCGCCTGTAATTATCGAGTTATTAACAAATTAAAGAAATGAATCGTGCTAAATACAAGATAACGAAAATACAGAGAAGCAGTCCAAGGCAGTACTATTAACCTAAAATAATAGCTTAATTAAACTTTCACACTTGCACGAGGCTCCTCATCGCTACTTCCTGTCGCTGGCCAAAAGAAGAGGAGGTTCTGGAAACGAGATTAGCGCCGAGGACACGTGATAATCTTGCAGGTTTGAAAAGTTGTTAACTCATACTCATTCTCGTACTCGTGATTCGACGTGAAGGTGATAATTTGTCAAAGTTAACAGCTTGGTGGATGATAATTTTCACACCTTGCCTTATCCTCTCGTTCAATCGTCCCAACCTCCAAACGTCCGCCCACACCTCCCTCCCCCCCCCCCCCCCCCCCCCCCCCCCCCCCCCACACCCCGAAACCTCCAAAATAAAAAGACAAGAAAAATGCCGCAGCATTTAGAGTTTTAGACCCTCAGTGGTTCTTCACAGTGTAGTCTTCACAGGTTTGTTGTTTGCGGCCTAGTTGGATTTACCTGTTGGATAACCAAAGCAGCCATCTCTGGCCATGCCTGCGGCGGCCTACTGCAATATGAGAGAACCGACATTGATGACCCGCCATACTATGCACCTGGCTAGCCGCCCCAAGTATGTGGCTCGCGCTGCCATCTCAGCTTGTGTTTCTAATGGTCTGTGCCTGAGAGTAGATTCACGATCTCTGACCCCACGAAAAAATCCAGATTGTAAAGATGATCACTTTTTGGTGCCGCTCCGGCCTCTGATGTGACCATATTCGGCCGCCTTTTTTGAAGTTTGATTGATGAGTATGAAGGACCGCTGAGACACACAGACTCAGGTTTGTGACAGAAAACCATAACAACACGTTCTTGTCTGCACCAGTCCCACCACTCCACGCGCACCGCGCCACAGCGAAAGCGACTGTGCAATAATTACAGCGAAGGGGGGGGGGGGGGGGGGGGCGTTTGGAAAACAAGAGGGGGGCATAAAGTAAATCAAAGCAAGGATAGTGGGGGGGGGGGGGGCTCAAGGGTAAAATAAGTTCACTCAAGAGAGGGGAGGCATAACATTTTATTTTCTAGTACATGTTACATTGGCGAATCGATATCTATTTATAAGGTGGGGACCAGGGGCGGGGGATATGGAATGCCGTTGTTTCAAAAATACTTCTTTGTCATTTATAAGACTTTACTTGAAATATATATAAAACTTATTACTTTTTAATATAAACTTCTTGGTTTATGCATATAAACCTGTGGCAAAATATAAAACTTGTTGCTCAGTATAAAAACCCTTGTGCCAAATATAGAAAACTTCTTGCGCAATATAAAACTTGTTTCAAAAATATAAAACTTTGTTGCTCAGTATAAAACTTGTTGCAAAGTATAAACTTGTTGCTCAATATAAAACTTGTTTCAAAATATAAAACTTGTTGCCGCAATATAAAAACTTCTTGCGCAATATAAAAACTTCTTTGCGCAATGTAAAACTTGTTGTAAACGGTATAAAACTTATTGCAAAATATAAAAACTTGCTGCAAAATGTAAAACTTGTTGCGCAATATAAAACTTGTTATAAACAGTATAAAACTTATTGCAAAATATATAAAACTTGTTACGCAATACAACAAATCTGGGAACCAGTCTACTGCGCGGACGGGTGAGAACGAGGCGGTTGTTAGCCTGCAAAACAGGCGTATTTTGGGCGAGCGAGCGCTGAATATTCCATCGAGTGTTTATAAGCCGCCATCTCCCCACCCCTACCCGACTCGCCCAAAACTCTCCACGTTTTGTGAATCAAGATGGCGGCTAAGCCCAGCACATTGAGCAGGCCTAGGCGGCTAAGGCGGCTGTCGAGGCGGGAAACAATTCCAAGATGGCTTCTCACAGGGCCCTCGTTGAGAGACTATCAAGTCTTGTCGATGGACTTAGAGAACAAAATAGAGCGGAAAGTCAAAGGGATAATCATGGAGACATTAATGAGTCATTGTCGAGATTATCTCCACTTTTCAATCAGTGGGAGCGAAGAAGCGAAGCAAAAGAGAAGTAATCGCCGACGACAGCCTTATCCACAAGTCCAAATCGAACTAAAACCGCTTCAGTTGGATGTTGTTAGTTTCCTAGCTGTAAGACACAATACATGTATATTCCGGTTGGGGTCATCAGTCACTGATCAGTCTGTTTTATTCTGTGAATTATATAAGCTTATTAAGTAATTATCAAGAAACAAAAAACTTTAAATTCGAATCAGAATTCGAATCAATGTCATGCTATGTTCTTATAATAATTTTAATTATTATTATCATGACGCTAATTAAAAATTAGCGTCATATGAATGTTTCATCTGTACAAAGTAGATAACATTTTTGAATCATTCAATCCCTTAGGGTAAATATTATGTAATTATGACAAAATATATAAAAAATGTATAAAATACAGAACTGCAAATTGCAGGCTGGGCATACAAAAAGCAGATTAATATAGGCTATAAAATATCACCCATAGACATACACTGGTGCATTTTATAAGGGTTTTGAAAGTTGTGTGGTGTATTTCAGGTATTTAGCGAATGATCGCACTGTCTTTGGCATTTACACGGCATGTAATCAAGCAGTGGGTTACTGTAAGCTGGAAAAGGGCATGCATCATTTGATATTTTATGTGTTTTTGATTTAAATTAGTGAAAGAAGAGTTAATCTGCATATCAGTGAAGAAACAAATAATATATAAACAAATTAAATAATATAGTAATATCTTATAAACAGTGGAAGGAGGAATTCAATATATTCAATCATAAACATTTCAATAAAAAGTCTCATCGTGGCACCATCGTGATTGTTTGTTTGTAGTTTCCCCCTCATAATATTGCACCCGCGGCCAAAATTTATCATTTGCCAACAAAATCTCTTGCTGAAAATTATGCACCACCACTGGGCCTTATTCAATTTGATATAGGAAATCGTAGAACGTGAGTGCAATTCGTGATTTATGGGCACGAGTGATGTTTTGAAAGTTCTCAAAATTGCACGAGCCGTTAGAGCGAGTGCAATGTGAGAACTTTCAAAAACATCACGAGTCACCATAAATCACTAATTGCACGAGCAGGTTCATACGATTTTTTGTTTATAATATCTCAACAAAATTTTTGCTGCGGCCATCACGTTACTCTGCACATGAAACGCTTCACTGGTTTCCAAAGTGCTCACATGTTTATTTGAACGCGCAGGCAAAACAACGGGAACTTTTGAAAGGAATTACAGTACTATAGTTAGAAAACATTTAACCATTAACTTGAAAGCTTATTTCAATGCCATTAAGGGCAAAAACGTCTCTACTTGTCCGGAACCGTTTATCACAATTCCGTATTGCACTCTATAACCTATTTATGCATTCGTCATTGACCAATCAGAAGCTGCATATTTTGTTGGAGTATATTATAACAGGGCTTATTTCAAATCATAAATTCTGAGAAAAGTCAAATGCATCAGGCAATATCAATAAATTATTTAAACTAGCTGCCTACTAGGCTGTTAAAATATGATTTAATTGAAAATAAATTACAACAAACTATGATCTGTGGCTGATTATTACACCACAGACTATAACTCTGGACAGTCAGTATCTAGTCTCTACATTTCAATTAAAAATAAGTTATTAATAAAATTATGCTGGAAAAATCAAATAGGATATTTAGGGTCATTTCTCATGTCACATCTATCTGTAAAAATTATTTTATCAAAATGAAGAACATGTGGAGAAAGAATATATCACAACTTAGCTTACTCTAAAATTATTCATGAAGTGTTTCTGGTCCACCCAAAGGAAAGCAGTGCACTAACATATTTACACTTCACTGACTCAACAAAAGTCAGATTTTGATGCTATGGGGGCTTATTAAAAAGACTAACTTCCAAATAAAGGGGCTTGGAGGGATGGCTTATTAGAGAGAGAGACTTCATATAGCTTAAAATTGAAATAAAATCAAGCATTATGTGACAATACAAGTTGAATAATTATTGTTAGTGCACTGCTTTCCTTTGGGTGGACAAAACACTTCATGAATAATTTAGAGTAAGCTAAGTTGTGATGTTCTTTCTCCACATTTCTTCATTTTATAAAATAATTTTTACAGATAGATGTGACATGAGAAATGACACTAAATACCCTATTTGATTTTGTCAGCATTATAACTTATTATTGAAATGTAGAGACTTATAAGAAGGGGTGGCGAAATGGTAAATCCGAGACTTGCCGAGACGCCGAGACCCTGGTTTAAAAGTCCGAGCCCGAGACTTAGCGCTCCAAAAATCCGAGCCCGAGACGCAGTGATCCAAAAACTCCGAGAAAATAGAGTATACAAGAAGCTGCATTTGCGAGATTCAAAATTCGAGACTCCAAGATCGTCCTATTTCTGGCGAGCCCGAGATTTCGAGACGCTTTTTTTAAGCTCCGAGATTCCGAGACAAGGCTTAAATTTGCCGAGATTCGTCATTTTTGATAGACCATTCGCCACCCCTATAAGATACTGACTGTACGTACATGTCCAGAGTTATAGTCTGTGGTGTAATAATCAGCCACATATCATAGTTTTGTTGTATTTTTTTTATTGAATTAAATCATATTTTAACAGCCTAGTAGGCAGTTTAAATAATTTATTGATAATACCTAGTTTTTTCAGAGACCCTACGTACTGCTCTGCCTTTTCCGACCACAATTTATTATGGCATGTACATCTGTAACAAAATTTTGCAGTGCAAGCATCTAAACTCTTTTTTACTGTGCATACACTGTAGGTCCATACTACAGTGGAACCTCCATTAAGGGGACACCCTTGTGACAACGGGAAGTGTCCCCTTAATGGAGGTCTTGCTGGTGTTGTTAATAATAATAAATTATTAACCACCTAAGCAAAAATGCATGCTTTCCTGAGCCATTAATTTTATTTAAGCAACAATAAAATACATGATTTGAACTTGCAAACAGGCCATCTAATGGACTTCATCAGTTAGAATAAAATCTCAAGCTTTGAAAGCTATCACTTGAGTTTGTACAAAAGTTTGTGTCCCCTTAATGGGGGTGTCCCAAAGTAGAGGTTCCACTGTAGTCTAGTTTGTCTCTAATACACTGGACACAAGTAGAAATGAAAACAAACAGTATTGAGTAAAATGTATTTTAATTTACCCTATCCTCTACAATATTAGCTATATTGCATGCTCACCCTTCTCCCTCTAAAATTCCCCTTCCACTGTTTATAAGAAATATATACATTATTTAATATATTTTTTGTTTCTTCACTGATATGCAGATTAACTCTTCTTTCACTAATCTAAATCAAAACACATAAAATATCAAATGATGCATGCCCTTTTCCAGCCACTATAGCCAAGTCTGTCATCAGCTTACAGTAACCACTGCCTTGATTACATGCCGGTAAATGCCAAAGACTGCAATCATTCGCCAAATACCTGAAATACACCACACACTTTCAAAAACCCTTATAAAAATGCACCCTGCATGGGTATATTTTATACCTATTAATCTGCATATTTGTATGCCCAGCCTGCAATTTGCAGTCTGTATTTTATACATTTTTTATATATTTTGTCATAATTACATAATATTTACCCTAAGGGATTTGATGATCAAAAATGTTATCTACTTTGTACAGATGAAACATTCATGACGCTAATTAAAATTAGCATCATGAATAATAATAATTAAAATTATTATAAGAACATAGCATGACATTGATTCGAATTCTGATCGATTCGAATTTAAAGTTTTTGCTTTCTTGATACCTGGCACCAAGAGTCTGGTAAAAACCAGGGTTATACCCTGGTTCAAGTCTGGTTAAAAAACCAGGGTTATCCTGGTTCTTTTACCAGACTTACCAGGCATTAACCCTATGTGCAAAAACCCTGGTTACCCTGGTATTCCTGGTTGTAAATAACCAGGGTTACCAGGGTGCTGACAGGCTCTTAAAGGCTAAAGACCCTGGTGAGCCTGGTCTGTAACCCAGGGTTCCCAGGCTCTTAAGGCTGGGTCAACCCAGGGTTACCCTGGTGAGCCTGGTCCTACAACAACTGATTTATGTGGTCAATAAACCAGGCTTAATCTCTGAAAAAGTATGGTTTTATGAAGTGCTATCAATCAAATTGTGCAAATAATGCTTGAGCCCTTACTAAACTACATTATGTACGCCGTACAGAAAAAAGATGGCGGCTGTACATTTTACCACAATACCTTGCGAACCTTAGACACAAATTGTGTCCTTTATAGCTGTGGTGACTCCCAAAATCTATAAAATATATTAATTACAGGAAACTTCCACAGCTCAAACTTTCCTTTTTCTTTTCTTTAATGCAAAGGTATTAATAAATCGGTTATACAAATAACACTAGAAACGTATCATTGTGGTATCTTAGCTTTCCTTGCTTAATTTCTTTTCTTTACTTTCATGACAGGTTCTTCATGTAGTCTGCCAGTTTAGTGACCACATCACGTCCTTTTTTTGATTAGGATATTTTTTTGTCTCTGCAAAAACAAAAAATATGTTTTATCGATTTAGAATGAAGCACAAATTATGTTTGCTGCACATTTGACATACACACCACAAAGTCAAGCATTGTGGGCAAAATGGGAATATTCAATAGGGCAGGAATGACATCAAAAACAATTTCACAGTTAAAAAAAAATTACTTACTTATTAACCAAGTCAGCTTATGGCCATCCAGCCCATCTCGGGGGGACTCGTTGACTTTGTTGGTATGGCCTCCCCCTCACTGAACAAGACGTTGGCCTCATCTTTAGTGTAGAAGATCGCAACCCCCCTCACTGCATCACCAAATGAGGGGCTCAGTTGCTGATCTTTTCTAAGCAACATTTATGTGAAATAAAATAGAAATATTAGGTTTCAGGTTATGCAATAATTGTCTAGCATGACAGGTTTCCAACATTTTTTTGGTAAATTTACTTAACAGGGGCGGGTCCAGGAAATATTAGAAAGAGTGGGCTGTAGAAATTTCCATGAGAGACAATCTGCGTGAAGAAAAAAATCACAAACATATGAAAACGATCGTTTCATATGTCTGTCATATGTTTGCAAACATATGACTCATATGTTTTGTGAACGAAAACATATGACTGTTATATGAAACATATGACTCATATGTTTTGAAAAAGACAAAATCACACAAAACATATGAAAACGTTTAAACATATGACTCATATGTATGAACATGACTCACAAACATATGAAAATGGTTGTATGTATCAAGAACATATGAGTCATATGTTTTGGATAGAGAACATGTATACTAAAATATGAAAACCACTGTTTCGTGATACATACATTTAACGTTTCAAAACATACGAAAATGCAGACGAATAAACTTTCGGACGAAAAAAATGTCCCATATATTTTACTGTCCGAACAAAAAAATGTGATGAGCTGTTTTACACGACCGGGCGATCACCGGCATAAATAAACACGGCCGCAAATAAAGCGAAAATGTCAACAACTCAAAAAAATCCAGTATGACTATAAGCTTACTTATCGAAAACACAGTAAACGCGAGTTAATTCAGCTTATTACATGTAATACGAAAAAAACCCTGTCTATTTACGTTTAATAACCTTAAAAGACTGGTGTACATGTGTGGACATCTACATTCAACACTTCGCGAAAATGAGCAACTGTTGTTCATTCATTGCGAATCGAAGAAGAAAAACATTTTTCTAAAACTTTGCTTAATTATATGCCAAAACAAGCCTGAAAAAACTGTATACTAATAAGGTCTAATAATATCAAATTGTATTATGGCAATTGTAATTTGCTGAATAAATCTTCACAAATAGAATTCAAAACAGCTAATTTTATTCACCTGAGACGAGTTGTGAATCGAAGCTTGCTGCCATGTGAAAATCCAGAAATCTTGCATGCATAAAAACAAAGAGTCCAATAAAACGAACAGGAAGAAGTACAATGCAGCTTTGTTAATTCCCTCATTGCATATTTGACATTCTGCCACTTCTGCTTTCCAGTCTACAGACAAACTTTATGCTGTCTCCCAGTGTGTCTCCTGTGAAGTAAAGCGGCCGTTTCAACCATTATTTTGAAGCGAATCAAAGATTAAAATTAAAACTGCTTCAGGTCCTTCAGCTGCTGCATGCATTTGTCAGACAAGACCTGGATTAAAACTCCAAAACTCAGCTTATAATTACATATATAAAGTCATAAACCTTACATGGATCAAAAGAAATACTCAGTGGCTTGAGAAAACTTTGAAAATCACAAGAAATAAGCCTGTTGCTTCATCTAGCCCAGCTGCTGATTGCTGATTGGTTCATCTCACTCCGGTAGCCGGGTTTTGCCGCTCTTTTTTTCACACTCAGTTCAGTCTCTGTTGGGTGAAGTTGCAACTGACCACAAAGCTGAGGGCTCAGGTATTTGATTGTGGCAGCCATTTTGAGTTTTACAGCGTTTGAACACGATCAAATTTAGTTTAGAAAGAGAAGTTTATGGCTGTTTATACATTTCATTTTTAGAAAGAGACGTTTATACATTTAGAAAGAGAAGTTTGTACAGCATTTCAGAAAGAAAATACTGTGGGAATGATGTAAAGTCATTTTGAAGTCGTCAACAACTGACATCACAATGAGGTACTCAGGTAGTTAGTGGTAGTAGTTTGTAGATACAGTGTATGTAGGAGTCAGTCTCAGCTGGAAATTATCTTAAGCTGATCTGTTATGTCAAATGAAGCAGAGCAGATGAAAATACACACAACAGGGAATTAATTATGAAGTGAAAACCTAATAAAAGTTGTTTTTGAATAGTGATAGACTTATAAATTGTGTCTATAAGTTGCAAGAGTGTAGTATAAACAAGCTACAATGTATATTCATATAGATAGTTTTCCCTTTCTTTCATATTTCAAACTATCAATTTTAAAAAACTTCAAAAGCAATTTTTTTTATGTTATTGAAATCACTGCAATAAAATAACAACCGCTTTTATTTTACATGCATTTGTCCGTGACCACTTGAGAACCATCCTCTGTTTGAGATTAACCTGTCGAATGCACTCTCTTAATCTGTGATTACAACTAGTTTTACATGCATGTTCTTAATAATTATTATTATTATATAGCGTTTGTCATATTGCACTTTCATTTTATGGCTCCGTCAATTCCAAGCCCGCTCCTAATATTTGCTGCCGGCAGGCAGCCATACTAATCTGGTAGTAAGAAACCGAGTAGTAGAGCAGGGAAATCTGTCGGTGGAGATGTCGGTGGAAATGTTAATATTTGAGCCCCGCACTATAGCTGTTACCCAGTTGCGGGTTCAGCGCATGCGCATTTTCAAAATGGGCAGTGGCTAAGTCGCAGTCTAAAGATTGTGTTTTATTTCGCAGACTGTAAAGCTGTTGTTTAAACGGCACTCTGTGCTAACTATAATGCCAAGTGCAACGTTATTAGCAAATGGAACCATTCATCAAGTTAATGAATGTTTTTAGTGACCTCTTGAGAGGTCGCCAATGCTGTTTGATGAGCTTGTCGGCGCTGTTGTGTGCGAGACTCTTGCCTGTTCAACTGTGGAGTTCGGAACGAATAGATTTGTATCTTGTCACAGGAGACAACATGTATCTGAGTGCTTTTGCAGGTGGGCACATTTATGATGCAGAGAGACATGGTCGGTCAACAATTTGCCATTGGAAACAAGTGTGAATTAGAGCCACCGTACAGTCTTTGATCTTCATTCAGCCTTGATGAATCGAATATAGTACTTTCCACAAAGTTGATTATACTTTTAAATAGTATTGCAAGGTTGTGTCAAATGTTATGGCTATAATAAAGATAATAAAAAAGTATAGATTACTGCTTTTTATGTGTTTAATTCTCGTGCCAGAAACTCTGTAGGCATTCTGTAGGCATTCCCGATCCTAATACCAGTGCTGTCAGTTGTTTTGAAATATGCTCATGTCTCTGATTTAGAGGAATATTTATATTCTCTTTCTGATAAATTAAATTAATTCTTTTGAAATTTAACGGCAGCATTTAACTTACCATATGGTAACTACTAGTATTATTTTTTTTTATCTTTAAAGCCTTCAGGTTGAAAATTATTAATAATTCACTTTTTCTCTGGAGTATTAGTTTCATTTGAAGGGAAGCATTAATTTTTCTGTTATTATTTAATTTAAAAAATACTTAATGGAATGTTATTATCGGTATATGTCACGTCCACAGAAGAATACAAAAGTAACTCAATTACTTATTTTTATAGGCAAATCCAGTGGGTTCATTTTTGTCAAAACCAGAATTATTTTTTTTAATACCAGGCTCTTGAGATACCTGTACATATAGCCTTTAGAACTTGACTTCCCTGGATCAAGGTTGCAAAACCAACTGACCATACAGTTGGGTTTTTAGTTTAAATATTTTCTAGACCAGGCTTAAACCAGGTTTTTCAGGTGAAGTTATATAACCAGGCTTACCAGTAAAGCCTGGAAAAATCCAACATACCAAGCTTACCAGACATTTTGGGTAAGGTTTTACAACCACGCTTTACCAAAGAGAAGCCTGGTAAAACCCAACATACCAGGCTTTTAGGGTTTCCTGTTTTAAGTGCAAAACCTGGCTTACCAGGCTTTCAAGGTTAATTTGAACCAGACTTATCAGAAAAGCCTGGTAAAACCAGACTTACCTGACTTTTGACCTAACTGTTTTTCTTCAAAAAAGCCTGGTGAGTCTGGTTTAACCACACTTTACCAGGCTTACCAGCCTTTTTACCAGAATCTTGGTGTCAGGGCCAGGAAACTAACAACATTCAACAAGGAGATGCAGAAAAAAGAAAATACTAAATATATAACCTTCAGTATAAGATTTCGCTTGTGTTTCGACTAAACACGCATGGACCAAGAGCAACAACAGCTCCAGTGACAGCGACTTCCAACACTTTACGGCGAGAGATAATTACCTTCCCGAAGTATACACTTCAAACTTTTACTTCCAACGTTTCATCCATGATGTTGTGAATCTCGTGGGCTAGATAAATCGATGTTATCACTGAATCAGGAACTACTATAGCCAAAAGTGTTTTGAGACCGTGAAATATTCGCCATAAACATAGCACTTCGCCACGACGACTTTCAAAACTTTACGGAGAGAGATAATTACCTTCCCGAAGTAAACAGCGGAAACTATAACCACCAATGTTTCATCCATTATGTTTTCAAGCTCGTAAGCTATATGAATAGATGTTATCCCTGGATCAGGAACTGCTATAGCCAAAAGATGGAACGCCACTTGTTTTGAAAGCATGAAATATCCGCCATGGCACGGCACTTCGCTCTGTGTTATTTGCCTTCAAAACAATACTAAACTTTTCTCTTTTGCCGAAATCTTTGCTGAAAAGGTCGAAGCAATATCTCTGCAACTTATTTATATCCATAGTATAAAATGCAACCAAACCATAGGTTCAAAAAAACGAAGAAATCGTGCCTAATCGACACTTGATTTCTGCACTTTCGTCCAAACGAGCTCGCGGGGAATTTTTTACCGGAAGTGATGTCATATTTTGTTGGATGATTCAGATACGAAAATTTCAGCAGTTTTCTGCCCCCCCTGGGTGGGGACCGAAAGATTTTCACACATGCTCTGTTGTACATTGCTAGCTACGGAGGTGATGTTTGTCCAACAATTAGTAAACATGTAGGAGGAGCTCTTCTTTCTGTTATAAGATTTTAATCCACAGGTGCGTGTAGAGAAAATGCAGGGTACTTGTATAAAGGTGTGTGTATACTGTGAGGGGGAGGGGGGGGGGGGGTCGTACATAATTTCTGACTGATTAGAGGGGGGCAATAACTAAATTCATTCCTTTAGGAGGGGGGTATTACCTAATATGTTCCTACATGAAGCCCATTTTCCGACCCCCCCCCCCCCCTCCTGAAATTATTGCACAGTCCCTAGGAGTTGTTACTCCATCCATCCATCAAAAATACCGTGTCGAAATAAATGTTTCTTTCTGTCTATTCATTCATCCGTCCGTCCACCCGTCCGTCCATCCACCCGTCCATCCACCCGTCCGTCCACCCGTCCATTCGTTCGTCCGTACGCCATTAATACTTCGTTTGATACCGGGATTTAGAACTAGACACAAATATCCGGACATTTTTTTGAGATATTTAGAAGTTTTCTCGGATATTTAGAAGAATTCAAGATATTTAGAAAAAAATTGATATTTTGGGTGATATTTAGAATTTTCTTATAGGCTTTATGCATACTTTATTTGTTTCCTTGACACTGGAAGCTGTTTAACTCAATTCAATGCCAACAGTAATCCGATTCAGTGGTTTTCCCCTTGAACGGGCAAGTGAACTGAGTAAATATTGTTTATGTTTTGCTTTCAATATCATTATCCACATGTAGCCACAAATTGGTGTACACGTAGAGACAGTGTACGGGTTGTACATATTGTGACCAAAAAATGAAACTTTTGTTTTTATTGAGTCGTAATTGTGGTATTTATAAGAAAACTGACAAGATATTTAGAAACATTTTCGAGATATTTAGAACATTTTTTGGGAATTTACACTACCTACATATTAAATCTAGTCAGTAGTTACACGATATGGTATTTACATTACAATATTAATAATATATACAGTTTCCTTCAAAACATATAGCAGTCTTAAGATATTTAGGCAATTTTACGTGATATATGTCTAGGCCTACCGGGATTTGATAATTGGCGGACTTCTCAAGCACATTAAAAGGCCTGGGTCAAAGACTTTTACTGGGAAAAATAGTTTATTTGTTATATTTCTGGTGTCGAGAATGGCAGTGAAACCAAATTTGAACAACATGAACAACATCAGAAAATTAACAGGTAAAACAACTGGCAGAAAGAAACGTTTTGTCCAAATTATAGCTTTGTAGCGTTTTTCATAACTGAGTTATTATTGCCAAACTAATTTTTAGAAAATTACAGTATTTATTATGCCGCCACCATGTTTGTATCCTTCAGAGGGGCACAAATATGGCCGCCATAAAAATTGCACAAGAAGTAGAGTAGATTATACCGTCATTATCATTTGCTTTCACTTCAAATCTGTTTAGACATCACTTCTAAATTATTATCACGGTCTGAAATTTAAAAATTTGATGACGTTAGATGAAAACAAAGAATAGTTATAGACCTGTGGGTACATATATACTGATGGTTTTTTTTTTTTTAATTTAACTCTTTTTCTTTCTAGGTGTGAAATCAAAGACCTCAGTTTGACTATTCTCTTCAAAGCAGGTCCACCGATGTATCTTGGATTCCTGATTCATATGTTTTTTGCATTTTGTCATCATCGAGGCAGAGATCATTAAACCCCGAGTCGGCGCCGGACGATATTCTGCAACCGCAAGTTACGGTACACTAGATGATCGCGACATGATGAGTAGTTTCGTGTAAAATGACGAAGTCGGTGTGACCATAGTTTAATAGAGGGAAATGGTTATGAAGCCCGGCAAACTTTAAAGGAGAAAACAAAGATGCCAAGATTTATGTTGGAAGTTCATGTCGACCCCCCGGGGGAGGGGGGGGAGGTACTCAAAAAAGTTTTATACGGGGAGGCTCCGCCAGAGGTCCAACCCCTTACCCTATATACTATTTTTGACAGAAAAGGTACCCCTTTCATATACCTTCCATGGAAAATGGTACCCCTTTCATATACCTTCCATAGAAATTATGAAAATGGTACCCCTTTCACATACCTACAGTAGAAACACTGCATCCCTTTTCTATACCTTTGGAATGAACTTAATGAACAATATATATCCCCAGAAGGAAGTGGAAGGAAGCTGTCTTACGATGGCTAAGAACTTCAAACCTGCAGTCCACCTCATACCTAAATGACAGTTTTCCCTACCGTTTTCTATACTCCAACTCGTGAAATCCCTACCCTTTTATATACCTCCAGTCTGAAAAGGTTTCCCCTTTCGGGCGGAGCCTCCCCGTATAGTCCATTATAGGAAGTAGTACCCCCCCCCCCCCGGGTGTCGACATAAAGGGCATAAAGTAAAATCACTGGCAAGGATAGGGGGGCTCAAAGTAAAATCAGTCACTCAAGAGGAGGGGGGCCCTTAAAATTGTATTTCAAGTACATATTACAGTGGGGCCCAAAAACAGTTTTTTTTTCATAACAGTTTTCACCCCACAAACCCTTCCCCTAGATCCGCCACTGGTTCCCACTGAAAGGCTTGATGTTCTGTTAGCTGTGACTGAACTGCAAATTAAAATTCAATCCGTTGCAATATGATAGTCTATTATTCTCTATAAGGTTGCAAAAGTCCCCAACAAGCTGTTAACAGTTACGGTAACCCATAAACCAACCCCTAGCTCATAGGCCATAGCACACATGGCTATGTTGGGATGTTTGTTCCAGACGCGGATGTCCAACAAGTAAACCGATGTAGTAGGAGTAGTAGGAGCTCTTCTTTCTGTTATAAGGGCTTAATCACCTGATCACAGGTGCATGTAGAGAAAATGCAGGTTACTTTTATGGTCTTGTATAAACGGTGGTGTGTGTACTGTGAGGGGTGGGGGGTCATTCATAATTTTTGACTGATCAGAGTGGGGGGGGGGGGGCAATAACTAAATTCACTTTTTTAGGAGGGGTATTACCTAAAATTTTCCTACATGAAGCCCATTTTCAAACCCCCCCCCCCCCCCCTCCTGATAATTATTGCACAGACCCTAAATAGCGATCAATGTTATAATTGCAATCAGAATGGCTTTTAATTTCAGTGTTACAGGCGTTAATTAAATTTAAAACAACAACAATAACTATGGACAAACTAAAAAAAAATGTACTATACAAAATTATTAATTTAAATCATAACCTATTGATAGGACTATTTTTGACCATTTTTAACTTAAGACGTTCTGTATTAATCGTCGTTAAGTCAGTTACAGAGTGACTCCTTAACTAAGAACCGTTGACTTCCTTAAAGTGCCCATAACCTTTTTATTTTTTATTTTCTCATCTGAATCTAAACATTACCCAAGGAATTTCTGCGAAAAAAGTTTGCGATTTGCAGTAAACGCGAATTTTTTATGAGTGTTTCAAATCTTCAAAATCCTATTTTTGTTTGGTATACCCGTCCCGCTGTAAGAAGGCCGACGGGCTCACATTTTTCCTGAATCTACGTCACAATTCCTTTGTTTTGAAGCCACGTGTTCCTTGATCTACGTCACAGTTCCTTTGTCTGATGTCACGTGTTCCTTAATCTACGTCACAGATCCTTTGTGATTCGAGAAGGACCCAGGGGAGACTAAAGCAAATGGTGATCCAAATGGCGGCAAATTTGAAAGTTTTATAAAATTCATAAACAATTCGTGTTTTCTGCAAATCGCAAAATTTTATCGCAGAATTTCCTTGGGTGATGTTTAGATTCAGATGAGAAAATAAAATAAAAAAGGTTATGGGCACTTTAATATGTAGATCGATGGCAACCTCGTTCCCAGGGTTTCTCTTCTTCCCGCCAAAAGCGATTAAGAAGAGAGACCCTGGAACGAGGTTGGATCGATCAGTCTTCTCCAGAATTAAAAGAAGATCATGACTATAAATTAAAATGTGATATGAGATATATATTCGCGTATAACAACGGGCCGGCCGGTAACACCACCATTAGCTTTGGCGGGGAGGCTAAAAAACTCACCCTCTGAAGCTAATCTAAGGCAAAACAATACTCAGTTTAGCCTGCGTGGCAGGCGTAGAAAGGGGAGGAGGGGAGTTCGGAGAGCGCGAAGCGTGAGGAGTCGGAGCGCGAAGAGCGCTCTCTCCTCGGGCTTCGCGCTCGAACTCCCCTCCTCCCTCCCATTTATACGCCTGCCACGCAAGCTATACTCAGTTATAAAAAGAAAAATCCTTCTTGTTGGAGACATTCTCACTGACAAAGAGACATTTATTGGCCTCGATGTAGGTTTTACACATTATTATATACGAGCTGTTAGTTGATATGATGTGACAGTAGTTACGAGTAGTACAGGTTTCCTCGTCAATTATTGTTTAAATAAATGTTGTTTCGTACGTCTGCAAGTCGTTTATAACTGGAATATATCTTGCGGTACCCGGCGCAGAGGACGGCTCTCTCTCCCTCCGTAAACTTCCGTACCACGAGTGGTCAAGATGGCGTCTCGTTCCCGTGGGGGAGGGGGTATTTCATTAACTTCCTGAACTGGACGGTAATACCGTATTTCTACTTTCTAAATGTTATGCGATTTTAGAGTTCGCTTCTGTTAGTTTTTGAATCAAATAGCTGTCAACGTAGCATTAAATTGGACATCGGCAGGTGATATGCTCCTGACATCGGTGCCATCTTATGTCTCTTTTAGTGGCCATCTAGCGACCATTCCCGGCAGACTATTAACCGACAGGGCTGAATAACGTCTGCGCATGCCCCAAGCGCTTGCTATGGAACCATAGCAACAACATCGGTAAAATGGCGGGATTTTCAAAAATACGAAACACTGCAAAGGTTTTCGCGTAGAATAAGAGTTTGCCTGTAAGTGAAAACATATCTTTTGAACACCTGGGTTTCTTTTCTGAACACCCGCTGAAAAATAGCCACGAAGCGCCGGCCCACGATGTCAGAGTCCGCGAAAATGCAGAAACGAAGCAGTAACGTCATACTCAAGTTTTCTCGTATTCCGCGGCATTTCATGGCGAAAAATCTTCGATGTAAACTTTGAAGTGTTCAAATTATTATTTGCGAAAGTAGGAAAAGGAAATATTCCCGTTTTGGAGCGGAAATAAAAGACATTTATCTCTCCTTGCCGTCAAACCGGGCTGAAATTTCAGCCTGGGTTGAAATTCGCCATGTAATCACTAGCCTCCTCACAGACTTTCTTTTGGTTGAGGAGTGATTGTGTGACAAGCCAAAATAAAGTCTGAGAGGAGGATATGTAATCACCCCCTAAGTCAAAAAAATCTTCCAAAAGGAAACGCTTTGTTTTGAACTCTGTGTTTACACAGTTTCTGAATCGGGATGACTCATTTGAATTACAAATGAGTTGGATTGAAAGAGCATTTCCAGTCTTCCATTGGTCACAGGGGCGGGGAACGCTAACACAAGCCTTTACAGTGCTCCCCAGGGGATTTCCATGCCATACCCCGCATATCCATGGTCTGGGGAGGCGGGGGCTTACATTTACTGGTGCATTATGGTTTGATATTTTGCATTAGATGTATTCAGCAGCTATATAAATTTGACAATACAGTAGTGTAGCATAGGGCATCTAATTTCATGTAAATTTATGTATTTAGATCTCGGCAGATAAACATATAACAAATAAACATCAAAATCAGTGAGCCTTTATTTTCACCTCAATAATAATTAAAGTAGCAAAAGGTGACAAAGTTTAATATCTTGATGAAACCAACATTTTATATCGTACTAAGCTAATCATATTTGCAAAATTAATGCACATGCAATCACCTCCTAAAATCTAACAAATAATTCAGAGAAGGAATTCTTAGTCCTACCAGTGTTGGATTACAGTGACTTCATCAATGGTAATCAGGTACGGCCTGCATGTCCATAAATTATACTACGCTAGTACATTTTTGTAAGCCACTTGCCAACATGGATGGCTCGCCAAACACTACTCGATAACCAGCTACGACTCTTTTCACTATGTTTCGACACACTGTTCGTCACCGAATAAAGCTGCGTTGACTCTGACCGTAGTGAGGGATCTCTTTTTCGAAGTGGGCTATTGCTGTGTTTGCTCTCATGACGCTAGGGAGCTTTTAAGCTTAAAAGCACAGACGTTTTTGAGCCACGGACGGCAACCGGAAGTCGAGCGTTCTCTTCTTTGGCGCGTATTTTCGACTTTTGTCCGTAACCATCATGTTGTAAATGCTAAGACGAAAGCTTTCCAACTCATTGATGGAGGTCAAAGCGCGCCAAAAACAAGAACATTCTCCTTCCGGTTGCCGTCCGTGGCTCAAAAACGTCTGTGCTTAAGGTGATTCCTTGGTATTGCATTGCGCATCCTTACTGCGAATAATTTATTGCGTCATTTGCGCGCGCCACGCGTCATTTAGCGCGAGTACGTGCGCGCGCACATACAGAACATTACAGGATTTCTTTCAGACAAAGCTTGGCTGGGAAATAAATGGTCGTTTTCTTCTAAACAAGCACGGTGACCCCCATTTTTTTATTTCATAATTTTAATAAGAACAGTAACTACATTACACAAGAAAAAATGGGCAGAAATCTATGATCAGTTTTTTTTTGCAATTTAACTAAATTCTCCGGAGGGAGCCACTACGGTCCAACAGCGCATATCCAATTTTGAATCTACTTTGGAGTGTAAAGTAAATACAAAGGAAATCGAAGACATTTTTCTGGAACGTCGGTGAATAAACAATGGAATAAAGTCAAACTCTGTGCGATATCACGGCTGCATTGAAAAACATCGAGCTTATCTGCTGTGCACGGTTTTGCCAAAAGGGGCCAAAATGACCGCACTCGTCAGCATTGTGGCGTGGAAACGAGCACGGTGACCCCCTCTTTTTATCACGTTTTTATTATCTCCTTGACTTGTTACAAAAGTGTACCAAGTTTCATCGGAAATCTATGTTTGGTTCTATTACCAGGGAATTACCTTAAGGTGACTCCCTATAGTTTTATGACCGAGCGCGCGCTGTTGACGAAAGCTTTAGTAATCTGCGCGCGCTCAAAGGAAAATTTCACCGAAGGAAACAAAAAAAAAATAAGGCATAAAGATAAAATATAGCAAAAATGTGCCATTCTTTAGATGCTGTGCTGCCATGGCAACGGCCTCCAACGAAAAAGTAACAACCTATAAATAACTGTAATTATATCAGTTTCCTTACTGGCAAATATTGGGAACAAAAAATCAAAGACAAAATAACTGGGGTTTCCTTTCGAACTCATGTCAGTTAGTGTAGGTCATTGTAAATACTCTAGGGAGTCACCTTTAAAGCTCTCTATTCCCGCACATGCACAGACGTTATTCAGCCCTGTCATATTAACCAGAGAACGGCCCCAGTCTCCCACGACTCTCCGCCCTTTTCCAAAATGGACAAGAGACGACTAGGGACGAGTCTGGCAGGTCGTGGGTTCAAATCCCTCCGGGGTCAAATACTTTTCTTTACCCTTGGGGTCCAGGTTTCTTTTACATGGCTAGAAGCCCGGGGATATTTAATAGGGCGTTTATTCCAGCATTATCATATTATTAAAGTTTCTAATTAGAGCTTGGTCCGAAAGCCGATAAGAAATTAGTGTAAACTTAGCTACTGCACGACTGTTTCACACTCAGCTCTTTGCCCTTCAAGGCTTATGGCTCCGTCAATTCCAAGCCCGACCACCCACCCCCCCCCCCCTCCACCCCCGGGCATTTGTCGGGCATTTGTCATTTTTTGTCAGAAGGTTCAAAATGCCCCACGGTGGGGTCAGCTTATATGCACAAAATCCCCACGGTGGGGCTTCAGGAGCAGTGCAAATGCCCGACCCACGGGACAAGTTCAAAAACTTTTTTGAGAGGATCGAGGAATTTAAAAATCTAAATTCCAAGCAGAACTATTAATGATGGACACTATAATTGTTCACAAATACATAGCTCTTTGCGGGACTCAAACGAGGTTTAATATCAACTCAGTTTTTATATTTTTCTATCGGGGGCAATCAGAATTTTAAATAAACAAAACGTGTACGTCTTTTAAAATACGAAAGATCACGTTGCCTTTAACAATGCCCCACCCCCGGGCTGCAGGGTATAGCAAATGCCGCCACCCTAGGATGGAAAAGTTGTAAAATGCCCGACAAATGCCCGGGGGGGGGGGGGGGATGGTCGGGCTTGGAATTGACGGAGCCATTACATTTAGGATAGCTTTACTGAACAACTTTAGCAGTGATGTACAAGCAGTCTGAGCTGGATTGTTTGCGCTCAGGACTAGTAGACACAAAGTCGCACAACGAAAATGAAAATCGAAAGAATTGGCAATCCGTTGGATGGTAGTTTCCATCCATCAGATCTAGACGCCGCGCTGTTGTCCTTTGGCGATCTGCCAAACTTGATCGTGACTTCTGATTCGTCGTTTCCCGAATACGAATCTGACTGTACCACGATGAAGGAAGTGAGAGGTGTAACAAAGTTATACTCAAGTGACATCTGGAGCGCTTCGGATTTCAGCCGAGCCTGTTCTTGCGAATCCGCCGTTATCAGCAATTTGATCAACAGTTCCTTAATTTTTCATGTAAGCCCACAGCCTCTCGGTGAAATCCTCGATCAACACTTTATCCGAAGGGACGGTGAGGTTGAGAAGAGTACGTGACAAGGGGTACGTGACAGGAGTGCTGCCGGCGGCATTACCGCGAATATTCACAGTCATCAGCCTTGAACTTGCGCCCTCCTTAAGCTTTCCACTCACGACAAGCTCCGATCCATCATAATACTGAGAAAACATCGAAGCAGTAACTTGACTGACATCTACTATATCCTTGGGATACTGGAATGTCACTCGCAGCAACAAAGGCGTGCTGATCTCGTCGAAAAATCCCTCCAGCTGACTTTTAGCATCTTTACCAGGGTAGATCCTGCGAGATGTTCCTCCATTCTCGACAGATAGCGCAGTCAGGAAATCCAGATTCAGATTGAAACCAAATCCTAGGGCAAATATGGAGGCTTGTAACGCATTCGCATCACGAACGTTGGCGCGGATCGTTGCAGTATTGGTTACTCCCGATGTTGGATCACCGTCTGTGAGAAACAGTACCATGGGGAAATTGCCAGCGAATTGGGAGTTTGGCTGGTTAGCTGTTTCTCTAAGGAGTTTAAGGGCCAATAGAAGGGCATCGTTTATGTTGGTTCCACCTCCTGCATTTACGCGCTCGTCGACAAATACTTTTCCTGCCTGGATATTGTCACTTGTTGCCTTTGACGCAGACCTCTTCCACTTAACAGTTTCGCTATTAAATAGAACCATATTAAAAGAATCGCTTTCACGAAGCTGGCTCAGGATGGCAAGCATGGCTTGGCGAGTTTGTTTTAATCTTATCGCCACTCATTGAACCACTGATGTCGATGACAAAGACGACGTTTTTTCGGTAGTGGGTTTAGACCACTTGGAGAAAAATATTGAACGAAATAGGAACCAAGTACCTGAATAATGCCCGCGTCAGCTTCGTGATTTACATCGTACCTATAATGTTAAGAGGATAAAAAAGATTGTCAAACAGATTGCTTCCATTAATTTAACAAATTGTTTTTCATAAAAGCCGAATAGCAGGAAAACTATATTCTAGAGAGAGGGAAGGAGGGAGGGAAAGAGCGTGGGAGGGAGGAAGGGAGAGAGAACTAGAGCGAGGTAGGGCACAACCTCGTCCCCAGGGCTATCTCCGCTTTCAAGATGGCGGGTGGGCGCGAAAAAGACCCTGGCGATCTATAAGGGTGTTGACCATGAAAAAAATGTCGTCGATTTTTTTTCTTACAATAACATTGAAAAATACGAGCGGAATTGGCGTTATTTCGTTTAGAAACGCGCGCGTGACAGAGCGAAATAATACACCGTTGCGTTTGACGTACACTCTCGACGACCGCATAGCTCTCTTGACCAATGAGCGCGCGGGAAATTTGACAGTGACTATAAAGTCATAAATATTTATACCAAAACATGCTCGAAAACATGCAAGAAAACATGTTATTCTCAGAGGGGAAAATAGCTACAATGCTATTGTTTACTTTGTATTTCATTCCTTAGTCTAAATTTCACGATTGTCTCAGAAACTTGAAAAATATGTCATAATAAAGATAATTGCATTTTACCTTACTATGAAATCTCCGTATACTCCAACTGATCCCTGGATTTTCTGCTCGTCCACGCTTGGATTGTACTCGATATGAACCGATTTTGGTGATGTGTTTGTAACCGATGCCACGGGATTTCCCTTCTCAACGGCGTCACTTGGATAGTTGCGAATTTTCATCACGTCAACATAACGTAAGGCTTGGGGCTCTTCGATGTCCATGACAACCTTTAGCACGGGAACTATCTGTTTCGGACGAATGCTGATCGTTTGTTCGTAATATCCTTTTCGTCGTACGAGAAGTTGTTGATAATTCAAATGAAATTCAGCGCTGCTGTTTGGTGCGACATTGATCGAGATTTCAAACACGTCCATGCCTCGTACGGCTTTTTGAGATTTACTAGAGCTCACGAGGCCTGTATTGATACTCTGGTTCTTAGCTGTCTCGTACTCCTCTTTCGCAGCGGCCTTCTCCTTGACCTTCCCGATGTAGAGTTTCCCGTTCACCACCATCGAGAAGTTCGAGACAAAAGCGGTATCCGGAAGCTGAACAATAAACTTGGCTTCTTGAGGCTTCCAAGGGGACTTGTTCTCCAACGTACTTGTAACTAGTGTATTGGCAAAGCGTGAAGATATTCTCGATGCTACGTGCAAACTCAAAGGTGTCAACACAGAGCTTTGCACATCTCTTGGATGGCGACTCAAGCTTGGATCGAGATCAGCCGTGAATGATTTGGTGCTTGCATACTCGGTAAGGCTCAGGAGAATAGTCAGGCTGAACAAATACGACTTCATCATCGCAGTTGGAATCAGCTCACACAGATTTCTAAAAAGCTAATAAAAAATGCTTCCGTAGCGAATAGATTTTTCCTGTTTCAACCCCAATAAATACGCGCGCGTTGTCACGCGTGTAGGGAGTAAAATCGCTTTGTCATAACTTTATCCAGGAGATTTTTCATTATCTTGCTCAAATACGTACAAGCGTGAAACTTGACAAACAGAACAATAAATCGAACAGAACAATTTAGTATACTGTACTCTCCATCTCAGTCTCCCAAGAATCGATCCCCGTGACTTCATGGTGATCGCGTGACAAGACATCCGGGGACGTTTTGTGCAGGCTTACATGAAAACTACCCCACGACGAGCCAAGCCCCAAACAAAACGAAGTGATTTTTATAGTGGACGCTGTTTTCTCCGGAAGGTAGGTACCGATCTTTCCATACATCGCGTTGTTTGTGACACTCACGCCATTGAAACCGATCGACATGTCGTATATACTTGTTTTATTTCGAATTTGAGTTTTAGAATGTCCGTGAGAGCGAATCAATTTCGACAATTTTATACCAAGTGAATGGCAAATTGCATTATGCAAAATATATGGCAAAGGGAGGGAGCCGTTTAATTTGTTAAAATCGGTGTATATCTAGTTCAGAACAGGGGTGGGGGTAGGGTGGTGTTTATAGTCTAAAATGACCACCGCTAATTTACATGTACCTCAACCTGAGACTCGATAATTTCCAAATTTCTGGAAGGTGGTGTTTGTTAGCAGTACCCAGTCCCCTCCGCGTGAAAAGACTGATTGGTGACGACTATTGCACGCATGAACTGTTTAAACAAGCCTGCATTGTTAGTATTCCATAACTGATACCAAGTTATGCCTTTATTATCCGTTGAGTTGCGTGTTGGCTTTGTTATTTTGAGACGCTATTGCACAAAAGGGTCTTGCGTGACCTTGTTTTTTTTTACCAAGCCTCCTTGTTTCTAGCGTACAACACAAACTGACCTTTGGTCTATAGCTATATGCACTCCTTCGAGTGTTTAGCCGCCATCTTGGATTCGCAAAACGCGGAGAGTTGGGCGAGTGAAAGAGGGCGAGGAGGGTTGGGGGTGGGTTAGAATAACTGCAGGTGTATTTTTTCGCCCCCCTCCCTCCTCCTTCTGCCTGACTCCCTCTCCCTTCGCTGTTCTTTTTGCACTCACCCCAAGCCTCCAGTGTTTTCCTAATCCAAGATGGCGGCTTATAAACACTTGATGGAATATTCAGCGCTCGCTCGCTCCAAAATACGCCTGTTTTGCAGGCTACGCGATTAGGACCTGATCTCAGGCTAATTTTGTTTGAGTTTGATTATTGTACCAATCGAACAATTGAACTAAATCGAACGCAATCAAATCAAATCCAGTTCGATTTTGTTCAGATTTTGCAGAATAATAATCAACCTTTTCATTTTATTATTATGGTTCGATTGAGTTTGATTGCTGACCGTTCCGCAAATTATCGAACGTTAGATTGTGTTCGATTGACAAGTTTTTCTTGTGAGTTTGATTATGTTCGATTGCCAAGCCCAGTTGAACGATTGATGTTCGATTGAGTTTGATTACTGAACGTTCGATTAGACATCCTGTGAGAATTTAGCACTAACTTATTAACTGAAGGTAAACCGTATGACGACTGTCATTTTGTATGTGTTCAAAAGTGGTGGTTGGGGTGTAGAGCAGGGTGAAGAGCCCGGGGGGGGAGGGGTACTCCCCCAAAATACCTATACGGGTATGTGCCGCCCAACAGGGTCGTGATTTTGGGACTCCTGATCTAGAACGGGGTATCCATATTCGAGACTTATTAAAATTTACTAAATTTCCAGAACGGGGTATTAAAATTGGCCTATTTCTAGAACGAGGTATCATTTTGAATGCAATTTTTTTCTAAAACAGGGTCCAAATTTTGGAGACCTGGGTGGCACATACCAACCTAAAACATACCTGAGTAACCCCCCCCCCCCCCCCCCCCCCCCCCAACCCTGGTTCTCATATTATATGCCTCCAGAATGCCTACAATGTCATCACCCAACACCAGTACTGCCTGGGTTGTGCTCTCATTGAATTTGATCCTATCTCATCAGCTCGTGCAGTGCCAGTGACAACGTACATTGCAGGCATTCTGGACCTCGGCATATATGAGAACCAGGCTTAGACCCACCACTGCTTTTAATAAAATTTGGACATTGCAAATCTCACCTCTTCTTCCATAATATTGTAGATGGCAGATAACCGATCCGACTCTCCTCCTCCTGGATTTAAGAAAGTGGAAAGTCATTACTGGGAAGCTGTAATGGATCCACGTTCAAAACGGCAACCTGTCAATGGCCATACAGGCATCTATGCATACCACTGTGACGACTGTATGTGTGGCATGGGTGGCTGGCCTTGCTCTAGGGATGGACACATATGGAGTTGTTGCGGGCAGACTGACAAATACTGTCACTGCACAGAAGCAAAGGGTGCCGAAAAGCAAGGAAAGAAAAACTAACGTTTTGTTGTGACGGACAAAAACCAAAACTGTCCAATCTTGTGTATCATTCTTCAAAATTAAGCATATTGCAGATCAAGAAATAACTAAGAATAGATTTTGCTATCCATTCACATATGGATTGGAAAGAGAATTGTATGTGTAATACTTAATAATTAGTTTGTTACTGCTTATTTATAAAGCTGGCCATGTGCAGGCTATTCCACTCAAAAAATATGAAAGACAACAACAATGACTTTATTACCATTTTTTATAAGAAAGAAACAGCAATCAGGTAAAAATTATTACTCATAATAACCGCATGGGGCTAAAACAACGCATAAGAGACAAATAAAAGTTTTAAAATCTTTCCGAGTTTGTGCGGTGGCCATTTGAATTTTTAAACCCACGGTCAGAAAATGCAAGAGTCTGGAACCGAGAAACCTTGTTCGTATTGACTTCATACATTATGCGTCAGTCAATTCCAGCAGTGCCCTCCCCCCCCCCCCCCCCCCCCCCCCCCCGGGCAAACCCCCGGCATTTGACATTTTTGAAAAACTTTGGTCAAATAAATTCCCCAAGGTGGGGACAAGCAAGCCGTTCAAATTCCCCACAGTCAGGCCAAAAAAGCAGGCAAATTCCCCACTCCCGGGCTCATCAGTTCTCAAGTTTAAAAGATTGCAAAGATTCAAGACACAGTCGACAGATGTAAATGTAAATATTTGTCTTTTATAGCCAGTGAGCAGACATAAAACGGGGAAAAACACCTTTAAAAATACTCACAAGCTTTTCTAGCCCATGCTGGACTAGCTATTCTATAACAAACCCTTTGTTCTTCAGGGGCACCCAACGACAACATTTTCTTGTAGGTGTCGGAACGTTGTTTTTACGTTATAATAGTTATTATGCTTTTTGTGCAGTTTAATGGCTTATTTTTAATCGCTAAGAAAAATGTTTCTTTTCGGATACGTTAGCTGAACTTTCAAACATCAGAAAATTTAGGGATTGAACTCTTATTACCCGAATTTACGAGCTGAATTTGCCTTTCCGAAAATCCTAGCTGACATTTTTTTGTACCCAAAACGACATTTTTATCTCTCCGAAAACAAAAGGCATTAATTTTCCCATATTACGAAAGTTTGAGATGACATTTCCCTAACCGAATATCTGAGGCGATTATAGGCCTTCCGAACAGATATTCTACCAAACGATCCGTTGGGTGCCCCTGTGTTCTTGTCAATAAAGTCAGCAAACGATGCCATGTTTGAGTTGTCCGAAACTGCAAGGCCGAAGCCACGTGGCTGTTTAATTCCCCGGGTGGGCTAATGCCTGCCCCCCGGGCCGAGATAAAATCACTAATATAGATACTCCTAAATCAGCTAAAGCTATACTATACTAATGCCCCCCCCCCGGGATTGCAGCATGTGCAAATGTCCCGGGGGGGGGGGGGGCACTGCTGGAATTGACTGACGCATTACTTCTTGATATATTTTCTCCAATCATTTTTCATGAATGACTTGTACAGCATAGAGTCAACGAATAGATTCCCCTTCAAGTGTTCAACCTCGTGTTGAACCATTCTCGCTGGCCATCCCATTGTTCTCCACGTGATCGGACGAGCTTCCATGTCAAGGCCAGAAACTTCGATTTCTTTGGCTCGAGGAACAATCGCAGAATAACCTTCTACGCTTAAACATCCCTCTCGGAATGCTAGCAAAGTAGAGTCAATTACTCTGTACTCAGGGTTGATGAAAACTCTTGGTGTAACCAGGCTAAATCCCAGGCGTTTGATTTCTTTATCATTCATCCCTCTGGTCTTCAAATCCTTGAAATTTTTCCCTGTAAACTCGACTGCGATCACTCGAAGTCCTACTCCGATCTGCGGCGCGGAGATTCCATAAGCGTCCGCTTTCCTCATGACCTTGAACATGCGCTCGACCATTTGCTTGAACTCAGGAGAATGGATCGTTGTGATGTCTACAATCTCCGCTTCTTGTCGTAAGATCGGGTCGCCTATTTGTCGAGTCTGAAGGCTGTCCATGTTTAGAAGAGTTCTCAGCGAGCTAGGAAGCCACTTTGAAACTTGACGACATTTAATACAAATTCCGCCATGATAAGAACCTAGTTTGGCTAATTTTGAGGTTGAAAGAGCCATAGTTTTGGAATAAAGTTCAATTTACACATGCACATGGAATCACTCTACACGGCCGCCATTTTCTTTTTTCACTTTCAAAACCTGTCAGCGGCTTCCTTTAATTTTCTGTAGGGGTGGGGCACGGGTCAAAAGTGGACAAAATTCAGAGTTCAGTCATCTTACCGTTGACCTTACAGTGAACTGATAATTTTTCAGCGGGAAAAATAATTTTTTAACGCCTTGGAATAATATAATGGGCGCCGGGACTAGCAAAACGCATTACTGAAATGCTGGTAACGGTAACAATGTGTACCACCCCTCCCTTCCTTTCTCTTTTTATACTGTTGTTGACACCCCAAAAAGATGGCGGCTGATAGTTCGCTTCATGCAGCGAACGAAGATGATAAACTGCCTGAAAGAGTTGTTCTTTGGGACGAAACCGAAGCTGCAGAGAAGCAGGTAAAGCAAGTTGGAACTTCGGCTTGCGGAGCTACTGCAGTTTTAAATGTGCTGGTAAGGAAATGCAATTTCATTTGGAAATTTGACAGTCTCGGCAATGATTCGGCATTCACTTGATAATTTCCAGAGATACCGAAAGTTACCTTTATATATTCATTGTTAAAACTCAACCTCTTTATGCGTTTAAGACTCTAAAGAATCATCAACTACTTGTACAGTTTGAGTTTACCGTGTAACAGTGGCTGATCTAGACCTGTTTTAATATATAAGGTGGGGGCCTAAAAAATGTTCCGGCACTTCGGGCCTATAAAATTAAGGGGTGTAAATGGGGAGGGGAAATTTTACCCCCAATCGGGCCTTAAATATTTTCGCCCACAAGGGAGGGGGGTGGGGGTAGGCACCGCCACTGTTATATATTGACTTAATAATAATTATTGTGTCTGATAATTTGAATATTTTTTAATGCAAATTATTTTATTGTGATGTAATGCACCTATCAATGTAAATCCCGAGGGGGGGGGGGGGGGGGGGGGAGTGCGGGCAAAGGCACAGGATTTGACAACAAGAACGATCCCCTCTATCGGGCATTTGATTACATGTCGCGTCCTGGGGGTTGGGACATTTGACTTTGACCGGGAAGCGCCTGGGTCCAATCTTCAGACGTGGTTACCAAGTTCTTTCCTTCTCGTGGCTTTGGAATCACGCTTCATTGCAACATAGATGAATGAACACATTTATTAATGTTAAAATATTCATTTATACTAAAACAATTGAACACAGCCTCGAACATTTTGCACATTTTTTAATAATATTGTGATTCAATGGTAGCACACGGTTGTATATATGCATTGCCTATCGAATTCCTTTATCAGTTGAAGGTTGGATTGACAGAAAATAAAGGTAACTTACAATGTATGTAGAAAGTACTTGTTAGTCTGTTTTAGAATTCTGCCCCTGGGTGGGTCTTCTTAGATACATTTTGAACAAAATATTTTTCCCACCCTCGGGAATTTGACTGGAATTTTTACTTTTCGGTCAAATCCCCACCCCTTGCCCGCACACCCCCCCCCCCCCCTCGGGATTTACATTGATAGGTGCATAATAGTCAATGTAATATATTATTTTTAATGTATTATTTTATATTAGAATCTTAGGGATTGAGAATTGATCTAGAACAAATTGGACACAATAATAGAGTGAATTGATTAATTGATTGATTAATTAACTGTATGATTAATTTATTGATTGTTTGATTGACTGTAGAAATTACTTGGAAAGTCTGCATTGGTAGATACAGCAATTAATGCAGTAAACACAAGACTAAGAGACCTTGATGCTCCATTACCGCAATACCTCTTGTCTCGCAGTGTTGCAGGAACAACACATGAAGACCTCGTTGAGGGCTTAATAAGTTGACTCATGGTGAAGTTGTTGGACGATTCTTTCACATGTACCCCGAACGCGACTTTGACTTGTCAAATTGGTTAAAATTTTGGCTTATGAATGGTACAATACCTTTAACGACTCTCAATTGTCAAAGGGTGCCTTTAGATGATGGAACAATAGCAGATGCTTGGCATCATCAAGTTATTTGTGGTGTGAGCAAGGATGGTGTTCATCTCACCAACCCTGAAAGAGTGACTCCGTTTGATGTTATATCTAAAGAGCTCTGCAGTGAATCCGTGCTTCTCATTCGACGACATGACATCTTACAGAGATGGAGTAATAATCTTGACTATTCTTGTTGGAACTCGGCCGGAAATAGATGGATTGAGTTCAAAGTCCAAGAGCAGATTGATCGGACGGTAAAAGAAGAAACGTTGCTGTTACTGCATGGGAGTGAACTCAAATACAGAGAGCTGTTGACGACACACATAACCATTCCTGCTGCATATAAGTCTGGCATTACTCTGTTTGCTTTGAGAGACTCTAAAGCACATAAACGTTTACAGCATGCAAGTGAACTTCCTTTGAAGTTTGCTTATAAGGAAATAGACCATATGGAACAATCTTCATACAGCGAGAGCAATCTGAGTGTTAATGTATAAAGAAAGTTTTTAAGAACATTGAGTATGCTGCATGTTTACTGCCAAAAAAAAATGAAATTTTCAGTGCGACTGGGATATATACTGTAATATGACAGTATATTGCCTGGTATAATTTGTACTTTTAACTCACAGATAGGCCGGCCACCATTTTTACCAAAAATGGTTGTTTGAAATTGGGGGTGTGGCTAGAGAACGCTCCGACTGGAAAAGGTGCGTTTAACTTTTAATAAAAAATAGTACAGTCGAGCCTCCCGTAAGCGACCACCCAAAATGTCAAGCCAAGTGGTCGCTTAGTTACTGACGTGGTCGCTTATGAAAGTTAGAACACTAGGGGTCTAAATTTTAATTGATAGCCTGTTGTAGTTTCAGAGGCTTAATCCACATGCACCCGTAAAATTATCCAAAATGTTGTGTTCAAGAAAAAATCTGGTAATTCATAGAGATTTCAGTGCATTCAGTGCAACTTCCAAGTTTCAATACTTACAGTGTCATTGTGAACCAGCTGTGTCTGGCAAAAATTGGATATCAGAAATAAAAAGCTCTAATGTAAGAACAAAAATTATCATCCATAATTTAATAATACTTTAGATTACTATTCCTGAGACACCCTCCCCTTATCATCAATACCCAGGGGATTTGTACAGTTTAGGGAGATGCAAATTCACACCAACCCTCCCCAAAAAATGTCAAAAATAATGCCCTCCCACCTTACAGCAGCAGTCACTGTGCTCGTTGAGAAAAAAATACCAGCAAAAATGTAATAATTGTTTATTCATATTTTTACAGTAATTATCACAGTATATTATAAAATAATATCAATATTGGGAATTTTCAAATTTTTCGGGTGTTTGCCTGGGCGACCAAAGTTAGCCCCCCCCCCCCCCCCCCCCCCCCCCCCCTCCCCTCTTCCCTTCTTTCTTACAACCTATTTGGTCAGCGGTAAGGACCAATGACCGAACTAACACTTCATGTACAGAAGGACCGAAGTTTCATTGATTGAGCGAAAGGCGTGCTGTCGATGTGATGTTGGAGTTTGTGATTGTTGGAGTACTTGCCGGCTTTTTAGCATTTTCGTTTTCGACCTTTTCACGAAGAAGAAAACTGAAATCAATGGAGCCCACGTTGTGGTAAGGTTTCCACGAGAGTTTTCATTGCTGTTGCCTTGATCGTTCGTCGTTCCCAATGATGCAACATGCTCGAGCAGCTCCTTGCTGGAACTGACAGCTCGTAAAGTGACTTTGAATGAACTGAATATTGAAAACATCTTCCTATTTGTTTCAGGTCACTGGAGGATCGAGCGGTATTGGAAAGGCTGTGGCGATTAAACTGGCTAAATGCGGGGCCAACGTAACGATTTTGGCGCGGAATATGGTATATATCAAGGTCTGGGAGTTAGGAGAGGGGAGGGGGGTGGGGTACTGGTATACCGGTATACCCCAAAATTAGAAAATCACAGAAGAGAACATATTCTCAAGATCAAGGATAAATGAAAGAGATTTTAAACTTTCAACTTGATATATCTGTTGTGTTATCTACAAAAAATATACCATATTTTTAGCATAAAAATACTGTTCACCGAATTAAAAAAAAATAACCTGTATAACACATGATTATATCTAAAACTCATGGCTACTGCTTAGCTCTTCCTGATTTGCCTGGGTGTCACCCCACCCCTTTTGATGGATATCCAGGGGGTAGTACAGATGGGGAGATGATGTGAATGAAGGATCTCATACCAGACCCCCACCTCTTCCCTTTTCCCCCTCCCCCTCCCAAAATAATGAGATGTGGGGGCAGCCCACCCCCCACCCCTAGATCTGCCACTGTAAATTATGAGTGCAGTTTTTTTATCTGACAGCTATGAAGCATTTGTTGTTATTGCTGCACCAATTCTCGGTTTTCACTGTCACGCCATAAATTAAAAAATCGAAACCGTTCAATGAATGAAGTCAAGGAATTGACATGTCATAGATAATGAATAAATAAGGAATCAGTGCAAGTCTCAGGTCTGTGCGGTATTCCGTACTCGAGTTATTTGTCAAAATGTTCCACACAAATTTATAGAGCTCCAACATGGCCGCCGGAAATAGGAAAAAACATCTGGAGTTCACTTTTGCCAGAAAGGAGGTTTGTTTTCTCTTGTGAACTTTCGAATATTTAGATACAGAACAGCTCTGTCACGGCCGTCCTGCTGATGTCACGTACGATGAAAACTCGGAAATTTAAACCGTTCTATTTTCAAAAGGAAGCATGAGATCGAGCTAAGAAATTGTGAAAATATATATATTTAGGTAATCTTTCCTTGAATGAAGGTAAAAATTATGTAAGCCTTGCGGTTTTGAATTTTAGAATTTGATGACGTCAAGTGAAAACAAAGAATCAGTGGAAAATCTCCCAATTATTGACAGAGATAATATTTTTTTTCTTTTTATAAATTCCAGCATAGACTTGAAGAAACATTAAAAGAAAGTAAAGAATAATTTAGCTCCAGAGAGGAAGGTATTTGAATGTTTAATTATTAACTAAGGTCACTCCATTACATTTTTAAAAATTTATCAGTAAATTATTTTTCAGATAATAGGCTAGCTTCAATATTATACCTGCGATATGCCTGCCATGCATGTGAAGACACTTAAGTCTCGGCCCTAGAGATAAAATTATCTAGCATCACAGACCCGTCATAGAGTCATAGTCTTAGGCTAGCAGTGGGAAGATGCTATATTATTGTCAGTCACTTAAAGAGCTTGTTATTATTAATAAAATATTATTTTTTAAAAGCCCCAGTGGGCTTAGCACGAACTTTCCGTGATGTATTTCCTTGGCGCAAATGAAACATCCACCTGTCTGTTGAATTACAAGACATCATGACCCATTATTGTTAACAATTCCTGTTGCATATCTTCAAGAGTTTCAAGGTTAAATGTATCTTGAAGATGATTGAACGCCACATCAAACAACTCTTTGCATCTGTGAAAGATAATTCATGTCGCCTGCTCGATTCGTGCAGGCACGTTTCTCATTGGTGGAAATTAACAATACCGAGCTCACGCATCCAGCCATACCTCAGTTCAGGGAAAGAGCATGCATGGGCTCATTTCCCAAAACAGCATCTGGTAATCGAGCCTATTTATTTTCTTTCCAATTAGGTCTTAGCCCTGTCTGTGGATCTTTCTAGTGATGCACAAGATGTAGAAAATACCCTAGACCAGGTTTGTTAACACCCCTTTTTTCAAAGCCAAAAATACCTCCTATAAAATTAAACATGACTGATCTCAGACTTACATTTACCCCACCACTGCCTCCCCCTCCTTCCCCTCCCCCTCCCCCCCCCCCCCCAAAAAAAAAAATGGAGAGAGAAAAGAATATGGAATAAAATCTTAGGAAACATATCTCATCCAGAGAAGGTTGATGAGTTGGGGTGGGAGGGGGGGGGGGGGGGGATGGGGTGGGGACTGGGGGATGGGAACCTGGGAGTAAAGGGGGCAGGAAGTCTTCAGGCGGGCGGGCGGGAAGTGGGATACCCAAGGTGGTGGAAACCAGGAATAATGTACAGGAAGCGGAAGTTCAGACTGTACTGCAGCTGCTAGCTGACCCTCCCAATGATCATGACTCCAAACAATACTGAAATTGCCAATTTTGTGTGTGTGTGTCAATGTACAAGTTGTACACATGTATCAGTGTCTTATTCTATCACACTCATTTCTATTTGGCTGTCTCCATGATCTTGTAATACCAGAGATAAGCTGGTTGCGTTATTTGGCAGCAACCAGACCACAAATTTAATTCAGTGATTTTTTTTTCTTTCCTTTTTTGCACAGGCTTGTGATACCCAGGGTCCAATAGACATTCTTATCAACTGTGCTGGTTTTTGCAGTTTGTGGCTTGTTTGAAGAAACATCAGTTGAGGATTTTAAGTTAATTGCTTGACTGTCAAAAATGATTACAATTAATTCCATTAATTAATTAATATGCGTTTCATTGTACATTAATTAAGTTTGTTGAATAATATAATTTTAATTAGAGAATAACAAAGTTGAGGAAAAAACAAACTGCTGAGACATGTAAAATATTGATGTCACAATGAGCGGTTTGAGAACCCCAAGGAAGATCATTGGAAATTCCGAGGGAAAGGGAGGTCTCAAGAGCCACTGGGGTCTCAAAAGGGGTGGGGTGGGGGGGCATGGTTTTGGAACCGCAAACAATATCAGTATCAAAAGTGTCATTTCAGACTTGGATAATTCCCCTTCCCTTTTGTCTTGGTTAATTAAAATTTGAATTCAAAATGATATTTGATATTATATAAAGTATTCACATTTGTATCTTGTAATAAGAGTGTCAAATTATTTCAATCATTACAGGCCATGATAAACACAAACTATTTGGCTAGCGTGTTTACAAGTCGTGCTGTTGTAAAGAAGATGAAAAATAGAAGGAAAGGACATATTGTGTTTGTCTCATCAATAGGTGGACAGGTATGCAATTATATAAGTGTGGTGTAAAGGACCTGGAGCATTGATTTGAAAGAAAATTTTCTCACACACCACTGGGAGCCATGCCAATTTGACCGCCGCCATGTCAAGCCAACCGCCACCATGTCAAGCCGACCGCCGCAAGCCTGACCTTTATTCTAACGATAACAACTTCACAAAACAAATTCTTACACATTGTAGAAGTCAAAATACAAAAAACCACTACACATCACTATAAATCCAGAATCTAACAGGAACCCATAAAGGGACAGATAAAACACTGCTGAAATTCTAAGGGTGGGTGGTGGGTGGGAAGGTCAGGACAACAACAAGAAAAACTGCCCGCCCTTCGTGTCACGTGACCTTATCCCAGCCCCATGCCGGGATAATAATATCACCATTGATATTATGAGCAGAAATTTAAGATTTCCATAATCTTGGAGACTGTAAAGTTCCTAATAGTATTTTATTCTCTGTCATCTTTTCTAGTTTGGTATATTTGGCTTTACGGCTTATTCTCCTTCAAAGTTTGCTGTAAGAGGCTTTGCAGAAACTCTGTTTATGGAGGTAAACCATCATTGATACTCATTTTGTGTTCTTATCAATGTTGTTTTTTTGTACATACATGTAGCACTGCTCATGAATCATGTTTTGCAGTCACTCTCGATCTTCATATGATTTTTGGACTTATTTTTGTATTGTTGTTCAAGAGAAATTACCCAAGGATCCACCTACATATTACAGACATTACATTTTTCTTTGGCTATCCCGAGAGTAGGAGATGTAATAAAAGCATTATTATAATAATTTCCAGGGAAGCTGTTTTCAATAATTCAGCAGTGTAACCTTTGAAGATTCTAGCCATGTCAAAGTAGTCAACTTGACTAACAAGTTTCATTACAGAACCATAAAAAAAATAACACAATCGAGAAAGTAATTTGAGTAAAAAGTAAATTTAAAAAAAGATCCGGCAGTACATCACTTTAATTTACTTCAATGTATAAACCTCTGCATTCCAACTCCACTTTTCAGGTGAAACCATATGACATTGGTGTCTCTGTAGTTTTCCCACCTGACACAGACACACCAGGATTTGAAAATGAGAATAAGAACAAGGTAAGACTCGTTTGATTTTCTTTTCATGGTGTGGCTCTCATTATATTCAGTTGTTATTAATATACTGACCATGTTATTGTCATTCAGAGAGTCTAACAAACTTTCCTAATGTGTTAATTACTGCTACATGTAAAGTATATTCATTAGTTTTAATGTGTTTTTCATGTTTTGTCACGACCATGTTACGGTCATGAAAATTTTCACTAAATTTCAACAGGTCCGGCATCAGGAAATTTTTCACTAAATTTTGAGAGCTCCAGCATCACAAAAATTTTCTCTAAATTTTCTACAGGTCTGGCATCACAGAAATTTTCACTAAATTTCGACAGGTCTGGCATCGCGGAAATTTTCACTAAATTTCAACAGGTCTGGCATCGTGGAAATTTTCACTAAATTTCAACAGGTCTGGCATCACGGAAATTTTCACTAAATTTTCAACAGGTCCGCATCAGAAAAAATTTCACTAAATTTTGAGAGGTCCAGCATCACGAAATTGTTCACTAAAGTTCGACCACCCAATGCAAGCCATGGATATTTTCACAAAATTTCGACCACTCCGGCATCACGGAAATTTTTCACTAGGTTCCCATTTGCACCTTACATGTACTTCACTTTAAATCCGGAGTTCCCGTCCTGGAGTGATGAGAGGCCAGAGAGAAAGGGAGCTGAACCATGGCTTGAATCTGGACCTCTCGATCCTAGGTCAACCAAACCAACCATTCGGCTTCCACATGTCCACATAATTACGTACATGTACAATAAATTTCTAGTAATTTCTTTGTCACATTTCTTGCTATTTCAGCCTGATGAAACCCATCTTATAAGTAGTGCAGGCGGTCTTTTCACTCCTGAACAAGTAGCAGCCAACATAGTTGCAGGAATCAAGGTATAAAACTCATTTTCGAGGGCCACTAGCTCGTCAGTTGAATTACTGTTATGTGTCACCCTCCCAAATAAAGTTGATTATTATTATTTTCCTATGCACTTCATACACTTTTGATGAATTGTAAGTATTTACTCTTCAAATCGGTCATTCCTCCTGTTAATAAGGTATGCCCATGCACTAGTCCCACTAATGGTAGTGGCTTAAAAATTCCATTGTCTTGTTGGGGAAATATGAAAAATCGTCTTCATACAACTGTTTCGAGAAAGGTCGCGTACGCTTTTACGCTTCTGTGAGAGGACAGCTTTCCTCTTGACAGCTGTATATAGTGTGCCTGACAGGGGACCACAGGGGGCAAGAATAATCTTCTCTCCTCTCCTTCCTAATGTTTCTTTCTGATTCTCAAAGAGAGCGAACCTACAGGGTCTTATTCTTATTTTCGAAATGACTAACCCCCGTGTGGCTTTAGTGTAGGTTGGTAGTTATTGTCAATATGATCACATTGGTTTGCATCCATGAACACCATCATGGCGGGCCTTAATAATTAATCTGTGAGTAAATTTAATTACAATTAGTTTTGTTTTAAATTCCAGGATAGGAGATTCTTGATATCTTGTGGATTTGATGGATTCGTTGTGAGCACCTTGACATCTGGAGTCGCCCCGGTCTCTTCTTTATTTGAGCTTCTCTCACAAGTATGTTACCCTGGTGAAACTCTTTGAAAGATCCTTGAAGATCTTCAAATATCTGCGTAAGGATCTCATTCTGATGTGGATCTTGTTAAAGGTTCTTCATCATAATACTCAAGGATCCTTGAAGATCTTGCAGAATTCTTCGACCAATTCTCAAGGATTGCAAAATCATGCAGAGATCCTGAAGGACCTTGCAAATATCTTGCAACATCCTGCAGAGATCTTCGAAGATCCTAAAGGATCTTGCAAGATGCTGCAGAGATCCTGCAGAGATCTTGCACCTTCAAAGATCTTGAAGGATCTTGCAACGCCAAGATCTTGCAGACATGCTGCAAATCCTCATTTGAACTTCTCTCGCAAGTATGAACGGTCTGAAAACAAGCCCCTGAAAGTAAGCCTCATTAAAGCAAAACCTCTAATCTCAGACGCAAAAATCTCTCCCGCAATAAGCTCATCCTACTCCCTTTCCTTCCCCAAAGAAGGCGTATTTATTGAGGTTCCTGTCCGGTATTTCACGTACGGTACTTGTAATATCGTTTGCAGTCAATTTAATTGAAATTCAGTAATCTAAAATAAATGGAGTAATTTTCGCGGAATTTTTTTTTCACAGGAGTTTATTTTTACTGGATCTAATTTTCGCAGATCGTTAGAAAATTCGCGACAATTTCATGCCACACGGTAATATGTATCGTTTCAAAAAACGTATCTAATGGCTTCTGCGTTGGACTAGACTCCACAGGATTACACTCGAGCCCAAGCTTTTCAAATCTTCTTTCCGGTAACGTGGTTGTGATTTTGCCTAGTTCCCAGGCCTCTATATTTCGCCGCGGTCAATCCGTTTCGGGTTCGTCTCGCATACGTCACCGAAACGAATTGACCGTGAAGGCCTGGGAAAAAGCCGTACAGGAACAAGGCAAGTTGTGATTTACATAGGCAAACTCCGTGAAAGTAGAGCGGTCCAATATTTCCTTCTGAGAGAACTGAAACACATGCACGAGAAAAGATTTGTTTCAATTAGTTGATTATAGTTTCTTTTCGTCCATACAGGTTGTCTTGATGGGACCGTGCAGACTCATCCTATCGTTCTACTTGTATTATTATGATCGCATTGTAATGAAAGGAATGGGAAAGAGGGAATCAAGCAAGAAGACCAACTAATACCTGATGATACCTCGCGTACTCCATAGACAACGTCAAAATGCTCCTGGGTCGACGCCCATTGTCAAACAACACTGTGGACAAATTGTTTTAGAAGGATTCGAAATGATTCAAGTGTTTAATTTATTAGTATTCTCCGATGAACAAATTACCCGAATACTTCGAAGAATTTCACGCCCCTACGCGCCGCGTACTTGACGTCCCTACGCGTGTTCTTTCCTATCTGATGAAAGTGGCAAGAGTGTAAATTTTTAAGAACTCGTATCGTAGTAATAAAGATTGATGAATCGCGTGGATTATTTGTAAGAGATATTCCTCTGCAAATGAGATTATGACTAAATAAGATACGTTCATAGTTCCAATTTGAGGAAGCTCATTAAAATTTGAATAAATTCTCGGAGACCAAGGGATAAGTTAAATTAGAGATGGTTCGCGAATTCTTTTCGTTCACACCGTCTTTCAATTCACACTTACTTCGTCCAACTAACATATCCGTAGCCCAATACATTTCGGAGACGAGCTGTTTTTAGTAAATGCCGAACGTTGTTACATTAGCATAGCGCTATGTGACTTCGTGTTGTTTAGCAACCTCTGATCAGTTACTTCCTTATAAATTTCTCTGATTGAGCAACTTTGCTCGTAGTTCCCATTGCTACTCGGCGGACTGTACTTGTGCTGCCGGCCCATAATCAAAGAGGTGCCTATATAATGAAACCATTTTTCAACCCGGGAGGTGGGGGTTCTCCTCTATATAAGCTATATCGGTATGTGCCGCCTCAAAGGGTATGGTTTTCAGAGCTGTTTTCGTCTGAAAACGCAGGTAGATTTTGAAAATTTTGGTCTCAAATTAGGTATGGTTTGCCTGCCTGTCTGAAATAGGGTATGTATTTTTGATATTTTGGCATCAAAGGGAGGAAGTTTAAAGGGTCAGTTCTGAAAATTTGGTATGGAGAATCGCATATTTTGGTCTGATGAAAACGGGTAAGGATTTAAGAAATGGGCGCACACCGCCATCACAAATTTCGATAAGTACCTTCCCCTGTTCTACTCAATCTCGGCTGTGGTGTGTGTGCCTGATGGAATGTCCTCAGTCATGGATTATATAATTGTGATTCTATTTCATCGTTCTGCTTTCTCAGGAAAATGCACGTGGTTTTGTGGTGATATGCGCACGATCTCGGGGTGGCTTGCGCCCAGATCATGCCTCGAGCGTCTCTTCCCTTGTACGCATGCGTTGCCCTCCAACTCGCACTCTATAGGTAGCGCGCAGTCTGCGTCTGCGACACTTGCGATGCAGAAATGAAACTAGGAGTCGTCTGCATGCTGGCTAGAAACAAGCCGCTGGTAGCCATGTATGTTGATATTTAATTTCATTACATTTCCTTGCGTTTCGTTGCGTTATGCTATGTTATATTTATTTATTTGTTATTTTATTTAGTTACATGTTTTTTATTTATTATTATTATTATTTATTTTTTATTTTTTATTATTTATTTATTTATTTATTTATTTGAAGTAACAAGGCTTATTTTTTTCTAAAAAAATACTTTTAAAAAGAGAAACCATGTCTCCTGAACAAACGTCTTCGCCATCATGGTCATCTTCATTTCACCCTGAAGATGCCTTTTACTATTATCGAAAACGTTTGGTTTCTTATTTGAAAATAATTTTCCACTTTCTGTGGTCCCTACAACCTCGTTCCCAGGGTCTCTCATCTTCCCGCCCCCTGGAGCGAGAGAAGAGAGACCCTGGTCTGGTCTGGTCACGTGTGTCCCAGAATCTGGGATGTAGCAAATAAAAGATTAGTGGGAGGGGCAGATGAGTGTGAAATTTGTCTCCACTTTGCCTAGGGGTGAGCGGAAAGTGTTATAAATCAAAATAACCGCATGTGGACGTGCTTTCGTGGTAAACATTTTGGCCGTTCCGAGACGCCAAAAAGACGATTAACGGACGATTAAAGAATTTTGTAGCCTTCAAGACCGCGATCAAGGAAAGCCAGGGTTCTTAGATGGTCTTAGATGTATCGAAAGATCGCCATCTGTACACTGCTGTACAACGTACATTTGATCAAGATCTGCGAAGACGAAGGAGTCGAAAGCGGGTTAATGTTTCGAATCCAGGAAAGGAAAGGGATAAAGAAAATCTTTATAGCTTTTATTTATTCGGCGGCGATGTTTTGCTTGATTCTTTATTCAGGGGGCGGGAAGATGAGAGACCCTGGGAACGAGGTTGTGGTCCCTATAGTGGGTAGAAGGAAACCACTGTCCATTATAAGGGGGTGTCAGGTAACATGCGATCTCGTTCTCCGCGAAAAGGAAAAGAACGCCTGATAGCAGGTTAGGTGTCAGGTGGGTGTGCGTAAATGACGGTGTTCGACTGTGTTTACCATGGGTATTTCACTATTTTTCGCCTGTTTTTTTTTCTTCGCGTATACATCACAATCGAACGGCACCGCCTACTTATCCGTATTTTTGGTTTTTCCTGTTAATTTTCTGAGTTATTTTCCCGAGACTAGTTAATTTGACGTAATGCTAAAGTTATATATATTGCATTACGTGAGAGATTACCGGAAAAATAGCTCGGTATGCATGAATACCTCAATCTCTAACTTTCTTCAGTCTCTAGAATTTTACCAAGTTGATGAAGAGCCGACTTCTCGCATTTATTAGCTCAGTATTTTAATATTATTAGACACGACAGGAATTGTGTTTAATGTGTACAGAACAATCTAATCTAGCATGGTTTTAAAAGGAGGACAAATTTCATGAAGAAATTCTTTGATTTCCTGCACGATTCTAAAAATATTCTAAAAATAGCCCTTACTAAGCAAACTCGACCCCACCCCCGTAGGCATGACCTTCGGATGCGCAGTAATCGTGCGCAGTTGATTCGTTTTCGAATGTCGATTTGTGGAATGCATTTGCAAGTTGTTTTGCGCCACCAGTTGAAGAGTTCCAAGCAAACTTACTCATGTCCAAGCTACTCAGAGGATCTAGGAAAGTACCTACACAGTTAGACCTCAGTATCATCGAAGTAAAGTCCAAGGTAAGCCAGGCATTTGCGCGGAATCCTTACAACAATAGTAAGCTATAAAGTCGTACGTGCAGTCGAAGCTCGAAGAGATAATAAAAACGCCACCTAATTCTCTCCGCAGTTTGATGCAGAATTTCGAAGGTTTCCTTTGGATAAAGCGCAGCTGAAGACTTTTGAAGAATTCTACAGTCATGTACAGACTATTCACAAGCTGCAAAGCATACCATTTAGCACTTGGTACACAGATATACACGGCGATCTACTCCCTATCAACAACGATGATAATTTTTTGCTGGCTGTGACCACTGCTCGACCGCTTTTACGGGTTTTCGTCCAGAGGAAAGGTATGCAACATAGAATTAAATTAAACCTTACTTTTAAAATGCTTATTTTAATCGATTCTCTTTGCAATCGGCCCTAATTTTGTTTTTATACCGGTCCTGTAATTACAGTTCAAAATGGTTCAGTTTAATATAATTTTTATGCATGCTCAATGTTCGGTGATCCGCTTAGCAATTCTTAGCGTTCTTTCAAAACTGGAGAAACGTAAGCTAATAATGATTCAATTTTGGGGGTTTGCGTTCTATAATTTGGGTTGTTTATTTACAGATCAGACCGATAATTACATTGGATATATAAGCTTAAAAGCATTCCTTGACATTATTTTGTATATAACCGCCCCGTGAAAAATTCAATTAAAATCAGATTCGAAAGCCGTGTATTTGTTTATTCAAACCACTATTACTATCGAAACTTATTTTTCTTGGTTGCTTTTACTTTGTTCACGTGTTACATGGAAATGCTTTACAAAAATGCCTATTTCAGTTTTGTTTAATTGAGATGCCCAAAATTCGAATTCAGAAGCATTTTAATTACTGGTTACATAATGTAAGCTTATAAATTCAACAATTTATACCCGGGAATCAATATTATATTATTTGTTATGCTTCAAGACTCTCCCTGATGGATGCCAGTGACTGCAAATAAAATATTCTAGAAAGTACATGTAGTTGTAAAGTGGTCGTGAGAGCTCTCGTGTTTACATAATAATAATGCACTCTTGTATATATAGCAGCCAAATTTTTGCTCAGCCAATCAAAAGCTCCATAGATACTGCATTAATGGCAATTTGATTGTTCCAAAGTCATCCTTTTCAAACTGATGTGCCTTAATGCACAAGTTGTTTGTGTTAGACATGGCAATAATATTTATTTTATTGTTTGTGCGAAATTTATCTACATTTTCTCCCATTTTATGCCAATTATGAACTTGTTTATGTTAGTGTCGGAGGACATTCTAAACTCAGTGACCTGGCTTTCCCATTGGATTTACATGTAGTGAACAAAGCAATTTGTAGTTTATAAAGAAATTGTTCGTGTTTTATCAGCAGGCAAATGAAATACTTACATGTAGTTGATAAATTGAAGGTAAATACATGTACCTAACCCCCATAGCAACAGCATAATTAACAATTATTCGTCGAAGGCGAAGTGAATATTGGTGAATATTCCCCTCGTCTTCGTCTCGTCTCGACTTCACCAATATTCACGAGCCTGAGGCGAATAATTGTTTTATAATATACAAATTACAGGGAAAATGTCGAATTTCTCCGAGGAAACTGGAAAAATACGAAAATGTTCTGCCATTTTTTCCCCGAGACAAAAAATTTGAACTTCGCGGCATTTCCAAATAAGGTAGAGAGGGTATATTGCCTCTGAGACCATGATTAGGGAACCAATCAAATTGCTTGAAAATGCATTATCCCATGGTTAGTATATTATAATTGTTGATATCCCAAGTTCTGTGCCCTCTTTTCTTGGTACTATACTGCTTCACACCACAAAATTAGTGCTGTCTTGATTTGACGTTTCAGATGATAATAACGACCTTTAGATCGGAGTACGAGTATGACTTTTCAAACCTAGTGCGCAGGGTATACATTTACGTCTAACAGCAATCTTGTTCCTAGAGCCTCCTTCTCTACTGGTCAGCAACAGGGAGGAGTGAGGTCTCTGGGAACGTGACTGATTTGAAATTCGAAAGTTGTACTCGTAGTCAATCTCGTACTCGTACTCCGATCTAAAGGTCGCTAATTCAAAATGTGCCAAATCGGATACCATTCTAGTTCAGTTACCTTCCTTACTGTGGATGTCAACATTCTTGTTGCCAAGATTCCCAATGAAACAAAAAAAGGAGTAAAAAAGCTACCATGATTGTATTTCAGGCAATGTTACAGAAGAAAATGCACTACCCCCCGAAGTTCCTAGGCGTCGCACGTTGTTATCAAATCTTACTCTTACAAACCCAGCCAAGTCACATCTCAATAGGATATCAATCAGTGGCCCTCAGGATTTCCGTCGAGTTTCTGCAATTGTTGACGTGGACATTATTCCCGAAACTCAACGCCGTGTTAAATTATTGAAGCATAATACCGACAAACCACTTGGATTCTACATACGTGATGGAACCAGCGTACGTGTAACACCTAGCGGATTAGAGAAGGTTCCAGGTATTTTTATTTCAAGGCTTGTCCCAGGAGGGCTGGCAGAAAGTACCGGTTTATTGGCAGTGAATGATGAGGTTCTAGAAGTTAATGGTATCGAAGTCGCAGGAAAAACTTTGGATCAGGTTACAGACATGATGATTGCAAATAGTCACAACCTTATAATAACGGTGAAACCATCGAATCAGTTCAATAATCCAGTCCTTGGAAGATTAAGTCACGCAGAGCCAGACCGTACAAAATCTCAGAGCCTTACAAACTTAGCACACATTCGATTAGCCCTGCGCTCACTGCTGGGTCGCCAACGTTGCATCATGCTTATCACAATGAATTGGCCGAAGAAATTCCCGACAGTGATGAAGAAGAACCCCAACAGTTGACGAGGATGGTATTCTATCAATATGATCATTTAGCTGTACAAGTTATATAATGGGGACCTTCTTTCTAGAAACATTGCTGCACTTGTACATGTTTGTACAGTATTAGGTAACTAAAGAAGAACTATCATTGGGTAAAAGCATTTTTATACAATTAACATTTTAAATGCATACTATATAACTTTTCTGTGAGTGCAATTGAATTTCTAAAATCAATACATATTAAGCTTTTCATTAACTTAATTGCTGAAGTTGTCACAAATATTTTACTAAAGTTTGCAGTTTTCAAAACTTACCATCAAGACACTTGCTGTCTTCTATTCTAATAAATTAAACCACTCAGAGAATTTTCATTGTGATGGCATGTCTTGTATTCTGACATAATATTCAATAATTTATTGTTTGCTCCACTGCTAAATTCAAGTTACTTTTATTAGTAGCCTGTAGAATTGTTTGAAATTAAACATGATCAGAACAACGCAACAACTTGCATACATGTGTAAAATAACTGCACAGTGACATTTTTTCTTTCACTAATTTTTAGCTTGAACCGCAGTTAGCAACCAGTGAAGCATAATCTTTTCTTTACTTTTCCTTTACCTTTTGATTTGAAAGTGTTAGCTTGATTACCTATTATCTATTATCTACATGACAAAATCAATTTTTGGCATCTGAAAGGATGTCAAAAATTTGGATGTTATAGTGTAGTTAGGAAGAAACAATTTGAATGAGAAAAATAATACTGAATGTAGCTCTATGACTATAGCGCCCAGGCTAGGAAATTGTATGAAATTGATTCTTGTTGGCATGTTGTTTTTTCTCATTGTTTGGCTTGGAGATCTCTGTTCCTTTTTTCTCCACATCTACATTATACATTTATGATATACAATGTACAATATCAGTCGGGGGAATTACAAGTGCTGGTTTTGCAAAATCGTCTTGGAAGAACTTGAATTTAGAGTTTACGCATCTTTTTATCCAATCAGAAACTAGCGTGAGTACACCGAAAGCAATCATGCCAGTAATCGGAGGTATAATTTCTCCATTAACTGGTACTTGTTCCCCCCGACTGATATGTCTTCATCTCAACTTTTCACTCCTATGAATGGATGTAATTCTCTTGTCAAGACAGTAATATTACTTATACCTCATTCACACTAAAACCTAACATGTTAACCAATAAAACTTGTTTGATTTGAATGTACAGTTTATAATGTAACATTTTCTAGTGAGGTTGATTGAATTGGCCGTTCCACAATGAAGCGATTTTAATCAGTGTAAAATTACATTGCAAAGGCACACTATAAAAGGGGACTTTACACATGGTACTTTACACACCATCTAATTTGCATGTAGAAGCTTAAACTTGAATCTGCTAAAACTAATTAACCTTAATTTAGCTGGAATGACCATGAACTTTAGTCACTTTGTTGAGATGTTAGTGAAATCTCGTCAATTTACTGTTTGACAATTTAGTAATAATTGCAGTAGATACATGTAGTACTATTCCTAACTACCAAGGCATTACCGCAACTGCCTCAAACACTTTGCCCAACTGTGGTGAATTTGCGGCAAACAGCTTCAGCAAGGGTGAATGTTTTACGGCATCTTATTTTGGGCTGTACTATAGGTAACCTCACTTTTATGGTGTGTCTTCATAAAGGCTTCTCGTCACTGATTTTCAAATAATATTTCTTAAACTTGGTAATTAAACATGTTTGGTTGGTGTGAATGTGGTGCTTAATAGATTGAATATATTTAGTGTGAGAACAAATTTTATGACGTTGACATAAATGAATTTACAGATTTATTTGTAGTTCATTAGCAGCCCTGTACGTAGCATGACCAATAGAGTAACTTTGCAAGCCCTACAGCTAGTGAATGATCAGCAACTAATTTCTCCTTTAACCATTTTCACTCCCAAGAGTGGCCAAGTTCAAAATTGAAAAACAATTTGAAATATTGAGAAATGAACACCACATGAAAGTACTGCTCAATAGCTTTCATTTGAATGGTCACATGCTAGGGTTTCATCCACACAGTTAAAAGTTAGAACCATGGTAATTGACTTTAGGTTTGACTGGGAGTGAAAGGGTTATTTAAATATCCATACAAAGTCAAGTGTGCAGGTAATGAGAATAATTTTAAATGAAAATCATCACTAAGGGGAAAAATGGCAGATCATATAGTCTTTGAAAATTCTCCCAAGGACTCCATCGAGGAGAATTTGTATGTTGATAACGGGGCTTGAAGGGTTACACAACTGTAGGTCTATACTGAAATTAGTTTATTTGAAAATAAAGATCTAACATTGCTTTAGCAAAACTTAGTTTTGTATATTTATTAATTGTCATGGGTGTATGTTTCTGTAAGTGAATTCTGGAATTCTGGAATCGTCACTCATTGCTGTTACAGGCATTTCATGAATGAGTGATGACATACGTGACCGGGGGGTGGGGGAAGGTGACAACTCTGAGAAGGTCTGTTTCGGGAGAAAAACAAAATTCTTCCAGGAATTGGAGATTTTGCTGGAATCAGGAGTGTTGAAATTTTCAAGGAAGCATGAGATAATTCCGGAAAGGAGGAAAAAATTGGGACATCGAACACAATGTCTCCAAAAAATTGGAAGGCTCCTGACAGTCATAGTATTGCTCAAACAGCGTTTGTTAGAGTTGTCACCACCCGTATACATGTGTGGCTGCATTTGCAGGCCAAGCAGAACTATACTTACTACAAAACTAAATAATCGCGTGTTTTTATCTTGGTGTGTATCTTTGATTATTTGATTCTGATGCGTCCTCTGTAATTTGAGCAAAGTCCACACAGTGATATAAGATTATGTATACTGTGTACAAGTACATTAGACAGCAGAAGAATGGCTTTCTTGTGGATAAGCTCAACTTTATTATTTTGATCTTTGAATTAGAGACAAAAATACAGACATCTGTTCAAGTCCTTCTAATTAAAAATATTATTTGAATTAAATTTTTCTTTCTGATGTTTACAAAAATAATCCTGTTTTCTAGTAACACAACTATTTGGAAGTACTAATAAAATTTGTTAAATAAATAATTATTATTTAGAATGCAAGCTGGCTGGAGTGATACTTCTGAGGGTGTAGTATTACCCCTAACCTGATTTGAGGTTTTCTGGGTTATCGACCAAGTGTGAGATCAAGGTGGCAGGATGTTGGCCCCATAAACATGCAAAAAGAGAACCAGACCATTATCCCACCATCTTTGACTGAACAAGCTTGGTCAATAAAATCACAAATTATTTTTGTGGGAAAATTGTGTGCAAGATTATTAGCCTACAGCACTCGGGTAGCCAGTCCTGCATTTGCCTGCTCGCAGAGCCAGCCAGTTAATTATGATAATGGAACTGGAGATGCATCTGTAAACAGCATTAATTCACAGTCAAAAATATCTTATTGTACATGGGATGCAGTAAGTAGAACATGTTAGCAAGCACAAGTTATAAAAAGTGAATCTTCACTGGCTACTTCTGTGCATGCCACAATTGCTCTGTGTGCTTGCCACACATCCTTGTCCCTTAAGCACCACACATAAACCAACCAAACCTGCAAGCTACATGTAAATTAATATTAATACTGCAAGTTGTTTTAATATATTTAATTCATACATGTACAATGTACCCACATGTAGCTATCACATCATCACAGACATTGAAACTAAAAGCAGGCCTTGTCTTCTATGGGCTTGTCATGCTCTCCTGGGGAGAAAATATTAATTGCGTGACGACCCCACAGCGTGGCTCATTTTACACAATGTTCAACTGAGACTATGAAGATCTAAAGCACCACTTTTGTTTAACCAACGTTCAAAGCTTAAACCATATTGCCGTCCAGGCTCCTCTCTTACAATGTCATCTCTTTTCTTTTCTGTGTTTGGTAACTCTTGTCTTTGTGATTTTGAATTTTTCCAGTCCTCAAAACTTCTTCCTGTCGATCTTGTTAATCTCTTGTCTTCTTGCTCCATCTCTTTTCTTAATCTTGCTTCTTTTTCTTTTGTTGTTGCTGCTGTTGCTTGTATTTTTTTTCTCCTAACCACTCGTCAAATGTTGCAGACTTGGAACTTCCATGTGACTTACTAAAGAGTGAATCAAAATAAATAATTATTGCATGTAGTTTCGTTACAGGTGTATTTTTTTATATATCAAAAATAATTTTATAATAAAATATACATAAAATTTTACTTCTGTATCACCATCTGAAATTGTTAAGTTTGTCTCGCAAAATAAAAAATAAATGGTGTACTTTGAATATGATGTTGTTCAGGTCATGGTGGAAAAGTTCTGGTCAAAAGATTTTCAAATATCGCTTTTAAATACTGTTAATTAACTAATGACAATGAATGCTGCTGAGTGAGAGCTAGCATTGTCCCACAGACATAAATGAGATCTTGTGACACATAAGAGTGAGAGTGCAATGCTTTTGTTAGTGTCCCCAATTGGTAGGCCACTTGTGACCAGCTAGTAGTTTTGACACCTGAATAAAGTTATTGTATTGTACAGTACATCATTGCTAAAACTGTTTGTTTGGGTAATAACTACTGTACATGTACCATGGTAGCAGTAAATCGGACATGACAGATTAAGATTCACCTTTCTGAATGATCTGATACACCCTAATTATCTACACGTAAATTAATTTGGAATCATTTCAGTTATTGACAGTGTGATGGCTACCAAGTAGTACTATATAAATACTCTTATTTATCATTGCCATATTCATGGCATGACTAACCCGCTTGCCAATCTCTCCTTGGATCTAATATGAGGAAGTACTGGCTTCCCTCCTATACTGTATCTTGTACCTGAAGGACACATAACACACAAATATGTTCAGCTGAAATTTAAAATTATTCTTTTATTCAGTACATATGGAGAAAAGTTAAGTTGTGCCACTGTTACCAGGGGCACCCTCATAACAGGGGTACCCTCCCTTTGATCCAGCTGAAACAAGTATTTTGCATACTCTATATCATATCCAAGATTGTCCCTGATAGCTACATTGTAGGTGGGCATGAGCCAATACTGTATGTACATTTTTTAGGAGACCGGAGAATTGGGTCACTTGTCCTCAAGTTTAAATTATTATTATCGGTAGAAATGTGTGTCTACGCAAGCATATGCACAACAGTCCATACAGGCAAATGCTGAGAAATGCATGTACAAGCACAACAATCAAACCATTTTGATTCTTGTGCTTCACGGGCCTTGCATTTCTCAGTGTTTGAATGGACTCTTGTCCTTGTGGTAAATGTATGGGTGCAACTAGTCTTTCTCGGGCAAGTCACATCTTGCAGTCGCTTGTGGGACCGTTACTGGGGACACTTGTCAAGCTGGCCACCATTTTGTCCCCAGCAACAGTCCCACAAGCGACTGCGAGATGCGACTCACCCCAGATTGCTTCTCATTTTTATAGTGGCGAATTGCACCAAGAATTGCGACCTCTGGTCAGACCCAGTTTTTTGGCATGCACCGAGTACTTGTTTTCTCTTGTCATTGTTTTACCGGCCAATCAGATTTGAGGAAAAATTGAGGATGGCCAGAGGTCATGATGCTTGGTGCTGACCAAACAAAAGGATTGTCGCTGGCCATGTGGGTGCGAGAATGGTTAACTTGGGGCTTTCCCAGGATTACCAAGCCACCTTACCATCATAACCCATCGCTCCATCAATGGGAGGGAGCTGCTGTTCATGATTATGAAGATCAGAAGAAGATTGTTCAAGAAAGGAATCCCGCAACTGATTGGCATCCTGTACTGCTCTTCTCCTTGGCGCACTGATTCCTGTTCCGGCAAATTCTCCCGGAGGCAGAGTATTACAAAAATAGACCTGCGAGTAACAGCCTTTCAACCACGTTGGATAAGCAGAGTCGAATTGTTGATGCATCATCAACGTCTTGCTCGTCCTCCTGTGTTTGGTTTTAGCTGCTCTGGTCTGCCATTGAAATAAAAATAAATGTCTCTCGCTGTCTTTGAAGCCCCACTGGCTCGCCACCATCAGAGCTGATTTGCCCTGGACGTCCGTTTCGTCCATAGACGCTCCTTTTTCGAGCATCAGATCAATAGCGTTCGAATGCCCCTGCGAAGAAGCCGCGTGCAGCGGAGTTCGACCGAATGGCGTCTTCATATTTACATCTGCTTCTCCGTTGTCTATTAAACTTTTGATCAAGTTATTTCGACCACGATGGGCCGCGATAAAGAGAGCAACTGAAGCTTTTTCTCTGGCAACGGACACCTTGTTTCTATAACTCACAGGGTCTAACGATTCCCACGCTTTCTCCAACACGACACCTTCTCTGAGGACTTTATCTACCGAACCTCGACACACCGCCGCAACCAGGCTATCCCACATTCTCCACAGTTTTAAATTGATCGAGGCACCTGCTACGACATCGTTGTGTCTTAAGTCTGAATCGTCAAGCATATCTCCTTCATCGAGATACTGCAAACGCTGTAAATTGTAAGGAATTCCAACCACAAGTTCTGCGTAACACTTCAGTTCTCGAATCTTCATTTCGGCGTGCACGTTCTTTAACAGAAACTTCTCTCCCGTGCTTGCTATGTAGATATAAATGTCGAAAGGAGCTGTCTTTAATCCTTTTTTCTTCTTCTTGAGTGTAGTCATATTCACTGCTTTAAAGAAACTCTCTCAAATTGAAATGGAATGGTTATCACTCAGTAAACAAATGTTCCACTTTATGCCGCCATGTTGCCATTTACAGTTCCAGCTTGTTTTAGAAGCTTATCCCCATAGCAACCAGCTGTCAATTTTAATGAAATCGGTCCGCGCGTGAACCCGCGCGTTTGAAGTTCCCAATGTCACGCTAACCATTCTCGTCCCCAGAGCTACGCGGTTTTTTTAAATGTCGTGTTCTTTTTAAAAATGTCGTGACGCCGACCACGTGACCTAAAGAAAACGGAGGATCTGGGAACGAGAATGACGTTAACCATGCTAAACGTGGTTGTCAATACGAAATGGTGTATATTTCATCAGATAATTATCATTTCTGACATCAATAATGGCATAATAAATTAAAACCAAATAAAAATGCACCAATGGCGTGACTTTTGCGGTGTCATATAATATGTATTTAATAGCGCCAGCAACAGAGGCGGTACTTTGGGTTAAATTTGTCGATTTGCACATCTAGTAGACAAAACTTTCAGTTGGACGCCAAAACCGAAAATAAAAAAAATTAATACAGTAAAATAGCAGGTGTTCCGTCGATTTTGAAGGGAGACGGAATCTACGATCTACAACGGCTTCAGCAGCTTCAGCACCGCATGTATCGGTCGCTATCTCTCGTGACGTTGATTCGTTAACTTAACAGTATGTTTAATGCATGATTGACCACGATTAATCACGAGATTACAAAGCAGCAGCAAGCTACAATCGGGTTTATCGGTTTACTTTAGCTGTCTTTCTGATGTTTATACTGCGGTGAACGTCTCCAGACCATAGAGATGGCTTGATTCATGGACGAAGACCAAGATTTCAAATGCTAATTGCAACCGGGTGAAACGGCCAAAATGCCCAGTGAAATTACTTTTGCAAGCAATTAGCCGTTTTTTGTATCGCCTAACAGCTTGACAGTTTGACGGATATCGCCGACAGTCGAGGCACTGAGGAAAATGGAGACGAAATATCGCAAATGGTTCGCGTTATCATCCGTTGTGGCTGTTCTCTCGTTTGGCCAAATATTGAGTTCGTCCTCGACAGTAGCAGGTAAAATGAAACGCTGTTTCAGTTCTATAATGGATCATTATGTTAAGTAGAGCACTCACTATCGCGTTCACTGTATGGTTCGCTAAGTGTTTTCCCATAAGTACCCCCCATTCATGCCCAGTTGTCGGTTGAGTTAACTCCTGCTCGGTAAAAGCACTTGTATCGTAGCGTGGTGGTGCGATATTTTAAGCAAGTCAGTCCGGTGGCTTCACGGATAACTGGGTTTGATCATTACAAAATCGCGCCAGCTGCCAGCGTTATTTCTTGTTTGTATAGCTTTGTGATACACTGCTGTTTGAAGGCTTTGAACAACCGAATCAACAGAAAATTGAATTTCAGACGATAAAACTGAGATACAATAACATATCAAGCGAATTTCCGACGTTTTTGACATAGCTGAAACCACTGAGATTCCGAGAAGTTATCATGAAATATGTACATGTGTTGATATTAAAACCCTATTCGGGACACGATTTTTCCCCATACAATTCCCGAGGAAGAGAGCGTTTATTTTATTTGAACATTATTTAAAACCGCTTTGTCACAAAATTGGATTACTTTCAAAAATCAACTCATCGTGTTTACCCGATTTTGAACAACAAACCGAAATGTTTATCTTCCGTTAGGTAGCTTTAGGTGCTCAGCGGGAATAAATGCTTGAGTCAACCGTTTCACTAAATATGATAATTAATCTCGTGGAGCATGTGGACTCTGCAAACCAGTGCAAGGAAGTACATGTAACGCGCGAACAACATCTTTCGAAAACGGACAACGGACACTTGAGAAGTGCTTTTTACGCGATACGTTGAATGTGATAGGAAATACACTATTACGATCATTTTGCAATGTGCAAGCCGTGAGCCTGAGATATCCAAACAAGCATATGTGATCGTTTGAAAAAGGAAACGTACTTTCTTAGAATTACTAGTGTCAATTAATTACTCTCTCTTAGGCGGACACCTCCGCTAAGATGGACAGTTGGTACTGGTCCCAACGGTGTCCGTCGTTGCATGAGTGTATTTATAATATTGTTCACATTACTGCAGCAAAACAAACCGTCATAGTTGACTGAAAGGGTATGGCTATGGAGTCTCTGAAAATTCGTTGTTACATGTTTTTGTTCGCTTTTCAGTGGCCTTGACCGTGCACAATACACAATTGGTTTGGACGTGTGCCAGTCAGGCAACTATCCCAAAGAAAGGTTTCGGTTTTCTAATTCAACCATTAAGTGTGTGAGCGGAAAAAAATGATTGTGCACAGTCGTGGACCTTCCAACATATACATCTTGTCATCTTTGTTTGTCACTTTCAGTGAAGTTTTCCCCGGGCATCATAGAGTAACCATTCCCCTCGTTTGGTGGTTTGCATCAATGTTACAAAACAATCACAGGAAAATTAACAGGTTATAGAGCAGGCAGAAAGAAACGTTCCGTACAAATTATAGCTTTGTAGCGTTTTTTTCGTGAACGAGTTATTACGAAAATAATTTTCAGAACATAACAGTAGTATATATGCAGCCGCCATGTTGGTGTTCTTCTTTGGGGCACCAATATATGGCGGCCATAAAATTGTACAAGAAGTAGAGTAGATTTTACCATCAATATCGTTAGCTTTCACTTCAAAGCTCTTTAGATATAATCACTTCTCAGTTATTATCACGTCTGAGGATTTAAAACTGACATCAGTACAAATATCTGTTTTTGTGGCAGTTCAGAAGCACGTTCATCCTGGACATCAAACATTTCAAAATGCTTTATTTTCGAAACGAAGCATTGAATCGATGCCAAACTTTGCACAGAGATTTGTTTTTATATCTAGAATATGTGAAACGAATAGCTTCATAGAATTAACAGTTTAGATTTTAGAATTTTGATGACATCAGATGCAAACCACTCCTGCCAATAACTATGAACAAACTCGCCCATTTTGAGTCTCCGCGCCCTTCTCGAAGTAAGCATGCATTTTGTACTGTCGGAGACTGAGTCAGCTCAATCCTTACCAGACTGAAGAAAAAGTTCCGACAACGGAACAAATGATCAAAATAACATGTGTAACTTGCTTGGACAATTAACCACAAGCACATTCCATGTGGGAGACACGGAAGCCTAAATAAATCATAAATGTTTAGCGCGTTGGAGTCCGGATCGTTGTGTTGTGTTCTTAGGCTAGGCAAGACACTTTACTGCTGGGGGGTAATCTGCGATGGACTAGCATCCCATCCAGGGGGGTGGGGGTAACCTGCGATGGACTAGCATCCTATCCAGGGGGGGGGGGTAATCTGCGATGGACTAGCATCCCATCCAGGGGGGGAGTAGCAATACTCCTAGTCGGCTCAGTTCATTCTAAGGAAACCAGGAGCTCGGGCAGTCACAGTGGGCCAGTTTGGTCAAGTGCGGCTTTACCTTTGCCAAACATTCCCTAACTCACTGTACAAAATATTTTATTTTTATTTTTTTCTAAGACGAATGTCGATGGTGCTGTATTTCGGAAGCAGAAATTTCCAAATGCCAGCACTTGGCGAATGTGACGTCACAGATGGCCTGGTTCACAAGGATGACGTGTATCCATGGAAGCAACGTCACAAATTGTATAAAAATGGTTGGTAATGACATTGCTGACGTCATCACTCTTGGAGAGGATCAGGTTTATCAGGCTGGTATGTTGTTTAATAAATAGATTCCATTTATCTGTGCGTCTGTACTCAAATAATAATGTACAGATGACGTCAGAACATGACAAGAACAAAAAAGTACGCCATGAAACGCAGTCACGTCACACTGGCGTGACTGTTGTTGTCGTCACGTCATTCGTCCGTGTGTACTCCAATAACGGACTGTCCTAAACAAATCACAGCGCGAGTTTTACGCAGGCTACTGTAAATAAAAAGACGTACAACTATGTGATATACCTTTAGATAAGCTATCTTCCGTAAACCGCGCATATAAACTACAAGTGTTTGATACTGGGTTCGCAACCATCCTTGTTCCTGTTTGGTTTATTATTTCCTCTTTGGTGTTTTTCTACCTTACTAAACTATTATTTTGAGCCTTTCTTCAATTTGAAGGGGATTTTACACTTCACAAATATGACTTAAAATATCGTGATATACTCCTTTTAAATATAAACAACTTTTGTTTCATTCAAACAGGTACTGAGCACGGTCTTGTGCCAGTAGTAGCAGAGGATTATGGCAGCCACGAAGAAGGTCTTGCTAACTACGCCGTCGCTCTTATTAAAAGTAATCTTACCGAAGAAATTTCATTGAAATCACTAAAAGGCAGCAAGTCGTGTCATCCGGCCGCGGGGGACTCGGTTGGTTGGACAGCTCCTGTAGGAATGCTGATTGGAAACGAGGCGATTCAGTGGAAAGAGTGTAATCCTTACCAGTCCACTGGGGAGTTTTTTCAGCAAAGCTGCGTTCCAGGTTTGTGGTTTTGCATTAGGGGAGGGGAGAAGAACATGAAAACTCTCTCCCGGTTTAAAATTTATAAGAACATTTCAAGATTGTGTCGCGCAGTACGTAGAAACTGTCAAAATCTAGTTATTTTTTCTCCTCCGTTGGTGTGCATGGTTTCCTAACGACTGTCGCAAAAACAAACCATAGCAATAACATCCATTTGTATAAGAACCATTATAAAAAAAACTTAATTGAACTAGCTTGTTTGGTCCGTATTGAAAGAATATGTATCCATTTCGTTCTTGACGAATACGAACCTCACGCTAGTTCGATAACTTACATCTGTTATATCTTTTGTGCATCATCAGGGGCTCTCTCGAATACATACAACCCATACAACAGCAATCCCACAAGTCTGTGTGCTATTTGCTCCAATCACAAGACTTGTCCACGCAATGTCTCCGAAAGGTATTATGGTTATCAAGGGGCATACCGCTGCCTGACCGAAGGCGCTGGTGACGTGGCTTTTGTCAGTCATCTCACTGTGTTTGACTTCACGGGAAAAGATAACGATTTTAATCCTGGGAAGGACTTCAAGTTATTGTGCCCTGATGGAACTCGAGCAGGTAAAGTAACCACAAGAAGCTTAGTATATACAGTTTGAACCTCTCCACAACGGCCACCCCGGTGCAGAATTATCTGGCCATTGTAGGGAGGTTTCAATAAGAGTAAAGTGTATATGGATCGACGCACGGTTGGGACGAAAAATCCTGGCTGTTGCAGAGAGGTGGCCGTTATAGAGAGGTGGCGGTTAGTGGAGGTTCAACTGTATTCTGATGTCGGGGGGAACAAGCAGTATTTCAGTTGGAATCCCGTATATCAATTTTCCGAACATTACCGATCCTCAACTCGAGAATGTTCGGAAAACGAGGAAACCTACTGAAGTGGACCCGGCCTTTCACCTTCATTCTTCTTCGAAGATACTCACCGTCTTCGAACATTGTTTCGGCGCTCCGAACATCTCTCGAAAGTATAACGACAATTTCCGAATGTTCGTCTAAAGGAATGGGAAATTTCCATGCCACACGGTAATTTCTGGAGTTACCTTTGTCGCTCGTGTCTTTTAATTGTACAGCCGGGGATTCCCTTACTTGGTAGAAAATAAATTTGTTGTCATGACCTGACTTATTTTGTCAATTGACTCCCCATTTGACTTTCTTGACTTTTTCTTACAGACGTTGGCGCCTTTCATAAATGTAACCTGGCCAGGATTCCTTCCCGCGTTGTCATGAGCAGACCTGGAAACCAGGTGGCAGCTTTAAAGCAGTCGCTCCTTCGCCTGGTTGAATTCTTCCAGACAAATACGAGTTTATTCCAAATGTTTAACTCTTCCGCGTACGGAGGCAAAGATTTATTATTCAAAGACTCCACCGTCAAACTCATAGACGTAAAAGAAAAGAACTCGACCGAGGCATGGCTCGGTCAAAAGTACTTATTTGCACTTCAATCACTTAGCTCTTGTCCTCCGGAGGTGGTAGCAGCGCCCAGATCACTCACGGTCAAACTCGAATCGATGAGGACCGGAAAACTTGTTGTTAATTGAGCTCATCGCGGTGGGTTTTAGTCTTTTAAGATATGTAATATAAGCTGAGGGAACCAAATATACTGATATATGCTGCTGAGCAAAAGGTGTACCCGCCGAGCTTAGAAGTACAACTGCAGACCTGTCAACTCTCCTGGATTACCCGCGAGACAGACTATCTGGTTTCGCATAAAGCCGGAGAAAGAATACGGCTTTCTTGGTGCGTAGACGATAGGTTATCTTACGTATTTATTGACGTCGTATGGACTTGTCTCGTTGTATAAAGCTGTTTACCTATAATATGACATGCAAACGAGGCGTTTGAGTCAGTTCAATCGTCGTTCAATCTCGTTCCTAGAGCCTGCCCGTTTACGGTCAGCGGTGTTTGAGCCAGCAAGAATTGGGCGGCAGCCTCGTTCCCAGCTTCTTTCAGACATTAGAAATGGAGCCAGATGGTGTGCCCCGTGGGAGAAATAGGAGAAAAAAATCGAAATATTGTATAATATTTTGCAGTAGAAAAAAACAAACAAAGAGGCTTGAACAACAACACTGGGACGGGATCCGGGAGTACAAGGCCCCCTGTCCATTCCCCAGTCCCGAAACCAAAGAGGTTTCAAACAAGGAATATTAAACAGATATGTAAAAAATTTTTTATTTTCTACCCCGTTTTTTCAAAGCATAGCAATCATCACATTTACCAGTTAAGAACACAAAACATTCCACGTATGTTGAAGTATTGTCACGCCTAATCAAAACTAATTATATGTAAGCTGCCTTGTATCAGTTAGTTGCTATCATTACGTCTTCATGGCAGCAATAACATGTACAAAGCCCGAGGAGGGGAGGGGCGGTGGGTTACTTAACAAAGTTTTTATATACCATTTTTGACAGAAAAGGTAACCCTTTCATATACCTTCCATAGAAAATGGTACACCTTTCACATACCTACAGTTGAAACACTGCATACCTTTTACGACTTTTAATAAACTTTTCGCTTGAGTAGCCCCTTAAAATATTGGATGAATCAGCCGTTAGGTGCGCACATGCGTCTGTTCGAGATATTTTGAAAGGCCCTTTTAAACACCTAAATGACAGTTTTCCCTGCCCTTTTATATTTCAACTCGTGAAATCCCTACTCTTTTATATACCCCTCCCCCCCCCCCCCCGGGCACAAGGTGCAAAGCAGTGACAGTGAAATAAAATGAAAGCAGACCACTGCTCTAGCTTTTAGGTCGATTTAGGGGCCGAGTTCATGAGCCAGGTTGGCCCGGTTAGCTGGGCTGGCTCGGTTTACCAAGTGTAACGGTCGTTACGGGTTTTTTTTTTTTAATCAAATGGACGGGGAAAGCGCCTGAACTGACTCATCGGCTTCAACTTCGGGCGACGAAAACAACCAAGCTGGGGAACTCAGTAGAGCCGTTAGACCGGCGGGATCTAACTGATCACTAAACTGGACAGCAGCAACTTGGGTTCCAACAACAGTTTATTTCGTCGAGAATGTAATAAAAAAACTTCAGTTACAAGTGCGGTTGCTTATATACGATTTGTACAAACGTCTATTGTTAACATAGTACGATAAGTGCAGTAAGGCATAAAGATGTGAAAAACAATTACAACAAAACATTAAGTAAACATAAAGCAGACTTGATTTCAAAAAGGCTGATTTTCGGCTAATAAACCGCTGCTGTCTTTTGAGTAGTATAAAGAAAAGCGACAATTACACGCAATTAGAGCGATTTTCAATTGAATATCGAAAGTAATCCGAAATTGGTTTTGCTTTACTACGTTCTGTGATTGGTTTAAAAAAACATACGCCACCTACTCAACCAATCAGATGCTAAACCAAAACCAATCATGGTTTTTGGTTTTGGTTTTACGACACTCAAATGAAAACCGCTCTAGCTAAGTGTACTTAAATGAGCTACGTCACGGATGGCGCATCTTGAAAAATTGGCCAATGTTTTCAAGTTCGCCGTTCGCAATCCTTCTCAATCTTCTCCATCCTCAACTATCCTTGTTCCCTTTTGGTTTATTATTACCTCTTTGGTATTTGTCTACTTTAGTGAACTATTATTTTGAGGCTTTCTTCAGTTTGAAGGCGATTTTCCACTTCGCAAAAATATCGTGACATAGCTCCAAGTTAAATGCGAGTAAATGTGAATATTACTGTGAAAGGTAAAAGTTTTTCAAAAGCTAAATGATTAACCTAAGCGAATTAATGAAAAACTCAATGCTTCTAAATAAAGCGAATTATTGAAATTAAAAGCTAAATATTGAAAAAAACTAAATACGAATACCGCTTGTAAGTCATCCCGCTGCACGAACCACTAAAGCTAATCATAGTTAATAGAGCAAAATGGTTATGAAGCCCGGCAAACTTCACAGGAGCAAACAAAGATGCCAAGATTTATGTTGGAAGGTCCATGACCGTGCACAGTCTTTTGTTTTGCGCTCACACAGTATGGTTTAATTACGTAACCGAAATAACGTTGTTTCTATTGGTTAGTTGCTTGAACACACGTAAACGCCTATTGTATTCTGTCAGGTTTTGTGCATGGTCAAGGCCAAAAAAGCGAACAAAAACATATAACAAAGAACTTTGCCGGGCTTCATAACCATTTCCCTCTATTTTAAACTATGAGCTAATTGAGTAAATGCTGAACACAGAACCAAACCCGCTTACCAAAACCCCAATATGAAAATTACTAAAACAAAAGTTAACGCGGATAACATGTTTAATTTCCTCGTAACACGAGATGCTTTTACACTTTTTTACCTTCGTGTCACGTGATCAGGGAGGTATTAATTTAAGGACTGAGCACCTCAAAAACCATACCCTATCCCGCGGAACATACTTATATAGCTTATATATGGGAGTACCACCCCCCTCCCCCCGTATTTTTTTGTTACTGCTTTGTGTTTCAAAGCCTGTTTCTCAAAACATAAGTCATTAATTTGAGTAATTTCAGTCACGAGTCAAAAATCTGGAAGTTGCGCTCGCTTGCAGTTCTCAGATGTCAGAAGTCAATACAAGATGGCGGCAGTTTAATACCTTGCAAGACGTTTTCCAATTTTTTGCTGTGTTTACACTCACTAGTGAAGAAAGGGAGGTCAAATAGTAAATGTTGTACAATGTTACAAATAACAAAACGTTTGTACAGAAGTAGCGCTAGCTAACATGATTTCACAAAATGAGCATAATTTTGAGTAAAAACGAGCAATGCCACTTTACAAGCACAATCGGTAAAAGCCTAGTCGTCACGCAACGCTTCTCAGGGAGAAACACTGCGTGACAACGCAACGTTGCCAAAGAAAAAGCGCTCGAAACATGAGCTGGGTTACCTACACCTCATGCTACGGAAACCGGAGTTACGGTGGCGATGGCACTAATGAGCTACTATTACACACACTACCATTGTTGCTCTACAGCACTTACGTATAATGTCTCATTCTACAGCAGCAGAATGCTGAACAGCGCTACCAACAGCGCAAGCGCAGTGGCAGGCGAGGTCACGGTGGATACCGCTGTGATGGGGCGAGGTGTGGTGCTCAGGAAATCGCATGACATGAATGCCTCGAGATCTTTGCCGTAGTTTCCAAGGTAGCGCATGTAGGTTTGATCGCGATCGCTATTGGCGATTGCGACGGCCTTCAGCTCTGTAGCGGAATCTCTAAAGATCAAATTAGAGCCGCTGTAACTCGAGGAGTTAAACAGTTGGAATTTGCTCCAATCTTTCTGCTTGTCACCGTACCAGTCACTCATGGCCATTAAAATCTTAATGATGTTCGGGATGTTGGTATTACCCTTTCTTGTCACCACTGCAAGCGCGGGGCTGAATCCGATATGGCAACTCTTGTGGCTACTCTGGTCTGCTTCTGAAAAGAGAATATCATGAGGTATGAGGTATGAAAACCCTAGTGTATGACCATTCAGTCCATTTTCATCTGGTACTGTTTATTATGCGGTACAAGGTGGTTCTAACTTTTCAGTCTGTAGATGCTGGACCCTAGTGTGTGACCATTCAAATGAAAGCTATATTCAGCAGCACGTTCATGTGGCACTGTTTGTTGGTCAACATTTAGCAAAACAGAATTTGGACGTGTTTTTTAGTTTCGTACTTTGGCAAAAGGGGTAAATGGGCAGTTCTCCAGCCTTGGATGATATAAGTATGAACAGAAACCGCGTAAAGAGAATCTGAATCTTGTGTCTTACCTTTTCTACCCCCATCCCTGCACAGGTATTCATAATCGGCCCATTTACCATGACCTCCCTTGTCGACCACCTTTTGTGTAGTTTTTGTGTTTCACAAAGGCCACGTCACCCTTCCCTTCCGCCATACACGCGAATGCTCCTTCGTGACCTGCGTACTCATTCTTGGTTTCGTTTGGGGAACATTTGTCAGCCCCAGTACCCGCGCACAGCTCGCAGAGGTTGCTGAATTCTGTAGGGGCTCCTAACAAACGAATGAATCGGATTCTCGTGATCTAAGTTTATATAATTATATAAATAGTTTTATTTTTGGTCTGAAAATACCGGAAAATGCAGCAAATTTTGCGTCTCGGAAGCAAGAAAATGTTTTTTGTATCAAGTCAAAAACATTTTTGCTTCACGGACGCAAATTTTGCTTCCGAAACATATGTTTCCCCATGCAGTTTTAGCCACGGAGGAAACAATTTTACTAGCTAGCCACCAGAGCAGCGAAACATTTTTCGTGCCTCCCGCTAGTTTAGCCACCCCGGAAACATTTCAGGAAACAATGTTTTCTGCAACAATGTTTCCTATAGTTTAGCCACCAAATTAAAGGTCCAAAGCAACGAAACCGATTTATCGTGCTTCGTGCTAGTTTAGCCACCAAGGTAACATTACAGGAAACAATGTTTTCTGTAAACATGTTTCCTTGTTTAGCCAGGCCCAGCTTACATACCCTGATAAAAACACGAGAGACTGCAGTTTGGAACAATTCGAACGTTTATGTAAAACCTCGCCTGCGGCTCGAGTTTACATAAGTACTTTCGAATTCTCTTAACTTTCTCGAGAGTTTGCATCAGGCTATGTAATGAACAAGAAGCAGCCGTTATATTAACTCTATCACTGATCCGTGAAAAGCTCGCAACATACATACCTATATATATGACAGGTAAACAGCAGTAAAGCTTTCTTGAGATAATATTGCGGACGATTAACGCGGATTAGATCTTAGCACGTTATCTTCAGGGGTAGGGAAAGGAAGGAAGGAAGGAAGGAAGGAAGGAAGGAAGAAGGAAGGAAGGAAGGAAGGAAGGAAGGAAGGAAGGAAGGAAGGAAGGAAGGAAGGAAGGAAGGAAGGAAGGAAGGAAGGAAGGAAGGAAGGAAAGAAGGAAAGAAGGAAGAAGGAAAGAAGGAAAGAAGAAGAAGGAAGAAGGAAAGAGAAGAAGAAAGAAGGAAAGAAGGAAAGAAGGAAAGAAGGAAGAACGAAAGAAGGAAAGAAGGAAAGAAGGAAAGAAGGAAAGAAGGAAAGAAGGAAAGAACGAAAGAACGAAAGAAGGAAGGAAGACTAGTCCCTACCTGGAACACAACTCTCGTTGAAGTACTTGGACGCTGATATGAAATTTTTGTTGACATTTCCGCATCCCATAGCTGGCATTGTTTTTTGAGCCCAGTAGATATCCCATCGGTACAATCCAGCCCGCTGTTCTTCCAACTCCAGTGTGACAAGTCTTCTTTCCCTTAAGGCTCGTTATGTCGAAGCCTGTGTTGTTCTTTTTCACCACAGCAATGGCGTAATACTTCACTCCGTACTCTCCATATTGCTCCGAAACGATGGGTACGAGACTGTAGTTCTTACCTGTATCACGAGAGTCATACAAAAGTGCATTTTAATCTTCCGTTGTCTTACTTTATCTTGCCTTATTTTATCCCGGGGGAGGGGGCGGGGGAGGGGGAGGGATATAGGAGATCGTCGTATCCTTTAACCCTCGGACGTCTGCGTTCGCAACTGGCTAGGGTGAGTAAGTGACCAATCAATCAAAAACTTTATTAATGTGTCGTAAGTGTTTAAGTAGCCGAGGGCATCGTACCTGCATAATTTTATCTCAAGCCCATCACCTATGGTAAGAAACTGTAACAAAGCTGTTGTTGTTTTGCCAGATGAACATTACCAAAACACACACACTTGAACGATGCTGGCCTCAGAATTAGCTCTCTTGCTAATTTTCGCTCACTCTTTCTGTTTCCAATAAGTTCACATTTTGGGTCAAAGGAACAAAATCACCTCAAAATTGATGGAAATCTTAAAACAATAGTTCACTAAGAAAAACATAGGCATGACGTAGTTTCGTAAAGTGTAGTTTCCAGCAATCTAGTAGATCCCAGGTCGAGACTAAAAAAAAAGGATGCTATGGTTTAACTTATTGGCGCGTGAAATCTTAATTAGCCTACCTGCTTTGTATATATCTCCACCACCCAGAGTCACCAGGTCAGCTTGGCCATCTTTGATCTTAGTCATGCAATCTTCAGTGGTATTTCCAGCAACACAACTCGCAGTCACCTCCAAGCTTAGATTTTGTGCAGTCTTCTCTACATATGTTTTGAAGACATCACACTTACTCGTTTCCTGCGGTAAGGCACACCATTTGAAGCTGAACGGTGCTGAAAAAGAAGTATTTTAATAAAAGTCACCCTAACAGGCGACGTTTCAGAGGTTTATACGGCTTGCAATCTAGCTCTTCCCCAGAGTATTTTTCAGACCTTCCAAGAAAGCAGTGCATGGGTTTCCTCGCGAACGGGCAAAATTGCCAAAATAGTCTTGCCATGCGGCAACTGCAACAGACAACCTTTTCAGAAAACATTTTGTTTGCATGGGACGCAGGCATTCGCGTATGGTTTCAAGATGGAACAATTTCTGTACGTTAGGCGGTATGAATTAGTCTAGCAAGAAAAGTCTATGGCACAAAGGGTAGCATTAGCATGATTAGTCTTCTTCTCAGCCGATATTTTGGTATTATCTGCGCTTTCTCAGCAGGACAAAAAAACTGTCCGTAATGGACTGTGCAATAATTATCAGGAGGGGGGGGGGGGGGGTGGAAAATGGGCTTCATGTAGCCAAATATTAGGTAATACCCCCCTCCTAAAGGGGTGAATTTAGTTATTGCCCCCCCCTCTAATCAGTCAGAAATTGTGTACGATCCCCCCCCCCCCCCCCCTCACAGTATACACAAACCTTTATACAAGTACCCTACATTTTCTCTACACGCACCTGTGGATTAAAATCTTATAACAGAAAGAAGAGCTCCTACTACATGTTTAATTGTTGGACATCCGCGTCTGGAACAAACATCACCTCCGTAGCAGTGTTCAACAGTCATAGCAGAAGGAAAAGAGCATGTGTGTTATTTTTCACGTCTTCTGGCCCGATGGGCCGGAAAATATTTCGGTTCCCATCTTATAAATAGGTATGGATTCACCCAATGTAATATGTACTTGAAATAAAATGTTAAGGCCCCCTCTCTCTTGAGTGACTTATTTTACCTTGAGCCCCCCCCCTATCCTTGCTTTGATTTTACTTTATGCCCCCCCCCCCCCCCCATAAGAGACCATAAGAGACATAAGAAGTACTTTGTAATCGATCCGAACTCTGTTGTTAATTCATGAACTCTGTTGTTTAATTTAGGATTTTGTTCGCTAGATCAATCAAAGTTTACACGAAGGGTGTAACCGCCCGCCACATTTTATGAACAGCGGTGTCTGCGAGAAGAATGGGTAGTAAGTTGCATCGCTCGAGCGAAAACCCGCCATTTTTTCTTGGCGTGTTACTTGGTGTTCAATGGTGGTTTGCTCGTCTGTCTTTGAGAGATTTCTCATTCCTCCAAGGTCAGTTAGTTTTAATTTATTGCTTCTTCAGGTGTGCTGTTCATGCGTAGAACGCGTTCATATTTCGTTGACTTCCTCAGTTAGGGACTGTGCAATAATTACCAGGAGGGGGGGGGGGGTTTGGAAAACCAGAGGGGGGGGGGGGGCATAAAGTAAAATCAAAGCAAGGAGAGGGGGGGGGCTCTAGGTAAAATAAGTCACTCAAGAGGGGGGGGGGGGCTTAACATTTTATTTAAAGTACATATTACATTGGCGAATCCATACCTATTTATAAGGTGGGGTCCTTCACCGGACCTGAAAATAATTCACATGCCATTTTCCTTCTGCTATAGTTCTGTTGAACATTGTTACGGAGGTGATATTTGTTCCAGACGCGGATGTCCAACAATTAAACATGCAGTAGGAGCTCTTCTTTCTGTTATAAGATTTTAATCCACACTAGTGCGTGTAGAGAAAATGTAGCAGCGTACTTGTATAAAGGTGTGTGTATACTGTGAGGGGGGGGGGGGGGGGGTCGTACATAATTTCTGACTGATTAGAGGGGGGGCAATAACTAAATTCACTCCTTTAGGAGGGGGGGGTATTACCTAATATTTGGCTACATGAAGCCCATTTTCCAACCCCCCCCCCTCCTGATAATTATTGCACAGTCCCCTTAGTTCGTCGTCATGCACACAGACGTTATTTTGCTCACACAATCTCGGTTTATATCGAGTGTTGGACAAAACCTGGATTATGTACTTTTGGTATGGGAAGTTTAACTCACATTTTGTATCAAACCATACTATAGCTCGTTAATTTGTTAATTACGGTAGTCGACTTTTGGCCACAGAAAGATAAGGGTAGGGAGAGAGGAATGGCACACAGTGATGTGAACGTAAGGGTCTCCGTTCTGATTTCCGGGCGGAAACGAACTCTCGATTTGCAATTGTGAACCGATATGTATATACTTTGAGAAATCGATCGCTATATTCGAAAAAGGTTTTTATCTTACCTCAAATGAATAAATATTCGTAATCTACAAGTCTTAAACTTTCAGAAAATATCTTCTTTATTGGGCTTTTGTTGAACGTCTGACCGTAAAGCAGCGTCAATGTATGATGGTCATTTGAAATAAAAAATAAACACGCGACCCATGCATTTTAATCTATATAGACGAATGCTTTATACGGAAGGATCCTACCAAAACCGTTAAGGTGGAGAATATTAAAAGTTGTATGAATGTTGTATAAGATTAAAACTAAAAAATAGATAAAACCACACGAATAATAAAAAAATCCTATCTACAGACACTAGGTAGGTATAATGGCAATCACATTTCTCGCGATTTAACTCCAACTAGCGAAAGAGGGACTGCTTGTTGTCTATTAGCTTGTATCTCGGTGTAACTATAGCTGATATTTAATCAATCATATATAAGTATCCGATATTTCCTAACCGCCGGTTCACGTTCTCATAAAACCATTATTTTTGCAGAAGACGATTCAGAACAGCATGCCCTAATGTATATAAACTGTTACGCTGTCGCCGGCTGCCATGGTTTTGCCTCTGCATGAAAAAGGTAACGTCCTAGATCTCGACAGCTTTATGGTGGACGCAAACAAACCATTTTGAAATTGTTATGTCTTCCCCAAACATAATATCTTCCCAATATTTGATTTTTTCCCTGAATTAAATCTCGTAAATTCTGGTAATGCATGTTAGTTTCCGCCTGTAAAACGATGCACACTAGCATATAATCGACACAATAGCAAATTATTTCACTCCTCTGTATTTTCGACAAGGCACCGCTTCCTTGGACAAAATGTTAAATTCTGATTAGCTTGAGACTAGCAGCGCTGAAGGTTAAGGAAAGGCTTACTAGCGACGTATTTAATAAAGCTTCTAGGAGCTTGCTTACTGCTCTAGAAGCAGCTTAACCTTGTCAGATTAAAATCTGCAAATCGACACCATGAACCGTGGATGGAAAATTTCAAATGCGATACATAGATGAAGTTGCAGCAGTAGAGTCGAGTTTCCTCACCTGAAAATGCATACTGGATAGTCATCAAGACCACAAAAGCGAACAAAAGTTTTGCCATTGTTGATGAACAGCTCCCTGTAACACCGAGACAACACCTTCGAGTGAAAATACTTACAGGGCATGCACCGTTGCGGACTTTTCCGTGAGAACTGTCACTCAGGGGCTTAAGCAGTAGATCAAATAACATTTTACAGTAACTGTCAAATTTCTCGCGTGCTCATTGGTCAAGAGCGCCCCTGGTCAAGAGCTTTTTGTCGATGGGAGTATAGACCATGAAAATGACGTGATTGATGACTTTCGCTCTGTCGCGCGCGCGTGTCTCGCGATGTTGATCGCATGATGAGCTTAGCCCCTCGTTCATTTCCGTGTGGCAACGAACTCGATTTGTGAACCGATATACTTTTAGAGATCGATCGAACGTCCGACCGTAAAACAGCGCGATAAAAATAAACACGCGACCATTTTAATCTATGTAGACGAATACTTTATATCGAAAGGGATCGAAAGAGCCTACTATACCAAAACCGTAAAGGTGGAACAAACCGTATAAAAATCCTAGCTATTTACAGACACTAGGTAGATGATGGAAAAAGCAGCCGTCTTTGCGATCGGAGCTGGCTAGGGTACTCCCTGAAATTTTTGGTGGAGGTGTGCGGTCTGCTTCTTGAAACCCTTGCCCTATTTCAGACCAAAATATGTGATTTTCCAAACCCTCAGTTTCAGACCTGACCTCAAAATCGAGACCTTATTTCAGACCTATAAAATTAGTACACGTGTCTAATACATGACTTCAGCTACCCCGTTTGCGTAAACATTTGAGAACTTCAAATTCCCCGATGTTAATGGCAAAAAATCATTTCGTCTAAAAGCCAAACCAAATCAGTCCAGGCCAGAGTGCTTCGCGCTCGCTCCAACTATCCGAAAAAGGGACTATTTAGCTTGCCTCATAACTTATAAACATCAAATATTTCCTATCGTAGTTCACGTTCTCAATGAAACCATTGTTTTGCAGAAGACGATTCAGAAGTGAACAACATACCCTAATGTACAAAGTAACTGTTACACTGTCGCTAGTTTTCCTCTGTCTAAATACAAAAGTTAACTCTCTAGATCTCGATAGCTTAATTATGGTGGACGCAAACCATTTTTACATTGTAAGGGCTTGCCCAAAGATCTTCGGCTTTAATTGATTCTTATTAACCGACACGATAGCAAATACTGGTGCAGTCTGGAATTGTCGCACTCCTCTGTATTTTCGACAAGGTACCGGGGCTGCCTTGGACGAAATGTTAAATTATTAGCTTGAGTGGCTGCGCTGAAGGATTAGGAAAGCGTCACTGATTAGCTACGGTAGTAAACGGAAAGCTTCAACTTAGGCGCGAGCGAGCTTGCTTACTCACTCTGGAAGCAGCTTTTACAGCAGATTTCAGTGCTGTGTGTAGACCCCCGGTTTTTTCGAACATGATTCGCCCGCTATGATTCGCCCGTCATGATTCGACCGAGAGGTTACCAAGCAGTAAGACGAATGATGAAAGTTTTGCACGAAGACCCACGCTGCCGGGTGATTTATCATCAATATTTGTACGGAAGTTCTATAAAGGAAACAGCTAGATGTCTTTTTACAAATACCAGCTTTGTATCAAATATTCACAGGTTGTATGGGGAGCGTAGCGAGATAAACCGGCAAAGAAGAAGAGGAAGGCAAAGAATCTTGTCTAGTAAGCGGAAGTTTGAACATGTTGAATGTTTATTGTATTTTATATCGAGTGACATGTACAAGTTGTTGAAAGTCAAACATTTCTTTATATGATACTTGAATAGATAGAGAAAACAAAACTCTGGAGGCAATGCATGATAAGGAATAAGCCGGAACTGTTTATAGACGAGTATCAAGACTGGTTTCACACAGTTACACGGGTTAGCAACTGATTGGCAACTATTGTATTGTGCAGGTCGATACTACGCCTTGGATTTACGTATGAAAAGGTAGGTCTTATCTCAATGAATTTTTCCGTGTTTTGCATGTAGGAAAGTTTGCAGCCAGTACATAAAACTCCTATGGTCTGGAGAAAAGCATTCTTGACTTCTTGACGGCTGTGCGTAACAGCGGCAGCAGCGGTTTCGGTAGTTCGCTATTGTTTATTGTAAGTTCCTTCAGAAATTAAACGTTTTGATATCCAGTCACAAAGAATATTAAAAAAAAATTCTGACACATTACATATTTTGCGAGGCCGTTCAGAAGGATATCTTGGTCCTTGCGGCTTGCAAATCTGATCGATGCGATTGTAAATTGACCTAAATTATAAACAATAACAATAGCGAACTACCGAAAACCGCTGCTGCCGCTGTTACGCACAGAAGTCAAGAATGCTTTCCTCCAGACCATAGGAGTTCTATGTACTGGCTGCAAACTTTCCTACATGCAAAACACGGAAAATTCATTGAGATAAGACCTACCTTTTCATACGTAAATCCAAGGCGTAGTATCGACCTGCACAATACAATAGTTGCAACAGTTGCTAACCCGTGTAACTGTGTGAAACCAGTCTTGATACTCGTCTATAAACAGTTCCGGCTTATTCCTTATCATTTCCTCCAGAGTTTTGTGTTCCCTATCTATTCAAGTATCAGATAAAGAAATGTTTGACTTTCAACAACTTGTACATGTCACTCGATATAAAATACAATAAACATTCAACATGTTCAAACTTCCGCTTACTAGACAAGATTCTTTGCCTTCCTCTTCTTCTTTGCCGGTTTATCTCGCTACGCTCCCCATACAACCTGCGAATATTTGATACAAAGCTGGTACTTGTAAAAAGACATCTAGCTGTTTCCTTTATAGAACTTCCGTACAAATATTGATGATAAATCACCCGCCAGCGTGGGTCTTCGTGCAAAACTTTCATCATTCGTCTTACTGCTTGGTAACCTCTCGGTCGAATCATGACGGGCGAATCATAGCGGGCGAATCATGTTCGAAAAAACCGGGGTCTACACACAGCACTGAAATCTGCTGTAAAAACCGGATCAGACTAAAATTTGCAATCGACAGCATGAACCGTGGGTGCATGGATGATTTCAAATTCGATACATAAATGAAGCGACAGCAGCAGAGTCGTGTTTCCTCACCTGAAAATGCATACTGGATAGTCATCAAGACCACAAAAGCGAACAAAAGTTTTGCCATTGTTGATGAACAGCTCCCTGGAACACCCAGACAAGACTGAACGCCTTCGAGTGAAAGGATATCATCTTGCAGGGTATGCACTTCCGTATTAAAGAATACTGCCACTTAACATTTGGGGCTTAAGTTCGGTATCAGTATGACAGTGAGTGACAGTTTGCTGGCGGTGTAGCCTGCGTAGCAAGCGTTCCTGTACGAACGAAAAGCTTTTTCCGCGATCGAAGAACTTTTTTCTGCATTTTGGCCGCGCGAAAAATTGGGGCGAGAGCAAAAAAGACGGAGGGGGGGAGGGGTAGGGAAGGGGTTGGCGCTGAGGGAACGCTTGCAAGCGAACCCCCAACCTCGTTCCCAGGGTCTACTCCGCTTTCAAGATGGCGGCTGGGCGCGGAGAAGACCCTGGGCTACGCTGTGAAATACTCCACGAATCGTGGAGTATTTTGTCGTCTTCGCTACACTTGACCAGCGGTTCCAGGATTCAATATGGTCGTCTTCGCTACACTTGACCAGCGGTTCGGGATTCAAAATGGCTACTGGAAGGAAGCTGGCGAGCTTTCGTTTTTAACACATTTTACACCAAATTAAGCCACGGAATAACGTTTTTGTGGTCCGTTGAATTTTCGAATAGATTTCTGCTGTCTTTACGCATGATTGGTGAGCGGTCTATTTTATTTAAGGTGAGGTTTATTACACATTTTTATGACTGTTATTTAGCACCAGTTTTAGCTGTATAAAACAACGCACGATCATATAAAGAAAGTCAAGTTAGGGAAGTTGTCGAAAGTTTAAAAGCGGATAGTTTTAGGGTGGATATATTATTTTTTGGTCGATTAATTTGGTTTATTTCGTGCTCGGATCGCGACCTTGTAATTTTTTGTTTTTTATAGCACGAAAGTCATGCCCAATTTAATTAATAAAAAAAATATTAATGCAGCATGATCATGGTCGAATCTTTGTGTGATTGTTTTTTATTTAGAGGTGATATTTTTAAGGTTCATGCTGGAGTCAGTACTTTGTGTGTGTTTATCTAAATAAAGATTGCTTCCTCCTCAACACTTCAGCATGGAAACTCACAAACATTTAAACAGATTCAAATTAATTTAGTAAAATATCAAAGTGTAATTTCAACTGTACAAAAAAGTGGGAGGCTTCCCTGCGTGGTTTCTGTGGATGACAATGTTTTATAGCCTTTTTATTTAGCTTTTATTTGGAAACCAATAATTACCGTTAAAGCCCGGGGCCGGGGGGCTTATTTAATTTCAGGCCTCAAGAATGGGGGGGGGGGGGGGGGGGAGCTTATTAGAGAGGGGGGCTTAATAGAGAGGGGGGCTTATTTCAAATCATAAATTTTCGAGAAAATTCACATTCATTTTTCAAACTTTACTACCTGGGGGGGGGGGGGGGGGGGGGTGTTGTACTCCCTTATGTGGCCTATACGGGGACATGCCGTTGGACAGGGTATGGTTTTTTTGGCCTCTCTGCCCTGAACAGGGTATATAATTTTCATGCACGTCTGTCCTAAACAGGGTATGGTTGCACGACTGTCGTAAAAATACGGTTTTATACAGTATTTAGAGATCGGAGACGTTTCCCGCGTATCAGTCAAACAGGATTCGCTAAATAATTTGCAACCTAAACAGGGTCCTAAAATAGCGGATGTCCTACACAGGGTAGGTATTTTAGGGGTTTTTTATTGTTGTTTTTTTGTCCTAAACAGGGTCAGGTTTTTCAAACCCTTAGCGGCACCCCTATACCCAAACATGGGTCAAGTACTTCCCCTCCCCCCAGGCTTTACTATTACACCACAAACTAAACAGAACAAGAAATGGGTTATATATCACCGTCTTACAAATGCAGTGTCATTTATATCCTAACTCAATGATAGTTCTGGAATTAAGACCATGTTTCCATACAAAGTGACTGAAACAACAGAAAATATTTCTTTAAATACATTTATTACATCAGTCTGATGAAAAGGGGGGGGGGGGGGCTTAATAGAGAGGTGGGGGGCTAAATAGAGCTTTTACGGTATTTATTATATTTTATGGCCCTGGGGTGTACTTTGAATTTTTGGAGGGATTTGTGCCATCCAGTACTGAAACCAAAAATGTATAACTTTCTGTACACTATTACAGCCCTGGGCCCAGGTTTTTTCAAAAGGTGGATAATGCTATCCACCAGATAAATCACTATCCAGTGGATAAGTATTAACAAAACAAACTACACTATCTGTTGGATAGCGATTTATCCGGTGGATAGTGTTATCCATCTTTTGACCAACCGGGCCCTGGTCTTAAAAATCCATACCCTATTTTCTGACTACTTGTTTCTGTTCTAGTTGTACACTGGAGAACAATAACTCTATTGAGGGAGGGTACTTATTTATTGTCTATCTGCAGGGGTGGATCTAGAATTTTTGAAAGGGGGGGGGGGGGGGGGGTGGTGTTTGTTAGCCAATATTTTGTCATTTTATTTTAGCTAAAAAACAGTAACAATTTTTACACCTGCCCAAAGTGCTTGATTTTTGGCGGATTTTTGGGGGACCACCCAATCAAGTGTTCACACTTTTCTGACTCACACAAGTAAGGTAGAGTAGCACCCAAAATATATGAAGAGAGCCCTGGCCCACGGTCAGCCCATATTTTGCCCAAATCCTAGTCTCCCTCCCAGCCTAATGCTTGCTCAAATTACCCCATTCCCAACAGCAAAATTGGTGCCCCAAATCCCATTTTTCCAGTGAAAAAAAAGGCAAATCCCAGTTCCTATTTTACCTCTTCAGGACCCTATCCCCAGCACAAAAAAAAATTACTACAGCTAAAAAAATACTCCATAACAAGGATAATAAGATAAAAGGTAAAGCAACTTTATTTATACATGTCAATCTAAAAATGAAAATACCTCCTAGAACAAAAAAATAAATAAAATAACCCATATCACTCTGAATAAATTCATTCACACCTCCCCAACACAATATACATTTGAGGGGCATAAGGAACAATAAATGTCATACAAAAACATTGCAACACAGCAAACAAAAAGGACAAAAACTGAAAGAAATGACCTACAAGAAAACAATACCCTGCAGTACACCAAAAGAAACTTAATCACACAAAACTTGCACCCAGTACAGTCTTTATTGACATACAGTGTACATACAACTGCCGAAATTCCTCAACCATGGAGGCCCACCTTAATGACCAAGAAACATAACTGTTGATCGATACCGCAGCAGACCACAACATCTAGTTGGAATAATCATGAGGATTGCCTGATGAAGACTAGCAGTATACACAAAGCAGTCTAAAACGTTGTGATCATTGACAACACCTCAAAGTGACTCTATCATGAGACAAATGATTAAATATTCATCTATCTACCTAGCCTCCTACGCAGACGCTCTTTGGGATCGTCACGCAATCTTTCCTCGCCCACGAACGTTCGTGGGGGAGGAAAGATTGCGTGACGATCCCAAAGAGCGTCTGCGTAGGAGGCTACTATCTACCACGATGAACAATAATTTCCCAACATCAGACAAAAATATAAACTAATAGGTGTCCCTTTCATAGCAGTATCTGGATTACAAACATTATATATATGAGTGTGGTAAAGGAGGTGTTCCCTTAATAGAGGTGGCCCGAAGTAGAGGTTCCACTGTATGTTGTAAACTTGTATAGGTGATTTAATACCTATACCAGCTTAGAAAATTGAGAAAAACAGCTTATATAACCTATAATCTTCATTTTAAGTATAATCAAGTTTACAAAATATTTCAAGGAAGGGCTTTCCTTACTTTTAAGTGCAGTACATCAAAATGGTCATAATATTGTATCTTGTCTGTTCAAATCATTTGATTGTAAGCTTAATCATTCTCTGAAAAGTACAGATCACGTAGTTTACGAGTGAAAAATTCGATTCGTCATTTGTGCGAGCAATACATCAATTCAGGATTCCGTCACATTTTCAATTCGCCGTTAAAAGCACTTTGAAGAAATTCCAGGCTTCGAATAATAACACATAAGCTTAAACATTCATAAACGTGTAATCATATCATCGATCTGATTTTCACCTTGCTTGATATTCCAGCTCTTGATCTGTGCGCCTTGAGGCATTTCAAATTAATTTACGGTCCAACGTCAACTCCACCTCTTCCTTAAATTGCCGTGCATAATTTAAACAAGACGGGAAATATTTAACAGGCAATAATTTACGTTTCAATTCGAGAAGAAATAACAAAATAAAACTCCGCAAGTCGGCCATTTTGCAAGGAAGACTATTTCCGCCAATCACGACTAATGTAAGAATCATAAATCTAAAGACCAATCAGCGTGGGCGTTATATCAGCGTAGCCCAGGGTCTTCTCCGCGCCCAGCCGCCATCTTGAAAGCGGAGTAGACCCTGGGAACGAGGTTGGCGAACCCCATGATTCTCAAAAACCCGTTCGTGGGCGAACGGGCTTCTGATTGGTGCGGCGTGGTCACGTTGATTGACAAGTTTGACAAGTAGTTGTCAAATGTCAAATGTTCGCGCAAAAAGGTTTCGAGCGTGACTTGAGATCAAAGTAAAAGATCAAAATGTCGGATGTCGTAGATTTCGAATCGTGCTTGAGCGAAGTTCTTTCAGAGCTGAGCGCAGCGGGGCTCGCTTTTACTCTGAAAACCGAACAAGAAAGGGCACTGCGTCATCTGTTTAACTGTAAAGATGTAATGGCCGTATTGCCAACAGGATTCGGCAAGAGTCTAATTTTTCAGTTGTTTGTTTTAATGTGCGGAGTGCGAAGTAAAAGGCAAGGTGGAACGGGCTTCGCGAGTATAATTGTTATTTCTCCATTACAAAGCATCATCGGTGATCATCAAGTAGTAGAGGTTGATTCTATGGGGATGACGGCGTGCGATTTAAATGAAAAACTGGACTGTTTGGACGATAATACACCAAGGGAAATTCAACATTGTTTACGCGTCAGTTGGAAGCCGCCATGGATAAGCGTTTTATCAATTCAAGATTCCTTATTTAACGAAAATTTGGCTGCGTATATTGTAGACGAAGGCCCGTCATACTGTGTAATCCTGGACGGGGCTGAGGTAAGCTTGTTCGCCGCTGTTTTAACATTGTATTTAAAACTAAATATGGTTTGCCCTGTGAATTGCTCTGTGAATTTATACTATTGATAGTAGCCTGATAGTAGTAAGTTGTGATACTACAATATTTTAATAAAGTAGATAACATGAAACCTGGTCTCGTTTACTAGTATGTCTGTCTGTAGAAGTTCAGCCGCATTTGAATGGGTTTTAGAAACACTTTTAGTCACGTTTTTTGTTGCAATTTGCGGCCGCTTGCCAATATTTCCTCCTCGTGAGGAATTCTTGTTGTCACTGTGCCGGTAGAATCATCTACACTACTTTAGAAGTGTCCCATCAGTTGGTTAATCGTCCATTTGCTGTGACTGTTCTGTGGTTGCAAATTGTACTGAAACGTCTTCCGAGAAGCTTTTTGTGGGACGGAGAATAGACACGAACAGTTTTGCGACAAAGACTGCTGCCCGGCCGGTGGCGTTTCGAGCAGCCGCTTGGAGACGTTATGATGATGCTCTGCTTCGGTGGAGTTTTGCAAGCAGCAGCCTAGCTACCTATCGAACTATGTGCGAGTTCGTAGTGTCCCCAAATTTAAATTTCTAATTTTGCGAGCGCAAGGATTATTTTGTGTTTTTAAACACAGTCAACACAACTTCAGTATCGGCAAGGATTTCTCCTTTTCTTTTCGATGGTTTGAAAATATTTTCTGAACTGAAATATAACCAGGTTTTCCTGGCTGAGATGCAGTTCCAAATTTTACTTTGAAATGACACCGACAAACTCTGCAGCGATCGATATCGCTTAGAGTTCCAACTGTCGCGGCTCCGACATCGCGGACATCGCGGACTTCCCGACCTGGAGCATTTTTCCAGACATTTTATTTTGAAGGGTGTAATTTTACATCCGTAATCTGTTATTGGCTAATTTGTTGACAAGCTGTCAATCAACGAATGAAATCAACCGTGAAAAATCGGTGGGCGTTTTTGAGAATCATGGGGTTCGCTTGCAAGCGTTCCCTCGGCGCCAACCCCCACCCCTTCCCCCACCCACCCGAGCGGCTTTTTTGCTCTCGCCCCAATTTTCGCGCGGCCAAAATGCAGAAAAAGCTCTTTCGATCGCGGAAAAAGCTCTTCGTTCGTACAGGAACGCTTGCTACGCAGGCTACTGGCGGTGGACCAACTTATATCAGTCGACGTTAAGAGACCTAGCGCGCTTCACGTGATCTTTAACTTTCCCGCGCTCGTTTTTCCCCACTTCTGACGCCTCAGTGAATTCGTGCCTTCCAAGAAAAAGAAACAAACCTTTCAAGAGAAGGAAACAGTTGAATAAAAACGTGAAAAAGTTGTGAAATGAAACTGAATTTCTCTATGAAAATTGTTGTAAAATGGCAGGCGATTTAGATTAAGAAAGGTAAGGTAAAGCCGTTCTGGGCCAAACTGGCCCTAACAGTTCGCCGTTACCCTCCTGGGTGGAGACTGTGAGCGTTTGGTGTCTTGCCCAAGAACACAACACAATGACCCCAGCCAGGCTCGAACCCAGATCGCTCGATCCTGGAGTCCAACGCCGATTAGCCATCGCGTCTCCCAGATTATCGGAAATAGACTGTGATCAGTAATCACCAGGGCCGGGTTGTTCCGAAGGACGATTAAGCTAATCCAGGATTAGCGCGAGTTTTGATTTCAGTTTTGTAACTTTTCAGTGAGATTTTCTGTTTATATTTTTTGTCTTTCTGTTTTGACTTTGACTGATCTTAAACTTTACAAAATCGGAGCAGAGAAAAACACTTTTATACAAGAGAAATTAAAAGCTCGATTAACTTTTAATCATGGATTAGCGTTAATCGGCTTTCGAACAACCGGGCCCAGATTAGGAAAGTGCGTTCGACTCTCTGAACATGAATGACAACTAAATGGCTGGTACCGGTATACTGACTCGGTTTTTTCTCGAAATTGTTCCATATATATATATATCAGTTTGACGGTATACTACATGTACAAACAAATCAGTTTTACTGGATTGTTTAGCGCCAATTATAAAGCGATAAAGATTAGTATTGTAAACATTCCCTTCGGAACACACGTCAAACGATTCTTGATTGTTTCTGCCTGTACTGAAGTAATTCGCAATTCAAGTAATCCAGGTCACTCCAGAAAGCGTATTTTTTCACTCACTACCATTAAAAAGTAAATATGAAGATTAGTTACTGACCGTAGTTTGAAGTTCCAAAGACCCTCATAACCTTGCGAAATTTTCCTCCAAAGTGTCGAAAAAATTCGAGTTCGGCCGCCGCCATTTTGAAAGCTACACAGCAACCCAAAACTTGTATCAGGCCCGTATTTTACTTATTAAAAAATAATTAAAATTGTTACCTTTCATCCATGTGAAACCCAAGTTTCATCAATTCTTGAGGCACAAATCTCCTGACATTTACCTGAAATGACACACCCGCTCATATACTAATACTACCCGTGCGGCTTTTTAAAATGGCGCCGAAATTCCGCTTGGGGTGCACAGGACACCCACGAGATCACAGACAACCCATTGGATCTGTGTCGCATACAATCATGACATGACATGCAAACGAGGCGTTTGAGTAAGCGTGGTAAGAGAAGATCAATCTCGTCTCCGTTTACGGTCAGCGGTGTGCGAAAATTAATTTGGTCTGCGCCAAACCTCAGGCCTAGGCGTTGGAATTGCCTGTCCCGAAGTTCAAAAGGGACTGGGCACTAGTTTACCTATTGTTCAAATTACGTCATATTCAAAATTTAATCCCATCACCAGAAAGATTGCATAAAAATTAGTAAGTTCATCAAGTTTGGTTATGTTACATTGCATAGTAACCAGGCTGTGAGCTGTCAAAGGTCGTCCAAATTCCATACAAACGTCTCTAATTGGTGGTTTTCATCAACATTACAAAAAATGTTTGCTTGCATGAACAACATCAGAAAATTAACAGGTAAAAGAACTGGCAGAAAGAAACGTTTTGTCCAAATTATAGCTTTGTAGCGTTTTTCATAACCGAGTTATAGCCAAAATAATTTTCAGAAAATTACAGTGTTTAGTATGCAGCCGCCATGTTGGTGCCCATCTCTGGGGCACCAACATGGCCGCCATAAAATTGCACAAGAATTAGAGTATATTCTACCGTCAATATCATTGGCTTTCACTTCAAATCTGTTTAGACACCTCTTCTAAATTATTATCACGTCTGAAAATTTAAAAATGATATAAAATATCCGGTTTTTGTGACAGTTCATTAACACGTTCATCCGGGACATCACAAATTTCAAATAGCTTTATTTCCAAAAGGAATCACTGGATCGATACCAAACTTTGCATAGAGATTAATGATTTCCATGTCTAGAAGATATAAAAAGAATAGCTTTTGTAGGATTAACAGTTTAGATTTTAGAATTTTGATGACGTCAGATGAAAACAACGAATTGATGATGGCGATACAAAGTCTCTAATTTTTCTGATTTTTGAAAGCCTTCTACATGGTTGAAATCCAACGAAACAACCCAAACTTGGTAAACCGACTAATTTTAATGTGATCTTTCTTGTGATGTTCTCCAATTTTTAATTAAATCAAAATTTAAAAACTCGTCCCCAGTCTCCATTTGAACTTCGGAACGGGCAATAAACGCCTGTCTCCTGGGCATCCTTTTACAATAAAAGCGAATTCGTGTTTCAGACAATCATAACGAAAAAAACTTCTCGCCAAGAACGCTAACAGAGAAGAAAGAAGGAATCATTACACATGACAAGAAATAGAAGAATCAGTATAAAAGGATCGATAAAAATAAAAAATTACTCATTCAGTAATAAAATTTATTCCATCAAGATATGCAATAAATAAACAAATAAAAGTGCCGGATTTTAAAAGGTTGGTTTATCAAGGATTAATGAACAGAAGCTTGTTGAACAGTTGAGTCTCAAAGAGTAGGGAGCCGAAAGTCTACGGGAGGCTGGAGATGAGCTGAGAGGGCGGGAAGCGAGAGAAATAGGAAAACAATCACAATATTGTATATTATTTTTTTCTCAGTGCGCGAGCGGACGGTATCCTGCGAATCCTGCAATCTGATTGGTTCCGGGAGCGGGCGGCATTCTCCTATCTCTGACCACGGTCACGGTAACCGAGGCTTCACGGACCATTTCAGCAACGCGCGAAGGTAGAAAATTTCGCTTAGCTTTTTAAAACTGCCAGAATGCGTTTAATACTGTAAGACCAACAAAAACATATTAATCAAGCCAATATTGGTCCCGGGAGCGGGAAAAATTGCCCGTGAACCCGGCGGAGACCCGCGGAATCGTAGCGTAGGCATGCACTACAAGCGAAAACATTTTAATTCAGCAACGTGTGAAGGTCGATGCGAAGAAGCTTTTTACTGAATTTCTCGCATTATTTTGCTCTCTTATCGTTGTCAAGTGAATGGAGAACTACGCAGTGGAATTAAAGAGCTTGCATTTCTTCAAAAAGGCGAGTAGTCATTTGATTTAACCGACAGAATTTAGTTTTAGTCAAGTTTGTTGTTCGTTTTGGAAATCAGTTTTACGTTCAAACTTGTGGGTTTTAAATTACAATTCACCGTGTTTAGACTCAATTCCTTCGTTTTAATTGTTTGCTTTTCGTTTCTCTGTTTTCCTAAACAAACCTTCCGTTAATTTTTATTCAATAAATAGCTTTGTGGCTACCGGTATTCCCTGACTCGTCCCCAGTCGTCTCTCTTATCTCCTGTTAATATTTAGCGCGGCCGAGGGGAGCGCAAGGGGTGATGGGAAGGAGGAAAGGCGGGAGACGACTGGCAGATCCTGTTTCCAAGATGGCGGACAGAGCAATGGCGGCGTTTGATGAAATAGGCGCTATTAAAAGAGAACGCTTTCCGCCGCCCTTTGAAGCTAAAATCTGCTCTGCCGTAAACAATCGCGAGGTTTTGTTTACAGTCAAAGTCTTATTTGCACACCACACAACTCTTCTACGCAGTTCTACGACGATTGCCGTTTACTTCTGGTACAGAGACCTCAGACTAACTAGATCGTTTCCAAAATACTTCCCTTAAGCGTCTACGAACTTGTATTTATTTCTCATTTACACGAGAAAGTCAAACTTCAACTGCAAGCTACGTTAAACGTCTGTTTCCTTTCGCTCTGTGGTGTCCTACAGTTTCCTGTGGAAGTGTTGTGATTATTTGGGTCAAGGGGTCAAACTGATCATGACAGCTAAATTTAAAATCTCATATTTTCAAGGATCCGCACTTCAGGCCTTTATATCTCTCAATGAACTTACTGCCGAAAAGTTGTAGCCTTTGCAGTGCCAATTTATTCTGGAAACGAGCGGCTCAGCTAAAATTGCAAAACCGGCCAGGAATATAAATTACGTAGCATTCGCGGCACTCGCACACTTACTCGCACACTTACACGACGACACATCAATATTGTAATACAAAATTAAGGTTTAATTTAGGGATCCATACCTCTCAATAAATACAAAATCATACTTCCTCTCTTCAAATGTTCAGCGCGCGTTTCTGCTTGTAAGCTTATGTCGTCGAAGGGTTGTAAACATCGCGAGTAACTCGACTTTAGCAAGCGTCTTGACCGGTTCGCTGATGTTCTATTAAATACACCCGTAAAAAATGCCTTTCTAACGGCCAGACATCGCTGAAACTTCGTCAACTACGCCATTCCACAACTCTGAGTGCATGGAAAAGAAATAATCGAAGAAAAACGGCCTCGCGCAACTTTTCGACTCTTGGCACAACTTTTCGACACAGGATCTGCCAGTCGTTTCTCTCCTTCGCTTTCCTCCATCCCAGCATCCCCCGCGACTTGCGACTCCCAACAAAGGACTTCTCTTCTCGTTAATATTAACAGGAGACAAGAGAGACGACTGGGGACGAGTCAGCGGTATTCCCGTTTATAATTCTCGGCACGTATCAATTTTATGCCGTCGGCTTTGAAAGAGCTTATGCAGGCGAAGTTTGTCAGGGCTTCGCATAAAACGAAAACTGCAAACTGCCACCCAATGGCAAAAATTAGATTTAACATGTGAAATAAAATTGTAGTATACGTAAAGACTGTAACTGGGAACAGTTTTGCTCGAAAAATGCTTCAGTTTCATGATATTTGTTTACGGCAAGAGTAATGTATGGAAGATTTCCGAAGATTGTCGTAGAATTTGACGGCGCCGGCTTTGAATGGTTTTTGTGAAAATGGAAATAGCTTCTCGTTTCAGCTGCTTTGTGATGAAATGCCGCTCTAGTCTCCATTTCTGTAATTACATATTTGTGGTGTAAAAATTACTCGTCTGAGTTTCTTGTTACTTGGGTTATTTCTTCGGTAGTCTTCTGAGCTACATGTACTAGCGCGCGTGAAAAACAGATTTTGCAAAACAAGCCTGAGATTTCAATATTTCTTTATCAAATTCAAACGAAGTACGAAAAAAATAAAAAGGTTATTGGCCGGCCTAGGTCGGTCCGTATTGAGAAAAACTGTGCCCGTGGTCTTGAGTGCGGCCCGGCCAATAACCTATATTTATTAATATATGGCAAACTGGTCCACGATGAAAAGGAGCATTCTGATTGGTTCTCTGAGCGGTCCGAATTTTGCAATACGGACCGCAAAGATGGACCGCTCACGATCTCATTTCGCCAAATTCCTTTTATGATACATGAACAAAAGAAAACTGTTTTCTATAAGTAGAAACATTTTCCCTGTGTCTGGCGGACAATTTGGTTAAACTTTTCGCAAAGTGGCCTGAAAAATGCAAGAATATGCTTAGCTTTGGCGCGCGCGCGTTAGCCGCGAATGGTTGCATTAATTTCTCAGCAAATTTGAAAAAAAAAGCCATTATAATAAAAACTTTATTGAAATAGCTTGTTCGGTCCGTATTGGGAAATATTGGTCTCGTCCTTTTTTTGCAAGTTTATGTTCGGCTCGGTCCATAAACTTGCAAAAAAGAACTCGACCAATATTTTCACAATACGGACCTCACGCTAGTTCAATGACATCTATATATTCTGCAGTAGAAAAAGAACAAAGAAGCTGAAACAACAGCAGAAGGGGTGGCAACCGGGAGTACAAGGTACGGGAAACCGGGAAGTTCAGACCCCCCTGCCTACCCCCCCCCCCCCCCCCCACCACAAAGAGGTTTCAAACAAGGAATATTAACAGCTATGAAAAAATGTTATTATTTTTATTTTCTACCAGCTTTTTCAAAGCATAGCCTTAGAACACAAGATAACTCCATGTCTGCTGAAGTATCGTCACGCCTTGCCAACTAATCAGCTTTGATTTTCACTTATGTCAAAAAAGCATTAGCTAAATGAAACTTCCCCCTAGCTTCTTCCTTTTAGTTTCCCTTCTTCCTTATTTTATGAAATGTAAGCTACCTTGTATCTTGGTTACTACTATCATTATGTCTGCATCGCAGACTCGTTGCAATAACAAGGTGCAAAGCACTAACTAACAGTGAGAACAATGAAACAAGATAAATGCAGATCACTGCTCTAGCTTTTAGTGGTCTTTTGGGGGTCGTCACGCAACGCTTCTCCTGGAGAAACACTGCGCGACAACGCAAACAACAGACTCTCGAAGGAAACTACTCAGAAAACAAAGAAATAATATTATAAGCGCTCGAAACATCAGCTGGTTTACTTCAACAAGTCTATTACTCCTAGACACTTCATGCTACGGAAACTGAAGTTAATTGAGCGATGGCACTAATGAGCTATTACAGGGGCACTCTACCATTGTTGCTCTAACAGCACTTACGTATAATGCCCCTGAGTTCGTGTTTCATTCTACAGGAGCAGAATGCTGAACAGCGCTATCAACAGCGCAAGCGCAGTGGCAGGCGATGTCACGGTGGATACCGCTGTGCCGGGGCGAGGTGTGGTGGTGGGGAGAGCTGTGGTGCTCCGGAAATCGCATGACGCCAGTGCCTCGCGATCTTTGACGTTACCTTCTCCAAGGTAGGCTGCGTAGTTTTGATTAGCGAGCGCGATGACATCCAGCTCTGTAGCGGAATCTTTAAAGATCAAATTGGAGCCGTTGTAACTCGAGGAGTTAAACAGTTGGAATTTGCTCGAATTCTTCTGCGTGTCACCGTACCTGTCACTCATGGCCACTAAAATCTTAATGATGTTCGGGATGTTCACATTACCCTTTCTTGTCACCACTGCATGCGCGGGATTGGATCCGAGATTGCAAGTCTCGTGGCTTCCAATCTCTGATAAAAGAGAGAATATATCATGTGGTAATCATTTCTTATGCTCTATGAGGTGGTAAGTTGATACTAACTACTTTTGAGTCTGTAGCTGAGTCTGTAGATGAAACCCTAGTGCCGTGTGACCAGCTACTGAGCAGTACTTTCATGTGGTACTGTTGGTTTACAATGTTGTACAAAGTGGTTCAACTTAAACGTCTGTGGATTACTGAAACCCAGTGTGCGGTGACCATTCAAACGAGAGCTATTGAATTGAGCAGTACTTTCACGTGATACTGTTTATTATGCTGTACAAGCTGGCTCCAACGTTTAACTGTCTGTTGATGAAACCTCAGTGTGCGACCATCCAAATACAAGCACTACTTTCATGAGCTACTGTTCATGTGGCGGATAAAAACCCTAGTGTGTGACCATTCAAATGAAAGCTATTGAGCAGTACTTTCATGTGTGTTTCGCAAAATGGGATTTGGAAGTTACTTTAGTTTTGACACTCTTAGGAAAGGGTTTTTAAAAAATTATCCCACCAAGGAATATATAAGTATGTATGGAACCGGTAAAGAGAACTTGAATCTTGACATTTGTGCCTTACCTTTTCTACCTCCTTCCATGCACAGGTATTGATAATCGGCCACTGTGCCATAACCTCCCTTGTCGACCACCTCTTTTGTAGTTGTGTGTTTCACAAAGGCCACGTCACCCTTCCCGTCCGCCATACACATGAAGGCTCCGGTGTAACTTACGTACTTATTCTTCTTTTGGTCTGTGGAACACTTGTCAACCCCAGTACCCGCGCACAGCGCACAGAGGTTGTTGTATTTTGCAGGGGCTCCTAACAAACGAATGAAAGAGCTAAAACGATTAATTGGATGCACATTTTAAAGCCCTGAATCATTGTGTTGCGTCGGCATTTAAGTAAAACACTTTGTTCATAATTACCAACTTGAACTGAGTTGATAAACGTAAATTTCGTCGCTTAAAGGGGCACTGTCACAAGGACGCAAGCGCCAGTCTCGCGAGTCGAACTTGAAAAGGTTAGGCTAACTTTTTCAAGTTTGAGTTGCCAAATCCAAAATGGCGTCGACTAGTGGCGGCGGCGGCACGGTGGAAAGCCGAGCGTAGTAATTCTGGGCGAAAAAGAATATTCAATACCCCGACAAGAGCCAAGAGAGCGTGGACCAAACCCCATAAACGCATTTATCTTGAAGATAACAGTTTCAAAACATGGCTTGAAGCGAAATTCGTTGCAGGTTACGAAGGATACAGTGATAAGATACTGTCTTCGCGACACATTTGTTGTTGAGGAGACGAGTGATCGAAACAGATGTGACCTCAGCTGTGACCTCTCACGCGAAAACGTACAACACGGCTTTCCGTTCGAAAGGCTAAAAGCCGTTCACTACCCGAACGGTTAGCAAGCCGAACGGCTGCTACTACCCGTTCGAAAAAAATGTTCGAACTGCTGCCGCTACCCGTTCGAAAAAAATCTTCAGCCGTTCCAACGGCTGCTGCTATCCGTTCAGAAAAAAATCTTCACCCGTTCGAAGCTAAGCCAGGTAATCCGTTGAGTAGCCTGCGTAGCTGGCGGTCTTGTTATATTGAGCGGCCGTTCCAACGGCAACGGTTATCCGTTGAAAACTTCTGTACAAATGGATAAATCTAAGCTTGGCTGTCAAAAGTGCGTTGCGTTACGGCCGTTGCAAAAATATTTTGTATGCAAATCATGTTTCGGAAATACGTATGCGAACAGCGCACGCTGTTACAGTAATATTATGACTTTATCTGTTTTACATAATCGTGATTAGAAACAAAATACATGCAAATATTTTCACTAACCGTAAACCGTCATTATGGAATGGCGGCCAAATAATTTATGGTCGACAGGAAGTGAGCGGTTTTCGCGCATGCGAATCCGTGACAGTGCCCCAACTTAACAATGAGTCAAATTCAGGCAGACGATGACCTCTAAGCCAGAAATCTCTCTCATTTTACAAGCATTTACGCTTAAACCATCGAAAATCGACCATCAATTTATGATCCGTGAAAAAGTTCTTAACATCCATAGCCTAAGACATAACAGTAATCGAGCACAGTTCTTGCGATTGTTGACGATTAACGTGGATTACGTTTTAGCCGCGTTATTTTTATCTGATCAAAAGATCTCAAAAGAGTTAAGGGGTCATAAGGGCGGGAACCCGAAAAGAAAAGGGATGGGAGGCGGGAAGCGGGATTACCAAGGTGACGGGAACCGAGAGAGATAAAACTGTCGCGGGCACCGGGAGTAAAATGTTCAGACATCCCTGCCCCCCTCCCACAAAAACGAATGCATATACAGCAATTTGTAGAGTGTCAAATCCCCCGTCAGGGGTGGGGGAAGGAAGATTAGTCCTTACCTGGTGCACAACTCTTATTGAAGTACTTGGAAACTGATATGAAATCGTTGTCGGGGTCTCCGCATGCCATAGCTGGGATTATTTCTGTGCGTAGTAGAAACCCGATCGGCACATTCCAGCCCGCCGTTCTCCTAGCTCCAGTATGGCAAGATTTCTTTCCCTTAAGGGTCGTTATGTCGAAGCCTGTGTTGTTCTTTCTCACCACGGCAACTGCGTAATACTTCAATCCGTACTCTCCATATTTCTCAGAAACGATGGGTACGAGATCGTGCATCTTGCCTGCATTGTGAGAGGATTATAAAAGTGCATTATAGTCTTTTTATTTCTTGCCTTTCCTCCTAGTACTATTTATCCCCCAGGGGGTGAGGTTGAGGGGACTTCCATTTACTAAATAGAAAATGGCGCGCATGTGTACATATGGGCAGCCTGACGCAGACACGAGGGACAGTTTGGGAGAATTCGAAAGCTTCTGTAACATAAGTACCTTCGAATCCTCACATACTTTCTCGAGTGTTTGCACCAGGCTATGTAAAGAAGAAGCGGCAGTTTTCTATTTCTTTGAAATAAAGATAAAGCCAACAAAATGCAATGATACGTCATAAACCGTGTTTACTGATGCAAAACGACCGTGCACAATTAATCAGAGTCTTCAGAGGGTACGTTGTACAATGTACTACCACAATTTTATAAATAAAAGTGACAGGGTGATCGTTGTACCTTTTAGGGGTTATATTCGTGGCTTGGTATCACTAAGGGTGTTTTTAACCCTTTCACTCCCAAGAGTGCTAAAGTCAAAACTAAGGGGAAAAATCTTGAATTTCATTTTGCAAAATTGTCAAAGACGAACAGTACCACATGAAAGTACTGCTCGATAGCTTTAATTTGAATGGTCACACACTAGGGTTTCATCCACAGACCCAGAAGTTACAAGCACATTTATTGACTCAAGGTTTGACTCTGGGAGTGAAAGGGTTAAAATAACCATCGTTAGAGTTATCCCGGCACCTTTTATTGTATTAAGCCTGAAAAATAGCATAGAACTAGTTTTGTTTTATAATTCTTAAGGGTGAAAAATTTCAGCTACTCATCCATCAAATAAGATTCTGGAAGTAAAAGGTCCCCTGGTTCGCAGACTAGGGTAAGTAAATATAATGAACAAAGTGATTAGTTTCTAAAGAAGCTGTTTTGTTGCTTGGCGGGCAAGAGAAACCTACATACTTAGTTAATTATCAACTTGAAGCTATTAAAGCTGACGTTTATTTTTATTAACCCTATTCTGCCTGCAAGGGGGGGGGGGGGGGGGCAGAAAGTGCCCGCGCTGACTTCAAATTGATCGTACTTAAATTAACACGGGGTAAACAGCATTCAAGCAATCATAGCCAAACTTTATGACTTTTCCTAAAAATTATCTGGGAACATTTTGGAGTGTCAATATTTTGATCACGTGACTTGATGTTTCCATGGCAACCAAGTTTTGACAGGCCGTTTTAGCCAAATTTGGTATTTCCAGCTTAATTTTCAGTTTTCATGAGATTTACGCTTTCTACGAATAGTTTCCTCCAAAATCTTTGCAATTGTTGCATCCTTATATTGTTTTCGATGTTTTCAAATCAAATTTGGTGATTTTCTGACATTTCTGAACAATTTAAAAATCCAAGATGGCGGATCCAAGATGGCGGACATTTTTAAAGTATGACGTTATTTTGGCGTGATATGATGTCACAATTGATTCGTGATTGTCACTAAAATAAACATGTTTGAATGCTTTATACACCACATAAGTTTCATATTTAAAGCACAAATAACTTTCGAGATACAGATCGTTTTATCCAAATTTGTTGTTTTTTTTAGCTTAATTTTCAGTTTTCATAAAATTTTGCTTTTTACGATGAAATCTTTGCAAAATCTTTGCCGTTTTAGCATCTTTCTATTTTTCTTGATTTTTTCAAAACAAATTTGGAGATTTTCTGACATTTCTGAACAATTTAGAAATCCAAGATTTAGGATCCAAGATGGCGGATTTTTTTAACGTATGACGTCATTATGGTGTGTATGACGTCATAATTGACACGTGACTACCACTAAAATAAAGGTTTTCGGATGCTTTACACATCATGTAAGTTTCATTTCCATAGCGTCAATACTTTTCGAGATACATAGGGGGACACTATCTGCCCCCCCTCCCCCCTCCCAGGCTCAGGAACGAAAAAAAAGCCCAGGCAGAATAGGGTTAATTAATTAACTAATTTATTTATTTATTTATTCACAATATTTTTTTTCAGGGATGCCCAGTTCAGCAAAAGCTGGTTTAAATGGGGCCTAGAATTACTTAAATAAACAGACACAAAACAGATTAAATACGAGAAAAAAACCTTCGATGTTAAAGTCCACAGTTTCATTTCTACAAAATCACCTCAAAATCAAAGGAAAACTTACTAAGGCAGAAGGACACCAAACAGACAATAATAAACCGAATATACAGAAAAGAATGATTACGATTGGGGAAGATTGAGATGGATTACGAACGACGAACTTGAAAAAGTTAGGCATGACTTAGTTTATTTCTAGCAAACTCGATTCCAGGTCGAGGTTGAGTTTCCAGTTGCATGGAAGCGAGGCTAAGTATGTTATCAGTGCGGAAATTCGATTGTTGCATGAATTCATAACTTACCTGCTTTGTATACATTCCCGCCATCCAGAGTCACCAGGTCAGCTTGGCCATTTTTGATCTTAGCCATGCAATCGTCGGCGTTACTTCCAGCAACACAACTCGCATTGACGTTCAAGCTTATAGTTTGTGCAGTCTTGTTAACATATGTTACGAAGGCAGCACACTTGCTCGTTTCCGACGATAAGGCACACCATTTGAAGCTGATCGATCCTGAAAAAGAAGTGTTAAAACGTCACTTTAACCGGCGAAGTTCCAGGTCGTCTCCTACGCAGCCGGAAGCGTTGCGTGACGACACAAATAACGGCTGAGTGGGAGACTAGGTCGTTCCAGAGGTCAGTTCCAGTAATACTGTTTTGCTCGCAAGTTCGTTTCTAGCTTTTTCTTATCCAGTGTATTTTAAATCAGTAGACCTTTCTAGATAGCCGTGCATGGTTTTTCACGCGAGGGGGTAAAATAGACAAAATAGTCATGCCATGCAGTAAAACTGAGGACAAACAAAAAACATTTTTTTATTTAAAAAAACACATTTCGTTTAACTTCGTGCGACGCAGAGCCGGTAATGCATAAGAGCCCGGCCTGAACAATCGATGAAATCGATGATCGATGAAAATCGATAACAATCGATGATAACCGATGCCAATTAATTGATTGATATCGGATAATCAATGACCAATCGATGACTAAGAATTTTGTGATTATCGATTGTTATCGGTTATCACTATCAATCGATTAATTGGCATCGATTATCATCGATTGTTATCGATTTTATCCGCACGCATGTTTCCGAATGCAATAGCAATCGATGAAGCCAACATTTTCTTGTGATTATCGATTGGTCATCGATTGGCCAATACCAATCGATATCAATTAACTAATTGTTATCGATTGATATCGATTGATCGATTGATTTTCGAGGATCGATTTTCATCGATTGTTCAGGCCGGGATAAAAGCCTGTCAGTGTTTGTAAATCGATGGAGAATTTTTCTGACAGATATGTTATTCATCCAGGTTAAATAACTTGCAAAACCACAAAATAAGATCTAAAGCAGAAATCTAAAGGGGAAAAAAGTGATTAAAGACCATTGAATTAAGTTACTTTATCTAAAACTGTGAAGTTGTATTCTAGTAAAATTTCTTTCAGCATTCCAGCTTTAACATTGATCAATTTGTTTTGGGACAGCTCAACCTCGTTCCCAGGGTCTCTCAAACGGAGTAAATCTGCTGGCAATGTTCCCGCAATGTTTCCCGGCCTATGCTCCTGCTATAAATTGACCGTCAAATTAATCCGTCGGGGTTTTTGGGTTACAAAAATAGCCACTTTTAAGTCTAATTCGCGATTTTAAGTGCCATGCGTCCAATATAGTACACTAGAAACTCGATATAATCAGAAGAACAATAAAGTAAAGAGTCTGGTTGAAGTACATTGACGTAATCAGAGCCTGCTCGCAGACTGAGCCAGACCATTGCGAAATCTGCAGAAAAAGAACACGCGAAAATGCAGCGTAGTGAATTCCAGCAGTTTTCGGCCGATTTTTAGAGCTTCTCTCGAAGGATTGAAGACGATTTTGTTTTTTACAATAACTGTCAAAATTCTCGCGCGCTCATTGGCTAATTTTTATTGTCAATAAGAGGACAGACACATGACTGACGTAATCACGCGCGGAAAGGCTTCAAAATTTCGCCAAAATGGCAGCGTTGTCAGCTCGGTAAAGTGGAAAATTACATCTGAACAGGAGTTCTTTGAGGCGTAAAACATGAAAAGTCGTTCACAGGTTGCTTTTCAGTCGGCAGACTGAGAATTAATTCAACGATAAAGCGAAAGAGAACAGTATTTGTTGTAGTTTGACGTTGCCGAGTTGACTGGAATGGAAATTATGGAATCCGTTTATTTTGCCGCGTGTAACTTCAAAACAACTGATAAGAATGGACTGAACTTGCGAATATTTCAGCGGGTTTACAAGAATTTCCAAATAGAATAAAGGTTAGTTTCAGAAAATCTGTCTAAGATATTTATTATCGAGTTATTGTGCGTAGTTTGAAGTTCGCGAAGCTGTGATTCTCGGAATCGTTTTCAGTTCACTTTTACCTGGTTTCCCCTCGTCTTCTGAAGTCTACGCTTGATCGTTTTGGCCTGTTGTTATTGTAAAAAACAAATGGACGTCAGTTTTTAATGCGTCTGTCCTGTTATTGATCATGAATTTCGTCATAACATTGTCAAAGTAGTCTGCGGATCCACTCGGCTTCGCCTCGTGGATCCACAGCTACTTTGACAATGTTATGACGCAATTCATGATCAATAACAGGACAGACGCATAAAAAACTGACGTCAATTTGTTAAATTGACCGATGATTTCCACTTTAGATGCAGATCCAGTATATCGAGAACCCATTTCTTGCGCGTTACATATCATAAGACCTCATAACGCAGCGAAATAACGGGGTGACGAGCCAAATAACGGTTGCGTAGGAGACTGCATATCGTGCCACTCACTTCGAGTCGTTCGCGGTCCAATGAGCGCGCGAGGTGTGGTCTTTAGGTCAACCCTTGTCCTCGATCGAGGCCTTTATTCGAAAAAATATTTACATTCTTCATTCTTCAGCTATTGACTAACCATTTTTTTTAATCTCCTTGACAACACACAGAGAAGATTTAGATACGTTAGATTTCGATCAATTATTTTCATAATTAATTCGTTTTCTTTGACAAATAATTTAAATATAATTTAAAATAAAAAAATCATGCGACTATTGTAATTCATTATCCTACCAAAACTGTAAAGTTGGATATTATGGTTGTAAGATGAATATCATATCAAATTCCGAGAATATCGAAAGTCATTTAGCTTGTACGGGCTTGTAGCTTGGATCGAGCGCTCGCTCCAACAGTATCCGAAAGAGGAACGCTGCTTGCAGTCTATTTAGCTTGTCTCTCGGTGTAATGTCTCTCGGTGTAACTATAGCTGATAAACATCAAAAATTTCCTATCGTGACTCACGTTCGAGAATCAATAAAACCATTAAGGTCGTGGCAAACGAGGAAACATTGTTGCGAAAACATTGTTGCGGACGCAAATGTTTCCCCGTTTGCCCGCGCGGGTTTGCTTCCTTGCTGCGCAAACGAAGAAACATTTTACGGGAAACAAATGCTGCGAACACGCTATATTTATATGCGCGCGCGATGCAAAAAACAAGCCTTGGAATCTAGTCAACATTGTTTCCTCCGCGAGCAAACGGGGAAACATTTGTTGCGGACGCAAAATGTTTCTGAAAGAATTCAGAAACATTTTTTGCGTCTCGGACGCACAATTTGCGTCCGCAACAAAGTTTCCTCGTTTGCCACGGCCTTTAGACATTCCACGTTGCTGTTCTACAGAAGAAGAACAGCAATTATACACTAATGATGCAAACACTGTCGCTGCCATGGTTTGCCTCTGCATGTAAAACCAGGTAAAACCTATAAATCTTACCTCTAGGTCTCGATTTACATTGTAAGGTCTGGCTCGCAGAGAATATCTTCCCTTTATTTGATTTTGCCCTGAATTAAATAGAGCGTCAGTTTTCACGTGACGTCATCAAAATTCTAAATTCAAAACTATTGATCATACAAAGCTGTTCTTTTAGTATATTCTAGATATCAGTGTCGCTAATTGCTGGGGACAATTTTGCGCCAGCAGAGTGCCGCTTCATTTTGGAGATAAAGCGTTTTTAAATTTGAGACGGCATGGCTCAATGTGACCTGAAATGTTCCAAACTGGTACACCAATATGGCGGACACATACTAAGCTCTGTAATTTTCCGAATATTGTTTTCCCGATAACTTCGTTACAATGAACACTGCCAAGTTAAAATTTGGGGAATATATTTATTTCTACCTACTCTACAATCTCTGAGTTTGTTGATGTTTCTCATGCACGCAAAACGATCTTGTTATTTTGGTGAAAACGCTCTATTGCAAAACTGCTTATAACCGACTTCGCACCTCAGGCCTGTTTTAGTTCGACAAGGCAAACGTTAACTGCCTTGGATGAAATGTTCAATTATTAGCTGTATTAGCTTGAGACAAGCAGCGTCGAAGGGTAAGGAAAGGATCAAAACTGTCAGAGACGCTCTGGAAGCAGCTGAAAGTCAGACAAACATTTGCAATCGACAGCATGAACGATGGATTTCAAATACAATAAAGTACATATAGATGAAGTTACAGCGGCGTGTTTCCTCACCTGAAAATGCATACTGGATAGTCATCAAGACCACAAAAGCGAACAAAATTTTTGCCATTGTTGATGAACAGCTCCCTGATACACCCAGACAACGCCTTCGACTGAAAATACAATTTTGCAGAGCACTGAAGCGTTGCGGAAGTTTTCGCAAGAGCTGTCACTTGGGGGCTTACGTACCTTATATGACAGTCGGTGACAGTTTGTTGGCAATGGAAACAATAATATTAATTAGGTACGGGTCGCACTACAGCCAATTTTGACCAATTTTGTTTATTCAGGTGTCAAATCTGTCAACACGTAACGTAAAAATCGTAAAATACAGTGCGACCCCCAGTTTCAATTTTTTGCCAATTTTTTTGCGAATTGCCAAATTTTCGCCAATCTTCAAAGAAGCCGAAGTGTTGCCCTGGAGGCGACCAAATTTTTGAAAATCACACAATTTTGTTATTTTAGCCCGTTTTAGCCATTAAACTGTCATTCACGCAAGATGCTATGTTTTGATAATTAAGATTCGCTAGTTTAGCGCGTGCAATTACGGGACAAAATAATTTTTTACCTGGTTCATCTGACTCTTTTAATGATTATTTCGACCGGAAAACGAAGAACATGAACATCGATATTACGCCGCGAATGTCTAATTGACTACACTGGCCTCCTTCCCAGCATCCCCCGCGACTTGCGACTCACAACAAAGGACTTCTCTTCTCGTTAATATTAACAGGAGACAAGAGAGACGACTGGGGACGAGTCAGGGTCTGATCGAAACCAAATTTACCGGCGGCAATTTGGAGAACAATTCGTCTCAAGTTCAAAACAATCTCCTTCGATTGCAATTGAAGCCAGCAGCAAGAAAACGACGAAAACCAAGAAAGAGAAGTACGAAACCTGGTCCCAAGCCGTTTAAGTTTACATTTACATCAATCAGGAGAGTTTTGGAAAGCACATTTTGGTTTGAGTGCGACCACCACCAAAATTTGGCACTTGCGAATTTTTTGCAAATTTTTTCCTCGCCAAAAATTACAAAATTTTTTATGTAAACAAAATTGGCTGTAGTGCGACCCGTACCTAAGTCGACTTTTGACACCGTCTGAGTCTGACTCGTCCCCAGTCGTCTCTCTTGTCTCCTGTTAATATTAACGAGAAGAGAAGTCCTTTGTTGGGAGTCGCAAGTCGCGGGGGATGCTGGGAAGGAGGAAAGCGATGCCTTTCCTCCTTCCCATCACCCCTTGCGCTCCCCTCGGCCGCGCTAAATATTAACAGGAGATAAGAGAGACGAATGGGGACGAGTCAGCGTCTGAGTCGTATTTCCTTCCGCGTGAAGCAAGGAAATACGAGACGTCTACACTGATCAGGCTAGGCTGTACAGAAACTGCACGATCGCCAGCGCGCTTCACGTGATCTTTATTTTCGCGCTTCCCGCTCGTTTTGCCGGTCACTGAATTCGAAGATGCCTTCCAAGAAAAACAAACGCAAAAGGTAATTAGACTGAAAAACAGTCTCTCTTTTTCTCTCTCGAGATATTAATGCGTGGCGCGAGATTCGGGCCACATTCAGGTCCACACTCGCGCAAAAATATGGACTGTTTTACAGTCTAGGTAATCAGGGATTTCAAGAGGAATATATTGGACCAGAACCTGTGAAGCCTCCAGGCTTTGCGCGGCCCGCTTTCGCTCGAAGTTTTCTTTTCACCCCATCCCCACCGACCGCGGAGCCTATACGTACATACATACATACACTTTATTGAGACTCCCTTATATAGGGCTATTCTGTCACAATGTATAATAAACTAAATAAATTATTTAACTATTTAATAGCAATTTAACTTAAATTAGAATAATAATCAATATGTGATAATTAGTATAAATCTAAAAATAAAATTAAAAATAAAATTACTGAGCAAATGATCACTGCCTTATATAATTGCTAATCCTCTGTTTAAATGTCTTTATATTGTTAACTTGTTTGATGTCCTTAGGTAGATTGTTGTACAGCTTTGTGCCCCGGAAGGCAAAGGTCCGTTGGCCCGCGGAAAGCCTGCATTTAGGTAGATTTAGGTCGGAGGTATACCTAGTATTTCTATTGTGTACAGTAGAGCGTTTAGAAAATTTCTTACACAGATAGGCCGGTACTAGATTGTTTAGACATTTATGAACCATAACAGAGTCGTGTAAGAGAAGTCTGTCCTTTACACTGAGCCAATTTAGTGACTTGAGGCCTTCAGAGATTATTGTTGCGACTAGTTCTATTCATAGGCTAATCTGATATTACTGACTCCCGTTTTTTACAAAAAAAAAAAACAGCAATCCAGACACCCCAAATGCCTATTTCTGACCGTTATCTCGCAGTTTACTGCCCAACTGTCTAAAACTTAGTTTGAAACATGGCAGGTAACATTCCCTACTCAGTTCGAGGCCAGAAGTTCAATATTTTCTTTGGGCATATGCACACAAATCAAAATTTGGACAGTTTTTGAACGAGAAAAACATACCACAGCTCAGGCTTTTATTTTCCTTTTTTTGCCGTTCTTGCTCTCCTTTTTCTCTCAATAGTGGTTTTGTTGGCCTTTCAGTCGCCTTTTGTTCACGTTGGAAAAGTTTTCACCTAAACGTTGCGGAAAGTGAACTTTTTTTAACAAACTGAGTCTCAGTGGTAGGGAAGGTCAAATTTTTTCTTCGATTTAGGAGGGAAAATTCCCAGATTTATTTTTATGTATCATGATCTCTGGCCCCATTCAATGTTTCGTGTTCGTTTAGGCATGCTTTGTTCGACATTTCCCTACTCTATTAGTTTAATCTGGCATGAAAAGTGACGACGTCACAAGTGGTACAAGTCCGCGGTCTCTTCTTGGCCGATTTTGGCCGGCTTAGGAATAAATGGGTTAACAGTGTAAACTGGAGAGAGGCGCGAGGGGTGATGACTTCCCATGATACACCACTTGTAGTGAAACTACCGCCTGACCGTCAAAGAGATTCGAATGGGTCTGGGGACGTGAGTGGTCTCTCTTACTCTAGCACCCAGGGCTCACGCGCACGCTTGTTTCGATCGCGATTTTTCGGTGTCACGCCCGCGATTTTCTGAAAAAGAGAGACACCCTGAGTAGTCTATGAATATATAAAAATGTAAAACAAATTAAAGTGTTCTTTCTGGTGATGTTTATTAGTAAGCATCCTCTCTTGGCTAACTGACATGACATACGTTAACAAGCACAATTAAATATGTCGTTTTCTCAGTTGAGTGAAACATTACAACCAACTTTTGAACCTTTTTTCAAGTTTAAAAAAATCGAATATGGTGAAAAGTACCAAGAGCTTACTGTAATTATCAGTATTGACACAACTAGGATCTACACACCTTCATCGACTGGGTAACCTGTGCTACAGGCGTAACCTGTGGTGTAACAAACACGAAAACGTATCGTGCTAACTCACTAACACTCTACTACTGATTCACTCGAGGAATTCACACGCTCAGGACCGCTAACACGACAGCGGAGAATACAAAGCCAGCCAGAGATGAGGTCACACCGGCATTGCCTTTGATATCCTTGTCGTGATCAGTGGGGTCAGTGGAGTCGGTGGCGCATTTTAACAATGCATTGAGCTCGTCTTGATACTGCTTCGTCATCCACTTATCATAGATATTCTTCTCACCGATATCGACAAGCCTCACTGTAGAATCCTTAAACAGCAGATCTTTTCCCTGATAAGCGGTCGAGTTGAACATTTGGAAGTCGTTGGGATTTGTCTGGTTGATTCCGAAAAGTTTCGACATGTACAACAGACTGGTCTTGTAAAATGCAATGGAGCTGTGGCCTTTCCTTGTCATGACAGCGTGTGATGGCGATCGACCAAGGTTACAAGACTTGTGCTCGCCGATTTCTGCGGGTGTAAAATATTATCTAATTAGTTAGTCTTTTCAAACCTGTACGTAGTAATCATACCAACTCGTTCCCAGGGTCTACTCCGTTTACAAGATGGCGGCTGGGACAATCATCATATTTGATCCTAGAACCGTTGGTCAAGTGTAGGGACAAAATACTCCACGATTCGTGGAGTATTTCACCAGCGTATCCCAGGGTCTTCTCCGCGCCCAGCCGCCATCTTGAAAGCGGAGTAGACCCTGGGAACTAGGTTGTAATCATACATGGAATCCCGATTTCTCGATCGAACCTCCAAGCGGAGACGAAAATTGGTTCGAGAAATCGGGAGTTCGAACTATCGGGAGTAAAATTACAGTGAACCAAATCCAAGGGAAACGACTTTTGGTTCGAGTTATCGGGATGTTTGAGAAATTGAGGGTTCGAGAGATCGGGATTCCACTGTGTAGTTTAAGTATATAACGCCGATTTCTGTAGGGGTGTAAACATATTAGCCCCGGAACGAAGACGCAAACGAGATATATAATAAGACAAGTTAACTTGATATAGGGCAATTTGTATATTGGCAAATAGAGAGAATAAAAGTGAACAACGGCCCACACCGCCGGCGTTTAACAACTAGGTAGTATTGTCACTCCCCTGTAGATGGGATGCTAGTCCATGGCGGGTTATACCTTTCCAATCCTAAGTAAGGGTGTCGGTCGGCACTTAACTCCGGTTTCTGTAACATGAAGCAACTAAGAGTATTGCTACTCCCCCTGGATGGGATGCAAGTCCATCACTGATGTAGGCTACGAGCAGTCCCTCATTTTTAAGCCCACTCGATCCCTGAGAAAAATGAGGGACTGCTCGTAGTCTAATCACAGGTTACCCTCCAGCATTTTGTCAGGTTGCCCTAATACAGTTCGATGCGGTTAACGTTCCCATTTATTCCTCGCGAAGCGAGGCCGAAGGCCTCGCGTAGCGGGGTTTATATTCTGTCCCCAAAGAGCTCACGCGAAAGCAATTCTCGTGTGGCCTTTACGATCATATTTATTTGTTTGTGGAAATCGTGGTTGACAGTAATGACGTCACACGGCGCGCTCGTGGCCTAATGGCTTAAGGCGCTAACTTTTAAATCTGATCTTCGGGATTGAGGGCGAAAGTTCAAATCCTACATGGTCCTTCTTCTTTTTTTTTTTTTTTTTTCCGGTTCGAATCCAGGCCGTTCTTTTTTTAACCCCTTAATAACATTGACTTCGACGTAATCTTAGTACACGTAAATGTAGAAACAGGAACGGCTGCTGAAGAATAACAATTTTTACTCCAAGTTTGTTTATCGAACGAATTTATATACGGGTCATTTGTGAAAAAAAAACCCGGCTTTATTAAATATGTTATCAACAACAGGAAAAGGAAAGACGACTCAGGAATTTCTCAAAGTACGTTCAACATATGGCTTAGTTTTCATTGTAGACGTGAAGACTTGTGTCTGAAAATAATTCGCCGATCCGATATTGCGAAGAAGATTTTACCTACAAAAGCGAGGCGGTTTCAGATCATTCGGACGGAAAAGTGGGGAAAACTGTAGAAGAGCGCTACAATTTATTACAGATATCGGGAGACGAGCGAACTCCAATCGAAACCAAAATCCGGTGGCATAGCAAAAACACGGCGTTCGTCCGGCGATTCTCAGAAACCTTGCACCGATTCTTGGAAACCTTGCAATTGCAGATCAAATCGCAGGCGTGCCCGTTACTAGGCAACAAAAGCTTCGCGAGGACCTGCGAGTCACGTATTACTAGTACTGTTTATACTCCTGGGTGAAGAGAGGCACCGCGAGTGAAATGTCTTGCCCAACGGCAAATATTTTGGCCATCGCTGAACCCGGACCCGGGCCGCTAGATCCGGAGTCCGGACGCGCTAATAACCATCACCCTGCCGACTGGCCTACCTTTTCTTCCACCATTAGGACAGAGGTACTGGTAATCACTCGCTCTCCCGTATGTTGAGGGGTCTTTGGTAACCGTCTCATTTACGGTTGTGTACTTGACAAACGCGACATCTCCGTAGCCATTTGCCATGCACATGAACGCTCCATCGTAGCCAGAAAATGGTTCGTTGTCGCCACATGTTCCTCCTTTGCCGTAGTCACATGCACCGCACAACTTGTTGGGCCCCTTAGCTGGATTAAATGACTTGGAAAGAGCACCTAGCAGAAACATAATGGCACTTAGTTCTGTTGGCTCGTTTAATTACTTATATTTCTTATTAATATTATTTCTTTCTGGAACTATTTTTTAGCTTGAGCAAATTAAACCGACGCCTCTTTTCGCGCGCTCAATTCTTAATTCCTCCTTTCCTCCAGAAAAATTCCATACTGATGACGTAACTCTATACACGAAAGTAAACTACAAAATCAAACGCGGCGGCCATAGTAGAACCACATGCGCTCATTGGCTGTTATGTGGTGATGTAACGCTTGCGTCACGCCACTTTTCACGCTACACATTGAATGCAGTATACGTCTATAGAGAGTCGGTGTCTGATTGATTGGTTGTCAGGTTTGAGTTTTCGTGGAGGGACCTTGAGATCAAAGTGTGAGTACGAATACGAATTGGAACCAATCTCGTTCCCAGAGTCCTCGTTCCTCCCTAACCTGCCTCTGGCTTGACTTGTGGGGGTTCTGAAATTGAGATTGGCGTGACACTTTCCCTCCCTCCCTCCTCCTCCCCTCCTCCCAAGGCTCGCGAACTCCAATAAAGTCCAGGCCGAATCGGGTTTAAATTGCGAGAGCGTGCAGTTTCTCACCTGGTATACAGCTGCTGGCAAAAAAATTCCCGACAGAGGTAAATGGGTTACAACTTTTATCCATTTTCAACAACTTTTTCATCAACAGGAAGCCAACAGGGATGTTCCAGCCGGCGGTTTTATTGGCTCCAGTATGGCACGACTTTTTTCCTTTGAGAGACGTGATGTCAAAACCTGTGTTGTTCTTTCTAACGACTGCCACAGCATAAAAGCAGCTGGTTCCTTCATCTCCGCCATAGTCTTGCGCTACCACCGGAACAAGGTTGTGGTATTTGCCTAAAAGACAATATGAAGACAAATTAGTGGGGGAGGGAACAGAGGGGGGGGGGGGGGGGGGGTGAACTTTCCGGTTCCCGTCCCTTCAGTAATGTTGTGGTTCCTCGCCTCTTTGTGCTTTCATTACAAAATATACGCAATGTTAAAATTACCATATCAAATATTTTCCTATTTCTCTCGCGGTTCCCGCCACCTTGGAATCCCGCTTCCCGCTTCCCGCTTCCCGCTTCCCGCTTCCCGCTTCCCGCTCCCCGCTCCCCGCTCCCCGCTCCCCGCCCTCTCTTCTCCCGTCCCACTCGGCCCTAGGACCTCTCGTCCCTTTTACTCCCATGTTATTTAAATTTTCGAGAAAATTCACATTCATTTTTCAAACTTTACTATTATATCACTAACCCCGGGCACGAACTAAAACAGAACAAGAAATTGGTTATGTATGACCGTCTTACAAATGCAACGTCATTCATACCCAAACTCAATGATAGTTCTTGAAATTAAAGACCACGTTTCAATACAGTGACTGAAACGCCAGAAAATATTGCTGATAAAGTCATTTACATCAGCCTGACGGAAGGGGGTGGGGTGGCTAAATAGACTGAGGGAGGGGGGGGGGGCTAAATATAGCTTTTACGGTATGCCATAGACAGGAGCCCATCATCCTCTATGATGACCTGAGAAGCGTTGCGTGACAATCCAAGTATAAACGGTTGCGAAGGAAAGAGACTACCATTTATACCTGCAATTAATGTATGTTCACTGTCCAATGAAACAAGGTCAGCCTCGCCTTTCTCGATCTTATCGATGCAGTCAGTGGCGTTTTGGCCAGTTATGCAATCTGCAATAATTTCAAAGTCGGCTCCAGGATAGCCGAACAGTGTCATTAAGCGAGAGCATTTTTCAAGCTCCTTACCAGTTGCGCACCAAGTTATGTTAATAACCGCCGCTGTCCAGGAAAAAAAGAGCAAATCGTAAATTAATGAGAGCTTTATGCATGCGCTACAACTGAGGCATTATGTGCCGCACAGGCATAAGGATGCGTGAGCGCGTGAGTGAGTGAGTGAGTGAGTGAGTGAGTGAGTGAGTGAGTGAGTGAGTGAGTGAGTGAGTGAGTGAGTGAGTGAGTGAGTGAGTGAGTGAGTGAGCGAGCGAGCGAGCGGGCGAGCGCGTGAGTGAGTGAGTGAGTGAGTGAGTGAGGAGTGAGTAATAGTAATAGTATATATATCTTTATTGCGCCTTACTCTCCAAAGGAGGTATTGGTTTAGTTACAATAAAGGTTTGAACATTAACTAATACAAAGTGAGTGAGTGAGTGAGTGAGTGAGTGCGAAATTCGAAAACGCGTAGGCTCTGGGGACGAGATTGCGTGTGTGTCGATGCGTCAGATGATTTCACGCTGTTGCAGGGAACTAGACGAACTACGTACGGGAACTTCACAAACTACACGTGAACTACACGAACTACGCGAACTACATGAACAACTACGCGAACTCATGTACCCAGTGACTACAGGAACTAAAGGATTCGAACTATACGGGAAGTATGGAAACTACGGGAACTACGGGAACTAGGAACTGCAACTGAAGACATACATGTACTTAAACTGTGTGAACTACTTGAACTAACTACGCTAAGTTTATATTTTACGGCGATGGAATAGTCCGGTAGACTTAAGGTTCTATATTTGCGGATCTAGCCGAAACAACAGTTGGTTGTTGGTTATCATGATCATCGGTTTTGTTCGCTGACAATTTTAGCGATATTAAAGCTCCATAAAAATGATTGATTATCATGATATTAGTCATATCGTTCACGAGCTTCAGGGCTCCCTGTAATCTTGCAAGTGATTTGGAAACCTTTCTTTCTTTTCAACAGTTTTTCAGTTTCTGCTCACGCGCAGTTCGCAGACTTTGACTCAACTCTTCCTGATAATTTAATACGGGCTCGGCTTACGGGCAAGTAGTATTGGAGAACTTGTACTTACCAAAAGTGACGTTCACAAATAATAACTGCAGAAGAGCAAGTTTGAACAAATTGCTAGGAATCATCTGAAGCCGGGTGCAAGCGAAGACGCGAAGCGTTCCGTGCGTGTAAGACCTTGAACGAAAGTGAAGGCGGAGTAATAAATTGGTCGCCTAAAGTAATTTTTAAAAATGGTCCTTGGGGACTCGAAAATTGCACATAGATGAAGTCGGGATAAGGTTGATATTTGTTGTCGTGTGCTCATCTTAAACGTCTTTATCTTTTTAATCAGAAATATATATTTAGCAGTGTTACGGAGATATATAAGGTCGTGTAAGAACGTTTTTAGACCGAAACCATTTTGCCCCAAATTTAAAGGAGCTACGTCACGGATGGCGAATCTTGAAACAAAAAATGGCCAATTTTTCAACAGTTCGCCGTTCGCAATCCGTCTCAATCTTCTCCATCCTCAACCATCCTTGTTCCAGTTTGGTTTAATATTAGTATTTGGTGTTTTTCTACCCTAGTAAACTGTTCGTTGGAGGCTTTCTTCAATTTGAAGGTGATTTTGCAGTTCGCAAAAATAACTTAAAATATCGTGACATAGCTCCTTATGCGAGTCACGTATTACTAGCTACAATTAGTTAAAATATGCCATGTCTAGACGAAAGAGCCCACGGATCAGGCTGGATCAAGGCTAGGTATTATAATTTCTAAAGAAACTGTTGTGCTGAGACGGCAAATACGTTCAAGGCTTAGTTAATTATATTATGAACTTAGAGTTGTTCACGTAAATTAAAGGAGCTACGTCACGGATGGCGCATCTTGAAAAAATTGGCCAATTTTTTCAAGTTCGCCGTTCACAATCCGTCTTAATCTTCTCTATCCTCAACCATCCTTGTTCCTGTTCGGTTTCTTATTACCTCTTTGGTGTTTTTCTACCTCAGTAAACTATTATTTTGAGGCTTTCTTCAATTTGAAGGTGTTTTTGCACTTTGCAGAAATGACATAAATTATCGTGACATAGGTCCTATAACAACTGCTGTTATACGATTTAATTAAACACCTCATGTTTCAAGGCGTCAATCCTTCGTCAGATTCAGACCAGAGCTCTGACAAATTTTCAAAATGTTATCCGACAACGCAAGCCGGCTACTCAGTAACTTTAACGAAGTAAGTCCACGGTTAGTGATAAGCTAGTGTAAAGCTTATATGATCTCTTTGTCTTTTGTTCGTCTCATTACGGATTACCTTATATTCGCTCGTGTCACTCGTGTATTGTAGCTTACTCACGCAACCACTTATATTCTATGTACGAGCGTTTCATTCAAATGCCACGGTTAGACTGTTCACGGCCTCTCTAATTTCTCGATACTAAGAGAGCGAGCGTGAGGGGTGGGGCTCGCTTTTTTGGAGAGAGGGCAATCTCGTTCCCAGGGTCTCTCTTACCCCGCCCCCTAGAGCGAGAGAGAAGGGGGCGACAGGGCTGAATAACGTCTGCGCATGCCCCAAGCGCTTGCCAGGAAACCGTAGCAACAACAAAAAGTAAAATGGCAGGATTTTCAAAATACGAAACACTGCAAACTTTCGGAAAATCTTCGCTATTAACTTTGAAGTGTTCAAATTATTATTTGCGAAAGTAGGAAAAGGAAATATTTCCGTTTTGGTGCGGAAATAAATACATTTATCTCTCTGCCGTCGTGTTTCAAAATGACGAAGGAACCACACATCAACACGTTCGCGCCAAATTTGCTATTGCTGTCATGACAACTCAAGCGGCTAAAGTATCAAATATTGAACTGTGCGGAACTGGCCCACCCAGACGTTATTAGCTATCAGTTATGGGCTATTTTACCCCCTCAACGCATGGAATAATTTACAACAAATTTGCTAGAAAAACACAAGTGTATTTATTATTTTCCCAGCATAGTTTGTGCTACAATTCAGTTTAATTATAGAATCCCAATTTAGCTATAGCGCTCGCCCCAAAATTGAAAATTGCACTTTAATTTTCTACTTTCTTTTTACAAAAAAAAATATATAGTGGATCGTAATTCGGTGAAATATCTGTTCGGAAGACCTAATCGTCTCAGATATTCGGAGTAAAATGTGATCAGCAATGTCACATCGAACTTTTGCTGAACATGGGAAAATTAATGCTTGTTGTTTTCGGAGATATAGAATGGTACTAATAAGATTTCGCTCCCTATAAAATTCTGCTATTTATATATTTAGCTAAAGAATCCGAACAGATCAAACTGTGTTAGTTTACACAAAAACTGATCCTTTTGAAAGACCCTAAACAATACCGCAGAATAGAAAAACAACATTTCCAAGACAGTAAAGTTTCTCAGCACATCTTCATCCCTCAAATCAGAGTATATAGGTAATCGCATGGGGCCGAGTAAAATTAAGGATTAATATCACGCCGACGGTTTTCAGAAATTTGCAGAAATACGCGCGGACGATGGCAATTCGTTGCAGGACGCGCCTCGTTGGCTATGAGTTAATGTACGACTCGATTTCGTGGAATAATTGTTAAAGGTATCTCAAGTTTGCAGACTGGTACAACTATATATTTCATTAATTAAGTTTGACATCAGTGAAATTGTTTGACATCTGATTCCTAAACCGAATTTGGCACCACTGGTTAATACCAACTATGGTATATTACAAAACCTGAGCGCGCATGCCGACCTAAAGTCGTCAAACATCCTCTCAACTGCCCTTCGGAAACTTGGCATTCTGAATGTGTACAATACTGGATTGACAGCAGAGTTAAGCAGGCCAAGAAAGAGAGTTCCTCGACAGATGTGCTCACTGATGGGCGTGCCGCTATACTTGATAGTTTCTGTGACAACAGAGGGGAGCCAGCACAATGCAAACGTGCCAAAAAATAGAAAGATGGCTTTGGCCACCTTCTGCTCTCGTTTGCGAGCTGTAATAAATGCCTGGTCAGGTTGTACCAGCGTTCTATGAATTCCTTGCGCGAGAATTGCCTTGTTGAATTTTCGGATGATTATAAACATGCGAATATACAAAATGAACATTAAAACAACAAGAAAAATCCAATACCGGCAAAACGAACAAATTATACACCTTCAGCTCGAATGAATTATTCCAAAAGGGAATTATCAGTGAGCTTATAGCTAATGCAGTAAGCCATATTAGAAAAATGTAGATCTTCACAGCTACACTGTTAAAAAGCGTTCCTCTCTGTAGAGGCTTTTCTAAGACAATGTACCTCTCAATAGTCAGAAACAGCACTGTTAGGCACGAAGCTTCAACTGCCAACGCGAGTAACACATTTGCTGCAATGGTATAGTTCCCTCGATTTTCTTTCACCCAATGCTGAAGGGCCCAAATAGGCTCGGTTATAAGGCCCGTTATCAGGTCAGCTACAGCGAGGTTCACCACGAAGTAGTTGGAAATGGTCCGTAGCTCTCTGCATGGGTCCTTGTACACAGCTACGATCACTAGAAGGTTCCCTACTGAAGTTATTACGGCAAGCGCAATAGCAAGGGCCATTTCTGTAGTCGTGATTTTCTCAGGCAAAAAGGGATGGCTTTCGTCGTGTTCTGTCATCTTGCGATAACTGTGATCTCAATCGAGACAATCAATTACGCTGATCCTGTAACAAAAGATAAAAGATACAAGTTTAGTAGCCCAGTGGTAGAGCGTCCGACCGGTGTGCAAAAGGTCAGTAGGTTCGACTCCTGTTGGGAGAACTCGTAATTATTTTGCCGAGTACAGCCAACTCTCTCGTAAGCGACCACCCTTGGTGCATGAAGAAGAGAGTTTTTGACTGAAAAACAAAACGGTTACAGTTGAAGGACTTGAAGCTCTCCAGTTTGCGACCGCTCTCCTTAAAGCGACCAAGCTCTAGTTACGACCACCATTGTGAAAACCCGTTTGAATTGTCACTCAAACTCTAATTAAAAGCTCTAATAAGCGACCGCTCCCGGCATCCGTTAGCGACCGCGGCCACTTTTGGGAAATACTAACTGGTCGTTTCCTTTGTTTTTAAGCTCTCGTAAGCGACCATTTGTTGTGCTACACATTTATGAGACATTACCGTTATTTCAGCTCCTGATTATTTGTACATTGGCTTTCGTACAAAAGTGGCCAGCCTCTATTGTTTCAGCGCGTGGTCACGAACGACAGCCCATTATCGTAAGCGACCAGCTCTAGTTACGACCACTTTTTTAAATTATCTAATTTTAGGTAGGTGTCGCCTATTAGTAGAGGGCTTTCCCTCAGTTAAAACACTTACTGACACATTAATAAAGTTTTTGATTGATTTTGATTGATTGACTTTTTCGAATTCCCGAGGTGGTCGCTTATGAGAGCTTCAACTGTATTTACAAAGTGGTCGCTTATGGGAGGTGGTCGCTTACGAGAAGTGGTCGCTTACAACAAGTGGTCGCTAGGAGAGAGTTGACTGTAGTTTGTGTCACTGACTGAATAATATATTTCTTATTGTGTTTCTACCCCAAGCTTAAAGGGAAACAAGGTCTAGAAAAATTTTACTTTAAATGAAAGTCCATGTGCTCAGGATTTCGAAAATAATATTCGTTTAGCTTCTGGCCGCCTTGAATTTTTTGTACAGCACTTCGAAATCACCCCTTTTGACACTCGCCCGCCGCCATCTTGGAAGTTACGAATGGAATCGAGGCTATTACGTAGAATTAGTCAAGGACATGTGTGGCGTGACAGGCTCGTACAACAAACAAACTCGCATTTGGCGATCGACGCGAAATAAGATTTATGTGAGAAATAATAAAGTATGGTCCTGCACTGTTCACTGTCTTGCCGTTGGCTGTTATAATACCTGCAGAAACACGAAAGGGATTTTAATAGGGGTAAAGCTTCCTGACGATGTAGAACGTACATGGCGTGAGGGAAATTTACCGAACCCTGACAGGCAACGACTGTTTTGTGTACTCAGTACCGCCGATGAGCGAGATCTTCAGGTACATGTATATATTTTTTTTCAATTATATTTGCTCCTTCATGAAAATAGTGTTCCGTACCGTTTCAAGATTAAAGAAAAATCGACGCCTATCGAAACCAACAACTTTCGCATTGACCCACAGTACTGTTAGTATCAACATTTACACAGTGCCGTGCCCGTGAGTCGAGATTCTATTGTATACCCAAGCTTGGAGAATTCATCCACTACAAAACCAAAACATTATTTAGAATCGCTTCGCATTTCTGAACAAAGATCGCCTTTTCTTAGAAGAGTTGAATGAGCGACTGACGGGTATCTAGTTTTTGAAAACACTTCCGGCTGCGGGTGACACTGCGTACTGTAGCTGTTTTGTTTGTCAAATATAATTATTTTATTTTCCTTTTAAAATTCGCATATAACTTTGGAGTTATTTAAAACACCGAAGACCCTGAAACTATTCTTTCAATAAAAATATACCATCATTTCTTTCCAACTTTTGAATGGTTTCTAAGCTAGGTTCGAAGACTGAAAAATATATCAATTAATTAAATTAGCGCGCATAAATACACAGCACTATTTTACCAGTTTATTAAAATATGTCATCATGAAAAATCCCCAGTATAAACGTTGCAAATGTCTTCAAACGTTTTTATACCAACGAAGCGAAGAGCCACTATCATGTATTTTATGCACTCGAATTGCGTGCAAAAATGTAATCTAATTACACAATTGTTTATCATATTCAAAAGTAGATTATTCCGAAAATAAAAACTTTTCAATGAAACTAGTAGCATGTTCGTCAATAAAACCTAATCTCGCTTGAATCAAAGATTAAATCAGAACCTCATTTAGTTTCAGCGATTGCTTGCAGGCTGGCCTGCGAATACCAAATTATAAACCCGTGCTCGTTATATAAAGGATTCCTAATATTCTTACTAACTCCAAGTGTTTTTTATTGATGGGCAAGAAAAATACAAGAACAACAACAGCAATAACAATCGACATTATATCACCTTAATTTGCTTCACAACGAACTACATAGTTAATTGTCTTTTATGGGGATTTTCCAGTCGATCGCTGCGTACTTGGTTAAGGCCGATGACTGCGGTTCTGAAAAAGTCGGCTTGTAAACACACCGGTCTAAACGACTCGTGATCTGTATAAATGCATTTAAGCGGCGTTCCTGGAAATGGATGGAAATATTTCTCTATTTAATTAGCTTCTATTCATGTGCGTTTGTAATTGTGAACGGATATACAAACTGTTGCGTGCATTTTCTGCAGCTTTCTGTAAAGTTATTTCAGTCTGAATAAGCTGTTCTTTTAATAGTTTCAGATCCAGTCAGTTATCCAGAACATCCATCACCTAATAGCATATACTTTCTTGTTCCATGGCCGGTGGCACAACTTGACAATACTGCATGTACATCACTCACGATTTCCATTGAAGGCGCGACTGGCGATCAGCTCTTCGGGTTTAGCTGTTTCTGGTTCAGTCTTGGGCAATAACAAGGTCAACGTCTTCCTCTAAGGAAGAGCCGTGTTGTGGCTCGAACATATTATGTAAAACGGGCGTATGGCCACATCTGAATACAGTCTGAATCTATCTGTAGCTCGAGAAATGACTTGTTATCACTTTCTCTTCTTCCAATCCGACTTCCGGTGCGCTCCTTGACTAATTCTACGTCATAGCCTCGATTCCATTCGTAACTTCCAAGATGGCGGAGGGCTAGTGTCAAAAGGGTGATTTCGAAGTGCTGTACAAAAAATTCAAGGCGGCCAGAAGCTAAACGAATATTATTTTCGAAATCCTGAGCACATGGACTTTCATTTGAGGTAAAATTTTTCTAGACCCTTGTTTCCCTTTAAAGATGATTTCCAGTCCGTACTGCGCAAGCTCAGGGTTTATTTACATTTTTGATTTGAATTTGTGATGCGTTACACTTTGGTGATAGCGAAGTTGTTATGAAGTTTTTGAGTCCGCCATTACGTGTCGTTGAGTTACTGAATGCTCGATGAGCTGAAACGTCGGTTTGGGATAACGCAGAAGTTCTTCTACTCTTTATTATTGTTTGGCAAGGATATCTGGCGTTAAAAATGAAGAAAAATGTAAGTTTGTACAACACACTATTTTCGCTAGTATTTACATTCCTTCGTATGCGACTCATAAACATAGCAGGCGGAGATTGCGCAGTACGGACTGTAATCATCTTTAAGGTAGAGGAGTCTGAACTTCCTGATCGAATGTTCCGAGAATTTCCAAATTTTAATTCTGTCGGTTCCAGACCTCGCACAGCCGACCGCTTATTTTAAAAGAATCAAAATGGACACCACACGATCGCGTCGGTAATATTCAAATTTGATGCGAGAGCCCACCGCGTTTCCGCCATCTCCCAAATGCATTTTGGGGCGTTTTCATCCCGTTCAGTCTTTCGGTCCGATCCCTTTCCATTTTTCCGGGTTACCCTCACCCCTGTCACGCTCCGCGAAAACGTTACCTGTTTCAATAATAAAGACTTGCACTGTTCAGAGACCCTTTGTTTTGAAGTAGCCTCGATGAAAAAAGAGACGAGAAGGTGCCTCTCACTGAATACTTCCACTTTTCAACTTCTTCCTCGTCACGCAATCTTTTAGGAAAGACTGCGTGACGAGTGAAAAACAGCCCGAGGCTAAACTGAGACGATGTTATTTTTTCGCATTTTAATTCAGTTAACTAATGAAATATTCGACTCATTGAAATATAGTCGATCTATTGGTCATTTAAGCAGGCCCGATTGAAATCAATTCAGCATATGGTCAGAGATCGATTTCGAAAGAAACAGCTGTGTCAACGGCAAACAAGCACAACATGCCTGACGCAGTCGGACAGTTATCCATCTCGCCTTGTGAATATTAAACCAAATGTAGTGAATCCATGCTTTTCCAGAATTACGCTCCATAATATTGAAATTCAAGGAATACTAGGCTCGATTTTCGCCGCTCTCTTCGAGTCCGGTCTTCGTTCCTCCCCGAGAATACAAGAGCAAATTATATTACGTTAGGTGTCTTACGGTGATAGCTACCGGTCAGATAATATACCCAACACAGTTGCGTCACTGGAATTCGGTCATTTAGTAACTCAATTAAAGGTATTAAACGGTGGCAGAATGTCAAAATATTAACATTTACTTGCCTGAGCAGTTAAGGCATCGGCTTGGTTCTTCTGTAAAAGGAACCGAACTCCAAACAACCGCCATCGAAATTTTAGTTCGTCGTACAGTACTCTACTGATCAAAGCGGATCTGCAGCTCTTTTTAACAATCGCATAAATGATTGACTATTCGAAGTAGCTTCGTAGCTATAGGTAGCAGTAATATTATAAGCACACCAACGAGTAGAACATGATAAGCAAACGAGAGCCTCTTCTAGAAACATCTACTGATCGTTGGAATGAGTGCGTGACAACAGTGAGTGGCGTCTTGTCTTGCAGCGGTGATCGCGTGATCGCGCAGATCGGCATGCAGCTAGCAGAAGATAATTCGTTAATTTATTTCGTTTCTGATGTGACACGAGACTCAAATAACGCGGCAAATTTTTAAGATATCTGTTGAGATAAATCAGCTACGAATTTCAAAGCGGTATTGATTGCAAATAACGAAGACTCAACTTATTTTGCATTCAAGGGCTGAGTGATAAGTGAATATTATATCGCGTGACATTTTACGGGCTAATTTCCGGTCTGAATTTCTGGGAAACAGTAACCACACTAACAGCAGGTTTTAACATTTTGTTTGGGTAATATTATCCTTCCGCTTCGTTCACGCCTCTCGTTGTCTCTTTATTGGCACAAGGTGTTGTAAATGAGTTAAAAAGGGACAGTCCCCATAGCCTCCTACGCAGTGACGAGCCCAAATAAGGAGGCTACACCCCAATTCATGTTCCAATTTTGTTTGTAATTCCAGGTAATTCCTAATTGTTCAGTTGCCGAGATCTATTTATGCCACTGGATCTGTCGGATAGAAATGTTAAAGGGTCAAAGTAGAAAACCGCTGCACGCACTGAACACTAATGAGACGGTAATAACATGAAAAACATTATTTCTAACGTTTCCTTTTTGTTTTAAACCTGTAGAATAGAAGTAAGCTTTTAGCCAATTAATTTTTTTGCAGAATCATACAACAGCTGGTGAAAAAAAAAACATGGAAAAATGTAATTCGGGGCACAGCAAATACCGTCACGTCCGAAATAAAAACTTGTAGATTTCTTTTCCACGATATTCAAATTTTAATTAATACCCAGACTACCATTCTGTTGGCTGCGCACATGTTTACATGTTATATAATACGGACCCGGCGTGGTTTAGTCCACTAGCTGAATGGTTGGTAAACTAATTAAAAAAAGATGTCGATACAAAGTTCATTGGTATCGTTAAAATTAGTACATGTTCGTCCAGGGCGGAAACTTCTCGTGATCAGTTATATCGCGTGTACGTGACATTTCGATCATGTTCAAGGTCTTTCAAGGGTTTGATTTCCGGTCTGGTTTTCTGGAAAACAGGAACTACTACAGGCTTTTAAAATCCTTATATAGATATTTCAAAAAATATATTTTACTGACGAAAGAACAGCAGCTGGAACAGTTCTCCTTGATCACAGAGGCATCGCTGGCTGCAAAATTTATCATCCGAAGATGGATTTTGAAGGTAAGTATCCGTCTTCAATTGTAATAGATAATAATGATAATTGTTGACTTAACGTATCTGATCAATGCCATTGCTGCATTTTGAACCATTTAAATTGCAAAAGATCAGTGCCTTCTACGTGTCACATGTAGAGACTCATGCAGAGGCGATTGTTTACGATTATTTGCCTGCGATCAGGCGCTCTTCAGCTTTTCCGAGCGAAAGTCGGCGGTTAGCGGGAGGGCCTGATCGCAGGAGTTAATTATTATATATACATACACACTATCCAGTGGCGGACTCCCACATAAAGTTAAAAAATTTTCGAGCCCTCACCTTATAAACAGGCCTGGATCCACCACTGCTATCTTGACTTCATTTATATGGAGGCTTCTTTTCCAAGTAGCGTAACACTAAGTCAATAACTCAAAGTTCAAGCGGAAGTGATTTGTACAAATTACATGTAATAGCGTGACAATAGCGTGACGTTTCTAGGACGATAGTTATACGCATCCGATAAACAATTAGATTATGAGCTCGAGATTTCTATGATGTGATATTACAGAAATCTAATAGTTTTAGTAAAAATCATAACAATTGTCTAGTAATAACTCTAAATCCTCCTCCGACACTTTCATGGATGATAGTATACAAGAGACTATGATCTGAGAGAACACATCCCCCATACATGGGCCTCTTCCAATGATAATCTTTTTCAATCTAATTTTAGCGCGTGGTCATACTGCGCGGCTATTTTAAAGAAGACACCTGATTGGTCAGTTGTAATGACGTAATGAAATTTAAGATTTGGCGGCTTTTGCTGTTCAGATGTGACAAAATGGCCTCTGTAGAAGGTATCACCAAGTCCTCTCTTGGTATCACGGCTATCACTTTCGTCGATGAATCGCGAACTTTTGATTATGAAAAGAGTGAGAAAAGTTCCCGTCGACGAAGAGGAAAATGGTCGTGGTTTTATATAGCTGGATCCAATGAAAGTGATGTCGAATCAACAGAAAGCCTAGGCTCGATTACCAGCCGCTGTTCGGGAAAATGAGGCCACGCTCATCCCCGAAGGCACGGCTGGACTCGTGAGCTTGGCATTGTTAATTTCCACCAATGAGAAACGTGCCTGCACGAATCGAGCAGGCATAAATTATCTTCCACGGATGCAAAGTAGTTGTTTGGGCTGGCGTTCGATCGTCTTCAAGAGACATTTAACCTCGAAACTCTCGAAGATATATGCAATAGGAATCGTTAATGTCAATTAATGGGCATGATGTCTTTGTAATTCAACCGACAGGATGGATTTTTCATCCGCACCAAGGAAATACATCACGGAAAGTTCGCGCTAAGCCGGGGAGCGAAGCCACTACAACCGCACAAGGCAACTAATGAGATCCATTTGGACATTCGACATGTACTATACAATACATAAAACAGTCGGTAAACTTGTGTGATGAATTTTATCTGGGATTTGATGTAAAATCGTGTGGTGCCAGAACGCGACGTCTCTGGCGAAATTGCATCAAAACATTGTTTCTTGTCACGGACTGGTCATGTTACATCTTGTAATATTTTTCATCCCGGGTTTTCAGTCATATAGCTTCACAATAAAGGCGAGAAATCAACATCCTTCGCGGAATATTTCTGATCAGATCCTTTTCTTTCGAAAATATAAGAGATAATAGAAAATAAATGAATGTCACGAGCCGGAGTAGCGTTACATAAATTAATTTTTTGATTACGTCACAGACACGGCTGTTCGCCCACGCGTCCAGCCGTTCTTCTCGGGGAGGAACGAAGACCGGACTCGAGAGAGCGGCGGAAATCGAGCCTACAGAAAGCCGGGATGCGAGCGCTTCTGAGGAAGATGTTGAAAAGTCGAGCTTCGAAAGCGTAAAAAAGGTGACAGGCCTACACGACTCCCACAGTTCGTGACATTAGTATATTTGCCGTTCTGTTTTAAACGGGCAGTATATGTTTAATTCGAGGAGGATTTTCCTGTAGAGCCTTCGAATATGTACATTCTAGCAAATTGTTTACAAGAGGTCATGAGTTTGACACCTCCGTATTAAATTTGCGTTGCTCATTACTAAGGTTTGTTTCGGCTCATTTCTATCGCAAGATATGTTTTTGTATCTCTTAATGTTCTCTCTGGAAGGACTAGATATCAAATATTCCGTGTAGGATGTCGCTTTCTTGCATTTCTAGCGCCGGGCCCGGCATTTGAATTGATAATTATAAAAGCTGTTGCAAGATGAGTCGTTTGGAATAACGGATATCATTATTTGTCCTGATCCAGAGACTACTAGAGCTTCTACGAAGCTACAATAATTTGTTTAGAGAGATGCAGTATGATCTCTCCTGATCTCTTGCATCAATTTGACCGCCGAGCCTGAGCTCGATGTATCCTCCTTTGTTCGTTGTGTGACCTTCTAGCACCACACGATAGAAATATAAATATCTCACGCAAGTCGACTGTTTTGCGTTTTGTATAGGTAGTTTCTTCTAGTTTTCTGAGCACTCTATGTTTTAGTTGGAGCGTGGAGTTATGTAGATTGGAACGCACATGCTCTTCTCGCAAACCCCTCTTAAAATGGAATTGATGCTATGAGTGCGTCGGAATATTTTTGCTCTCCCATGAGATGTTTGACGAGTGCTGGCGCAGGTCGACTGTTTTGCGTGTAGCATATGCCACTATTTGGTGTTGTTCAGGCAGGCAGCATTGGAAGGCTTGTGTTTTGAACTGGGAGAGAAAAAGGAGGAATTGACAGCTTATACTAAAAAGAAGCTAGAAGCTGCTGGGGATATTAATTTCTTCAGGACGCGAGGATTATTAATCAATGGTATATTGTGACAGGCCTAGCACGACTCCTACAGTTCGTGGCATTAAATTCGCCGTTCTCTATTGCGTAGTTTGCTTCAAGTGTGTTTCTAACGGGCAGTATATGTTAAATTATGAGGAGGATTCTCAAGTAGAATAGAGCCTTCGACTGTGTTTTCTAGCAAATATTATAAGAGGTAATCTTTGTTTTCCTGTCGGGCTTTCGCGCACCCTGTAGAGCTAGACTTGACCTCTGTACATGTAATCTGCCGTGTTTTGCTAATTAAGTTTCGCTTTGCTCATCTCTCTTGCAAGACAAGATTATGTTCTCTTAATTTTCTCTCTGGATAGACTGAATATGAAATAGTCCGTGTAAGACGTTGATTTCTTGCATTTATTGTCTTGCTGGGCCCAGCATGTTTGATTAAAATCTGTTGCAATATTTCGTTGTTGATCTGATCACGGATATCATATTCTTGTCAGTCTAATTTCGTCAGATATTACTGTAGCTTGCAAGAAGCTATTTCATTTCGAGAAGAGAGACATTCTTTGTATGAGGCTAGCTAGGGCTCATTTCTTCACTTGCATAAATTCAATCGAGCGTTATGTCTTTTATCTGAGCTCGATATTCCCGTTCTTACGCCAGTCTTTCGACTGTTTCGCGTATTGCATTTGCCACTATATGGTTTTGTTCAGGCAAGACCACGGTTTCGATCCTCCATTTGAGTCGTACAAGAAGATGCAGATGTAATACCTAATGAATAAAGATGAGAATTCCGTCATAAATTAATTTAACCTTGTACATGGTGAGTTTTAAATTGCAAATCGAAGATTTACTTACCTTCAATGTTTTTATTCCCACACGGAACTTCTCCATTCTCTTTGAGGATCACGGGTTCTAAACAAAAATGTAATGTGTGTCAAGGCTTCGTTTTATAGCTTGTAGATTTCAACCCAGCTCAAAATCGTACAGCGAAAGCTTATAAGCTCAGAACAAAAAAGCTCACCTTCGCTTTCACGTTCTTGTCTCTGTTCCTTTATACTCGAGGATTCCTCGCTGCTTTCAGTTCCTTTTCTTTTCAGGAAATGACGAAGCTTTTCTCGAATGCTCATTGCGCTCGGGATGACAAAACACACTGAGAAACGCGATCACATCTTTAAATTTCGAATTACGATTTCAGATATAAATGGCAGCGCGCGCGACGGCGAGAAAAATCTTCGCAATGACATCTGATCTGCTGATCATGGCCGCGCGACCATGGGGACGAGAACTAAAATAACTTTCACAGCATGGCGGGAATCTTAAAATAGATTGAAAAAGACTATCATGGGGCATGGGGATGTGTTCTCTTGTAGTATACGAGTAGCTCAGCCAATCAGATTGTCTCATTTGCATTAGTATACTAGTAGATTTTTACTAATTAACAATTAGATTATGAGCTCGAGATTTTTATGATGTGATAGTTGATGAGGCCGTAGTCCGAATCAACTATCACATCATATATAATGAGATCGAATAATCTAATTGTTTTAGTAAAAATCATAACAATTGTCTTGTATTAACTCTAAATCTCTAAATCTTCTTCCAAAACTTCTGAGAAACGAGAAGAAACCGCAATTTTTTAGACGACCTCCAGCCACTGCACACTAATGGCTGATAGTGTATGAGTAGCTCAGCCAATCAGATTGTCTCATTTGCATTAGTATACGAGTAGATTTTTATTAATACATTTTATAAATTTCACATTTACGAATATTTTCTAGCAATTTTTCGCTGACGTCATAGGCTATGCCGTTCACACTTGGTGCCTGAGCACTAGTGCCTGGCACCGGTACAAAATGGTTTTGTGTTCACACACTGGGTACCCAAGATATCGACATGTTGCCCGTGCCGGAATTCTGGCGTGGGTACTTGAAAAATTGTGTGTTCACATTAGTGCCCAGCGAGAATCGTACTCGGGCACCAAGTGTGAACATAGCCTTACTCTTCAGGCACGCCATAGTTAATGGAGGGAAATGGTTATGAAGCCCGGCAAACTTCAAGGGAGCAAACAAAGAGGCCAATATTTATGTTGGAAGGTCCATGACCGTGCACATCTTTTGTTTTGCGCTCATACACAGCTATGCATGAATTACGTAATCGCAACGTTTCTATTGGTTAGTTGCTTTAACTCATGTAACCACCTATTGTATTTTGTCAGGTTTTGTGCACGGTCAACCCCCAAAATAGCGAACAAAAACATATAACAAAGAACTTTGCTGGGCTTCATAACCATTTCCCTCTATTAACTATGGGCACGCCAAGACATAAATATTCAAACTTTATATTCAGTTTTTGTTGTTTGATTTTCCAGCTCAAGTTCCCTCATCTCAAACAGCAGCAGTCCTTTTGACGCTTTCTGTGCTGACAGTGGTCTTAAACTCCTTGGTAATAATAACAATCTGCAAAGATCCATTCAAAGAGCTGAAAGGAGCCGCTAACTGCCTGATATTAAACCTGGCTGTTTGTGACCTGTTAGTGGGTATTCCGGCTGAGTTCCTGTTCGGTCTTCTGCATTGGTTTCCCCACCATTACAATACCTTTATTGCCGTAGCGCACACGGCAATGTGTTTTACTTGTTATGCTTCGGCTCTCACAATCCTTGGTCTTGCGGTTGAACGGTTAATAGTAATCTCATCGCCGTTAAGGAGTACAGATTACTTGACGTCCACATATCTGTCACTTGGAATTCTGACCATCTGGATCTTCGCTGGACTGCTGGCATTTCTTCCCATCCTTGGGTGGGATTCAGAAAGTTACAGATTCTTCATAGCTGATGCTTTCGGTCTTCCCATAATCATCTTAATATTCTGCTGTTACACAAGGATCTACTTCCTGGTGAGGAAAGGCTTGTATCGAGATTTTACGACAGAAGAGAGGCGCACCGAGCAATTAAGTCTACTGACAGAAAGCCCTCAAAATATAGAAAAGCGAAAGAGAAGAGAAAGGAGTGTGGCGTTTTCTGTGTTCATCCTAGTTGGGTTATTTGCTGTGTGCTGGATTCCATCAATCGTGCTGGAAAACATAAACGAATTCTGCGGAAACTGTGTTCGTGATAAATTGCATTATGTATTACAGGCTTCAATATCTCTGCATCCACTGGCCAATCCCATAGCTTATTCGCTGCGCACGGCGAAGTTTCGACGGGCACTTTGGAGAATCTGCACGTATAGCGCTAAAAGTGAGTCGCCAAGACAAGAAGTTGTCTAAATAAATTAATATAAAAAAATCAATTCAGCCACAAATATAACTAGTAACTTCAGAGTATCAAGTCCATACACAATTTTCCTTTTTTTTTTTTCGCTCTCCGTGCATATGTTGATAAAAAATAAAAATACAATAAAATCACATGTTTTGAAACTCGGAAATTTATTATATCATTGGAAAGTATGGCAAATATGTTACTTTGTCTTAATCAAATCGAGTTCACAATACGAAACGAGTTAACATAACGATAACTGAAAAAGTGTACTTGTACTGCTTAAAATGTATCACTACGGTAATACATGTATGAACTAGACAAATGATGAAATATACAAAATATATCCATAACCATATCATTGTTAGTAATAATAGTGATATTTTACTGAAAATACACATGTACAGGAGCATATCATATGCTCCTGACATGTACCATGCTTTGTAATCTAAGAATGTATTAAGAATATTTTCAGCCTAAAATCGGCAGAAAAATAAGAATATTCAGCCTGGGCATGGAAATGTATATTCTTACCAAACAAGAACCCCTGAAGGGATTACAAGCGGCCGATTTCCGGGGGGGGGGGGACTCCCTTATTTTCGCTATATAGGAACGTGCAGCTGGACAGGGTATGGTTTTTGAGCATTTTGGTCTGGAACAGGGTATACCAAAAGGCATTTTTGGGTATCAGGGTATCAGTTTCCCAGGAGTTGGCACGAAGATCGGTAATTGATACTCTGCATAGGATAGATGAAGTTGTCAGACGAAAGGAAACGCGTAGGAGTGTTAAAAAAGCTTTACAACTACAACTCGCAGTGCTGCTTAGTAGTTTAGCCTTTTGGGTTAGAAAGAAAATCGTTAAGAATCGTCCGGAATAGGGTATCTTTTTTCAACATTTAGGGCCTGTTTACATGGAGGGAGTGTGACCCGGTTACCCGGGTCACCCTCCCTCCATGTAAACAGGCCCTTAGTCTGGAACAGGTTCGCAAAATTAGGGTTGTTATAGCCCAGCGGCACACCCCTACCCAAATTTTTTGGGAGAACCTCCCCGGGCCAATTTCACCTTGAGGGGAGAAAGAACAATGCACCCCTCCACCCCTCGGTCAGTTTACTCTGAGGTTCTCCCGCCAAATCTAAGAGTCAACTTCGAACCTGCGTGACGAAAAACGTGACTGGGTGATGCAATATTTTGGCTAACGTAAGTTTGAGCTTAGGTCAAGTTTATTGTGTAGAAAATTTTAGCTAATGTCAATTGCATCATAATCAACAAGGGCACAGATGTGTTTTCGCTCAACGTGAAAATAAATTGTGAATGACATATATGCTGTGACAGAACAGAAATTATCTACCGCAAGTATTTGAATTATTCATCTCTTGTAGGAAAAGACGATTAATAAGCTTATTCCTGACTTCATAGGTTAACTTTAAGATGTTCAGCTTCACAGATTAGTATTAAAAATAATCACTTTTCTTATGCACACATTTTTGATTTCTAGACAGAAAGTATTTGAATTATTCATCTCTTGTAGGAAAAGTGTGAATGTTAAAACCTTTCACGACAAACGATTAATAAGCTTATTCCAGACTTCATAGGTTAAGGGCCCGGCCGCACTAGGCGAATTTTGTTTGTTTTGCAAAAATATCTGTCATCAGTTCCGTTTCACAAGTGCGAACGGCGATTTTTTTTCCTACCAAAATTTTGTCAAGCCTTACCAAACTTCAAAGGCGCCGTCGTCCTGCCCCAGAGCAGGACAAAATTTTGTCAAGCGTCAAAACTGACAGATTCGTCAATTCACACACATTAATCTCAAGGTTACAGCGATGATTATTCGCTTGCCTCGGTCCGTGCAACTAGTACCGATCCCAAATTTTACCTGCTAGCAGCAACTAGTGATGTTTGAGTAGCACAATTTGCTTCAGTGAACAGTGCACGGTCCGATCGGGTACAAGTATTGCGCTAAAAAGTGACAATCGGGAAAAGCGGAAAGAAACATGCAAGTCGTTTACAATTTCAGTCCGAGAAGAAGAAATATCTAGTTAATCAGTTTGTGTATCATACCACGAAGGCACGAGAGTAAAAACTTTAGAAAGTACTGGTTTTAAAAGATTGTCGAGGAGTTGAATGCAAAATTTCACAGCAACAACAGAGGTTTTCGGTTTCTACGTGATTGATATGTTGTGGTTCACGAATAATTTGTCATGATTTTTGGTTTTCAAGTGCGTACGCGTTTATCAAAATGAAAATTTGGCGGAGACAAAATTTGTAGTATATTTTGGTAGCGCCAAACAAATTTTGTCAGCCTAGTGCGGCCGGGGCCTAACTTTAAGATTACTGTGTAGAAACTGAAATATATATCTAAATGCCATCAACTAATGACAAATAGTCATTTGAAAACATACCTTAATTTATCTTAATACCACTAATCCAAGGACACTAATCACGTTTACAAAAACATTTACCACGGGGTATCGTAACTGCGATCAGGAAGAGAAATCCCAATGCGGATTGCTTCATGCTCATAGCACAATACCTCTATTGCATCATCTTTACATGACCAGAGATTGCGTCATGTCAACCGTGGGATCGAATAACGAGAAAAGGTCACACAACAAAATTTAGCACATTTTGCAACAACACTGCTGTTCACTGCGGTGGGACATTTGTCTTTGCTTTTTCCAATGCGATTACTGTAATAAACTAAATACATCTACGCACTTACACGACACTACAGAAAGAATGTGGAAGAGAAATTCTCTACTGGCTAATTTTAGACCGAGATGCGATAACATCATGTCAACCGTGAAGAGGACTAAGGCTAGCGACATGAAAAAAAAGTGCATTTCTTGAAGCGGCTCGATGCCCATGATGCATCGGCCGCTTAAAAAACAGAGTGTAAGCCCTCGATCTGGATGTTGTCAGTTGATGGCATTTGTTTTTCTTTTGATGCATGACGCGTATTGAACTTTGAACAATCGGATATTTAAGTGATCTATAATTATACGTAGGAGAGTTGTTGATCCAGTGTTTTTGCGAGTCGTGGGACAATGTGTATGCGTATTAAATCTGTCGTGACCAGTTGTATTGCGTGACATTTATTTACTTTTTTCACCGTAGTATTACAGCTCAGTTGTGTTCATGACGCACATTAGGCATGTCATCTGAACTTTGAACAATCAGACAGATAAAGATGATTTACAGTCCGTACTGCGCAATCTCCACCTGCAATGTTTACATTCTCATACGAAGGAATGTTTACTAGCCAAAATAAAAATTCCGGGACAAACTTACCTTTTTCTTCGTTATTTATGCCAGATATCCTTGCCAAACAATAATAGCGAGTAGAAGAGCCTCGACGTCATCCCAAACCGACGTTTCATCTCATCGCACACAGACTAGCGGCAAGCAAAACAGCAGAAGCATGCGCACTCATTTTGCCGCTGTGTCCCCATAGCCGACACAGCGGCAAAATGAGTGCGCGCGCGCCAACCTGCTCACCCATTTCCATACAAATATAATGACGGCAATTCAAAATTCCGGAATTTGTTTTCATTTCGCGTGGATAAGGCGGTCACGGAACAGATAAGGTTTTTACCTTGAAAACAATTCCGAGAGAGACTCTTCTTTCACATATCTTTTTTTAGCAAACTAATTATCTTTGCAACAATAGTGAATTTTTCGCTCGAAGTCGAGCGATCGTAAGTGAAACATGAACTCTTTTCGTATTGATCAGCAGAATGTCGTTCTTTTTTTTCTTTTTTTGCAAGTTTATGGACCGAGCCGAATTTTTTTGCAAGTTTATGGACCGAGCCGAAGGCTCGGTCCATAAACTTGCAAAAAAAGAACTCAACCAATATTTTCCCAATACGGACCTCACGCTAGTTCAATAACATCTATATATTGCGTGACACTTTGAGGGCTAACTTCCGGTCTGAATTTCTGAGAAACAGATACAACAGATTTTAACATTTTGCATACATGTACTTCGAGTTCATGTGATGATAATTGTCTCCTTATGCTTGGCACGAGGTATATTGTGGTAGCCTCCTACGCAGTCGACTGCCGCGATGAGCCCAAAGAAAGTCTGCGTAGGAGGCGGCAGAGGTATTGCAAACGAGTTTAAATGGGACAGTCCCCAATGACACACCTTTATCTTCCTGTTCCAATATTGTTTGTAATTGCTAATTTTTTTCTGTCGCAGAGATCGATATGTTATTCCAATGGATGTTCTAGTTACATGTCTAGTATATTATCGATCTGGTGTTGTTTAACTGAGAAGTTTGGTAAACTAAACGGAGACTTCAATACAAATACGAAATATAACATTTATATCGCTTGTGAGGGCGGACGTTTTTAATATATTCATATCGCGTGATATTTCAAGGGCTTTCCGGTCTGAATTTCTGGGAAACAGGAATTAACTACAACAGGTTCTGTTGTATATATATTTAAAATATTACTTTACTGATGAAAGAACAGCAGCTGGAACAGTTCTCCTTGATCACAATTTTGTTTGGGTAATATTATCCTTCCGCTTCAATTCGTTCACGTGATTAATTCACGCCTCTCGTTGTCTCCTTATTAGCACAAGGTGTTGTAAATGAGTTTTAAAAAAAGGGACAGTCCCCATAGCCTCCTACGCAGTGACGAGCCCAAATAAGGAGGCTACACCCCAATTCATGTTCAAATTTTGTTTGTAATTCCAGGTAATTCCTAATTTTTCAGTTGCCGAGATCTATTTATGCACCTGGATCTGTCGGATAGAAATGTTAAAGCCTGCATGACAAGACCGAAAGGTAGCATGGGTCAAAGTAGAAAACCGCTGCACGCACTGAACACTAATGAGACGGTAATAACATGAAAAACATTATTTCTAACGTTTCCTTTTTGTTTTAAACCTGTAGAATAGAAGTAAGCTTTTAGCCAAATTAATTTTTTGCAGAATCATACAACAGCTAGTGGAAAAAAAAAACATGAAAAAATGTAATTCGGGGCACAGCAAATACCGTCACGTCCGAAATAAAAACTTGTTGATATCCTTACCACGATATGCAAATTTTAATTAATACCCAGACTATCGTTCTGTAGGCTGCGCTTCCATCCGACAACGTTAATTTAGGTGTATACATGCAGTTATATAATACAGACTCGGCGTGGCTTAGTCCACTAGCTGAATGGTTGGTAAACTAAAAAAAGATGTCGATACAAAGTTCATTGGTATCGTTAAAATTAGTATATGTTCTTCCAGGGCGGAAACTTCTCGTGATCAGTTATATCGCGTGTGCGTGACATTTCGATCATGTTCAAGGTCTTTCAAGGGTTTGATTTCCGGTCTGATTTTCTGGAAAACAGGAACTACTACAGGCTTTTAAAATCCTTATATAGATATTTCAAAAAATATATTTTACTGACGAAAGAACAGCAGCTGGAACAGTTCTCCTTGATCACAGAGGCATCGCTGGCTGCAAAATGTATCATCCGAAGATGGATTTTGAAGGTAAGTATCCGTCTTCAATTGTAATAGATGAAATATTTCGCCGTTAAGTAACGGCGAAGTTTTAGGTTCATCTTTATATACAGACGAAATATTTCGCTGTTAATTAACGGCGAAGTTTTTGGTCGGTAATATAAACAAATATTTTTAAATTGAAAATTTTTACAGAGAAAGTTTAAATGATAATTTTCGAATTTTTTCTGTAAATATAATTAATTGCAAAAATTTTATTTATATCAATTCCCGGCGGTTAGCGGGAAGGCCTGATCGCAGGAGTTAATTATTACTACACACTATCCAGTGGCGGACTCCCAGCTAAAGTTAAGCGTAAAATATTTCGGGCCCTCGCCTTATAAACAGGCCTGGATACAGCACTGCTATCTTGACTTCATTTATATGGAGGTTATTTTCCAAGTAGCGTAACACTAGACTCGAATAACGAGGTAAATTTCCGAACTAAGTCAATAACTCAAAGTTCAAGCGGAAGTGATTTGTACAAATTACATGTAATAGCGTGACAATAGCGTGACGTTTCTAGGACGACAGTTATACGCATCCGATAAACAATTATATTATGAGCTCGAGATTTCTATGATGTGATATTACAGAAATCTAATAGTTTTAGTAAAAATCATAACAATTGTCTAGTAATAACTCTAAATCCTCCTCCGACACTTTCATGGATAGTATACGAGTAGCTCAGCCAATCAGATTGTCTCATTTGCATTAGTATACTAGTAGATTTTTACTAATACATTTTATAAATTTTACATTTACGAATATTTTCTAGCAATTTTTCGCTGACGTCATAGGCTATGCCGTTCACACTTGGTGCCTGAGCACTAGTTCCTGGCACCGGTACAAAATGGTGTTGTGTTCACACACTGGGTACCCAAGATATCGACATGTTGCCCGTGCCCGAATTCTGGCGTGGGTACTTGAAAAATTGTGTGTTCACATTAGCGCCCAGCGGCCGAATCGTACTCGAGCACCAAGTGTGAACATAGCCTTACTCTTCAGGCACGCCATAGTTAATGGAGGGAAATGGTTATGAAGCCCGGCAAACTTCAAAGGAGCAAACAAAGAGGCCAAGATTTATGTTGGAAGGTCCATGACCGTGCACATCTTTTGTTTTGCGCTCACTATGCATGAATTACGTAATCGCAACGTTTCTATTGGTTAGTTGCTTTAACACATGTAACCACCTATTGTATTTTGTCAGGTTTTGTGCACGGTCAACCCCCAAAATAGCGAACAAAAACATATAACAAAGAACTTTGCTGGGCTTCATAACCATTTCCCTCTATTAACTATGGGCACGCCAAGACATAAATATTCAAACTTTATATTCAGTTTTTTGTTGTTTGATTTTCCAGCTCAAGTTCCCTCATCTCAAACAGCAGCAGTCCTTTTGTCGCTTTCTGTGCTTACAGTGGTCTTAAACGCCTTGGTGATAATAACAATCTGGAAAGATCCATTCAGAGAGCTGAAAGGAGCCGCTAACTGCCTGATATTAAACCTGGCTGTTTGTGACCTGTTAGTGGGTATTCCGGCTGAGTTCCTGTTCGGTCTTCTGCATTGGTTTCCCCACCATTACAAGACCGTTTTTGCCGTAGCGCACACGGCAATGTGTTTTACTTGTTATGCTTCGGCTCTCACAATCCTTGGTCTTGCGGTTGAACGGTTAATAGTAATCTCGTCGCCGTTAAGGAGTACATATTACTTGACGTCCACATATCTGTCACTTGGAATTCTGACCATCTGGATCTTCGCTGGACTGCTGGCATTTCTTCCCAGCCTTGGGTGGGATTCAGAAAGTTACAGATTCTTCATAGCTGATGCTTTCGGTCTTCCAATACTCATCTTAATATTCTGCTGTTACACAAGGATCTACTTCCTGGTGAGGAAAGGTTTGTATCGAGATTTTACGACAGAAGAGAGGCGCACAGAGCAATTAAGTCTACTAACAGAAAGCCCTCAAGATATAGAAAAGCGAAAGAGAAGAGAAAGGAGTGTGGCGTTTTCTGTGTTCATCCTGGTTGGGTTATTTGCTGTGTGCTGGATTCCATCATTCGTGCTGGAAAACATAAACGAGTTCTGCGGAAACTGTGTTCGTGATAAATTGCATTATGTATTACAGGCTTCAATATCTCTGCATTCACTGGCCAATCCCATAGCTTATTCGCTGCGCACGGCGAAGTTTCGACGGGCACTTTGGAGAATCTGCACGTATAGCGCTAAAAGTGAGTCGCCAAGACAAGAAGTTGTCTAAATAAATTAATATAAAAAAATCAATTCAGCCACAAATATAATAGTCTCTCACGCAGCCGTTATTTGTGTCGTCACGCAACGCTTCTCCCCACACCTTGACCACATTCCTTTGCAGATTTAAGCCAATCACAGTTGCAGTGCCATTTTCGGAACTCGTTCCCGCCAAAATACACCAATCATAGATTGTGTCTTATCATGACCTTAGTGTCGGAAACGTCAAACGCACGCTAGTATGCCGCCTTTTGAATTTGACGCACACCAGACATCAAAATAAAACACGGTTTTACTGAAGAAAAATGTATGATATGAAAGAATAATGTCGAAAAAACTTCATTATAATTACAACAGACATCCTAGTTCAAGAATTGGATCGATCTAGCAAGTTTTCGGCAAACGGCAACAGTCACGTTCTTGCCGATAGGTGTCAAAGTTACTGCGGTCAAAACAAAAGGAAAGGAATGTGGTCCAGGTTTGAGCAGCCGTTAGTGGGGAGAAGCGTTGCGTGACGACACAAATAACGGCTGCGTAGGAGACTACAAATATAACTACATGTAGTAACTTCAGAGTATCAAGTCCATACACAATTCTCCTTTGTTTTTCGCTCTTTGTACATATGTTGTTGATAAAAAATAAAAATACAATAAAATCACATGTTTTGAAACTCGGAAATTTATTATATCATTGGAAAGTATGGCAAATATGTTACTTTGTCTTAATCAAATCGAGTTCACAATACGAAACGAGTTAACATAACGATAACTGAAAAAGTGTACTTGTACTGCTTAAAATGTATCACTACGGTAATACATGTATGAACTAGACAAATGATGAAATATACAAAATATATCCATAACCATATCATTGTTAGTAATAATAGTGATATTTTACTGAAAATACACATGTACAGGAGCATATCATATGCTCCTGACATGTACCATGCTTTGTAATCTAAGAATGTATTAAGAATATTTTCAGCCTAAAATCGGCAGAAAAATAAGAATATTCAGCCTGGGCATGAAAATGTATATTCTTACCAAAAAAACACAGAGTGTAAGCCCTCGACTGGATGTTGTAGTTGCATGACATTTGTTTTTCTATTGATGCATGACACGTATTGAACTTTGAACAATCGGATATTTAAGAGATCTATAATTATACGTAGGAGAGTTGTGGATCCAGTGTTTTTGCGAGTCGTGGGACAATGTGTATGCGTATTAAATCTGTCGTGACCAGTTGTATTGCGTGACATTTATTTACTTTTTTCACCGTAGTATTACAGCTCAGTTGTGTTCATAACGCACATTAGGCATGTCATCTGAACTTTGGACAATCAGACAGATAAAGATGATTTACAGTCCGTACTGCGCAATCTCCACCTGCAATGTTTACATTCTCATACGAAGGAATGTTTACTAGCCAAAATAAAAATTCCGGGACAAACTTACCTTTTTCTTCATTATTTATGCCAGATATCCTTGCCAAACAATAATAGCGAGTAGAAGAGCCTCGACGTCATCCCAAACCGACGTTTCATCTCATCGCACACAGACTAGCGGCAAGCAAAACAGCAGAAGCATGCGCACTCATTTTGCCGCTGTGTCCCCATAGCCGACACAGCGGCAAAATGAGTGCGCGTGCGCCAACCTGCTCACTCATTTCCATACAAACATAATGGCGGCAATTCAAAATTCCCGGAATTTGTTTTCATTTCGCGTGGATAAGGCGTCACGGAACAGATAAGGTTTTTACCTTGAAAACAATTCCGAGAGAGACTCTTCTTTCACATATCTTTTTTAGCAAACTAATTATCTTTGCAACAATAGTGAATTTTTCGCTCGAAGTCGAGCGATCGTAAGTTAAACATGAACTCTTTTCGTATTGATCAGCAGAATGTCGTTCTTTTTTTGCAAGTTTATGGACCGAGCTCGGTCCATAAACTTGCAAAAAAAGAACTTAACCAATATTTTCCCATTACGGACCTCACGCTAGTTCAATAACATCTATATATTGCGTGACACTTTGAGGGCTAACTTCCGGTCTGAATTTCTGAGAAACAGATACAACAGATTTTAACATTTTGCATACATGTACTTCGAGTTCATGTGTCCAATTATCATCACTGTGATGATCATTGTCTCCTTATGCTTGGCACGAGGTATATTGTGGTAGCCCCCTACGCAGTCGACTGCCGCGATGAGCCCAAAGAAAGTCTGCGTAGGAGGCTAGAGGTATTGCAAACGAGTTTAAACGGGACAGTCCCCAATGACACACCTTTAATCTTCCTGTTCCAATATTGTTTGTAATTGCTAATTTTTTTCTGTCGCAGAGATCAATATGTTATTCCAATGGATGTTCTAGTTACATGTCTAGTATATTATCGATCTGGTGTTGTTTAACTGAGAAGTTTGGTAAACTAAACAGAGACTTCAATACAAATACGAAATATAACATTTATATCGCTTGTGAGGGCGGAAGTTTTTTAATATATTCATATCGCGTGATATTTCAAGGGCTTTCCGGTCTGAATTTCTAGGAAACAGGAATTAACTACAACAGGTTCTGTTGTATATATATTTAAAATATTACTTTGCTGATGAAAGAACAGCAGCTGGAACAGTTCTCCTTGATCACAAACAAGGCATACAAAATCCAAGCCACATTGACAGCTGACTGCAAAAGATATCAGAAATTTAGTGTATGCTGTGTGGCCGAGATGTATGCTGAACGTAAGTGTACATACGACAGACTAATGCTACTAGTTGTTGATTTAAAGATCTGATCAATCAGCCTTTGCAGCATTTTGAAGTGTTTTCTATAAAAAGATGCCTTCTTCATGTCACATGCAGAGGCGATTGTTCACGAGTATTTGTAGAGTCACCCAGGACTCAAATATTTGTGAGGGAAAATGGGAACCACGAACTTTAATAGTATAGGACTACATACACTATCTTTACTTCATTTATATGTAGGTATCTTCTCCAAGTATATAGTAACACTAGACTCGAATAACGAAGCCATAAAATTAATAAACTAGTATTTATAGGATACTGACTAAGGCTCGGACTAAACGTCTAACTCAGTTATGTGTCGAACTATAAATTCAGCGAATTTTAATTCTTAAAAGTTATGAGAAGTTCGGCGTTTGTCTTGTAATTACGTTCAACTGATTTTATTTTAGCCTGAATTTCAGCCGTCTCCTCTGTCGCGTACTACAGTTGAACCCCTCCAACGGCCACCCTGGTACAGAATTATGTGGCCGTTGTAGAGAGGTGGCCGTTGTACGGAGGTTTCAATAAGAGTAAAGTGTATGGATCGGCGCACGGTCGGGCCGAAAAATCCTGGCAGTTGCATGTAGAAAGGTGGCCGTTATAGAGAGGTGCATGGCCGTTATTGGAGGTTCGACTGTACTGAGAGTACGAACATTTGGATTGACGAACACGTTCTTTAGTTCTTAGTTCGACTCATGAAAAAGTTGGACGTTTGGCCTTGGCCTAAAAATTTAATAAAAGCGGAAGTGATTTGTCCACAGTTAATAGCGTGACAATATAGCGTGACGTTTCTAGGACGAATTTCATGATTGAATAGCCCTTTTCACGGTTAACCTGAAATATTTGCATAATAATGCATTTAAACATATATATAGAAGCGAGGCAATTTCGGGCACAAGCTGTAAAACATCGTGATTTTCTTGAGCTCCTTGAATTAGGTTAGTATAAAAATAGTTTTAAAATGGAGAAGAACTTAATATACAACTATTTTTATAGTAAAGTTTGCCGTAAAGATCGTAACCCGATCTCCCTGTTGCTTATGCGAATGTACTCTTTATTTTATTAAGAAAAGTAGTTTTACATTGTTTTTTCTAAAAACAATGTAACCTAAAATAATTGCAGTTCTTCTACATTTTAAACCTGTTCTTATACTAAAAGAGTTGAATGAGCTCAAGAAAAACACGATGTTTTGCAGCTTGTGCCCGAAATTGCCTCGCTTCTATGTTCAAGTGTATTGTAATGCAAATATCACAAGTTAACCGTGAAAAGGGCTATTTACCAAGAATTTATTAGTTGTATGCCGCGAGAGGTAATTCTTCGAAATGATCAAATGTATCTTATATCTTTCACATTTACCAAGAAAGAGTTGCTAGCAAAATAATACTGGCAATGTTTGTTGTTAACGGGTCAACTTTTCGCCGACTTCTCACTCTTCGGGCGCGCGAAGACAGACAGCAAACTCGTTCCAGGGTCTCTCTTCCCCCGAGACAGACAGGGGTTTCTTCAAACTTTATAATATTTACATATAAGAAAAAAGTTATTTGAAGATAATACTCTTAGTAATTCTGATAAAATATTGTTTCTTTTCAATAACACAGATCCTTTTATTGGTAAGACATTAGGTTATTTTATCTTTGAAGCCTGCCAGAAAAAAAACAATGATCATGATTGTAATTAATTAATTAATTAATTAATTAATTTGCTTAATTAATTAATAATTAATTAATTAATTAATTAATTAATCAGTTAATTCGTTGTATTTTTATTTCTATCATTGTCACTTTCTCTTTTTTATGTTTTTCTTTATTATGCAATACCATCTATGGAAATGGCAAATTGTTGTTGTTGTTGTTGTTATTCATTGTTCCCGCTTTTTTGTTTGATTTTCCAGCCCAGCCTACATCTAAATCCGCAGCAGTCTTTTTGTCGCTTTCTGTGCTGACCGTGGTCGAAAACGCCTTGGTGATAACAATAATCTGGAAAGATCCATTCAGAGAGCTGAGAGGAACCGCCACATGCCTGATATTAAACCTGGCCGTTTGTGACCTGTTAGTGGGTATTCCAGGCGAGTTACTGTTCGGGCTTCTTTATTGGTTTCCCCACAATAGCATTATTATAGCAGCAGCGCACAGGACAATGTACTTTGCCTGTAATGCTTCGGCTCTCACAATCCTTGGTCTTGCAGTTGAACGGTTAATAGTCATCTCATCGCCGTTAAGGAGCACAGATTACTTGACGTCCACATATCTGTCACTTGGAATTCTGACCATCTGGATCTTCGCTGGACTGCTGGCATTTCTTCCCGTCCTTGGGTGGGATTCAGAAAGTTACAGATTGTTCATAGCTGATGCTTTCGGCCTTCTCATAATCATCTTAATATTCTGCTGTTACACAAGGATCTACTTCCTGGTGAGGAAAGGTTTGTATCGAGATTTTACGACAGAAGAGAGGCGCACAGAGCAATTAAGTCTACTAACAGAAAGAGCTCAAGATCTAGAAAAGCGAAAGAGAAGAGAAAGGAGTGTGGCGTTTTCTGTGTTCATCCTGGTTGGGTTATTTGCTGTGTGCTGGATTCCATCATTGGTGCTGGAAAACATTAACGAATTCTGCGGAAACTGTGTTCGTGACAAATTGCATTATGTATTACAGGCTTCAATATCTCTGCATCCACTGGCCAATCCGATAGCTTATTCGCTGCGCACGGCGAAGTTTCGACGGGCACTTAGGAGAATCTGCACGTATAGGGCTAAAAGTGAGTCGCCAAGCCAAGAAGTTGTCTAATTAAATTAATATTATAAATCAATTAGGCTGATTCAGCCACAATATAACTAGTAACTACAGAGTATCAAGTCCATGTACTATTCTCCTTTTTTTCGCTCTCCGTACATACATGTATGTTGATAAAAATAATAATAATAATAATAAATACAATAAAATCACACGTTTTGAAATGAATGAAAATTATTATATCATTGGAAAGTATGGCAAATATGTTACTTTTTCTTAATCAAATCGAGTTCACAATACGAAACGAGTTAACACAACGATAACTGAAAACGTGTACTTGTACAGCTTGAAATGTATCACTACGGTAATACATGTATGAACTAGACAAATGATGAAATATACAAAATATATCCATAACCATATCATTGTAGTAATGGATATTTTACTGAAAATACACATGTACAGGAGCATATCATATGCTCCTGACATGTACCATGCCTTGTAATCTAAGAATGTATTAAGAATATTTTCAGCCTAAAATCGGCAGAAAAAATAAGAATATTCAGCCTGGGGCATGAAAATGTATATTCTTACCAAAAAAACAGAGTGTAAGCCCTCGATCTGGATGTTGTATTGCATGACATTTATTTTTCTTTTGATGCATGACGCATATTGAACTTTGAACAATCGGATATTTAAGAGATCTATAATTATACGTAGGAGAGTTGTGGATCAGTGTTTTTGCGAGTCGTGGGGCCAATGTGTATGCGTATTAAATCTGTCGTGACCAGTTGTATTGCGTGACATTTATTTACTTTTTTCACAGTAGTATTACAACTCAGTTGTGTTCATAACGCACATTAGGCATGTCATCTGAACTTTGAACAATCAGAAAGTTATGATGATTTACAGTCCGTACTGCGCAATCTCCACCTGCAATGTTTACATTCTCATACGAAGGAATGTTTACTAACCAAAATAACAATTCTGGAACAAACTTACCTTTTTCTTCATTATTTATGCCAGATATCCTTGCCAAACAATAATAACGAGTAGAAGAGCCTCGACGTTATCCCAAACCGACGTTTCATCTCATCGAACACAGACTAGCGGCAAGCAAAACAGCAGAAGCATACGCACTCATCAGTTTGCCGCTGTGTCCCCATAGCCAGATTTTGGCTACGCTTGCGCAGAGTTCCCCAGAGGCCAGAGCCTTCACGTCTTGCGCAGTGAAAAAACGTAAAAAAAACGCGAAGGCTCTGGGGTCGAGAATGGATCACCTTAGGTAATAGCTAATGAAAACTACTAATATACTACACGTACAACACAACTGCGTCACTCAGTCATTTAGTATCTCTATGCAAATTGAAGGTAACGATCGTATTGATCAGCAGAATTTCAAAAAATTAAAATTAACTTGCCTGAGCAGTTAACTGAGGCATCGGTTTGGTTCTTCTATAAGAAACCGAAATCCGGACTCGGGTGGGGGGGGGGGGGGGGGGGGGGGGGGAACCTCCATATGAAAGGGACGGGATGCTCGTCGGAAATTTTGAATTAAATCCCTAAAGGAGACCAATCTGGGCGTGGCTCAAGCTTTATTTAACCCCTAAAAGATACCATTCTAAAAAATACAGACAGACAAGAGTTACAGTGACTTTAATTTAGTTGCAATCGATCTCCGGTACTGCGGTAATGAGGGCACCAACACAGTGACCGTACGGTGTTTTTTATTTTTTCGCGTGCAACCCTAAATTAAACGATACCTTCGGGCTTGATGGCTAAAATTATCGGCGTGTTCCGTCTTGAACACGCTGTTAAGTGATACCAAAATCCGTAATTTACACCCCTAAAGGAGACGACGAGCATCACTGCAACTTACATATGGGAGACAATCGTGCAACCATACCCTGTTTAGGACAGGTTCAGACCCTGTTTAGGACAGACTCGCGTGAAATTATATACCCTGTTCAGGGCAGAGGCCAAAAACCATACCCTGTCCAGCGGCACGTCCCCACATAGGCCGCATAAGGGAGTACCCCCCCCCCCCCCCCCCCCCACCCGGGAGAACACGAAGAGCAAACGAGAGCCTCTCTGATCGTTGGAATGAATGAGTGAGTGCGTGACAACAGTGAGTGACGTCTTGTCTTGCAGCGGTGATCGCGTGACAAAAAAGCGCGCAAACTTATCGGCATGCCGGGTGGAAATATGTTCAGAATAGAAGATAACTCGTTTCTGATGTGACACGAGACTCATAAAACGAAGCAAATTGGCACAATATCTATTGAGATAAATCAGATACGAATTTCAAAGCGGTAGTGATTGCAAATATAAACGAAAACTCAACTTATTTTGCATTCAAGGGCCATTTCAAATCATAACGTGACGCTGGCGAACAGAAGTTACGAAATTTCCAAACTCGTCCCCAGAGTCTTCTCGGCGTTCAAAATGGCGGCGCGAAGAAGACCCTGGCGAACAGCAGGTCACGTGACCAGAAAATTACCCAATCGCGAGCCCGCCGCCATTTTGAAACAATCAAAATCTCCAATATTTTTGGAGACACGTGACCTGCTCTTCTTCGCGTCCACCCGCCATCTTGAAAGCGGAGATGGCCTTGGGGACGAGGCTGCGAAATTTTGGGTAATATTTTTTTCCGCCCGGGTTCATGTGATGTATTCACGCCTCGTTGTGTCTCCTTGTAAACGAGTTTAAACGGGGCCCAGTTTCTGGCAATGCACACACTTAAATCTTCCTGTTCCAATATTGTTTGTAATTGCTAATTTTTCTGTAACCAGAGATCGCTATTCCACTGGATGAGCTTGTTACAAGTCTATATACAGTGGAATCCCGATTTGTACATGTGTACGTCACACAGGCTACATTGTACAAATATGTCGATACAAAAACAAAATACAATGTTCATTGGTATCGTATACAGTTATATTGCGTGACACTTAGAGGGCTAACTTCCGGTCTGAATTTCTGAGAAACAGATACAACAGGTTTTAACATGTTGCATACTTCGAGTTCATGTGATGATGATTGTCTCCTTATGCTTGGCACGAGGTATTGTGGTAGCCTCCTACGCAGTCGACTGCGGCGGCGAGCCCAAAGAAAGTCTGCGTAGGAGGCTAGAGGTATTGCAAACGAGTTTAAAGGGACAGTCCCCAATGACACACCTTTAATCAGTTTAATCTTCCTGTTCCAATAATTATTGTTTGTAATTGCTAATTTTTTTCTGTCGCAGAGATCGATATGTTATTCCAATGGATGTTCTAGTTACATTTATATTATTGATTTGGTGTTGTTTAACTGAGAAGTTTGGTAAACTAAAGAGAGACTTCGTACAAATACGAAATACGATGTTCATCAGTTTATATCGCTAATTTAGGGCCTCCACAGACTAGGCCAATTGTTATCGATAACTATTTAGTTGTCGATGATAAAAAGTTGTCGATAACAAAAAAGCCAGTGTGTGAAGCTAGTTATCGATAACTAAGGGCCTTGGTTATCGATAACTAGCTTCACCCACTGGCTTTTTTGTTATCGACAACTTTTTATCATCGACAACTATTTTCTGTGGAGGCCCTTAATATTGTAGTTCGTGAGGGCGGAATATTTTTAATATATTCATATTAAAGTAGAATGGTATATAGTCGAATGGTTGGTAATCTAAAAAAAGATGTCAATACAAAGTTCATTGGTCGTCCAGGGCGGAAACCTCTCGTGATCATATATATATATATTTATATCGCGTGCCGGTCATTTCAAGGTCTTTCAAGGTCTTTCAAGGGTTTGATTTCCGGTCTGAATCCCCAGTCTGGGAAACAGGAACTACAACAGGTTCTGTTGTATATATATTAAAAAAATGAAATATATTTACTGATGAAAGAACAGCAGCTGAAACAGTTCTCCAGGCACACAAAATCCAAGCCACATTGACCGCTGGCTGCAAAAGATATCAGAAATTTAGTATATGCTGTGTGGCCGAGATGTATGTTGAACGTAAGTGTACATACGACAGACCAATGCTACTAGTTGTTGATTTAAAGATCTGATCAATCAGCCTTTGCAGTATTTTGAAGTATTTTCTATAAAAAGATGCCTTCTTCATGTCACATGCAGAGGCGATTGTTCACGATTATTTGTAGAGTCACCCAGGACTCAAATTGTGAGGGAAATGGGAACCACGAAGTATAGGACTACGACAGTTAATAATTTTATATACATACACTATCTTTACTTCATTTATATGTAGGTATCTTCCAAGTATATAGTAACACTAGACTCGAATAACGAAGCCATAAAATTAATAAACTAGTATTAGACTAAGGCTCGGACTAAACGTCTAACTCAGTTATGTGTCGAACTATAAATTCGACATCAGCGAATTAAGTTCATGAGAAGTTCGGCGTTTGTCTTGTCATTACGTACAACTGATTTTGATTTAGCCTGAATTCCAGCCGTCTCCTCTGTAGCGTACTGTACTCCAGAGAGTACGAACATTTGGATTGACGAACACGTTCTTTAGTTCTTAGCTCGACTCATCAAAAAGTTGGACGTTTGGCCTTGGCCTAAAAATTATTATTCTAAAGTAATAAAAGCGGAAGTGATTTGTTAATAGCGTGACAATATAGCGTGACGTTTCTTGGACGAATTTACCAAGAATTTAATAGTCGTATGCCGCGAGAGGGAATTCTTCGAAATGATCGAATGTATCTTATATCTTATAACTTTCACATTTACCAAGAGTTGCTAGCAAAATAATACTGGCAATGTTTGTTGTTAACGGGTCAACTTCGCCGACTTCTCACTCTTCGGGCGCGCGAAGACAGACAGCAACCTCGTTCCCAGGGTCTCTCTTCCCCCGAGACAGACAGGGGTTTCTTCAAACTTTATAATATTTACATATAAGAAAAAAGTTATTTGAAGATATAAATTTGAAATATCTCAATTTTAATACTCTTAGTAATCCTGATAAAATATTATTTATTTTCAATAACACAGATCCTTTTATTTGTAAGAAATTAGGTTATTTTATCTTTGAAACCTTCCAGAAAAGAAAACAATGATCATGATTGTCATTAATCAGGAGCCCATCACTAGGAGCGAGCAACTGGACTGGATTCGTGTCACAGCGTTTTTACAGACCAGGTTATTTTTAGATTCCTTTTCTCACGAACTCCTATTCAAACAAGCCAATCAAAAGTTGTGATGTAATGAATGACGTGTCATATTTCTCAATTGACAAGGAGATCATATTTTTTACCGGGAAAAAGGAGTCTAAAAATAACCCGTTCTGTAAAAATGCTGTGACATAGACGGAGTATGGGAGGTGGACGCTCCTAGTGATGAGCTCCTGAATTAATTAATTAATTAATTAACTAATTATAATTAATTGTAATTAATTATAATTAATTAATTAATCAGTTAATTTGTTGTATTTTTATTTCTATCATTGTCACTTTCTCTTTTTTATATTTATTGATGTTTTTCTTTATTATGCAATACCATCTATGTAAATGGTAATTGTTGTTGTTGTTGTTGTTGTTGTTGTTATTCATTGTTCTCGCTTTTTTGTTTGATTTTCCAGCCCAGCCTACATCTAAATCAGCAGCAGTCTTTTTGTTGCTTTCTGTGCTGACCGTGGTCTTAAACGCCTTGGTGATAACAATAATCTGGAAAGATCCATTTAGAGAGCTGAGAGGAACCGCCACATGCCTGATATTAAACCTGGCTGTTTGTGACCTGTTAGTGGGTATTCCAGGCGAGTTACTGTTCGGGCTTCTTTATTGGTTTCCCCACAACAGCATTATTGTAGCAGCAGCGCACATGACAATGTACTTTGCCTGTAATGCTTCGTTTCTCACAATCCTTGGTCTTGCAGTTGAACGGTTAATAGTCATCTCATCGCCGTTAAGGAGTACAGATTACTTGACGTCCACATATCTCGCACTTGTAATACTGACCACCTGGATCTTGGCTGGGCTGCTGGCATTCCTTCCGTTCTTTGGCTGGGAGTTCCACAGTAACAGATTGTATATAGCTGATACTATCGGCATTCTCATAATCATCTTAGTATTCTGCTGTTACATAAGAATCTACTACCTGGTGAGAAAACGTTTGTATCCGCGAGACAGAAGAGAGACTGAAGAGAGGCGCGCAGAGCGACAATGTCTACTAACAGATTTTAGCCCTCGAATGATAGAAAAGATAAAGAGAAGAGAAAGGAGTGTGGCGTTATCTGTGTTCATCCTGGTTGGGTTATTTGCTGTGTGCTGGATTCCAGCATTGGTGGTGGAAAACATTAAAGAATTCTGTGGAAACTTGTGTGTTTCTGAGAAATTGCAAATAATATTAGAGGCTTCAGTACTTCTGCATCCACTGGCCAATCCGATAGCTTACTCGCTGCGCGCGGTGAAGTTTCGACGGGCTCTTTGGAGAATCTGCAAGTGTAGCGCTAACAGGCGGTCGCCAAGACAAGAAGTTGTCTAAATAGATTAATATTATAAATCAGTTCAGCGGCTAGTAACTATAGCACTTTGGAGAATCTGCAAGTGTAACGTTAACTAGACTGCGAGCAGTCCCTCTTTCTTTCTGATATCGAGCGCGAAGCGCGAGCGAGCGGGAGATGGGCCGAGCGGAAGTGAGTCACGAAGTGAGAAGAGCCGAAAGATAGAGGGACTGCCGGCTTTTCTGCATCCGACGCGTGCCAGATAACTCCGCCCACGAAGCCGTAAGCAATTGAAAATTAACTTTTTTAATAACAAACTGTGCCCTTTAGGTCACGTACGGCCAAAAATAAACCAGCCCCCGGGTGCGAAGAAAGGATTCTTGTTACACACGCGACTCGTGAGTTTTTGCGAGGTAAATTGCACGAAAAAATAACATTGCCTATTTAAACAAGACTGCTTGTTTTGTGTTGAGTTAGTCTGTTCACAGCCTCTCTATTTTCTCAGATCGTTGTAGCCGCAAGCGTGTGTATTGAGTACGATCTTAGATTATGAATCAATCAACGAAACTCAGCGCTATGTGGAAAAAGCTGTATTCATGAAGTGAACCATCAGCATTTGTTGTCGCCAATGTCTGAAAGTCTAAAGACTGTCTTTATCCTCATCAGCAACCTCAAGCCGAAATCGTTGGACGATGCTCTTCTGGCGAACAATGATCAGATGCGGAGTAGACCTGTGATCCGACTCTAATGCGGAATCGCTCGAATCTTTCACGTTAACAAAACTCTGATAAATCATCCTCTTCCAGAAGGACGTGGGAAGAACGGCCATTACATCCTTTCCCATCAGCAAAGCTTCGATTGCTTGCTTCTACTCTTCCTTTAAAACTACTTCGTTCAAATGAAGAGATAAACATTGAAAACATTCTGCATTCTCGCCACAAAGTTGCCGCTATTGATGTCTCGCGCTATGAAATCTAAGCCGCTGTAGTGTCAACAAGTCGTCAAGAGGTTGTCAAGAAGTTAATACTAATCAAACTAATCTGACAGCGTCCATTGTCTAATTAACCAATCCGAATTTTCCGTTGCCTGTACAACGGGAAATTCAAGCACGCGTCGGATGCAGAAAAGCCGGCAGTCCCTCTATCTTTCGCTCTTCTCACTTCGTGACTCACTTCCGCTCGGCCCATCTCCCGCTCGCTCGCGCTTCGCGCTCGATTTCCGCTCACTCGCGCTTCGCGCTCGATATCAGAAAGAAAGAGGGACTGCTCGCAGTCTAAACGCTAACAGTCGGTCGCCAAGACAAGAAGTTGTCTAAAGAAATTAATATATATATTATAAATCAATTCAGCGGCTAGAAACTATAGCACTTTGGAGAATCTGCAAGTAACGCTAACAGTGAGTCGAAAAGGTATTGTTAGTAAAGTATTGTAAGTAAGGTACAGTAAGTAACTATAGTAAATAAAGTATAGTACGGTAAAGTATTGTAAGTACTGATAACGCGTTATAGGTTAAGTCCGTGTAAGGGAGTTTAAGATTATTCGCATGGCTGCTCAGTGAACTCGTTTCGAAGTGGAATAAAGTAAGTCTCACCCTATTTCATTGTTCTGTGTTTATTTGTTGTAGCGGTTTTTAATCTCAAGACGTCTTGGGGAATGTTTATCGGAATATAACTCACGCCCCAATTCTCGCGCTCTGCGCTCGATTGACCACGGATCGCGCTCCGCGCTCATCGCGCGAATCCCAAAACAAGAGAGCCTGCTCGCAGCTAGCTATTTTCGGCTCAATTCATGGACGCTTCTCTGAATACACGTACGCTTTGCGGACCTATTTTTAAGTGTGGTCAAGTCACTTGTAAAAATATAAATGCGATTATAAATCATTGCTCAGATTCGATTACTTATCCTAGCATATGAGGGTCAAAACATTATAAATTATGCAAAATTAAAACACTAATTGTCATATAGAAGTGTAGAAATACTTAAGAATTGTAATTGTTATAAAATTAGTTTGACAAAATACCTATATCATTGAATGAAGATCTTGTGTGAAATAAATAGAGTGGTAAAGTACGACGTCACAAATTTTCAAATCCCATCACTAGATACAGATTGCTGCTGTATGATCAGCCACAAAATTTCAAGTTGTTAGCACGGATAGAACAGAAGATATAGAGGTTCTAAGTTTGGTACCGCCCGATACAAACCTAACTAATTTTGCGCCTGTTCTAAACTGAAGGAACAGACGCAAAATTAGAAGGGTTTGTATCGAGAAATTAAAACCTAAAGTGCCCACATCTCAGCCGCAAATTGCAATGGACAGCTAATTTTTGGCAAGTGGACGTTTTTTGTCATACTTCCTCCGAAGCACTTTAATAATCCTCTGATTAGTTGTTCGGTTTAAGTTAACTGGAGCAGTTTCTTAAGATTGTCATAAGGCCAAACTAAAGTCTGATCATATCAAACCTAAGACGCAAGTCGCGGGTCGCGGTCATGTGACTAGCGAAATGAACCAATCAGGACTCGTACAGTGAAACGTAACCCCTCCTTGTCAAGCACGGGAATTTCCGCGTAGCCGAAATGTTGATTGGGTTTAGTTTTGTAGCTGATTGGCCAAGAAAAGTGTATCTCAGTTTGTTGCTTGTCCCGGCTCTAGATCTCCCGAGTCCCTTCGCCTTTTTTTTCTACTCGCTCAGGTTAAGTTGCTCGACGGACTGGGGACGAGTAAAAAAAAAACGTATTCAAATGTCACCCAATATTTTGCCATGATTCTGAATCAATCATGCAATTACAAAGGGTGAGTAAACGGAAAACTGAAAGCAAGCATATATATCATTTACTTGTATATAACATGTCTTTAGGAAAGCTGGAGGGACTTAAAAAAATGAATAGAGCATTTTGTTCATTCATTCATCCAATCTATATCCGTCCGTTCAGTCGTTCGTTTATTCGTTCGTTCGTTCGTTCGTTCGTTCGTTCGTTCCTTCATTGCAGTTGGTCGACATTAATTGAATCTAGGGCAATTACTATCAAGGAAATATGTTCTACAGCATGTTTAACTTTTAAGGCAGCCATATAATCAAAAACGGTGATTATATGGCTGCCTTAAAAAGCCTCCCCGTCATCCTCCAAGTCTTTGACTTTCCTGCCCTTACTGAATAGTCACGTGACCACATGTTGCCATTTTTCACAATCCAAAATTAGAACAAAACAACGGCAAGATGAAAGATTTAGCTGACAAGAAACACTGTCAAATAATAAAGATATTCTAGCTGAAAGGTTATTTTTGTTAAGATAAAAAGACAACATACGCCTAAAAATTAATATATTTGAGATAAGTTTCTTCCTACCTATTAATAAACGTTTTACAACGAAATTGATTTATGAGGTTAAGGATATTATCGAGCAAAACATCGTAACCAAATAAGGTTATCTCGTTTAAAATCAGATTAATGAATGGGAAACAATTATTTGACTTGACAGGTCCAATTGGAAAAAATACAAACGTTTAAAGACGTTTTGACATTGATAGATTCTCCGGACTTCAATCTTGAAAACCTGTCTTTAATATTTTAATTTTAATTACACTTACAGCTGAATGCTTCTCAGAGAAGCTGTAAAGCAACACACAATTTCTCATGATTATTTCCTTAAGATATATTTCCATGCAATTGGATGTAGCGATAGAATATAGCCCCCAGTTTCCAAGCAACATACTTGACAAAGATGATGACTGTGCGTTGGAAATTTCCTATTTTTCTGCTGAACTTCTGCTTGATCTCTCGCCATGTGTGGTCATCGAGAAAATCCTATCCAGGCGCGATTTTCACAAAACCAAACTCAAGATTAAAAGGATATACATTCAAAACGTGCGTAACTCCAAGCCAGATTTCGTGCAGTCAAGCTTGTCTCTCAAACGCAAGATGCTATTCGACAAACTTCAAAGAAATCCATCATCAACGCGAAGGCATATGTGAATTGAACGATGAACAATCATTGGACTTCAGGGGTCTGGAAAACTATTTACATCACGAAGGCGGATTCATTTTTTCCCGTTTTCCTAAAGATGATACGGTAGGGTGCTATCATGCAATGTCTATATATATATATATATTTTTTTTCTTTTTTTTTCAGCCATATTTTGTATTTATAAATGGGGTAAGTTAAAATCGACTGGAAGCTATCCAGTTTAGTTCCGCTAGAGCCCGATTAACTCTGGCGAAAAAAGAAAAAAAAAAGGTTTATATGATGCAAGCTAAATGCACAACGATATAGCGATGTATTTAAAGGAACATGGTTTAGTTTTGACGACGGAAAGTTTGGAAATTTTAACTAAGAATTAGCTTGAAATATCACAGCCTACATCGGTTTAGCATCAGGAATAAAAGTCATTCTTTCTACGTTCTTCCGCCTTTCTTCCCAGTTGATGATAGATTCCTGGCAAGAAGTTGTAAATTTGTTATTACAAATGTAATTGAGCATTTAGCAACCGTTCTCTTTTTTGCATATAAATATATAGTCGCTACACGGTTAACGAATTTCGAGCAGTCGAATAAGGGTAGCACTAGCTTTTGATGATTCCGACAAACTTAAAATTATGTAGACTCGCAAACCAGAGGAGTTGTTTTCGCACTTGATTTAAAATGTATTTAAAACGAGTACCTAAGTGAATGGCTGGCTTTTTATCTAGGTTTAGAGATGCATTTTTAACTAAACAGGTTATGTTAAATGGTTTATATTTGCGCCTAGTCTGAAGAGAGCATTACACTCTCTCTCTCTCTCTCTCTTTTCAATATTCCGAGAAAACATTTCTGCGTCGGTAAAAAATCACTGATGAGTCACCATTGACAGTACACCTGATTTAAAATTCAAAACGTACATAAAAATTTGAAATATATCGATAACCCATCGTCTTCTACCAAAGTCATGAACTACTAACAATATTGATTTTCGTAAGTTATCTGATAAAAAAAATATGTTTATTACTAAAGCTTAAAAAGTTGATTTCAATCATTTTCAGTAGAATTCTAGTGCATGTCAAATCCCAAACGAGACAAAATATTTGCATATGTGTTTCCTTTTTGACTGACAAAAGGCCTGAATGAAACGGAAATGACTTTTATCGGCAACATTTTTAATAAAGAGCCGAAAAGAAAACAAAATGGACCGATATTTTGTTTTTGACAGCCTGGATTTATGTTTGAAGACTCCTTAAACATATTTCCGGCACCCCACCCTTTTAGACACAAATTAGTCGTGACATGTTTTCCCTGAACTTTAATTGATCTATAATTACATGTTCCTCTTTATTTGTGTAACTCAAAGGAAATATATTATTGCGTTGTGCGACAAAGCAGCCGTGTTTACATTTTTACTCACGACAATGATAACATTAAGCGTACAATGCTGATCAAGAAATGAATATCTTACGGTTTTTCTTTTTTTTGTGCAAGAAATAAATAAATAAATAATTGCAAAATTATAACGAAGAAACGTTCTTGGTTTTAGGATCAGATGGCAGAGCATCGCGCGATCGATGTGTTGCCATTCACATTGGCGAGAGTAGTTCAGTTTATACAAGAGAGGATGGTTTATATGTCAATGTTGCTTCCAGACGGGCCAGAATAATTTTTCGAGGCATTGATGCAACTTCGAGCAATTTTGGTACTTCCTCAAATTTTACCTTAAAAAAACCATTTTCTTCGATTCGCTTTCTTAGAGCTCCCGGTTCTCAAAAGAACAGTCCATGAACTACAATCTGGCCTAATTCGAGTCCGAATGGTTCGTAGATTGATCACCTCTCAGAAAACCGGGCTCTAAAACTGCCAACTTGGACTATCGAATGCTTCCGTATAAGTTTAAAAAAATGAATAGATGTTATTGAACGTATTTGTTCTGAATACTTCGGGTCGAATCTCAGACCGGCCTGTCGAGCGAGGGAGAAACGTCTGTTTACTAAGTCTAACGGCGCCTTCTTGCTCGGCCAATCAGACTACGCGTTTGTTGATAGGCGGATTATAGTTCCTGGCGGGGGAGGGGCTCCCGTATGAAAATGACGAGAGTGATAGTCGTACTTTTTAAGAGTTAAAATTCATGGCTTGGTACCGCTTCCGGGTGTTTTTAAAAATATACGATGACCACGCCGAAGAGTTATTTCGGTAGCCGTTCAAATTGGCAGAAAGGGGTGAAAATGCTACGACCATAAAATGGGGTGCTGAGCTGGTACCTTTCAGCGAACACCCTGTCGCTTTAATGTGGGAGTTCCCCCCCCCCCCCCCCCCCCCCCCCTCTCTCCCCGGCGCGGGTAATCAGTTAAGCTACTGACAGTTTACGGTTCTTTTATTTGTGTTCTAGAATGACTGTCGATGGCGCGGCTGTCAAAATAATGGCGTTTGTGAATTATATAAGCAAACTTTTGTTTGTTCTTGTGATGTGCCGTGGATTGGGAATTTCTGTGAAAATATAATTTGTAAGTATAAATTTCTTGTCATCTTTGATTTTGCATTGCTTTCCAATACCTATGCGCGAAAATTTCACGTATATTTAAAATGGATTCTTATTTGCATTTTATTAGCGTTGTACAACTTCACCACTCTTGGTGCCACGGGACGTAATGGCCCAGATAGCAATGCGGGTTACAGAGGTACTGGACTTCAGGATGTTCAAGTAAAGGAAGGAATGCAAGAGTGGAGTGTGCCGTTCACCGGACGATTCCGCGTGAAGGCCTGCGGGGCATCTGGAGGGAAAGGATCTAATGGGGCAGTAGAAGGCAGGGGAGCTAAAATTAGCGGTCATGTAACGCTGACGAAAGGAGTCAAGCTTGTTATACTTGTTGGACAAATAGGTTCAACGCAATCTCAGTATAATCCTGGGAGTGGGGGTGGGGAACGTTTGTCGTTTATTCGCCCAAATGAGGCCCCTTCTTGTAGCCGGTGGGGGAGGGGGAGGTGGATCACAAGATGGTTTTCCTGGGAATGATCAAGTAAATGGTAGCGGCAACGGTGCTGGGAAGAATGGTGAAGGGGGTTTGTTTGTGGAGATAATTCCTCGCCTTACCCGTACCATCTTCTGGGTCGGGGGCTGGGATTAACGGAAGCGGGGGATGCTTTAGAAGTGCGGGAGGTGGAAAGACATGTGTTAGGAAAGAGTGTGACGAAAGAGGCAAATCTTTTATCGAGGGAGGGGAGGGAGGCGAACAATCAAATTGTGATGGTGGTTTTGGTGGCGGAGGAGCTTGTGATAACTACCCTGGGGGAGGGGGAGGGTATTCAGGGGGTGGAGTCGATTCTGGAAGCGGTGGTGGAGGCGGTGGGTCCTTTACGGACGACAAGACGTGGAGTATTATAAAAGGAGGCTGTAACGAGGGGGATGGGTATGTCACTTTTAAAAGTGAAGGTTAATTCCAACATAACCATGCCCGTTCCTGTTGCAGTCCAACACGAGATAAAATAATATATTAAACTTCCGAGGTTATTCGATTAATTTCAGCTTTGCGTGTGACAGTGTTTCAGTCCGTTTTCAACTTTGATTAATATATGATAATATGGTACTGACTTCAAATCGAAATGTTTTTTTTAAAACTGTTGCTCAGGAGGGCGGTAATTGTTGAAATGAATTGATAGCCTCGGACAACTCTTGTTAAAAACAATGTAATCTGTGTAAATATAAGAGGTAAAAGTTTCAGAAAATTGTTAGTTAGTTTGTTATCTATAAAATGGTCATAAAAAAAAGAATGCTCTTACAACTAGATATATATTGCGGAAAGAAATGGTGTATTTAGCTTATGGATATAGATATATATTGTATATAAGTATTGTATATGAGTTTATTGATGTATAGCTATTATTAGTAATAAAATTATATCAATAATAATTTCAGCTTCAGTGTTGTCCAGACATTTTAATGCTACCCTCACTCTTTAGTCCTGCTTATTTTTTTCCCTGATCCGGCCACATCCCTGCTTCATTCCTTCCTTACTCCATTCTCTTGATGTTTTCCATCTCGTGTCACCTTCATTCAACTCTTTTCTGCCTACATTCCCATTCATCCGTTCGAGTCCTTTACTATTTCCACTTGGCTGGTTTTGAAATGATCAAGTTTTAGTGTAACGCGAACAAAAATTATCCCAGTCATTTTTAACTCGTGAATGCGAAAGCAATGAACGGGTTATAGCATTTGGTGGACAAATTTCACTCGCTCGGTCAATGGGCTGTAAACTTTAATCAAGCTATTAATTTAAGCATGTTAATTTATTAATTCACCAAGCTTTAAAGGAGCCTTTGATTGGTTTATTCATTCACGAAGCTTAGGAGCCTTTGATTGGTTTTCTTGAAAGTGAATACATGTACATGGAAGCCACGCGCCAGACAACATTCAATCTAGTGCGGTTTTCGACTTTCTTTCGTCCTTTCAACTTCATCCGTCGTGTTTACTCTACACTTCTCTACACTATCATAAGTTCCGATTTAATTTCAAATTTGTTTACAATTATTTATTTTCCATTTTTATCTCAGTCCTTGCTGCTTTAACTTTCTTTGTTTCCCATTGTTTATATTATGCTTCGCTTTACAAAACAAAAGACTTTCTCTCCTATTCGGTGCAAAATAAAAGCTCCTCAGCCCACCCTAATTATCTCATCGACCACAATTATTCCAACGGTTGTTAACAGTTCGGCCAAGTTCCATATCGCCTTTACTTAATATTACCGACTGAGGCATAGCAAAATAATTATTTCGTCAAACAGGCTCAGCCAGAAGCTCATTGTACATCTGGTAACTACAAAAAAATGTTCCATGGAATCTCTCCACAGAGCTTTATAATACTTGTGTATTTTATTGAAATATAAAGTCACCACAAAGATCAATAACGTTTCGTTAGGGTGGATTTCAATTTTAACTTACAATCTATAATGAAGAGTATGGATTACTTCGCATGCAACTTTTAACATTGTTATCGGCATGCATATGGTGCCTATCACTCACTCAGTGACTCGTTCCCAGTCGTCTCTTAGTCATAATTCACCTTCACGCAGCCAAGTTTCTCCCAGTCTCCCACGGTTTCGCCCTTTTCCAAAAAAAAAGGGCAAAAAGAGACGACTGGGGACGAGTCTGGTGCCTATCAGGCTCCATTCAAAAGTAGTCGCTATCTGACTACTTATTTCCTTACATCGACTTTTATTATTGGCCAGCTAACGCATTTCAGAACGTTTTTTTTTTTAATCGCAGATATGGTTATACGCCCACTCCAAATCATGCAGCTGTATAAAAGGCAGGGTAGGGCTTTAGTACTTTTGTTTTATCTGTTTATAGGGATCCTGTAGTATTTTGTAATTAGCCTCGTTTCGAGTGTAGAAGCTTTCGTTTAGTCCCGAATGTTAGGATAATCAGCTTATTCACTACATAATGGAGGGAATATCATAGAGAAATAGACAATTAACATTCGCGACCAATATCAGTGTTATGCAGATCCTGCTACACGTGATAAACATGCTAATTTGATGTAATAGTTATGCATCAGTCCATTCCAGGAGTACCCATCCCCGGGTAGCAGTTCATAGTGCTCTACCCCTCTACCCCGGGGGAATTGCAGGCCTGAAACTCTCATGCACTCCTCAGCGATTCTCATCGACTCCAATCGGCGCTCCAAACGAATTTGAGCCGTGCTCAATTTATTCTTAGGGAGTTATCGAGAGTTTTCGCCCGAGATGATGATAGTCGATGAGAGTTGAAGAAAACTCTCATTCAGAGGTAACTCTCAACATGGTTAATAGAGGGAAATGGTTATGAAGCCCAGCAAAGTTCTTTGTTATATGTTTTTGTTCGCTATTTTGGGGGTTGACCGTGTACAAACCCTGACAAAATACAATAGGTGGTTACGTGTGTTCAAGCAAACTAGCCAATAGAAACGTGCGATTACGTAATTCATGCATAGCGTATGAGCTCAAAACAAAAGATGTGCACGGTCGTGGACCTTCCAACATAAATCTTGGCTTCTTTGTTTGATCCTTTGAAGTTTGCCGGGCTTCATAACCATTTCCCTCTATTAACTATGCTCTCAACAACTCTCATCTTCGTTTGACCCGGGCTTAACATATTAAAAATATTATATAATTACCTAAAATAGGTCACTTTATAGCACTTTAAAATACGAACACATAGCGAGGTCGAAATGGATGGACAGAATATCGCCAACGCCGCTTTTCTAAACTTCTCGTATCTTAAAGCGTATATCAGAGGATTCAGCAATGAATTGAGCAGCCTGAAAACCTAGTCCAATCCGCAACTTCTTGGAGTCCCTCCGAATCTTTGTCCATGTACCTGAAAATGTATATGACATTTTCCATAGCAAAACAAGGCGCCCAGCACAAGAAGAAAACACCAACGAACATGAACACAGAGAATGCCACGTCCTTCTCTCTGCCTGCGGATGCTTTCAGACTGGTCTCCACTTCTTACCAAACCTTGCTGCTCACTCCGGTGATGTCCTCGAGGTCCCGACGAATGCATCTTCGCACCAAGTAAAATATTCGTAGGTAAATAAGAAACATGAAAAGCATCGTTGGAATTCCGATCGCATCAGTGACTATCAGTCGATATTCCTTCTCGTTGGTCTTGTTCAGAAGTGACAACAGCGCCACACAGGAAGCTATAAGCCATATGTAGACAATAGCCAGTTTCAGATGCGAGTAAATGAGGTAATCGTTACTTTGCAGCGGCGCCGCCACCATGATATATCGCTCAAAAGCCAGTGTCAGTATCGTCAGGGCAGATGCAACCATAGAAAAATAAACAAAAGTGTAAGCCGCGAAATATAATTGTGACGAATCACAAAAACTAAGCAAGCCAGCAACAGCTCGCTTGGGATTCCCACGATGAGATCACACACAGCTAGATTCAGGATTAGGTAGTTGGGGATTGTCCTTAGCTCTTTGTACGGGTCCATTACAATTGCGATCACCACTACAGCGTTTCCAAGTACGGTTAAGAAGGACATCGTAAAGGCTGTCACGGCCATACCAGTAGTTATGTTTTTACCATTTGTCAGGTTTGAATGAAGATTTTCCAAGTAACCTGCGGAAATAAAATACAAATGTAGTTTATATTTTATTTGAACCATCAGTGAGTGATCTGTGTGATGCAGATTATTATTGGATGAGGTTTTTGTGATATCCAGAATAATCAAGGTCGAGGTAAGAGTTATCAGCCGAAGCCGAAGGTAAAAAGAGTTATCAGCCGAAGCCTCGCGAAGGTAAAAGAGTTATCAGCCGAAGCCGAAGGCTGAGGCTGAAATAACTCTTACCGAGACCTTGATTATTCTTATGTATCGCGATCCACTAATAAGTTTTGCTTACGAGTGAGACGACATTATTTTGCGGTAATGTCGTCTCAAATGCGGGCCGGTGATTGGTTCTGAAGATACAGATTGGCACCGGGGCACTGAATTGGGTTCCTCACGTAAGAATCAAAATTCAAAAGTTTTCTACGATTAACTCGTCGGCAATCGTTTATATCTTGTCATTTGCTCATTTATGGAGTGCTTTATTCGACGGTACAACTTGCTCAATCTAAAAGTTAGCATATGGTGAGTATTAAAAGTCATTTATTTCTTGTAAGAGTTTGTTTGCCGTTCTCACTTGCTTTCGCGATGTGCACGCGCTAAATTGTAAATCAACTTTTTCGGTGCAAAATTGGATTATTTTCTCATTCATCGCTGTTTGGTACTTTAGCAAACTTTGTGGGACATAATTCTGAATTGTTTTTGTTTCCATAAGCAATTTTATCGGCGAAAAAAGTCCGACTTTCTTCGAAACGATAAAATGCTTTCGCGTTCAAGTATTCGTGTACATTACGTCGCGTATAGTGGGAATTTCTATTTCAATCAACAACAACTGATCTTAATTTTCCTTTTAATTTGTCCAAAATGTTTGAATCGCGATACAAAACTAAATTCGATTTTGAGACGACATTACGGCTTTATAATGACGGCGTTGGGAGAAAATATATTCCGTATTGGGCTCCGTCGCTTCGGCGACTCCGCCCAATACGGAATATATTTTCTCCCAACTAGCCGTCATTATAAAGCCGTAATGTCGTCTCAAAATCGAATTTTAGTTTATATAATATGACATATGATTACCCTTGGAAATCATGCACCGCGGTCATAGATGACATGATTACCCGTAACCTTGAGTGTCCTTGGCATGATTATTGTATAACAGGAGCATATCACCCTGGAGCCCCCATCTCCCTTATTGGCCCTATGACACGGCGAACCGGCGCTGATTTCGAAAATTCACTGTACGCTTTCGGCCAATCATAAAAGAGAGTTGAATGCATAGTAATATCGGTTATACCACCCGCCATCTTCGAATTCATTAATGCATAATTAGAAGAACACAAATCATCTGCTATTGACAAACACAGGAAAGAAGACCACGATGTCAAGACCCCTGAGCTGACTAACATGTTTTCCAAGGAAAACTGGGACCGAATTCACGAAGCCCTACTAACTTGACTAAGATGTATCCTAAGTATTGTTTCTTAACAATAGCCTATTGTTAGGAAACAATTAGGATACCTCTTAAGGCATGGGTACACGTGAATTTCAATGGAATTTTAAGAGGTTTAAAGAAGGGATAGAAGAAAGAAAAATGATTTTTGGAAACACCAACAGACAGTTGATACCCACGCGGGTGTTCTTGTGTGGTTATCAACTGTCTGTTGGTGTCCATCTACTAATTTTTAACTTCAAATTATAATTTTAAAACTACATTAAATCTTCATATTTCTTATTTCCCTAAATTTTTACAACTCCTTTGAGAAAAAACTATTTCTTCCCAAAAATCACCCAAAAATTTACAAAACACCCCATAACATAGATTCATGTTTTGAGCATAGAGTTTTTGGATTGCTTGAAACATGAACGAGATATTTCCATGAAACCGATGTTAAGTGGCGGAAAAATTGAATTCAGGTGGACCCCGGCCTTAACTTAGGAGTGCTTCGTGAATCCATAATGATCAGACAAATATTTTGCACGGGGTTGTATTTGAATTCAAGCTAAGTTAAACGCACGACAATAGTGACCAGCGGTACCCCGCATGATCGTAGGGTTGCGGGGTGGCCCGGGGTTTTGCAGGGCCATTATTGTATTACAGCTCTCCTGGGATGTCAAGCCATTTCGTGCGTGTTGCCTTTCGTTGTCGGCGCTCGAAGTATTTGCTTTAGCTTCGTCGCGCTTGCGGTGTGCTTTGCTGCTTGCCTTTCGTCACATTTCAGCTGAGCTTTTGGGCTCAATCGCCTTATGCCTTGAAGTGAATCGATCGCTACGATTACGGCTGCCCCTCGTCACGTTCGTTATGGCTCAATCGTGGATTCTGGCTCTCGCTTCATGGCGTCCTGTGTTCTTGCCAAACGTTTGCTGCGGATGTCGGGGAAGTCATGGTTGAATCGCCCAGAAGTGTCAGTACCTGTTTGTTGTTTTCTCCTGTTTTTCTTCGTTTACAGACGTGCCGTGCCGCCAGCATATGAGCTTTTATATAAGACTTACTCTCGTATGGATCGTGTTGGGGGCGTTCCTACGTTCCCGAATTATGGCTCGCCACCCTTGTCTTACACATGTGTGTATTTCCCTGGCGCAGGCAGCCTGTTCAGTCTTGTTTGGATTCGAAGTAGGCTGGCCTCTTCATCTGTATCAACAATCGTGAGGATTCTTCCATCGCATCGATCGAAGCTTCGTGCGATCGCCTCGGGTGGTCTCTGCTCGCGTACCAAGCGCGGACGACCCGGATCTTTCTTCTTTTTTGTTGTTGCGATCTGACCAGCAACGTTGGCTCCCTTTGGGATCAGTACGTGCACTGGCTGGCGTAACTCGTTGTTCTTTACGGACCTTCCGATTGAGGTCGCGGTGGATGGTGTCCATCTTGTTTTTTTGGGGGGCTACGCGAAAAAAATAGATTGGCCCCTGGACTGGACCACCATCTGGATTTCGGAGCGAGTCGCATTAAGAGTGCGTCACTGAAATCCACTGGTTATGGTGGGCCACCGAATTCGCCAGCATATCCTGCATCCCGCTATTACTATTGAACTGGATTCCTTCGCGTGGCTCATCTCCCAGAAGACAAATTGCAGGAATTAAATTATTGAATTTTTGGCATTCCCGTCGCTGGTGTATCAGGCAGCCACTTGCAGCACCCGTCACTACGTACAAATGCGTGGTCAGTCGTTGACCTGGCCTTGGCTATTGCAGTTTCATTTGGGATCTCATAAACAGCCTTCGTTTCGTACTGTGGTAGGTCGCTATCCTGGCCAGCGGCTGTGTCAGATTCTTTCGCGCTTTCGTGGCAGTCCTCATACAGTGTACGTTTGCTGACCTGACCATCGGCTGGCAGGTTCTTACAGATCTCGCAGCACCCCTTGTTACGTACTGTGTCCGTTCGCTTACCTGGCCTGGCGGTGGGCAGGTTATTGCAGGCTCTCGCAACAGCCCTTACAACATACTGTGTACATTCGCTAACTTGGCCATCCGTGGGCGGGTTATTACGGGCTCTCACAGCAGCCTTCGTTAGGCACTGTGTAGTTCGCTGACCTGGCCTATTACGAGCTCTTACAGCAGCCCTCGTTACATTGGGTACTTTCGCTAACTGCGCCTTGCGGGCGCTCGCAATCACCTTCATTACATACTGTCTACGTTCGCTGACCTGGCCTGCGGCGGACAGATTATTGCGGGATCTCACAGCAGCCTTTGTTACGTTCTGGAGGCCTTTGTTAACCTGGCCATCGGCTGGCAGGTAATTGCGGGCTCTCACAGCAGCCCCTTGTTGCGTGCTGTACTGGGTACCTTTGCTACCTGGCCATCGGCTGGCAGGTTATTGCGGGCTTTCCCAGCAGCCCTTGTTACATACTGTGTACGTTTGCTAAGCTGGCTTCGTCGGGCAGGTTGTTGCGGGGGTTCCCAGCAGCCCTTGTTACATAATGTGTACGTTTGCTAACCTGGCCTTCGTCGGGGCAGGTTATTGCGGGCTTTCCCAGCAGCCCTTGTTACATACGGTGTACGTTCGCTAACCTGGCCTTCGACGGGCAGGTATTGCGGTTTTCCCAACAGCCCTCGTTACATACTGTGTACGTTCGCTAACCGGGCCTTCGTCGGGCAGGTTATTGCAGGCTTTTCCAGCAGCCCTTGTTTACGTATTGGGTACGTTCGCTACCTAGCCTTTCGATACTGTGTTCGGTCGCGAACCTGGCCATCGACTGGCAGGTTTGGTGTGCGGGCACGTGCAGCAGCTCTTATTACGTACTGTGTTCGGTCGCGAACCTGGCCATCGACTGGCAGGTTAGATGTGTGGGCTCATGCTACAGCCCTTATCACGTAATGTGTTCGGTCACGAACCTGGCCATCGACTGGCAGGTTTGGTATGTGGGCTCGTGCAACAGCCCTTATTTCGTTCTGTGTTCGGTCGCGAACCTAGCCATCGACTGGCAGGTTTGGTATGTGGGCTCGTGCAACAGCCCTTATTACGTACTGTGTTCGGTCGCGAACCTAGCCATCGACTGGCAGGTTTGGTATGTGGGCTCGTGCAACAGCCCTTATTACGTACTGTGTTCGGTCGCGAACCTAGCCATCGACTGGCAGGTTGGATGTGTGGGCTCGTGTAACAGCCCTTATTACGTACTGTGTTCGGTCGCGAACCTAGCCATCGACTGGCAGGTTTGGTATGTGGGCTCGTGCAACAGCCTTTATTACGTACTGTGTTCGGTCGCGAACCTAGCCATCGACTGGCAGGTTTGGTATGTGGGCTCGTGCAACAGCCCTTATTTCGTTCTGTGTTCGGTCGCGATCCTGGCCATTGACTGGCAGGTTTGGTATGTGGGCTCGTGCAACAGCCCTTATTACGTACTGTGTTCGGTCGCGAACCTGGCCATCGACTGGCAGGTTTGGTATGCGGGCTCGTGCAACAGCCCTTATCTCGTACTGTGTTCGGTCGCGAACCTGGCCATCGACTGGCAGGTTGGATGTGTGGGCTCGTGCAACAGCCCTTATCACGTACTGTGTTCGGTCGCGAACCTAGCCATCGACTGGCAGGTTTGGTATGGGCTCGTGCAACAGCCCTTATTACGTTCTGTGTTCGGTCGCGAACCTGGCCATCGACTGGCAGGTTTGGTATGTGGGCTCGTGCAACAGCCCTTATTACGTACTGTGTTCGGTTGCGAACCTGGCCATCGACTGGCAGGTTTGGTATGCGGGCTCGTGCAACAGCCCTTATCTCGTACTGTGTTCGGTCGCGAACCTAGCCATCGACTGGCAGGTTTGGTATGCGGGCTCGTGCAACAGCCCTTATCTCGTACTGTGTTCGGTCGCGAACCTAGCCATCGACTGGCAGGTTTGGTATGCGGGCTCGTGCAACAGCCCTTATCTCGTACTGTGTTCGGTCGCGAACCTAGCCATCGACTGGCAGGTTTGGTATGCGGGCTCGTGCAACAGCCCTTATCTCGTACTGTGTTCGGTCGTGAACCTGGCCATCGACTGGCAGGTTGGATGTGTGGGCTCGTGCAACAGCCCTTATTACGTACTGTGTGCGGTCGCAAACCGGCCATCGACTGGCAGGTTTTGTATATGGGCCTGTGCAACAGCCCCTATTACGTACTGCGTTCGGTCACGAACCTGGCCATCGACTGGCAGGTGCTTGTTCGCCGACTAGGGCAACAGCTCTTATCGCGTACTGTGTTCGGTCGCGAACCTGGCCATCGTCGGGCAGGTTTGGCATGGGGGCTCGTGCAACAGCGCTTATTACGTACTGTGTTCGGTCGCGAACCTGGCCATCGTCTGGCAGGTGTTTGTTCGCCGGCTAGGGCAGCAGCCCTTATCACGTTCTGTGTTCAGTCGCGAACCTGACCATCGACTGGTTGGTTTGGTGTGCAGGCCGGGATCGTGCAGCAGCCCTTATCACATACTGTGTTCGGTCGCGAACCGGGCCATCGACTAGCAGGTGTTTGATCGCCTGCTAGGGCAGCAGCCCTTATCACGTACTGTGTTCGGTCGTGAACCTGGCCATCGACTGGCAGTCTCGGCATGCGTGCTCGTGCAACAGCCCTTACCACGTACTGTGTTCAGTCGTGAACCTGGCCGTCGACTGGCAGGCTCGGCGTGCGGGCTTATGCAGCAGCCCTTATTACGGACTGTCTTCAGTCGCGAACCTGGCCTTCGGCTGGCAGGTTTTCTGTTTGCGGGCTTTTACAGCAGCCCTTATTACTTTCGGTGTTCAGACGTTTTTCTGGCCACTCGTTGATAGGCTTTTGCGGGTTTTTTGCGAGCTTTTGCAGCAGCCCTCGTTACACACTGGGTCCGGTCGCTAATCGGGTCATCGACAGGCGCGCGCGCTGGCTTCTGTAGCAACCTTTATCACGTTTCTTGTGCGGCCGCCATCTGACTATGGTTGGCGGGCTATCACAGGCTCTCCCAGCAATCGTCACGTCTAACTGGGTGTGGTTAAGTCATCACGGACACTCATATTAGTCAAGCGATGGCTATTTGGCGGTGGTGACGATTGCCTTGCGGTGGACTGATTTAGTGGTAGGCCGTTCAGAGTTCTCGCGTCCTCCATATGTGGTGTATGTATGTGTACGAGGGGATTCATGGCGGGGTTGGTGCTTGAAGGTTTGGGAGTTCGGTCCCTTGCCCACCCTGTTCGCGGGCCCTTCGCTCTCCAAGCACCTTGGAGTGCGGGGCTTGGGTGGTTGCCGCTCTCAGGGTTGCCATGGTTACCCTACGCGCTCGACTCGTTTTGCATGTGGCTCCACCAACCTTACAGGCACCTTCCCCAAGCTCATCTATTGTTGATGAGTTTAAATGGGGTTGTATTTGAATTCAAGCTAAGTTAAACGTACGACAATAGTGGCCAGCGGTACCCCGCATGATCGTAGGGTTGCGGGGTGGCCCGGGGTTTTGCAGGGCCATTATTGTATTACAGCTCTCCTGTGGATGTCAAGCCATTTCGTGCGTGTTGCCTTTCGTTGTCGGCGCTCGAAGTATTTGCTCCCGGCCCATCCCTCCCTTTAGGTAAGTATACAGGGTGAGTATGTAGTTGTTTCCACTGACTATCAGTGTGACGGTGCCTGGTGGTTGCCGCTCTCAGGGTTGCCATGGTTACCCTACGCGCTCGACTCGTTTTGCATGTGGCTCCACCAACCTTACAGGCACCTTCCCCAAGCTCATCTATTGTTGATGAGTTTAACAGATAGTAAGTTTACATAACTCAAACCTCAAACAAGAAATAAACACCATTTTCCTTTGTTTGCCCTTGTAGTTCCAACGTTCTTCCTGAATTGACTATCGTATTTTAGCAGAAATCTACTCCCTATCTATCACGAATGCTGTATTCTGATTGGCTATACTACTCACTATATGTTCAGTGATAGTGAGTAGTAATGAGTAGCGAAAAATTGTTCGACTTTGGCAGTGTAGGCTTGAGTTCAAAATTTAATGACTAGTTTTCCTAGGATTTCTAAAGTAATTAGTTTTGAAGAAAAAAATATAGACTATGCTAATCAACATCATTAGAGAAAATATAAAACGCAAATACTACATAATTTATAGTAAATCTGACGTCATCAACATTCTAAAATCTAAACTGTTAATCCTAATTACAGTTTCTTAACTGTCACAAAAACGGATATTTCTATATATAGTCATTTGTAAGTTTTCAGACGTGATAATAATTTAGAAGTGATGGCTACTTCGATTCTTGTACAATTTTATGGCCGCCGCCATATTGGTTTTCCAAAGAAAGACACAAACATGGGGCTGCATAACTACTGAAATACTGTATTTTCTGAGAAACTCAGTTATGAGAAACATTACAAAGCTATAATCTGATTTGTAAGAAACGATTTTGAACCTCGTACGACCTGAAAACTTTTCAACATTGTGGATTGAATAATGATAGCCACTTACAAAGAAGCAAATTGACAGTTCAACCCGCGCATAATTTTCCTTAATTTACTGAGTAAGAATTCTATTAAAATAATGCCCAGTTCCCACAAGATTGTGTCACATGATCAGTTTTGGCCAATTTAGTTGTGAAACGCCGTAGACGAGAGCGAATAATCTAAAACACGCCTACAGGGAATCATGGTAGTTGTATGCAACATAACAACTTTACTCGTGACTCACGAGTAAAGTTGTTATGTTGCATACAACTGCCATGATGCACTGCAGGCGTGTTTTAGATTATTCGCTCTCGTCTACGGCGTTTCACCACTAAATTGGCCAAAACTGATCATGTGACACAATCTTGGACGGGCACTATTTAATAATTAGATTATGAGCTCGAGATTTCTATGATGTGATAGTTGATGAGGCCGTAGGCCGAATCAACTATCGCATCATAGAAATTAAGAGCGAATAATCTAATTGTTTTAGTAAAAATCATAACAATTGTCTGGTATTAACTCTAAATCTTCTTCCGAAACGACCTCCAGCCACTGCATACTAATGGCTGATAGTGTAGAGTAGCTCAGCCAATCAGATTGTCTCATTTGCATTAGTGTACAGTAGAGTTTTACTAACAGGCGTTATAGTTCCCACTAAATTTATTTGATTCTGATTGGCTTAAATCGAACACGTGACGTGATAGTGTTCATCCGCGGAGAGACACTGTTATAACAATAGTGTTTCTGTCGAGGAACTATATATCGGCTGATAGTTGCCCGCGGAAATTTTATGTTCTATAAAAAAAATATTAGCCCGAGAACGAAGTTCGAGGGCTTATATGCTAGTTTTTTAGAACATAAAATTTCCAAGGGCAACTATCAGACCGATAGTTCCGAGACAAAAACACTCTATTGTCGTTATTGTTCACCACTAAATTTTCCGTGCGGCAGCCTAAAACTGAAAACGACATGAATTTATTTATTTCGATTTCTAACACACTGCGACGCTTGGAGCTTCAAAATAGTTTTGCATTTCAACTTTTGTCTCGTAAATACGTACAAAACTTTAGGTTAAACTTCGGTATTACTTTTTCAAAAGTTATAAATCGACTGAGTGATTTTTCAGTTCCATCTATGAAGTATGATTTGTATGAAAAACGGCGGCAGAACCTAGCTGGCGCGGGTTCCGCCAAGTCAGTTGAATCAAAAGAAAGCAGGACAAAAAGTTTTCTTCGATTATTTCTTCGCTCAATCTCTTCTAAAGTTAGGGGGTTATTATTAGATGGGGGCGATTAATCGAGGGACGGTTATTATTCGAGGAAATGCTGTAATTAATCATAGGGTTATGTAATGATGTTCTCTGTAAAAGGTTATTGCCGAACCAGACACCAATCTTATGCAAAAGAAGTCTAATTAAGCAAATATGCTAAATAGCTTTAATAGCTTTTAAGCTATTAAAATAGCTTCTTTGCATATTTTACGCGCTTCATAGTTCGTAAGGCATTTTAATGGCAGAAAATATAGCATTTATACTTGGCTTGGTATAAGAAACAGTTTAGTTTATAGTCCGAGAGCAGCCTGTTGTTTTTCGGAAACACGAGTAGGGTTTATAAAAATCACTGACACTATTAGTGTATTAGTATTCTTAGAATTTTGTAAGGGAATCTTTTCAAATGCAAATCAAACGAAGCTGTTATTCTCCGCAAAACACTCGCCTATTTAAAATATATATTTTTTCATCTACTGATTCCACTTGTCTCGGAACATGTCAGCCCACGTCGCTCGGGCTGTCACAGCTGTCACGTTTAGCTTCTTCAAACTGGCAAGCTTTATTGTTTATAACTTTTTATTAATAATAGAAGGTATTAAAAAGAGACTGAGGTGATACAAGTATAAAACAAAGGAAACAAAAGTTTGTTCACTGCTGTGTTGATAATTTATTTGCGGCTCGGCGAAACAAGGGTGAATTATTAAAATAATATTTGTAACGTCTGCAACTGCCCCAAATTAATGTCAAAATTTGACACGCCACGACTGCATATATTTCTCGGAAAGCCGGACAATCAAAATTTTGAATTAAAGTTTGCTGCTTGTTTTATAAAAAGAACAACGGCAAATGGAAGTCTTTATCTTACTTCAAGCTAGAATCTTGCTTCGCTATTTAAAGTATTTTTTAAATTTAAAAGGCCACGAGACTTGTGCCAGTATAAAAGAGTATAAACTGAGTACGTAATTGAGCTCTTTGGAGTCGGCCACCAAATAATTTGTTCGTAAATCTTTCGGTATAATTCCGGGGTTCGTGTATACGACAACAAGTTATTTAGCCAATGTCTTCAGCCATCGCAGCTTGCATAACTATCATGTAGTCTGTATAAACTACGTTTGCTGTTCGGCCAAAATCAGCTAAAACCCTCCATTGATGGTCCGGATGCGATGAGAGCAGACGTGAGACGTATCGTACTTCCAACGGCGAAGGAAGGTCTGCGAGCAGGCTACAATAGGTTCGTAGTGTGTACATTTATTTTACATATGAGACTGTCAAGAGAATTGCACATTGCACAAATTTTAACCACGAGGAATTTGCACAGTTCTAAACAAAGTCTTGAAGTATTAAAACAACCCAAGGAATAGGTCAGTGTGACCAGTATGGACAGTATGCCTTGCCTTGACGCGTTCTCGACCGGCGAATCTGTCATACACCGGCCCAAATTACGATATTATGATGTAGTTATTTGATCTTACAAACTTTGCTCTAATAAATTACATTACCTGAATCGTCCATTGCTAAAGATCTTTATTCAGCTCCTCTGCAACGTACGCGGACACAGTCTACACAGTTTTAGACTAGAACTTTCCCAAGATCGGTCACGCGAGAAGACACGTGATCGAGTTTATTCCAGGAAAAACGGAAGACAAATATGATACTAGTCTGAAGTGTCGGCTGACACTTCAGACTAATATGATACCTTTTTTAATCCTGTATTCGGTGTTTAAAAAACACATAGCATTCTAGTCAGGATGCTATATTTTCTCTGTATTCTTTGTTTTGCGAAAATAGGGTGATCAAATCAATCATTCTAAAGTCAAGGGTGGTGATTGCGTGACGAGCCATACGGGTTTGTTTTGAGCCATGGAATCCAGGGACGTATTAACATGAAGATATATTTTTAGGTGAGTACACTGATTCATTTTTGGGCTATCCAGGCGCTGGAGTAGTACAGAGCGCCTATTTGGGCGAGCGAGCGCTGATTCAGTTCCATCGAGTGTTTTTTTAAGACAAAACAGAGGAGCCTTGGCCGGGGTTAGGCCGTCAATTTGTTGTCTACTGAGTTTTTAGAGCACGCATTTTATCTCGATTTTAACCCTCGGACATACATCTCCAAGTCATACCCCCACATCCATACGATGAGCGGGAGGGAGGGGGGTGGGGGGTGGGGTGGTGATGGACCCCTCTCCATTGGGTTTTCGTTATTATAAGACATATTGAAAGCATGCCCTCCAGTACTGAGCTTACTCTACAATATAGCTGTTGTTTACGACATCACATGATGTCATTAAATCTACCATCTTGGATTCACTATTTCCTCATGACGTCAGAAAAAAGCATAGGAAAAATTATCATTAGAACGGAGAATTATATTTGGGTGAACATGTATGTCATTACGCGGTTGCCATGACAATGTCAAAAACAAATGTCCGGGAGTAATGAATAAACAGTAAATCCTATATTCAAAATTGGGAAACACCGAGGTCCCGACATTTATTTGAGGTCCAGCGTTTATTTGAATCTTGTCTTATGGCTGATTCTCATCCATCGATATATACGTGTACTGATTTTGATAATATACTGCATTTGCCAATGAAGTTTTTGACTACAAAGAAACTGTAACAATATTTTCATACAGTGGGATTTTTTCTCGATGAGGACTGGGATTTGGGCAGAAATTAGCTGGGAAAATGGGATCCCCCCCCCCCCCCCCCCCCCCCCCCCCCCCCCCCCTCCCCTCATACAGTACGCAAAATATATGAATAGATGCAGAATTGGTATGAAAAAAGCTCATTGTGTCAACTTGTTATATTACTCGTATTGTATCCATATTCGTATTCAAAATCGCGCGAAATTAAATTATCTTGACCATGGGCATAACAACAATAGCCCCTTTACAGAGTCCTGTCACGTAGCTGTCGTATTGGACGATGTAGCGAGGTATGTATGTTGTGTCCCACCAATCAAAATCGGACTACCATCAACAACACTTAGTTCAACAACCAATGAAATTGCCGTTTGTAAAGCTGCGTGGTTCTGAGAAGAAGAGCAATTTTAGGACTGCCATCTTTGTTTGTGTGTGAAGGCCGGCATATAACTAAGACATCGATCCCTTCGAGAAGATGAAGGCAACCTAAGCTGGTAATTAGCGCCAGAAAAGGAAAACCTATTTGAAAGTATCAATGGACGCCGATTCAGCACGCAGTAAGAAACGAAGGAACAAACATAAAGAAGAAGAAATAGGGGTGTTACGAAAACTACGACCCTCGAAAACTAAGACCTAGTATCCTTTGTATTGTTACTGTTTATATGTTCATTCATGAGATTTTACCAGAAGTCTCTATTATTTTCCCCGGTTGAGAATTCCGCGCTAAAGTAACCTGTACTTCGAATATTCGAGGATTTGGTGACGAATCATGCCAAACAGAATTTGATTTTGCTAAACACGCGCTATTGCGATGTTTTGCTGTTGAGTGCAGACATTTTCACGTGAAGTGGTAAATTCGTGAGCAGATACTAGTATTTTGAAGAGAAAAGTTGAAATATGCTTACGCAAGTTCTCTGTCTTCTTGTTAATAGTTGACTTTCGGTAAATCTTCTTGGGTTGATTTTATTCACAGAACTTTAATTTTTACGTTTTATGATCTGCAATGTTAACCATTTAATTTCGGTAAAACAGAAATGTATGTAATGTGATACTTTTGGTTGTAATGTAGGCGTGTGTAACTGATACTTTTGTTTTTCATGCAAAGGATGTAACCTGATACTTTTGTTTTTCGTACGCTCGTGATAATTGAATTAGTTCTTGTTTCTCAGTTGGATAAATATCTGCGTGTTGAATAAAATAAAATCTTTTCTCTTCGATTTATCACAAGGATTTTCAATATATGGTATTTATTTCCAGTTTGGTACAAATTTGCTGCAGTAGAAATATGGATATCGAAAACAAAATATAATTGATACACTTGTTTTCAAATGTAAATTTATTAAATTACTTGTAGCTTAGAGCCTAAATTTGAATAAAAATGATGTTTTTCTTTGGATTGAAATCAAGAAATTGTTTCCTTCAAGGTACTGTGACAATTTGCAGTTCTTGGTGTTCTGCTATGTGAATTGTCATTAAATTTTAGCATTTTGTATTTGATTAATGAATGCATTACAAACATGTCAGGGTCAAAGGGTCATCAATCAAACTTACATGAATATTTTACGCAGACCTTTAATTATTATACGATGATAAGGAGTACAATTTACTATTTAAAACAACACATTGTACTGGCACAAATATTTCTTGATGAACCACAACACAAATGGTTAATGTTTTAATACCTAAATATAATACTTTTGTTGACACTTGTCATGTGTAACGCAGTTTGTTCAATTGTCACGCATTCGTTAATTTCCAACTGTTTCTTTGCCTGTTTCTTTCCAATAGTTGACTACTATAAAATAAACCCAGGGTGGGGTAGGCTCAGTCTCCAGCTGTGGTGTTTCGGTGTGCCCGCGATCCTCTCCACCTGGATCGCGGACTGGGGGAGCATGGGTAGCGGACTGCTCTGACATTCAACCCTTGGAGTCTTTGAGTTTGACCAGTCAGTAACAAATGTAACTTTTCAAAATGTTTGGAAAATATTCTTTATCTCAAAACACCAATGCAGTCCAATCTCTCATGTTACGCTTTTAACATCCAAGAACTGCATTATTTTCTAATCGACGACACCAACCGTTATTTTCAATTTTAAAACTTAAGGTTACCGTGTACCTTCAGGGTGTCTCAAGTCTAAAAAATGTAGCGTGTCCGGATTAAACTCCAGATACCTAAAACCCTATATCAAATTAAAGCTTATAGAGCTCGCTATCTAAATATACTAACCATTTTGTAATAAAATGAATTGTCGAATTTTTCGCGATGTCTGAATACGAGGGTCCGAATCAGCTTTTGAAAGCTACAACTCTGCGCGAATGATATATTTCGCTAATTTGATTTGTTCTCGGGTTTCCGGACCCATAGCGCTAAGAAAACGTGTCGGGGATTTCTCATATTCCCCAATTGCAGTGCCTGAAGATACAGAGCATTTTCTAAATAGGGTAAAAATGGCTCCCAACGAAAAAGTTTTCGAAATAAAAAATTCCCGACATGTTGTCGTTGTTTATATGTTAATCTAGATACTGTCCAAATTTGAGGTCAATCGCTCAAATTCCCTTTGAGTTGTAACTCTTTAAGACGCCTCTATCGGTCCGAAATAGATTTCGAGAAAACAGCGGGAGAAGTATTCACACTCCACTCACACCTCACTTACGGTAAAGTCTCTCGCACTGTATTTCTCCGTTAATAATTATCGGATTTCCATAGAATTTTCTTTATATGAAAGGTCATCATGTAAACTACATATCTAAGCGAATAATGTTTTTTGACCAATTCTGTCCTTTGAAGGTATATGGTAACCTTAACCACCCAAGTAAAATTAATAAATATAAAAAAACGTTTGAATATTCTCTGACTGGAAACATTCGATCGTCCATTGAATATAATCAGTGTCCAGCACAAAATTGTTTGCCGGGAAAACAAGCCACAGTGCTTGATTTTTGATAACTTAAAATACAGTAGTGTTGTTGTATACTAAAGCATAGTTAGTAGAGGGGACATTGATCTACAGTTTCCAATCCAATCTTTTCATGATCCATAACACCATTTTTTACCACTCCAAAAAATAGCTCTTGCACGCATTGCGTGCCTATGTTTATGATTGGCAAGATCACGCGACAGAGTTCAGCAAAGAGCTTGTTGTCAATCAAACCACGATTTAATACATGCTTGCATGCGTGGCTTAGTTTTTGGTAAATTGATTCTAGTAAATTGTGTCAATTGGGCCTGCAATTGGACTGTATGGACTTAGACCAAATTTTTTCATTTTTTATTTATTTAATCAAACATGTATTTAGAGTTCATTTAAAAAAAATAAATGGGTATGTTTTTAGTATGTTATTAATTTTTACCAATCTCAGCCTCAACGTTCTTTTAAGAAAGGTTCTTACAAAAGAGCGCATCAGTTTTGAAAGGTGGCGACACCAGGATTTGTTTTCTCATAGAAAAGGTTCCTTGTTGGTCCTTGATCGGTTGACGATCTTAATAAATCGGAAATGACTTAGCTTCTGTTTACTTATTTTTATGAGGATTGTCCAGATAACTGACTCTGTTTTGACGTTAAGGCCAGTAAAGTGCTTTTAACATTAGGTAAATAAAAAGGGCCAAATAAACTCAGTGATTTTAGCCTGAGGGGAATCGAATAACTCAGTAGATGTTTGAATAGGGCGTTTTGGTAGAAAAATTAAAAAAAAAACATTTTGGCAGAAAAATCCAAGTTGTAAATTGTTTTTGGGGCCGACATGGGGCTTAAAACATGGTAAGACTTGTTTCTCGTCTTTGAATCCCTTCCAATTCAGTGTAAATTCAGTTGACTTTGAAAATTTTGGCCCAAAATTTACAAAGTCAACTGAATTTAAGCAGCTTTCGGTTTATTCCGTGGCAATTTTATTTTAGACAGACTTGATACAATTGTAAATTGTATGTTGGGCGAGAAATGAGTTAATAGATCAGTATTAAATAAAGTGAAAAAGGATAGTGTTAAATAAAGTAATAGAATAATTTTTTCTCAAGATCTTGAGAAAAAAATGATTCTATTTTTCTTTTTTGCCACGTTTTGCCAAAACTATCAAGGTATGCAAGAAAGCTTCCAGAAACTTTACAATAATGATTCCACGAAAAAAAAAAAAAAAAAAAAAAAAAAAAAACAGCGATGACTAAGAAGTTCTCAATTTTTATTTTGTATATACAATTCATTTATGGGTGTACAACCGTGCAAACTTTGCTTTATAAGTTGACAGTCGTAATCGCCTGCTCTTTCTTGTTGTTTTCTCGTTTGCGGTACATGGAACTGAATTGTTTAATCAATGGCTCAAAACAGCAATTGCAAAACAATTGGTCATCCTCTTGAAAGCTCCAAACTGAGCTGGGGGTGTCAAAGCAAACGGGCAATTAAAATGAAATGAATCTGCCAGGTGTATACGGAAGGCGCGCATAGGAAATGACTTATTAAAACAGCACCTTCTGTTTGTTGGCCAATAACTCGGGCCCCTGGTGCGTCAGAACTGAAAATATGAATCCACCGACATTCGTAATACAAAGCTGTTATATTTTAGATAAGCAAATTGCTTATCGATAAAAAAACGCGTTATTGCTGTCAGTGCCGGTGGATTGATCAGATATCGCTGAACTGAAGAGGGAATTCAAAATTGTCAGCTTCCGCGCAATGAAGCGACTTAACAATTCTGCAATATCGAAACTTGGCGAGAGCGCCTACGACGCGCTAGTCATGACAAATCAAGTAAACGGAGACGAGAAACGGATTATACACTACAGTTATAATCTGACGAACGAGGAGAGCTATGGCGAATTGACAAGAAAAAATCCAATGTACAGATCTGAGCGGATGATACACTCGCTCAGCAGCGAGGAGAAACATGCATCCGCGGCGGAGAAGACGAAACTCCAAAGAAGCAGCAGTAATCCAGCTCTATCTGCTGGTCGACGCATGTCTGACAGCGAGGCCGAGAGAGGTTTAAAACGTCCAAACGCTAAGGACCGGGTCTTTAATGGCGGAACAAAGCAAGACTATGCGGGGAAGTCAAGTACGTTGGGCGTTTCGGAGGCAACGATCACGGAGAATCCCGAAACGCTAAATAACGGTTCGCGTGAAACTCACACGCGCAAATTAGGGCTCGGAGAAACCACGAACACTTCGCTCATGAGTCACAAATTCAGAAAAAAGGCTGTTTGCGATAGCACAGATAATTCTCATTATCAAAGACAGTTTCTACGAGTTTTAAACAAGCGGTTCTAAAGGTGTGTACTTGCTTCGCTTTATACGAAAACATGTCTGACTATGGATCAGCTAGGTCTGAGCATTCGGTACGAACTGGACATTGTGAATATATATCAGTATGTATGTATATAGTCGGCTTATTAACACAACTAAAAATAGTGCATGCTCGTATTTTGGTATAGATAAACACTAACAACGCATTCAAATATCCTATCTGAATGCAGATATCTTAATTATAAACACACCTAGTAACTTTCAAGACATCTAGATAAACATATGGAGAAAAATTTTATGTTGATTTGCCCGTTCAATTCACTAAATTTCACGGTTTTGCAATTGAAACGCAAGTTCATGTTTTTTTACGTTGAAAATCGGAAAGCTGAGCTTCTAAATTTCAATTTGTTATTGGAAGCGAGATCTGATTCAAAAGAGAAAGAATTATTCGACATGCAAATCCATGTTGTGTTTACAGATGTCAAAAACCCTTTGTGGGCTTTCTGCAATCGAATTTGACTACGCATTTAGAATACAAAAAAAAAGCCTTAGAATTACAGGTGGTTTAGATATAACAAATAATAGTCCTTTTGTCTTTTATTCATACTGACAAAAACAATTTAATCTCCGGTTATACGGAAATCGAATTTTGAAACTGAGGTTAAAAAAGCTAATGTTCTGGATATTTAGGATGTGGAAAGTCACCACTGAAGATAACGATCTTGAAATTTGATCTTTCTTTAGAAGTTATTTACATCAGCATGAATAAACATGATTGTTCATAGCTACAATTCTGAGGATGAATGTAGTAGTGTATATACATGTATCCGGCGTGATAAGGGCGACGAACGTTGTTAGTAATTAACAGGGATCCATATTCGTTTTTCTCAAAGTCGTCAGCCGGGCAAGTATTCCAAAAAACATACTTGCCCTGGCAAATTTTGGTTGCCCTTTCAAAAGTAGAGAATTATTGGTAAAAAAAAGGTGACAGAATGGCTACATGTTAAACACGTTTGCGTCGTTTTTTATTAACATCGTATAATGCATCGCGCTACAATGTACATGTAGGTTAACAACGACGTTTGGCGGCCACGATAGTTATTAAGTGATTTGAAAGACGCTTTGTGGATCTTCATGGACTCCATGCGAAGCGATGTCACAGTGCAGCCGGCATCTACAAAAACATTTTTTTTCTGGGCCAGTGATCTGTCTAACTGGGATGCTGACTGGCAAATTTCGCAAAACATATTGCCTCCAGCCGAAGCAGTTTGCGATGTGGCAGATGATGATAGCAATGCAGGCACAAATTTCAGCCAGGGCCTGTTTTCTGCCACGAAGGTAGGAAGGCACGCTGTCGTTCCTCCTTTTCACATTTCGCTTGTTTTTCGCCAGCGATACGCCATCAAATATCGCCACATGTTGTTTACACGATCAGCTGTCAAGCCACGTTTTCGCGTTTGAATGCTGCAGTACATCAGAGAAATAACAGCGGTGACAACATGAATATTGAGCCTGCCATCATGCGACTCATGAAAATACCGCATTATCAAACATGGCGCCAAAATTATGATTCGATCGCAAAAGAAAGCTGCAAATTTGTCTCTGTTTTCTGAAAGTTCCAGTTGGACGAGGAATCAATAGAAGGCAGGTACTCATATGCAAATCAAGGACTCAGATTTTATTCGTCCAAAGGACGAGTATTCAAGTTATTTTGGTCGTCCGTACGATGTTTTGGTCGTCACGGACGACCAGACGACTGCGAATATGGATCCCTGATTAAAATACAAAATTTAGCGTTACGATCATTATTCCGGTCGTATACTATAACTATAAATATCTCTAATTATGGCAAACTGGTCCATGATGAAAAGGAGCATTCTGATTGGTTCCCTGTTTTCTATGAACATTTTCCATTTATGTCTGGCGGACAATTTCGCCGTTGAGGCGGGGTATACCTGAATTTCAATGAAATTTTAAGAGGTTTAAAGAAGGGATAGAATAAAGAAAATGATTTTATCAACTGTTGGTGTTCAAAAAATCATTTTCTTTATTCTATACAACAGACAGTTGATACCCACGCGGGTGCTCTGGCGTGGGTATCAACTGTCTGTTGGTGTCCATCTACTAATTTTTAACTTCAAATTCTAATTTTAAAACTACATTAAATCTTCAATATTTCTTATTTCCCTAAATTTTACGGCTCCTTTGAGAAAAACTATTTCCTCCCAAACATTCCCAAAAATCACCCACAAATTTACAAAACACCCCATAACATCGATCCGTGTAATGAGCGAAGAGTTTTTGGATTGCTTGAAACGTGAACGAGATAGATATTTCCATTAACCATGTTAAGTGGCGGAAAAATGGTATTCAGGTATACCCTCGCCTTAATTGCATTTTACGAAAATAGCCTGAAAAATGCAAGTATAATTATGCTTAACCGCTCCTTGGCGCGGGAATTAATTTGCCGAGAATGATGCATTTAATTTAATGCATTCATGGTCTGACATAAATTAAAATTTATATCCGAGCCCTAATTGATGTGGTTAAAACTGTCTAAACAAAGCCCAAATTATCATTAACTCAATCAACCTCGCGTCTAAGTTGTTGTCAACCCGTAAAACTGGGTGATAGCCAACCAGGGTTTTTGACTCGACTCTATAATATCTCGTTCACGTTTCAAGCAATTGCAATCCAAAAACTCTATGCTCATCTCATGAATCTATGTTATGGGGTGTTTTTGTAAATTTTTGGTGATTTTTGGGTATGTTTGGGAGGAAATAGTTTTTTCTCAAAGGAGTTGTAAAATTTAGGGAAATAAGAAATATTGAAGATTCAATGTAGTTTTTAGAATTTGAAGTTAAAAATTAGTAGATGGACACCAACAGACAGTTGATAACCACGCAAGAGCACCCGCGTGGGTATCAACTGTCTGTTGGTGTTCCAAAAATCATTTTCATTCTTCTATCCCTTCTTCTGAAACCTCTTAAATTCATTGAAATTCACGTGTACCCCCGCCTTAAGCCCAGCAAACTTTTAAAAATCTTCAAGGAAAACAAACAATTGATTCTCAAAGATAAGCGAGACATTTTAGTACGAAAAACCACAGGCTTGCCATCTTCTGTTTGTGTGGTCACATGTATCTACGATATTCAAATTTCTTAGTACAATAGAATTGCTATTGTGAACATTAATCTCCCTAAATGTAAAATCGGTACTTAGGACTGTCTATATTTAATAAAATAAAGTCAAAATGCTTAGACGTTGTTTAACTTTGCTTTGATACGGTTTGTTCGGCGATTTGAAGCGTGAGAGAGCAGTTTTAGGAATTCAACGTTTTCGACTCGCTTGGCGGGAATCCGGCATTGAAGAAGGCGGGAAGTCTACGCGAGGCGGGAAATTGAGGGCGGAAGAGGAAATCTTAACTTGGCGGGAACCGAGAGAAATAGGAAGAAGTTTCGCAGCATTGTGTATATTTCGCAAAAGGAAGGTGCGGGAACCCCGGGGGGAGGGGAAGACTCCCATATGAAAGTGACGGGCTCGTCGGAAATTTCAAATTACACCCCTAAAAGGGACCAATCTGGGCGTGGCTCAAGCCTTTTTTGACCCCTAAAAGATACCATTATACACAGTATGACAGTGTTTTTTAATTATTTCTTCGCGTGCAATCCTAGAAGATACCTTGATGACTAAAAATATCGCCGTTCCGTCCTGAACACCCTAAGGAGGACCAAAATCCGTAATTTACACCCCTAAAAGGGACGACGAGCATCCCCGTCACTGGGATTCTCCCCCCCCCCCCCCCCCGGGTGCGGGAACCGGGTAGTAAAATGTACGGGAAGCGAAATGTGAGCAAGAAGGAGCGCGAGTTGTTCACACTTCTTAATACAACGTGGACAGAAAGACACCATATCCTCTAGTTGATGATTGTTTTTATTCTCGACACTTCAGTTCTACTTGACAATGTATTGATACATGTATTGTGATAGAGAAACTTTACATACTGACCAATGGTGCGAATTAAAACGTTTACATGTAATATACAGTAGTCATTTTCTTATCATTCACTATTAATATTGTGTTGACTTAAACCAAAACAGAACTGAGAGCAAAGCTAATATTACTCCCCTCACTACAAAATACATCATTATTTTGTGAATCAACACTTATTGCAGCTTTTCCGGCAGTTAGTGTTCATGTATCCTGGATTCCTGCGGCATTGATCTTGTCGGGCCCATGACGCACAGTATCTGTTTCTATCAGTGCAGTTGCCTGTAAAACCAAGAAGTGTTTTTATTTACAGTTAGTACAACAATGATTTGATCTCTCTTTCCAACTGACAAGCTTTTCTCCGGACCCTTCCCCGAAAATTCGCAATAACGCACCAAAAAAGACGTTAATTAGCCTAGCTTGAAAAGAATTGAAAGACCGGTTCTATTAGCGGTGTGTTCTGCTTGTACTATACATTATTATATGGCTGACTCGGGCAAGATGAAGCAAATCCTGTGCTGTGATTGGCTACCCACGTGGTCAAGATGGAGCCATCTTGACCGCTCGGGATTGCCCGCTCTGTTCCCGCAAGAAGACTATTTTCCCGCGTCCTTCTAGTCATATAATAAATCCTTTATTGACCAAGCTTGTTCGTTCAAGATGGCGGAATATTGGCCTCGTTCTTTTTTTGCGTGTTTAGAATCACTTTGGACCGAGTTTGGCGCTCTCGCGGTCAGAAGGAATAAGACGACCACAGATAACCTGTTTAACCGGTCTCCTAGAGAACAAATATCGTGGGATATTTGTACTCGTTCTGCGCATTATTTGTACTGAGTGGAATTGGATATATTTAATAACAATAATAATATATTTAATAACCAATACCATGGTTGCTATTGTATTTAAGACCTTTCAAACTGAGTAAACGTTTAATCAGCGGTTAATTAAATAAAGAAATAAACTGCTTACCAGCCTGGCACCTATTGCAACTTTTCTTGCAGCTGACCCACATGTATCGTCGTTTCTTGTGCATTCGCCTATCCGTGCCCAGTAAGCACATCTGTTATTGTCATCTTTGCAATTCGCTGAAAACAAACAAAAGAAGGTCAAGAAGAACACATTTTGAGGGGGGGGGGGGGGGACTCCCATATAAAAGGGGTCGGGGTGCTCGTCGGAAATTTTGAAAAGAACCCCTAAAAGGTACCAAAAATTTTTTTGTGGGCGTGGCCCCAATTCATTTTCACCCCTAAGAGGTACCAATTCTAAAACAACACATTAACTGACAATATAACATTCTTTAATAGTGATAAAGACGATTCCTTCGAATACGGTCTACTCGTAAACATTTTAAGAGGTTCATTCTAAACGAAACGTGAAAAAAAAAATAAAGTCACACTTTGATGGTGTGGCTGCTATGAACAGCGTCCATGCAAATTGATATTGTTGACAATAGCGATAAAGACGATTCCTTCGAATACCATCTACTCGAAACGAGTTTTTGAAAGCATTGTCATAAATCTCTATCCTCCTAAAAGGTATCGCGTTAACTCTAAGGGTGGTCAATTTAGATTTTACACCCTAAGCGGTACCAAATCTTGAATTTTAACCCCTAAAAGGTACGACGAGCACCCCCGCCACTTTTATATCGAAGTCCCCCCCCCCCCCGGGATTTTGAGAACCGTGTTATGCTTAGCTAGCTTTAAATTAGCTGAGCTAGGACCAAATGAATCATTTCCCTCTAAGCGAGCGATTCGGACCGTCTGAGAATCAGGCTATGTTAGTCTCAGTTCGTTTAATTTGCATTTTCAGAAACCATCATGGTTCAAAGTCCTTCTGATAACTGGTTTTACTAACAGCAACATCTAACTATAAAAAAATTATGTTGTTTAGTGTCAGGGGTTTCTCAAATTGTCTCATTAAAATGACAAATGAAACTCGCTTACCTGGTGGACGAGGAGTTTGAGGTTTTGGTGGGGGAGGTGTATTGGGGGGTGGAGGGGTATTAGGGGATGGAGGGGTATTAGGAGGGGGAGGGGTATTTGGAGGGAGCTGGGTGTTAGGGGGAGGGGGAGTATTGGGTGGAGGCGGGGTGTTTGGTGGTGGGGTATTTGGCGGTGGGGTTGATGGCTTTGTTCCAACGGGTCGCTTCGTCTGAAAATCCATTTCGACCCCTCGGCCATCTGGAAAATGAAGAAGAAAAAACTGGCATTAGATATTAGTATGCTTTTATATAGACTGAAAAGAGAAGTCTGTTCAAATCTGCTTCTACACAAAAATACTCAGACCGCTAACTTGCATAAAAACAAGAGGAAGAAAACGACAAATCACGCAGTTATGTTAATTAGAAGACATATAAATGATTTTCTACCCAGTTTTATTAGAATAGAATTGATACTTACATTTGTCGCAGTTCATTTTGAAGGTATATGGCTTCGTTCCTAAAAAGATATTCACAAAAAAAAAAGTTTGTTAGAAACGTTTTTCTTCTTTTTTTAATATTATATGCCTTTGGGAAAACAGAAACCTTAGTTTGTTAAAAATTACTATACTAGTGTACTGAAACTATAAAAGGAGCGCTATCACGAATTACCATTCTAAGACAGGAGCTTTCCTGTCATATTTGAAAACGTCGGGCGACTAAAAAGTAATTACGGTTTGCTCTCCCTTCAATAATTCACTTGATATCGTCCTCTTGATGTTCTAGGCGCGTTTCGTTTATGAGCGAAGGTACTGAGTCATAATTTTAACCCCTAATAGGGGGGAGGGGGGGGGCTCACCATATAAAAGTGACGGGGACTGATCAGTCAGTCGTGAATCTGTTAATGAACCCTAAAAGTTACCAATCTAACTTTGGCCGGGTGTGTTGTTGATTTTTTTCTCTTGCTCTTTGTCAAAACTAGTCCTGTCATATCTGTTAACTTACGGACCTTCAGATTGGGGTACGAGTACGAGAACGAGTACGAGTGGTCATTTTAGATTTTAACACCTATTGCGGTACCAAACCACGAATTTTAATCCCAATCTCCGGCCAGAACCTACACTTCTACTGGTCAGTCAGTCGTGAATCTGTTAATGATTCAGTTACGTCATGTTTTGAAAGTAGATTAAGTCGTTGTTGATTTTTCTCTTGCTCTTTGTCAGTCGTGAAGTCTGTTAATGATTTGATTTATTTTCCCCTTCTCCCAGAATACTACGCAGGCTATACAATCCCTACAGCTATTCAAAGTATAGCTCCAGCCTTACATCTGTTACATACCTGCTCGCGCGTCGCATCGTTTCAAATATCTGTTTTGACAAGGAAATATTTCCTTCAGAAATCCATACAGCACTGGATCGTAACTCGCCAACTTAGTCCTCGTATCGACGTGGTTGTGGATTCCGTTTGGCGGATTTTGATAGTCGTTGCAGTCGAAGTAACTCTGAGCTCCTTCGGCGAGATACTCCCTGTCGGTGGACATGGCGTAGGTATTGCTCCATCTGTAGCCCGTTCTTCTTAGGTAGTTGTATCGCTGGCGCAACTTTCCATCGAAGCTTGGAATAGCACCATTGGCGACGCCCAGGTTGTGTAATCCATGGACAAACTCATGAAGGAAGATGTCCTCTCTTGGATAGCGATCTCCTCTTGGATAGCAAAGAATGTTTTCTTCTCCACCTGAAAGGACAGGGAAGTTTTTTATTACTCATAGCGCTCTTGTAATGTATTATTCTAATGTATTCTAATGTATTGCCCCCTTGGGGAAAGTCAATAAAGTATGTATGTATTAGGTAAATTTTATGTCTCCGGAAAATGCCCTAAGGCCCTCCCAGGGAATTCAGTGTTCGTTTTGTCACCTGAAAATAATCACCCATGTTTCGCTATTCCTCGCTGATATTCAGGATTTATGTTCCATAATGTCCACATCATTGTCCAATTGTCCCCCTATTCTGACCAAACATTATGCGCAATGTTCCCTTGTTCCTCCCCAAATGGAAGTACCCTGTTCTCTGCAAATTAAACACGCTGTTTCCCTGCTTCCCTAAACACGCAATGTTCCCTTGCCCTTCTAAATGAAACGCAATCTTCCCTTGCACCCACAAAATAGAACGCAATGTTTTCCTGTTCCCCATAACCTCTGGGAAGGTGCCAAGAATAGAATTATACTTAATATGTACTTACATGTGGAAATAGGATGAGTAATTGTCGCTCCCAGGCCCCTGGCCCGTTGGTTCCACCAGCTTGCAAGCCAGGAGTGCTCGGGAATACTCGTGACACCCTCTCTGTAGGCGATCACGCCTGCACGCCCATACCGCCTGTAAAACCACGAGCGAATATCCTGGCGATCAGCGAATAAAAACACAACGACATAGCAAGCTCTCCGGAGAGCAGCGTCCGTGGCTAGACCGGAACTGATGACAGGAATACCAAAGGCGTGCAGATACTTCCGGTAGAAGGTACTCAGGCGATATTGAGTACGAACTTGTGACGGGACGGCGGTTATTCTTTCACATTCCCACGTGACCCTCGGCCCATCACTTCTTAATGAAGTGGCGTCTAAAAACAGAGTTTTCTAATCATCAAATATGCAGTGTTTATTATTCAAACAATCATCGTAGCCAAATAATAAAATATTTGAGTCTTTCGTCTACCGCCCACATTTACGTCAACCAATGTCAGGTCACACAACGGTTAGAAAGTGTCATGTCATGCAACACTTCTCTCCTGGCAGAAAGTATCTTGTCACGCAACACTTCTTCCCTTGGGAAAAGAAAGTATCATGTCACGCAACACTTCTCCCCTTGGGAAAAGAAAGTGTCAACAGCAAAAATCCAACCACAGCAAAAATCCATCAGAGTGGCAGGCTACGTCTTTAGCAGTGATGAAATATATTTTATATTCGTTTTCTCCAAAAGAGAGGAGTCTCTTGCCTTCGAATGTAGCAAGGGGTGTAGCTAAGCTTTTCGAAGTGTGGAACCGCTTTCAGAAACTTTTTTAATTATTTTGTACTTAAATTATATTTATAACGACAGAAGTACGTAAAGAAAAAACACACCAATCGTGAATTTAGCTCCTCGGGCAGCGGATAATTTGCTGTACTCTGCAAAGTTTGCTGGGCCATCCAGTGTTTCGTTTAGGAGATCTATGGAGAAAGGTTTGTTTGGGAGATCTGTGAAGAAAGGTAAATTAACAATTAAACGATTTACTTCCGTAAGTAACTACCCCTATACGGTAACCACCACCCGAGAGTATTAAATCCCGACAAAAAGCACCCCCACCCCTAGTGCCTGTAAACAAAGACCAAGATGACGACCAGGCCTCATTGTGAACGATTGAAGTATTTTTTTAAAGGTACATTTCACGAAACAGCAAAAGTTTTACCTACGCTGGACTGCCTGGCTAGACTGCGAGCACTCGGTTTTTTCCTCTCAGATCCGTTAGGTGTAAAAACAAGGAAGGATTGGGGATAGAGAGGAAAGGCTGGAAAAAATGCTGGAAAAGGGGATATTCATGACGCGTTATTTGGGCTAAAGTGTGCGCGTGATACGTGAAATGAGTTTGAGGGATTTAGGGATGCGTAAATGTGTGAAAAATCAGTGCGTGGGACGGGCTAACATCCAACTCGCGCTTCATTTAATTTACTCCTGCTACGCAGGCTAGGGAAAGGAAACATCCCGGGCCGGGAAACATACACAACGATCAAAACTACAAAATGATCTATCATTGTTTTGGTCTGAAAGATCGATGAGTCGAACGTTACAATGCCAATATTCCATTGGAATCGAAACTTATTCTTTCAAATAATATCCAGAATATCCGAAAACAATCAATTCCTTTGTTTAGTCTTTCTTTCTTTCTTTAGTCCAAATAACGATACCCAGCTGCGAGCACTGAGTCGCTTCGATCTTTCCAAGAGAAAACATGACTTCTTCCGTTCGTCAGATGTAGCCGGTGTTTTATATAATAGACAAGTCCGCAAAACGGGTCAAATTGTTAAAAAATTAAAAAATATCGTGAACTGTGAGCTATGGGCATTTGAAAAAACATGAAGTGTCAACATCACTTTCTGCCATTTATAGTGTCACCCCGTTTGCTGTCCATTTATCTATTTCTATACTTCCATACTTCAAATAGTCTGGGGGAACCGATACATATGCCGTCCAATTCAAGCACTGCCTTAAAAAAGTGTCAGCTTGCTATTTCTTCTTTACGAGCATGCAAAATGTATTTGTAGCTATTTGTGGTCAATTGTGCCTGGATCTGTCAAATGAAACGCAATCTCATTGAAGTTCTTACCTTTTCCATGGGACCAATGTCCAACGCAAAGGATTAACAAGGCACCAAGCAAGAGCTGGGTGTACATCGCAGCGTCCTTCGATTGTCGAGCTTTCTGTCAATCCACTCAGTGCAGATGAGAAACGTGAATCTCAGTTGTTTCAAGTGAGTGTATTTATTGCCGCAGAAAGGATACTTCTTCCCACTTTATGACGCACAAGCATGACAGATAGCATTACCATGGGAACTGATGACCAAACACCAGACGGATGTAACACGTAATTTCATTTGATACGCCCTATCGAGACAAAAGAGCTTGGCAGCTGATCATGCTCCCTTTCAATTCCTGCCTACGCTTCTGTCGAACTTCTGTTTATTTCCGTATCTCTGAACTGTCCTTGTACGGTCTTCTTGAGCTTCTTTGTCTTTCCGCTGTGCAAATAGCATTTACAAACGTGCTTAGCCCCGTTACGTTTTCCACATTTGGGTTGCGTAATGTTGTAAGGGGTATTTGACGTATTTGGGGTCAGGCATTCTGACGTAAACTGATCATATTTTTTTCAGTTGAAATTGTTTTAGCGGCTTGCACATGTATGTGACTCTTCTCCAGTTGCAACCCCGAACGGTATGGATTCTGATGCAATCGCTTCTCGCATCGCTTTTCATCTTTTCATTATCGTGCGTGCTAAAATGCAGTTACGTGTGCCTCTGACTCCGGGCTGACTGTGAGTTGCGACATCGTAGTCTGCGTCTTCTCCAGTTGCAGCCACTAGCCACGGAAAGGTTTTTGAGCTATTTTTGGCCTCCGTAGTCACGGTTGTCAATGAGGCCGTACCAAAAAAAAAAACATTCATATTTCTCTTGATGATGGGGAGCGAACAAATGAGACTAAAGTCCTGAAAAGCTATCACCCGCAGTAGTTACAAGGGAGATTAGCATGAAGCACCTGTCCACCCTTCTAAACGGCAAACGGCAATCAGAACGCAACGATTGCTGCTGATTCTGTTACTTAAAATTAGTGAATAATCAGTAAACTCGGAGACAACTGAAAAATATACCTGGTGTTTCACAACAAAAATGACAACAAACCCCGGAATGACTGCCGGAAAAACGGCAGACTGCAAACTGGGAAACTGCAAATTTCAAGTGGCCGGGACGCCCGGGACATCTTTTTGCTGTTCTCACGTCGAACTGAAACAAACGTGATTCAGGTCACGATATATTAAGTCTTTTCTTTAAATGTACAAACTGAAAGTAGCTTTCAGATCAAATGAAACTCAAAACTGAATAGTTTACTTAGGTAGAAAAACACTTAAAGAGGTTTTAGGCCATCCCCATAAAATGTTTCGTTTCCCAGTCGCCGACCGACCCATTTTCACTTTTTTCACTTTCTCGGGTGTTTGCCAAAATATGCTTTTATTAATTGTTTACATCCTAAAGTCACTCTGACATCTAAAGTCTCTAAATCAGCCCTCATAATGACGTCTTCGAACACCGTTTTGTTGCAAAATGGTACTCTCGATGGTAGTCACGGGGAGGATATAATCAAGGCTCGCTTGGAGTTATTTATTTATTAATTTGTCAATATTTCGTTTCTCAGCTTTTCTTTTTTTTTTAACCGACCGACCGATCCACTTTCACGAGAGAGAGGGCGATGGGAAACAAAATATTTTATGGGGTTTGTCCTAATAATAAACTTGACCGTAGCTAAAGAGATGAACAAGGCATGATGGTGGAATTAGATTTCAAGGGCACCCAAGGGCACCCAACGGATTGTCGTTTCAACGGAAGGCCTATAAGTGTGATGAAAAACTGGAGTTTTCTTCAGAATGTCACCTCGAACTTTGATATTGACAAATTAATGTTGTTTTCGGAGCGGTAATTAAAAATGTCGTTTTGGGTACGCCGAAGAAAAGGCCAGCTGGGATTCATATTTCGGAAAGGCAAACTTTCTCACCATTCATGTCAACTAAGAATCCAAACAGGTCAAACTGTGTTTATAGTTTATTACACAAATTAAATATCCCTTTGAAAAGTCCCTAAACGATCACTGAGAGCATATCACTCAGTTCTGTGGGTTTCAAATGACAATGGCCATGTTGGTGTACCTAAGAAAATAAGTTAATTAAAATTATTTTATAAGGGTACACTTGTATACACCAATATGGCGGCTATGACTTCAAGTGTATACGATATTCCAAGTCTTTTGCATAAATTTCCTCCAATGACAAACTTGCAATTGACAAAGTTTAGGCTAAATTTCCAATGCGTGGACTGGATGCACCATCCATCCTGTGTGTCTAGTACTTGTCCTAGGAAGGTCATATAGTTTGTTGAAGTAGGATACGGATAAGGGTTTTGAGCCGGCGATAACATGGAGTCTCCTCCTCGTAGGCGACACACTCCGCATACTCTCGGCCCCTGACTCGTCCCCAGTCGTCTCTCTTGTCTCCTGTTAATATTTAGGCGGCCGAGGGGAGCGCAAGGGGCGACTCCCAACAAATGAGACAAGAGAGACGACTGGGGACGAGTCAGTCTCGGCCCCTTTCTCTCCCCCTACAGGTGCCATCCGCTTGCATGACAGCGTGGGACAACCTCGTGCCCAGGGCCTTCTCGGTATTCAAAATGGCAGCTGGAGGGAAGACCCTGGCAAACAGATTAAGGTCACGTGATCTGTCGTTTGCCAGGATCTTCCGGTCTCGCTGCCATTGTGAATAACAAAAGGCACTGGGGACGAGGTTGGGCGAAAGGTTATGATCATGGTGCAATATTGGTCAAACGATTCCGGATCAACGATTCGCTCTTTTGCATACATGATGTGCGTACATATGCTGATCTGTCGCGTCCTGGTTCGACCAAGCAAACGTTCCGAGTAGAACCAATGTATGGACTTTTGCCTGTCAGTTTCAAACCGTCTGCTGACGAAAATTATTTTAGTAGAGTCTATGCCCATAACATACTAAAGGTCGTCCAAAATCACCACCACCATCACGTCAGCCAGTGATTCAAGTCAGTTAACTTTGTAATTTTAAAAACTTAACACTGGCCGGCGATTAATGCTCCAGAGTCGCCTTATTTTCTCGCATGAAACTGAAAAAAAAAAAAAAAAAAAAGCGGCGGAGCGCGAAAAAACAAAGTGGAGGGGAGGAAATAAAGCTACGGGTCAACAAACGAATTAACGAACGAACGAGTAATATAATGAAAAGTGATTGAGTGGTGGTAGGCTACGAGCAGTCCCTCAATTTTCTCAGGGAGTGGGAGAGTCCCCGGGAGAGCACGCGAACGCGCACGAAAGTCACCTCGAGGAGACACATTTTTTCTCGTCGCGCCGCGCGTCGTGTCTCCTCGAGGTGATTTTCTCCCACTCGACTATCCCTGAGAAAAATGAGGGACTGCTCGTAGTCTAGAGTGGCGATGAATGCCTGTAAGTCTGAAAACCTAAAATGTATAAAAGTTTACTACTCGGGTGCCTGTTGAGTTCATGACAAGGAAAGTAACAGGTAACGGCTGTCACTCAAAACTGAAAGGCAACTGAAATCTGTGAAATGAATGAAATATTAAAATTTAAGCGTTACTTTCTTGTTGTCGATCGCGATAAACCTCTCCGAATAAGCGAACATTTGTATCTATTGTTTTTCACTGTGATTATATGTGTAGTCCCAGAACTTACTTTCACTCACGTACCGGACTAATCGGGATCGGAGATTTCATAATTTGAAGAATCTTCACATATATGAAATCCCGTTTGCACACTGGTCGAGTTCAAAATTAATTTAAATTAAACTGGCAACTTCGGAGGTTTAAAACAAAAATAGAGACGATTATGTAAATTATCTGCAGATAACATAATAACCTTGAAGACTTTTAATAAACGCCCTATACGCCAGACTCCAAAGCCGGTTGTCAATAATCCAACTTAATTGTTGTTTTCTCTGTGAACGTTTGTGATTGACGGAACTGTGTTCATTAAATGACGTGAAGGAAATTAAGCACTGCATGCAAGAAAGCTACAATAATTGTGCGTCTAAAATATGCAAATGACCGACTCCTTAATTAAAATTGCAGTCATTTTGGATTTACTTATTATCTGAACTGAATTTTAACCGATTTTACAGTACTACGCGGTCTTCAAAGCGAAACAGTCATGAAAATCGAGGGCGCTGTGGCCTTAGTAACGGGAGGTGCATCAGGTATCGGAAAAGCGATCTGCGAGAAACTTCTACAAGGAGGAGCGAAGGTTAGTAAACTATTCCAAACAACTAATGAAAAGACATGCAACACAATGATAATCAGCGATTTGAATCATGGAATGGAAGAGTGTCTGGCACAACTACTGAGATGCGATAATCACGATTGAAAGACCAAGGGCTCCCGCCTTTCTCGTTTTCAGCTTCGATTGCACTGCGAATGCATCACAAATTATTGGTCGTGAAGCTGCGATTATAAAAAAAATGTATTGAGGTTTATTTATTTAGCATCGAAGGTTTATATTATAAACTGACAACGGGTTACAATGGCAACAAATATTGGCTATTTTGCTCGTTGAACTCATGCAGACTGAATGTCAAGCACTCAAAAGTTTAAAAGGAAAATTGCGTTCGCGTTACATGTAAAACTCTCAGCCAGCGGGCAAAAAATGTACCAATTAAATTCCATGTCGTTGCACGCGCGCGCTCGTTTCGTCAGTTTAATGTTGTTTGTGAAAGTTTTACTTTAGAAATCATTAGAGTTACAGCACGGCACACCACTGTTGAATGATTAATTTAGACCAAATAATTCCATCGATCCTTCAGTGTGGACAGCTCTAATAAAAGTTCCAGAAAAAGCGTTACCGAATAGTATTTTGATAGAGTGCGTAGTACATGTCGTAGCCAGCGTTTACGTTAGTAACCGAAGAATTCATTGTCTGCGTTTATGGTTCATTGCATTTGTAATAGTTCGATTTATGGGTACAAATGCATTGTATACTGAAAACAAATTGAAAGGGTTTTGTTCAATACTTTGATGCCACAGGGGAGGTCACAGATCGAAAACTGGCTAAACTATGTGGTGTACTTCATTTTCAATCATAAAACGCTCGCGCGCGCTGGGATAAAATCATTTCGAGTAGACTGACGCCCTTCGTTTTGTCGTTCATGGCAAAAATAAAGATCTAATGCCATATGCATATTGAAAAGTTTTATATTAATTGGGAATTATAGTGTCTAGACGAATATTTGGCCATGCAGTTAACTCGTACTTTATGGTTACATGATGTCGATGTGTTTCATTAATTTTTAGACTTCAAAAATTAAGAATCTTGTTTAATGTCTTGTCCTTAATGAGTTGCTATTGAGTTGTAATAATGTTCTTTACACGATCATTTTTACAAATTGAAAAGGCTTTTATAATCAAAACTGTAAATCATTTCTTATATAAAACAATGAAAACTGTCCAAACAGCGACGCAGTGGCGCTACTACAGCTGCTGCCAGTTCTTAATATCATCCTTTCTCGAGGATTGAAATCTCTTTTTTTACGATAACGAAATAATCTCTGGAAATACGCAGACAGTGTTACCAAAGTGAAAATAGCACACGTTAAAAAGTTAATCTTGAAAGCTAACATCTTGATTGAAAGTAATCATTTGGTCGATTTGATTATTCAGTACACTCATTGTACGTAATAATTGGTGGCGAGTCATAAACGATCACACGACAAGATGGTATTCCCAGCGTCAAATTTAGGCTCGATTACCAGCCGCTGTTCAAGAAAATGAGCCCACGCTCTTCTCGGGAAGGAACGAAGCCAGACTCGAGAGAGCGGCGAAAATCGAACGTACGTCAAACTCCGTTATAAATCACAGAAAACTGTCGCATTGATATACCGTAGTTCTATCTCAGACAGTCTAGCCTCCTCTCCTTGTCTATAATCTAGGATTAGACTGAGTAAAAAAATAAAACAAGGTTCAATTATTGTACTGTTCATAAGTGAATCGAAGACTGAACATTTTAAAGCTGTCAATTGTTTTTATTTCCGTTTTGTTGCTTTGATGAAAAGTACTGAAAGGCGGAAGAAATAAGGGTAAAAGAAATATACCAGCTAGTGACAAATGAAAGCCCTTTGTCTATCGAACTGTTTCTAGCCATATTTTATCAAGGAGGTTCTCCGCGTCACCGCTAAAGGTGCGTCGATATTTTAATTTATTGCTAATCTACTAATCAGGGTTGGCCAGGGGTATTGGGTATATGCAGGAGCATATCACCCTGGAGCTTCCATCTCCCTTATTGGGCCTATGCACAGCGTAGTTACACCTTGAGCTATTTTTAGAATTACTTTTGCCGCGAAAATCACCCGTTACAAGCACGAGGACGAGGTTGTCATTCATGTTTCAGATTTAAAATAAAACCAGGAACGGACGAGAGGAACGTAGAATAAATTAAGAAAGGCGGAATGTCGTTACTACGAATTATCACTATTGACCGCGGACGTAGACGGAAATGTTTTCGCGGGAGAACGATTCTAAAAATAGCCGAAGGTGTAACTACGCTGTTGTCATTAATCATTACATGCAGATCAGTAGAAGCTCCGGGGTGATATGCTCCTGGTATATGGTATACAGGGGGATTTAAATTAGGGATACGTTATTTTTACGCTGGTACAGTGTATATATTCTGGAGATAATACTATAAATATCAAGTTGAAAGTTGAAAGTTTAAAATCCCTTTGAGTTATCCTCGATCTAGAGCTTATGTTTTTTCTGCGGTGTTCTAATTTTGGTTATTTTGGGTAGTTTTTTAAAGGACTGAACGATTTTATCAGTTGGGAAGTATACAGGTATACCACTACTCACCCTTACTAAAGCATAAAATCAAAGGCTCCTGTGAACTGCTGACTCGTGAATGAATAAATTAATAGCGCATATTAATATGCATGAATTAATACTATAACCCGTTCATTGCTTTCGCATTCACGAGTTAAAAATCACCATTTACTGTTGACACTATTCCTAGACGTCATGTTTACTGTCTTATAATTTATTTCAGATTCATTTCCTTGATATAAACAAGACAACTGGTGAAGAAACACAGAAGAGTTTTAACAACCAACACAGTGTTGGACAAGCTAAGTTTGTATACTGTGACGTCACTTCCCATGATCAATTAGAAGGTTAGTTGATACCTGTCGGTTGGCGTAATAACGTAAACATGAATAAAGGTCAATAAACGGAATCTTCAATCAATGTTCATAGATTTACTTGCTTGTATTATTTTTTATCAACATCCTAATTAACTAAAGTAATCACTAACTCCCGCTTACGTATCGATGTCCGAAATGCTGGCTGACTGACAAATTAAACTCGACGTTTGGTAACCGACGGACTGAATGACCTTTTGACGTAAGTAATGACTAACAACATTGATTTGCTATCTACCTGACTTACTGACTGACTGACTGAATGACTGACTGACTGACTAACTGACTGACTCAGTGACTGACTGACTGACTGACTGACTGACTGACTGACTGACTGACTGACTGACTGAATGACTGAATGACTGACTGACTGACTGACTGACTGACTGACTCAGCTGACTGAATGACTGACTGACTGACTGACTGACTGACTGACTGACTGAATGAATGACTGAATGACTGACTGACTGAATGACTGACTGACTGACTGACTGAATGACTGACTGAATGACTGAATGACTGACTGACTGACTGACTGACTGACTGACTGACTCAGCTGACTGACTGACTGACTGACTGACTGACTGACTGACTGACTGACTGACTGACTGAATGACTGAATGACTGACTGACTGACTGACTGACTCAGCTGACTGAATGACTGACTGACTGACTGACTGACTGACTGACTGACTGACTGAATGAATGACTGAATGACTGACTGACTGAATGACTGACTGACTGACTGACTGAATGACTGACTGAATGACTGAATGACTGACTGACTGACTGACTGACTGACTGACTGACTGACTCAGCTGACTGACTGACTGACTGACTGACTCACAAACTAACGAACGACTGACTGACTGACTGACTGACTGACTGACTGACTGACTGACTGACTGACTGACTGACTGGCTGGCTGGCTGACTCACAAACGAACGAACGGACGGACGGACGGACGGACGGTTAGATGGAAGTCAGAATGACTAATAAGATAGTTTGCTTTCTATAAACTTGTCAAACATAAACACAACTCTCTTTCTTAGCGGCATTTAGAGACACAGTCAAAGAACATGGCCGGCTGGATATCGTGGTTAATAACGCAGCAATAATGGACGAGAGCGACTGGCAAAAACCCTTAGTGTAAATCTGGTAAGTATATAACCTAAAAGAAAAAAACAAGAAGTAGATCCTGCAATATTTCTTCGGTTTATCCTAAAAAATCATAACTCTAATGGCAGTCGACGTAGACTGTCAAACGAAATTTCGCACGAAATTTCCCAAAGTCCCGCGAACTTTCGCGCGAGAGTTTCGTAAAGCAAAGCGAAATTATATATTTCGTTTATATTCACCGAAAAGCCCTAGAAAGCTCCTCAATTTGCATAGTACTATAGTAAATTGATTGCCATTTCGATTTATCGCCGTAGACGTATTGCCAATGCAAGTTGATTTGCTGTTTGGGTCAGTACCTTTAGTTAGGTTTGCTTGAATCTCGCAAGAAATTGTTCCGTGTTTGTTGTTTTCCACAGCAGTCGGTTATTCGCAGTACATTTCTCGGAATGGAGCTCATGAAAAATGGAGTTATCATCAATCTGTCATCCACTGGAGGTAAGCTAAAGTTTTCTTTCTTAGCAAAACACTGAGGAATATTAATTAGCGAATTCCTACTCTGGCCGGATACTTTCGGGAAACTGTGCACCTGGTTAGCCATTTTTACCCCGTTTCCAAGAAGAAAGACCCTGCATGGGAACGAGGCTGCTCCTTCGCGCACTAATTAGATGTGTGGCAATATCTGTTTTCAGTCAATAACGGAACCAGTGAACTGATGTGTGAAACGGCTTGACTTCAATGATTAACAGGACACTAAAGGACAGAGCTTAGGAGATGACACAAAGTCGTCTTTCGTAATATTATATTCATGCACTGAACGCTTATAGACTGTTCACAGCTTCTCTGTTTTTCTCAACGCGAAAAGAACTGCGACGCTCGGGCTTGCTTCGGCTCCGTGCATGGTTCTTTACACGCATTCACCATCATCTGCGAAAATAGATATAGGCTTTGAACAGTTCGAAAAAAGTATGGCCAGTTTTGCCAGAGAATCTCAATAACCAGAAAAAATGTGCATATAGTGCATGATTCTTTTCTAAAAGTGCTCTAAGATAGCGAACACGTTTACAGCACTTTTCAACAACATGCGAACTCTCGGGAACTCTGCTCAATCAACGGTTTAGTTTTCCGCTGCCGTCAATCATTTAGTAATCCATTCAAAAGTTCACGTCCGTGGATTGTGATTGGTAGATTTCTTTTACGATCCGTTGGTTCGGGTTGGTTGTCGTCGTAATTTTATGATTGACGGCAGCGAAAAACGCAATTGTAAGTTGTTTTTTTTTTTTTAGTTAAACGAACTTTATTAACAAACAGACATACAGAGTTACACTACTATATACACACTAAGTAACAGTATCAAATTATTAACAGTATCAATTAATTAAATTGTAAGTTGGGTTTTGAACTTCAGAGTTCGCGTGTTATTGAAAGGCGCTGTAGCTTATTTCTTTTTAGCCAAAGTATTACAGGCATCGATGTGCTCCAGTCATATATATGGTCTTCATAAGTAACCTCGATCGTGCATAATAAACATAACACTGCAATACAAAGGACGTTATAGTTAAAGCTATCGTACAGCAGTTGGTGCGTACCTAATCAAAATTTAGATTAATGGAAAATGTAGTCAATGGTAAATAATTTCCTTCCGTCAAGACTGAGAAGATTATCTACCTTCTCTTACTTATGTAGTATATGTACAGGTGTGTTAATTGTTTTGTTTATATAATCTCGTTTACAGGAATTCATCCAGTCTCGTTTTGCCCTGTTTACTGTGCTTCAAAGTTTGGTGTGATAGGATTTTCAAGAAGTGTTGCCCCGGCAAGTAGAACTGCAGTGTACTTGAAATATTATTGTAAATTATCCATGGTCCGTATTTCCATGAAATGTGGAAATGACTTGTATTTAAACAATTACCCATCAAATTGATCATTTAGCGAATTCATATTGGAAGACCGCGGGAAACTCGTCTCAGACGAAATTCCGTCTGACAACTCCGTCTAATTAATATGAATTTAAGGACGGTAAAACTAACTAGACGGATAAATGACTTAGAGCCGTCGGAGACCAGGACGAGTATGAGGCCCAGGTAACATTATTATCCCAGAGACAATTACTGAGTTCCAGTGTGCGTGTAGCAAACGGGAAACCCGTCCTGATTTCCTCGTCTAATGTGAATTTAAGACGGTTTTCCGTCTAAGACGAGTTTTCCGTCTGATTTTTCCGTCGTTTTATACTGGAAAATAGACGGATAAATTTAAGACGGGAAACTCGTATTCATATCAGACGAGTTTTCAGTCTTAAGACGAGTTTCCCCTCTCTAATATGAATTTGGCTATTCTAGCTGAATCAAGTAGCAAATAGGGGTCTCTATCACCAGCACAACTCCTTCTCAGACCCCACATTGCCGATTAGTTTTCGGCCAAACAAACGTTCTGCACATTAAGGTGTGGCTCACAATACTTTAGATCTTCTTGTCTTTGGCATTCTATGACAGCTAGCGGATTCAGGGGGGGGGGGGGGGATTGAGTAGCTAGCTATAGCCACCCCCAAATTCCTCCAGACTTGCGCTGAAAGTCTGAACTGATACGAACTGGTTCGAACTGGTTCTGAACTGGTTCTGAACTTGTTCTGAACTGGTTCTGAACTGGTTTCTGAACTAGTTCTGAACTGGTTCTGAACTGGTTCTGAACTGGTTCTGAACTAGTTCTGAACTGGTTCTGAACTGGTTCTGAACTGGTTCTGAACTGGTTTCTGAACTGGTTCTGAACTGGTTCTGAACTGGTTCTAAACTGGTTCGAACTGGTTTCTGAACAGGTTCTGAACTGGTTTTGAACTGGTTCTGAACTGGTTCGAACTGGTTCGGAACTGGTTCTGAACTGGTTCTGAACTGGTTCTAAACTGGTTCGAACTGGTTCTGAACAGGTTCTGAACTGGTTTTGAACTGGTTCTGAACTGGTTCGAACTGGTTCTGAACTGGTTCTGAACTGGTTCTGAACTGGTTCTGAACTGGTTCTGAACTGGTTCTGAACTGGTTCGGAACTGGTTCGAACTGGTTCTGAACTGGTTCTGAACTGGTTCTGAACTGGTTCTAAACTGGTTCGAACTGGTTCTGAACTGGTTCTGAACTGGTTTTGAACTGGTTCTGAACTGGTACTGAACTGGTTTCTGAACTGGTTCTGAACTGGTTCTGAACTGGTTCGGAACTGGTTCGGAACTGGTTCTGAACTGGTTCTGAACTGGTTCTGAACTGGTTCGAACTGGTTCTGAACTGGTTCTGAACTGGTTCTGAACTGGTTCGAACTGGTTCTGAAACAGGTTCTGAACTGGTTTTGAACTGGTTCTGAACTGGTTCGAACTGGTTCTGAACTGGTTCTGAACTGGTTCTGAACTGGTTCTGAACTGGTTCTGAACTGGTTCGGAACTGGTTCTGAACTGGTTCTGAGCTGGTTCTGAACTGGTTTCTGAACTGGTTCTAAACTGGTTCGAACTGGTTCTGAACTGGTTCTGAACTGGTTTTGAACTGGTTCTGAACTGGTACTGGTCGAACTGGTTCTGAACTGGTTTTGAACTGTTCTGAACTGGTTCGGAACTGGTTCGGAACTGGTTCTGAACTGGTTCTGAACTGGTTCTGAACTGGTTCTGAACTGGTTCTGAACTGGTTCTGAACTGGTTCTGAACTGGTTCTGAATTGGTTCGAACTGGTTCTGAACTGGTTCTGAACTGGTTCTGAACTGGTTCTGAACTGGTTCCAACTGGTTCTGAACTGGTTCTGAACTGTTTCTGAACTGGTTCTGAACTGGTTCTGAACTGGTTCTTAACTGGTTCTGAACTGGTTCTGAACTGGTTCTGAGCTGGTTCTGAGCTGGTTCTGAACTTTTTCTCAACTGGTTCTGAACTGGTTCCAACTGGTTCCAACTGGTTCCATCTGGTTCCAGCTGGTTCCAACTGGTCCCAACTGGTTCCAACTGGTTCCAAGAGGCCTCCAACTGGTTCCAATGGCTTCTAACTGGTTCCAATCCAATTGTTTCCAACTGGTTCCAACTGATGCGCTCGCTTCAAGGAAAAAAATGGCTGGCTATGCCTCGGAAGTTGTTGTTGGCTTAGCTAAAATAGAAAAACGAACAAATATTCGCTAACCGCTAACATCCACCCCTCATTCAAACATTCTGGATCCGCCCCTGCTAGCCCGGTGATGCTGATGAAGAAATTGTAGTAAATAAAATCTGTAAAGCATTATTATCACTGAACCGAATCAGATGTGTCAACTTCAAAAAAGGTCTTATAGATTCCATTTACGATTAACTTGTCATATTTTGCATTACAATTCAGTTAAACATAGCAATTTCTGGCACAAGCTGTGAAATATCGTGATATTCTTGAGCTCCTTTAACTATGTTAGAATACAAAACAGTTTTAAAACAGAGAAGAAGAACATGTACAACTCTTTTAGTTAACTGTTTACCGTAAAGATTGTAAGACGAGTTCTCTGTTGCTAGTGCGAATCTACTCTTTATTAATAGAGAAAAGTCGTTTTTACATTCTTTTTCTAAAAACAACGAAAACTAAACGAAATGTATTTCTTCTACATTTTGAAACTGTTTTTATTCTAAAAGAGTTTAAGGAGCTCGAGAAAGACACATTTTTTGCAGCTTGTGCCCGAAATTCCCTCGCTCTAGACCAACTATATGGTTTTTGCAAATATAACAAGTTAACCGCGAGAAGGTAAGGGCTATTGGCTGCCGTGTTAACGTCAGAAGGGTCAATGTGCCCTATCTTTGACCTTTTGTTATTTAGGCTACTACTCGTACTAAAATGTCTTAAGTATTGTGAGACACACCTTAAATTCAAATTCCAAAAGAACAAGTAAAAACGACCTATTCGGTCTATTTCCATATATCGAGCGGTAAGCCACCTCTCATGTATTTTGTTTCCAACAGACAGCCTACAGAAAGAAAGGCATTCGTGTGAACTGCGTATGTCCGGGGGTACTGACACAGATATTTACAAATCAATGGAGAGAATGGAGCTGACTAAAGAACAACAAGAACTGACATCTAACACACCTAAACAAACGTAAGCTTTCACACCGTGCATGAATATACAATGAACGGCACATGTGTTTTACACTGATGTAGTCTTCGTCGTCGTCTTCGTTGTTGTTGTCGTCGTCGTCTTCGCCGTTGTCGTCTTTGTCATCGGCGTCATTAGGCCCCTTAAGCAACCACAACGGCGACGGCAACGAGAACGTCACAAAACAATAGGTTTAATTAGTTGTACATTTCTTAGCCGTCCTTTGCAAAACAACAACGTGAAATGACCAATTTCAAAGTATTATGGAGAATGTGAACACAATCAATCAATCAAAAACTTTATTAATGTGTCGTTAAGTGTTTTAGCCAAACCTAAAATTATATTATTTAAAAAATTAGTCTATTTAACAAAGTTCATAAAATACTTAACTATTACAAATAAAATTGATCTATTATACAATTCATAAAATGCTTAATCATATTACATAACTAAAGATAAAAGATTAATAGTACTAAAAACTAATTACTAATCAATTATTACATAGGTGGCAACTTCCGACATCCCTCGTCCGATAACACCTCCAGGTTTATCCTCCGTATGTTGGCTTTAAAATTGTTTAAGGAGGTGGATGACCTTAGTTTGCTGGGGAGCTTGTTCCACACAAGACGGTTAACTTTCCTTTCTCTATCTGGACTTGAACCCCGTCCCTACAAATTCAGCTCCTAGACAGTTCAGCCACATTGGACAGATCGTTGAACGTGTTGGAATAATCGCGAAATGAGTTTATAGGAACGTGAATACACTTTTTAAGTGAGGTTTTCCATGGCGCTAGGAACTGTAACCTGTTATTTTCTCCAGCTAATAAGGTATTTTACCAAATATATAATGGAAAACTTATCATGGGAGAGACATTTAAATAATAGGTCCGTCTTTTTATTAATCTTGGCATTGTCACAGAATAGGAAGAAAGGAGTATTGTAATTGATTTTTATTTATTTATTTATTTATTTATTCCTCTTTACTATAAAATGTTACAAATTATATAGAGCAGCCTGATTCTCTCACTGATTCTCTCTCTGTTTGATGCCTGTGTTTTTCTGTTTATTGTTGCAGGCCCGAAGCTGTAGCTCAGTGTGTCGTGGATTTGATCAAAGACGAGACTGACGTTGGTCAGGTTGTGAAAGTCACTTACGAAGATGGAGTGGAATTTCTCAACTACAATGATGTAAGAAAGAAACTCTCTTAGAACACATAGAAATTGATTTGGTTTGTGAGGTTTGATTTTCTCCCGATCATAAATCAGTGTGATATGGAATAAGTCTGGCCTGTGACGATTCCTGTGGGGCAAATTCCCATATAAACGTGATGGAGGTGATCGTCGAGAATTTTATCATAACCTTTATCGAGGAGGCCAACTTCACCCTAAGTACAGGAAAGTCTCCAAAGACTAAAATGTTCAAGTGAAAGGAAAAATATTACTAGAATCTTATTTCGTGGGTGTGACTCAGATTCGTATTAATCCCTTACTCGAAGTATCAATTCTAACAACAAGTTGGTTCCTGTTATGCTTTCTCCGGCCTTTTCCCCTGCTAAAAAACTCTGACGGTGCTCATTTTAAATTTAAGCACTCTAAGTGGTACCAAGTCACGAATTTTAACCCCTAAAAGGTACGTTACAGAAAACCCGAGAAATCATTATCTTTCTAGTCTTCTCCGGCGCTATCTCCGACATCTACGTATTGGTCATGCCTAGCTCAAAAATAACGTATTCCCTATGATCGAAGCTGGTTAATTTACAGTAACGAAACATCCGGTTAGCGGCGAGAGATGACGAATGGTGGTCATTTTTATAAAATTCTAAAAATTCAAGTGCTGGATTAGAAATGTCTGCATGCTTTTCTTTCAAGTTACATTAAGCTATACAGTACATCTTTCCCTGACCTCTAATCGATTATTTGTTTTCTTTTTTAGATTGTCATATGACCTCCTCTAATCATGGCAAGTTGCTTGGAGTACGCCTTGGTGTTATCATCTTCGTCGAGAAATAAAAACGGGAAAACTTTTTTCAATGAAAATTCTGAGAGAATTTTGACAACAGAGACGTTACCTTTGACCAGATGAACGCAAATAGAGAAGCATTTGTCTGCTTTAATTTAGGACAAATGAAAAGACACGAGCTGATCAATGACAGAGAGAAAAATGCTGTTTAAGGAAATAGCTTTATGGAAATTAAATGCCGTGTGCAAGGGCAAAAGCCTCAGTGGTTTGTTTTTATATTGTGATTGTTTGGTAGTATTCAGTAAATAAAATACAGTGTGAAAACAAAAGGAGTATGCGTATTACACTTGGCGAGAGAGGAGTGATCTAAAAGAGGATGATCTAAGAGAATTAAGCATTCGCCCATACATGGGTCTCTTCCAATGATAATCTTTAGAAATCTATTTTTGACATTCACTACGCGCTATCTGATTGGTCAGTTGGGGTAACGTGAACAAGATGTATGGTAGGAGGGTTACCCTCCATATCGAGCCACCCTGGGCGAGATAACTTTTCATACATTTCCTTCTAAATAGCAGTGAACCGTTTACATGAAGGTTCGCAAAATTGGCTCGGGCTCGCTTTGAAGGTGGGGTGACCCGGGGGGGGGGGGGGGGGGGGGCGAGCCAAAATTGTTTCCATATGAACACTTTGGCTGTTTGTGCATCGCCTACCAGGGACAAGTCGGGGCATATAGAGCATGCGCAAAACCCGAGAGGGCCAAGTTTTGGCTCGGTCAGGGACAACTTTTTTTCATATAAACGCTCGGTAAAAGATGGCTCGGGGAGGAGGGTAACCCTCCTACCGAGGGACATATTTTTGCCATGTAAATATATAGGCCCTCAGTCGTAGGTAACCGTCCATAAAATTTTGCCAAGTAACTCGTAAACAACCACGAAGACCACCCATTCTTGTTTGGCTAAAAATGGTCGTCTTTGATTGGGAAAAGTTTTGACCAATGTGTCCAATGTCCATCATGACAGAAAATAAATTTCGTGCATAATTAGCGCATTAAAAAACATGATTCTCGATTCATTATTCTCGATTCTCCTTCCCTCGTTGAATAATCGAAAACAAGATCGTGAACAGGATCGAAAGGCGTACTGTCATGCAGATGTCAGGATTTATCCAAAAAATAATTAGTCCCCATCGGGCACATCCCAGCTTCGCGAGGAGTTTTGAATCATTCATTTGAATGAAGCCCACTGCCAGACATTCATTTTCATGAAAATATTTCATTATTGTGCAAATATAAATTTCAAAACTGTATCCACTGATTTGCAAGGAAGCGAGACGAGTCGGAAAGGGTCGTCTCGCAACCTCGTCCCCAGGGTCTAGTCTACTCCGCTTTCAAGATGGCGGCTGGTTGATCATGTTTAAGTTGTCACGCAATCACGCAATCTTGGTTGGATACTGGGGTCCAGTCTCAGACACGCGGCCTTCCTTGTTGTATCATTCAGAAGCAAGTGCACGATGAAAATTTCAGGTTGCATAGCATTGGTAACTGGCGGAGCGTCTGGAATAGGACGTGGAATTTGCGAGCTTCTGCTGCAAAACGGTGCCAAGGTACACGTTATCGCATAATATATTGTTAAAGTTTGCGTTTTTACCACTTCGATCAAGAAATGTCACATCTCTCTGAATCCCGTGATCAATGATTTCTTGTTGTGGTCAAAATTAAACGCAAACTATAAGCTTATAAATATGAAGTACTACAGTTTATATATGAAACTTTCAGACGGCTTGGCACTCACATGTAAACACACAGCTTATTTCTTTAATTAAATTATACTTCCTTAAACTAGATGAAGAGTTGGTGGGGGGGGGGGGGGGGGGGGGGGGGGGGGGGGGCGAGCGACATGAGCCGGGAGAGACTGGGGAATAAAATTGACCGGGCCAGGGTGATCGTCAGAAATTTAAGCTTATAACAGTGGTCGTTTTAGATTGAAACACCCTAAACAGTACCAAGCCATGATTTAACGCCTTCATCCTGTCACGTTCCTTGTCCTTTATCAATACTGATGAGTTGCAAGACAATGCCGAACTAGTCAGAGGTGAACATCAGATGAGTACTTACAATGTATGTCATCCTGTATCCACCATATTTCCCAGGGGTTGGTGGACTCCCATTTAGAAGTGACAAGGGTGATCATCATTCCTTTTAGTAGTTAAAATTTGTGGCTTGGTGCCACTTCTAAAGGGTAATAAAATCTGAAATGAACACCATTATTAGTTTTAGGGTCCCATTTGTGAGACGCAGTGGCCTATAATGGTTAGCGCGCTGGACTCCGGACTGAGTGGTCAGGGTTCAAGTCCTGGCCGGGGTGACTGTGTTGTGTTCTTGGGCAAGATACTTAATTACTCTCACAGTGCCTCTCTCCACCCAGGAGCATTTATAAAAATTAATGGGTACCCGGCGACAATAATGCTGGGGGGTAACCTGCAATGGACTAGCATCCCATCCAGGGGAGTAGCAATACTCCTAGTTGCTTCTACAGAAACCGGAATAAGCTCTGGCAGTTGTGCACCACTAGGCTCGTGAAGACTTTAAACCTTTACCTAACTTTTAGGGTACTGAAACTGGAAAAACTATGTCAGGAACTAGTTTTGTTTTAGCATTGGTACCTGTTAGGAGTGAAAATGAATTTGAGCCCACACCCTCAAAATGGGATTTCTGGTACCTTTTAGGGGTTCTTTTCCAAATTTCCGAATGACCTGGGAGTCCCCGGCATCACTGTGTCAAACTCTGTCATTCTGTTCCTCGGCCCCTCTATGAGACATTTATCCATTCATTGTTTGTTCAATCGATCGATCACTCACTCACTCACTCAATCACTCGTTTGTTATGTTCGTTCATTCATTTATTTGTTCATTCATTCATTTTACAGGTTGCTGTGATTGATGTAAATGATGAAAGAGGAAAAGAGGTAGAGAAAACATTTGGAGAGAAGTATGGAACTGGATGCATAAAGTTCATCAGATGCGATGTCTCTGTTGAGAAAGATTTGAAAGGTTGTCAGTTTATGCATACATGTATATTAAACCAAACAGACACTGTACATGAACTGAAGGGTCTACATGGAGTGTCCATTATAAAATACAAAGGCTACATGTACTTTAAGAGAAAATAAATATAAATTTTGATTGGCTTTCTATTAAAGCAATTGTGGACCAAAACCAACATCAATTATAAAAAAATGATGAATTGTCCATCCATGAGTTTTTTGAAGCAGTTAACTATTAACTTATTGTTACATTTTCATTAAAGTTCTAAGAAGAGGGGAGCAGTGAATCCCTCTTGCCAGCAGCAGATCTATGGGATTGGCCTCCACTCCTTTTGTTGAAAAATCTTAGGCCCAAAGGACCCCATCATCACTTGCCACTCGCCACCCCCACCTGGCTGGCTGACCACAGTGGAGGCCCCCGGATATCCCAGGCACCCATCCTCCATATACACGAGGCAGTTGGTTAATTATTATTAAGATTAATTAGAATAAAAACTGTCTTCTTTTTTTCATTAGAGGCATTCTCACAAGTTATTTCTTTGTGGGGTCAAATTGACATTGTTTGCAATAATGCTGCTGTTCTAGATGAAGACAACTGGAATAAAACTCTCAATATCAACTTGGTAAGGTTGTTTTGTTGAGTAAATAGACAGTTGAGTTACCATTTACCATTAGTGCTGACAGACATACATTTAGAGGTACATGTATGAATATTAAAAAATATTTATTATTTATTAATTATTAAAAATATAGACTGAAAATTCCGCGCGCTCTGATTGGTTAAAAACCATGTTTTATCAGAGTATAAATCATAGAAAAGCGTGTTTTATCGTTTCGCGCGCGTAAATCTATATTTTAAAGCACATAAAGAAGCCAAAACCATGTATTATACTGTCATAAAACACTCCGGGAATTTGAGAACACTTGAGAAATATAGAAAAACACTCGCCTGCGGCTCGTGTTTTCTAAATTCTCCCGTCGTGTTTTATGACAGTATAATACATGGTTTTGGCTTCTTTATTTGTTAATTAATATGCATATGGAATCGAAAAGTTAATTAATAGTGAATAATAGTGCTTCATGTAAACTGTACCACCCCTTCCCTAGCCTACCTTTTCCGCGTGAAGCAAGGAAATAGGAGACGTCTGCACGCAGGCTACCCCTTCCCTTTAAAAAACAATGTTTGAAGGATTCTTTGCCACAGTTGCAAAAACATAGAATGATGTACATGTAAAAGTTTTGGATAGTTCTGATCCTAACTTGGTTTTCTTTCTAATTTTTTTATGTTTACCCTCAAAACTGTGAAAAATCTAAAAAGTTACATACAGCTTGGAATCAATCTTTTTTTAGTGATTTCTAAAATTACAAACAATGACCATCATTATTCAATTTTTACAGGGTGGAGTCATCCATGGGACACTCCTTGGTCTTGAGCAAATGAAAAGTGGCTCAGTTATAGTAAACACATCCTCAACTGCAGGTGGGCAGCTAGTCTACAGGTATATGTAGCCAGTCTCAGTTTCATGTTGCTGCTGAGTGCTGCTGCTGTTGCTACTGCAGAGGCTGCGGCTGTGGGGCTGTGGCTGTGGCTGTGGCTGTGGCTGGCTGCTGCTGCTGCTGCTGCCTGCTGCTGCTGCTGCTGCTGCTACTACTATTATTACCACTGCTGCTACTACATGTACATGTAGTGTACACTATTGCTGCCGCTACTAGCTGCTAATATGCTGCTGCTGCTGCTACTGCTGTTTTGTCTTTGTTATGTCCCAATGTTTTGCTTGAAAGGGAAGGCGATCTTCATCTGCAGTTTACATGTTTTCATAATCACTTGTGTTAATCTTCCTGCCTGTATATGTTGTGCATTATTTTTCAGGCCTGTCTGCATGGAAACTTGCTCCTGTATACTGTGCCACAAAAAATGGCATTGTTGCCTTCAGTAGAAGTATTGCCAATGTGAGTATTTAATGTATGGTGAAGATTATGTATGGTTTAATTCCTACAGTAACCATCCCTCTCCCAGGAACACCCCTGGGGATTTGCAATTTTTTATTCACTTGGCATCCTATTCCTTACCCCGGGTACAAAGAACAAGGTAATTCCCCACCCATGGGACACTTGACATCCAATGAAAACGAACTGCTCCATTTCACAAGAAGACGGAAGTATTCTATTAAAACTGGACGTTTCACAAATAATGCATACAGTGTAGTGAGATCGCTTCTTAATTTGTAACTTACTTACTTACTTACGTACTTTAACTTACCTACTTAATGTTCTTGCACCCTCGATATTTGAGAAACTATGTCGTTGAAAACGTCGCGTTGTTCTGTTTTAATTTAGGAAGCAATTAGGGATAAAGGAATCCGTGTGAACTGCATCTGTCCTGGAAGAACAGACACAGAAATGGACTTCCCTAGACACAGATTAACAAAGGAAGAAATTGAAGCTCAAGACAGCCTCCCCAAACAGCCGTGAGTATAAGAAGCAATAAAAGCATTGTTTTATAATTGCCTTTATGACCAACTGACCGTCAAGAGTAAATAGTGGGTGCAAGTTGCAAGGGCTGCATGTGGGACAACAAGTACCTGTATGCACTGATGCAATTCTGATTCTGATTGGCTGAGAACACTACGACGAGGAAAGATTCTGTTGGTTGTAGAGAATAATCTCTCAGCTCATTAGTTATTATGAATTAGGAACAATTAACTAATATATGTTTTTCTTCTTTACTAACAGAGTCGCAGAGGTTGCTAAGGGAGTTGTTGAGCTGATTGAGGATGACACTAAAATTGGAGAAGTGTTAGTGGTTTGTATGGTAGATGGTACCAAATACAAACAATTTACGAATAAGGTTGGTCTTTTTAACCCAATTTCACCCATTGTTTTGAAGGTATTTCTAGTCACTAATAACTGACATACCATATGTTTTCGTCCCGAAGTTGCTAAGCAACATGACGTATCTTTATTGCGCTATTCTGGCGTGACAATTTTCGGATTACTTGTGAGTATACTCGCGCGTGCTGTCTCTTCATTGGACAATAAAAATCGGAGTAAACACGCGCCCGCGGCATTTTCTACTTTGGAATTCTTAGATGTAATTTTAGTCGGCATTGTAGAAAACGACCTTGCTCCTTTTAGCCTTGCCCCAACTCCCTTGGCTAATGTTTGGGCTCTTAGCTAGGATTGTTCGTCAACAAGACGCCTGTTCTGCAGGTCACTGTTGTCGTTGTTTTCCCGCAGAAAAATCGGCTTACGCAACATCTCAGGGTTTTTTCTATTTGTTTACAGGTGTGATTCCATTACCGTGACTTTAACACCATCTATCCAGAAAGTTGACTTCACTCGCCATACACACTAGTTTAGAAATGGTGGCCTGGGTATGTTCCAGTATTGTTGGAAATATTCATGTTATTCTGTACGCTTGAACCTAGAGGAGGGATTCAATTGGGTTGAGCTTCAATTGGTTTGCATTTCAAGTGTGAACATTTATTTTGCTGTTAACCAACCACGGAGCAGCGACAAATAAGAGAAAATCAGGAGTTAACTGACAAATGAAAGTAACATTCACTATCAACCCAGCCTACTATACAGCTGTAGTTCCCTGGCTTTTTTATTTTCCACCGAGCTCATTTAGCGAGGAGCCTGACCCCTTCCTTAGCCTGTGACGTCATCGAATAACTTTCGCCAGCGCTCGCGTCAGTCCCCGCGCTTCCCAATCTGGCAAAGGAATGAGAGAGAGTACCAAGGGACTAGGCTGCCATCAACGGTAAAATTAGACTCACACTGAGCATAAAGGTCCAGGCTGCTGTCGTCATTGAAGAGTCAGGGATTTTTATTTATTTATTCATGGCTGACAAACATGTGCGCGACATAGCACGAAATCCTGAAGCAATGCAATGCAAACTTTATTAACACTCCCTTAACAATGGGGCTTTTCGGTGTCAATTAACTAAAATTACAATAAAATCATGCTAAAAAAATACAATAAAATTACGATAAAAATTACAATAAAATTACAATAAATTAGCTAACAGTGACGGACTGTGAACAACTATACCTCAGTTGCAAACCCTTTTGTATTTGCACTTATTTGCACAAGTGACAATTTAACAACCAATAATAATCGTATTCAACTGAATAGTGACTCACTCACTCATCCTCTTCATGCCTACTGGTACATAAGGCGGCAAAATAGTGAAAGACATTACAGTTCTATGATGTAGAATAAACGCTGTACGTCAGAAGTTCTGGAATCTAGTAATCCGCTAGTCTGATTTTCATCTCGGTCCTTGTTAGGGAGTAGTTAAACCCTTCCAGCTATACCAGATCACACCATCACCAAATGGTACTACGCCAGTCTTGAATGGACCGTTCAAGTTAGAGTGGTAGCAGTTGACGTACCACCAGGCGCCATTATACCTCTGGGCATAGTTTATATCTTTATGATGATCGTTATCTTGATCTTTTGTTGAAAATGGTATCTCACTATGGGCCGTTAGAGAATCACCAGTAGTTTCTGTCAAATGGAACCAGAAGGAAACATTCTTACTTGTTTTGTTCCACTAGGCAAGGCTTCACGTCAAAATTTTGGGTGAGCATGCGCATAATTATTCATTACAACAAGCAATCTCGTTTCCAGGGTCCTCATTACCCTTGTCCAGCGGCGGAACGGGCAACAAGGACCTCTAGGGGGAAGCGATCCGCTATGACATGTGTAGTACAGCCACGACATGTGTAGTAAAACCGGAAGTCGAAGATTTCTGTAGAACTTTGTAGATAATGCGTGATTCGACAGGAAGCCAGTGTAAATCTCGAAGGGTAGCGGCTGGGTAGCTTGAGGGTAGCGGCAAGGTAGCGGGAGGGTGGAGGGAGGGTGGCGGCAGGGTGGCTTTCAACCTCGAATCAAGTCACGCGCTGTGTAGGGAAAATTGGTGATTTGGTTTGTGTTTCCCATTTTATTCTCCCTAAACTTTCATCCCATTAAATTCCCTTATACATGTAACGCCCCCTAAAAAGGGGCTACGTCACGGATGGCGCATCTTGAAAAAATTAGCCATTTTTTCTAAGTTTGTCGTTCGCAATCCGTCTTAAACCCCCTTCGGTCTTAACCAACCTTGTTCCTTTTCGGTTTATTATTATTTCTTTGGCGTTTTTCTACATTAGAAAATTATTATTTTGAGGTTTCCTTCAATTCGAAAGTAATTTTATTCATCAGAAAACGTGACATAGCTCCATTCCTAATAGCAATCACTTAATTCTGACATTGCATTTCCGTTTATGTGCGTTAGCCATGTCAATCCTATAAAAAAAAAAAACAAGACAGTACAAAATTGTTTCCCAAACATGATAGCACGACGACGAGTCGCAGAATAAACGAATACGTGATTCTACGTATACCAGCAGTATTTTCCTTCGCGGTCCTTTGCCACTTCCAACTTCCCCAAACGTGTATAATATATCAAAAATAACCACAGAAAAATACTTTGCCCCAGCTCTCATCGTACCGCTTCAGCCGAGCAACTCGACCGAGTCTTTTAGTCGCGTTCAAATCCCAATTTAATATTCGGTCGATGATGTCATCCAAATAAAGTGAGCAAGGCTGATACTACGTAGAACACTTAAAGCGACAACGACATGATAGAGTCCAAACTGAAAGCCAAAAATGCAACCGATGTCATCGCCCGAATAATAATATTGGAATGTTTAAATGAACTAATACTGCAATCTTGATTAATAAAACTGGAAAAAAATAACATTACAACGAATAATTAATCTGTAAAATCGAAATTTGGGTAAACCTGGATGTCATTTACCTGGTTGCCATGACAACGTCAAAATGAACGGGAGGGATGAATGAACAGATAATGAATTGAGAGTACACTTTTTTCTGCAGCATAAAATAAAAGCTTTATTTGCTTGACCAATTAATATTACAGTATTTAGTAACAGTTTGCTATTGTAACAATAATTGTATATATAACAATAACTAGCAATTTAAAACCGGATGCACCCCCAAAAATTAAACAATTCTAAAGTTTGCAATTTTTAGCTTCAACTCAGGAAAATATTGCGCTGATTTTCACGTTAGTCGAGAACAAGATCTTCCAACTTCATTGTCACAACGTATACAAGTAATGTTTAATATTACGAAAAGCGGAGTCCCTGGAGTTACTCCGAAAAACAAAACAAAAACAAAACACACTTCAAAAACGGCTGCACTCTTGTACATAAAACGACATTAATTGTGATTATGGCTAATCTTCCAACTTCATGTCACAATAAGCCACCACAGCCGTCCCATTTCCACTTAGATCCAGCCAGTAGTAGTTGCTAATGGTGTCATAACCTTCGCTCGCCTTTATTTCCTGGCATGACTGTGCTGGCAGCTCAGGAATGGAACCCAGAGGAACTGTTACAATTAAAAAAATTATTTAAATAATTTTATTTTATCATAGTATATACCTCTTACAAACCTCGTCTTCTCGGTCCGTACGGTAAGTTACGGACCGAGTTTTTCCCCTTCGATTTATGGCCCAAGCGCGAAACGCGCGGGCCATAAATCGAAGGGGGAAAAACGAGGATCCGTAACTTACAGTACTGACCGAGAAGACGAGGTTTGTAAGATATTTATTATATCTCTCCCTTTGGAAAAAGGAAAAAAATTTCTAGTCAAGCGCGAGGAAAGCGGTTTCATTTGACTGACACGCATCACAGGCAAAGCACGAGTCGATTGATCGAGTTTGACGAGTTGTAAACACGATTTGAATCCAAACATCAAACATCTTCAAACAATTTCTACCTAGTTATTTTCTGTAAAAGCATGAAAAGTAGGTGCAGTTCGAGTTTACTTTTAAATTACTTCTTGAAGTTCGTTAAACAGACAAGGACAATAAATACGAGAGTGTTTCTTACAAATACTGAACGAGAGAACACTAAAATTGTCGAGAAACTACGGGGAAAAAGTCTTCGCAGATACTGCCGTCCATTTTGTGGCGCTTAATAACTTCGTGAAAAATTTGCCGAGGAGCTTGTCAAAAACATCAACAGGTAAGACTTACGTTTTCCGCGTTAAATGTTCCATTCGTCTCTCTTAACAGACCGTTTCAAACCTTTTCCATTCAGAATTCGTCTTCTTGACTTAAAGTCAGTTTGCGGACTTTTCGGCAGAGATAAAACTGTCAAGTTCCTGAATCGAGTCCGACCCGCCGAGTTGGTCTACATCTTGGACGTTTTCGGCTTCTAAAAGCTCCCGACTGATAAATCGCGTTTGAAGTTTGGGAGATCCTCTTCGCTTCGCTTTTGTTTCTAAGGCCCAGTTCAGACGCCGTACTTCACATGAGCCGAATCAAATTCGAATTTAGGCCGACCCAAATTAATTTAGACCGGCTGAATTGATTCAGACGCCGAGCTTAATTCAGCCGAACTTAAATTAATAGGGGAAAATTGCTGTTATACTGAAAAATACATTATAATAATTCATGCATTTGTTTCGGCTCATGTGAAGTTCGGCGTCTGAATCAAAGCCGGTCCACAGCCGTTATTCCCGGCAGAGCCAGGCGGGAAGAACGGCTGAGCCGATCCGAATTCATTCAGCCGTTCTGAATTGATTCAGACGCCGTACCTCACATGAACTTAATTCATCGAATTCGATTCGGCTCATGTGAAGTACGGCGTCTGAACTGGGCCTAAGGCTCTTTCATCCAATTGCAAACGTTTTAAGTAGGTTTCAAAATCGCTGAGACATTATTATGCAGAATTTGAAAGTAATCGAAACTAACTTGCAAAGATGGCGTCATGATCAGTAGCACTCTCAAATTTCGCGGACCGGCCCGTAAAATTGACCAATCACAGCGCGCGTACTATATAAGAGATATAATAAAAATCGCCTTCAAGTTGAAGAAAGCCTCCAAATAATTGTTTACTAAGGAAGAAAAACACCAAAGAGGTAATAATAAACCAAACAGGAACAAGGATGGTTGAGAATGGAGAAGATTAAGACGGATTGCGAATGGCGAACTTGAAAAAATTGGCCAATTTTTTCAAGATGTGCCATCCGTGACGTAGCTCCTTTAAAGTATATGTTTAGCAGCATAACGTAATTGAAAGTATCAGTAGTGTCATACAGTTTTAAGGGTGGCCCAGGGGCGGGGAGAACACTCTGCGACGCCTGGGACTTTTTTTGTTCCGAATCATCCAACAAAATATGACGTCACATCCGGTAAAAAGCGCCTCGCAGAGTCGTTTTCGCGAACTATCGAAATCCAGTTTTCGAGTAGGCATGATTTCTTCGTTTTTTGAACGTATGGTTTGTTGCATTTTAATACTGTGGATATATAAAGAAGTTGCAGAGATATTGCTTCGACTTATTCAGCAAAAATTTCGGCAAAAGAGAAAGGTTTAGTGTTGTTTTGAAGGCAAATAACACAACGCGAAGTGACGTGTCATGGCGGATATTAAACGTCTCAAAACAGCGACGTTCCATCTTTTGCCTCTAGTAGTTCCTGATTCTGTGATAAACATCGATTTCTATAGCCCCACTCGATTTACAACATCATGGATGAAACATTGGTGGTCATAGTATGTAGTGTATACTCCGGAAGGTAATTAACACTCGCCGTAAAAGTGTTGGAAACCGATGTCGTTGCTCTTGGCCCGTGTGTGCTTACTTGAAGACACAAGAGAAATCTTATACTGAAGGTTGGTATTTTCTTTTCCTACATCTCCTTATTGTTTCCAGTAAGACACAATACATGTATATTCCGGCTTTGGGGTCATCAGTCGGTTTTGTTCCGTGAATTAATTTTAATTATCAAAGAAACAACCATTGAAATCAGAAAATATTATTCGAATAATGTCATGTGTGTTCTAAATTAAACCATTTACTTACTTCTACTGTACAAAAGTAGGTCCCTTATTAAAGTTTTAAAAAGTTTTGAATCATAAAATCTCTTAAGGCCTGTTTACATGGAGGGAGGTTGACCCGGGTACCCGGGTCACCCTCCTAGCCGGGCTACCCTGGAGGGCGCCAACTTTTCATACATTTCTTTACAAAGCACACTGAAGTGTTTACATGACAGACAGTGTCACCCGCCTACCCGGGTCACCCTGTCTGCTTGCCAGGGGTGACCCGGCTAGGCGGGCTATCTTTTCTGCATGTAAACGGTCAATCCGGGTCACCCTCCTAGGCGGGGCTATCTCTGTTGACTTGAAAACCCGTGATAATGGTGGAACAAGCAATAAAACAGCAAACCTCGCCGCTATAACCTTTCTTCTTGCTGCCATGTTTGTTATGTAGTGCTTTAAGCTTAAATAATCGCGCCGTTGCAATAAAAAATAGTCCGCCAAAATATGAGCCCGCCAAAAAACAAGAGCCCGCCAAAAAAAGATAGCTCGCCTTATATGATAGCCCGCCCTAATAGCCGCCCCATGTAAAGGCGGGGCTATGTTTTAGCCCGGCTAGGAGGGTGACCCCGGGTACCCGGGTCACCCTCCCTCCATGTAAACAGGCCCTTAGTATAAAATACAGGCTGCAGATTGAATGTCGATTGCAGGCTGGGCATAAAAATATGTAGATTAGGTATAAAAATGCCCAGGGTTGCATTTTACTTGTATAAGGGTACATGAAATCTGCTATGGGTTTCAAAAGTATCGGTGTATTGGTATGGCGATCTTTGGCATATATACTGGTGTGTAATCAAGGCAGTGGTTGGAGTATAAAGCTCACAACAGCCTTTAGAAATAGGTTTTGGCAAAATTTTTATTTAAAAACATAGACTATATAATATTTTGGTTAAAATGTATTAATGTTTTTGATTTAGATCAGTGAAAAAAGAGTTACAGTGCTGCACGCCCTACTGTTGTTGACATCAGGCCATAGGACAGGATTTTGAATGGGGGACGAGGTGTGAGCTACTCAGGGGGTCTCCCTGGGGAAAATTTGAAAGATAATTAGTTGTCCGGAGACTGCATTTCGTGCGTTTTTGAAGTCAGTAATATATGAAACCAGGCAGCCAAAAATGAGAGAAAATAAATTCCTTGTAACTGAAGGGCACCCATGTGCCCTGTCTATGACAGCATTGAGTCAAAAGCCCATACCCTGTTTATGAATCTAGGTCGAAAACGCATACCCTATTGGGTGGCACATCCCAGTATAGGCCATATATGGGAGTACAAACCCCCCCCCCCCCTCCCACCCCCTCGGGATCTTGACAAGACAGCTTATGAAGAAAAGTCTATTAACCTCTATTGATATTATATTATATCAATGACCACATTTAAATTGGTCTAATTTATTAAAGTATTGTGTATTGTCTAATTGCCCCACAATCCTGCGTCCAAAAATTCCAGGGGCATGGTTGTGAATGGATGAATGAGTGCCAAAAACATTGGACAATAAAATTAAGTCATATGATCAACAGTTAACAAAATGGGTTAATTATGGATCTAATAATTTATTGTAAATTGTAGATACTACTTATTCGACTAATATAAAATCATCTGTGCTGATAATAAATGTGCTTCGCTTGCATTTTTAAGTGTAAGCAGTTCCTACCAATCAAAATGAGCTGACTGTGCAACGGTCTCATCCACACTAACTTAAATTGACATTTCTGGTATTTACAACAGCAGTATTTAGCATACTAGTTGCTTATACTGATGCACATAAAACATCAACATAATCAACAATCATGGAGGAAGACCTGTCAAAAAAAACTTAATAAAACAAGAGAGCCTGCTTAGCTATACATGTAGCTTGCAGGCTAGACCCGTAATGTTTATTGGCCATGAAATGTTTCAACCTTTGGTACAAACTGGGCCCTTAATTTTGATATCATAGAAGTATGATCAGGCTTCTGCATGATTAAAAGAACATTTTAATTTGTTCCTCTACTAATAATAAATTAGTAAAGGAACAAAGTAGTAAACTGTTAAAATTATTTTATTCAGAACAAAATAATATAATAGCATTTTAATGTTGACATTTTTAAAAGTACCATTATGAACTCGGAAAGGTGATTGCATGTCGACACTGGGTAAGTTCAAATTTGAAATATGTCACATTTTGATTAGACAAAGAGACAGGTTTTGCAATAAATTATTGGTCAGTCTGGCATTTTATACCCAGTTTGCAGTTTGCATTTTACCAGCGGGTGTATTTCCATGTGCAATGCCACACCAAGTATCCTGCGAGCAGGCTATAGAGACCCCTGCCTTGGGTAACGCCAACTTTCAAAATTCTACGCCTAGAAGCCCAAAGTCTGTTGAATTGTGAGCTTACTCCAACCACTGCCTTGATTACACGTCAGTATACGGCAAATACTATGATTGATGCCAATACACCACCACACACTTTTGAAACCCATGGCAGATTTCATAAACCCTTATATTATAAAAATGCACCTGGGCATTTATACCTAATCTACATATTTATATCCAGCTGTCAATCTGCAGTCTGTATTTTATACTGACCGTTTTGCCATAATTACATAATTCTACCCTGAGGGATTTGATGATTCAACTTTTTAAACTGAAGGATCTACTTGTGTGCAGTAGAAATAAGTTACAAATGTTCATGATGCTAAGATAATTTAGAAGTTATACATGACATGCATATTCGAATAATATTTCTGATTTTCAATGCGTTGTTTCTTTGATAATTAAAATTAATTCACGGAACAAACCCGACTGATGACCCCAAAGCCGGAATATACATGTATTGTGTCTTACTGGAAACAATAAGGAGATGTAGGAAAAGAAAATACCAACCTTCAGTAATAAGATTTATCTTGTGTCTTCAAGTAAGCCACACACGGGCCAAGAAGCAACGACATCGGTTTCCAACACTTTACGGCGAGTGTTAATTACCTTCCCCGGAGTATACACTACATACTATGACCACCAATGTTTCATCCATGATGTTGTAAATCGAGTGGGCTATAGAAATCGATGTTATCACAGAATCAGGAACTACTAGAGGCAAAAGATGGAACGTCACTTGTTTTGAGACGTTTAATATCCGCCATGACACGTCACTTCCGCGTTGTGTTTATTTGCCTTCAAAACAACACTAAACCTTTCTCTTTTGCCGAAATTTTGCTGAATAAGTCGAAGCAAATATCTCTGCAACTTCTTTATATCCACAGTATAAAATGCAACCAAACCATACGTTCAAAAAAACGAAGAAATCATTGCCTACTCGAAACTGGATTTCGATAGTTCGCGGAAAAACGACTCTGTGAGGCGCTTTTTACACGGATGTGACGTCATATTTTGTTGGATGATTCGGAACAAAAATTTCAGCAGTATTCGGCCCCCCTGGGTGGCCCCCTATAGTTTTATGACCGAGCGCGCGCTGTTGACGAAAGCTTTAGTAAATCTGCGCGCGCTCAAAGGAAAATCCTCGAACCGCGCGTGTTTTTCCGATATTTTATGACGTCAGCATGTCAAAAAAATTCAAAATTAACCGTAGATTTTCTCGCATTTCCTTCGGTAATTTTTTGTAAAAATTCGCACAATTCAAGACAGAAACGTTACCTATCACATGACCGTTTTTTGAAGAAATTTGACAGAGCAAGTAGTTTTATTGTTTAAAATAACAAATGAGGTAATATTGGCAAAATCGTCTGAAAAACCACAAGGTTTTTCCCCTCCAAAATGCCAGGCAAACTCACTTTCATAAGATGGCAAAATTTAAAGAAATTTCACCGAAGGAAACAAAAAAAAATAAGGAATAAAGATAAAATATAGCAAAAATGTGCCATTCTTTAGATGCTGTGTTGCCATGGCAACAGCCTCCAACGAAAAAAGTAACAACCTATAAATAACTGTAATTATATCAGTTTCCTTACTAGTAAATATTGGAAACAAAAATTCAAAGACAAAATAACTGGGTTTCCTTTCGAACTCATGTCAGTTAGTGTAGGTCATTGGTAATATATTCTAGGGAGTCACTAAGTTGAAAGCTTAATTCAGTGAGAAATGTTTAGCAAATTTAAAGTCCTGGGTAAGATACTTTCAGGGGGGGATAGAGATAGGGCCTGGTACCGAGAACCATGCTCTCGCAACTTGCAAAGCGATCAATTTCGGTTTGGTCAGCGGTGTTTTCTTCAGGCTTCTTTTCGCGCGCAAAATTCCTTAAAAAATTAATTAATGTTCCTATAAACTATTTCGAGATTATTCTAACACGTTCAATTTGTCCAATGTGGCCGAACTTTCCAGGAGCTGAATTCGTGAGTTCAAGTCCAGGACAGAAAAAGGAAAATTAACCTTCGCGTGTTGACGTTCTCCATAATACCGTGAATTTGGACATTTGACTTTTTTTTTGTTTGCATACGAAGGAAAAGAAATGTAAATGAAAAACGCACGTGCGTTTTGTTTTGCATGGGACGGCAAAGAAATATGCAAAACACACGTGCAGAATATTGTATACTAATTAAACCTATTGTCTTGTGACGTTCTTGTTGTCGTCGCGCTCGTGGTTGCATCTTAAAAACGAAAAACTTGAGGAAGAAGTTTATCTGGTTTAAAGGATCGCAAAGTGAAAAAATACAATAATCATTCATACATCAGTACGCACTTCCCATCGCCTCATCGGGCCGCCATGTTTTTCTTTTATAGCTTTCCTTCTGGCTTTACACAACTTCTACGCACGTGCAGATGATGAATCCGCTGGCTAAAGTTGTGATGATTGCTTTGCAAGTTGTGAGAGCATGGTTTGGATTTGATTTAAGAGAATGTATGGGAAGTAGCTACCCCCCCCCCCCCCCCCCCTGGATACTTTACTCTCAGAGGCCCGCTCTTTCCATTCAGAAGTATAAATGGATACCAGTGACCAGGAATGACTTTGAGTAACCGCGAGTGACCACGAGTCTGGAATACATGAAAATATGTTGCTGCGTGAAAATGACGAGTTTATGTTGTTATTGTCTCCATCAAAAACAATTGCAAACTTTTTGGCTAAGTATTATTTTGTAAATTTAACTTAGTACATACCCCTCCCGTTCAAACGTATCTTGTAAGACCGTGCAGGGTCTGGGCAGAAATTCTGGGGTCTTGCCTCCTTTGATGCGGTTGTTAAGTTCACAGGATTTTGAAATTATGACGTAGTTATAGCTCTGACAGGTGATTTCTCTTTCGCATCCGACATCACACTCGTAAGGGCTGTTACTGACATCTTTTTAAAGACGAATCCCTTGAGAGCCATTTGATGTATAGTTATGTTATCTTCAGCAGACACGAAAAAGAAGTTTAAGGCGAGCAAAAAGAAACAAGGAACTGCACTCCACCGCATGTTTCCAACCATTTGTAACTGCAAGAAGATAGCGGATGATATAGCAGATATAGCCGTACGAACCCACAATATTCAAACACAATTTTATTTCTATAATTTTATATCATATTTTGTTAATAATGACGCTATAAGTCACGTGGCCGTTTTCTATTTCTTTTATAAAATAACCCCCCCCCCCCCCCCCCCCCAAATACAATGCTACGTTATAACATGTTTATATAATATAAACATCATGTTAAATGACTACACAACCAATCCGACTCGAGCACTTTAAGGCCTGGGTTTGACCTTGGCTTCAAATCATATCATGATCAACAATATCTCTGGTTAGATTTGTTCTAGCATTTGTTTTTCCTGATTATAAAACTCGGTATTCTATTTTGGCTTAATATATAATTTTGAATTTTTCTGATCACGTGACTTGTCACGTGTTAAGACTTGTTAAGACCTAACTGTGTGCCAAATTGGTTCCATTGCCATTCTCACCAGAAATATAACAAATAAACTATTTTTCCCAGTAAAAGTCTTTGACCCAGGCCTTAATGTGCTTGAGGAGCGACAAATTAATGACATTTTATGGCATCGATCTTCAAGTTCTGCTTTATATTAGCAAGGGCTGAACACCGTGTTTTACTTCTACAAATGAAGTGGGAAATTTCAATTGCGGCAGCTACATTGTACAGTAAAAATAAAACAAAATAAACAACTTTATGTGTCAGAGGATTTAGCACTGCTATATACTAATTGTGGACACTGTAAATGAACAACAAATATATATCATTGTAAATAGAACATAAACTTGTTAAGAATCCCAACTGGTGGGAGGCTGTCCAGTTGGCTATTTACAAAGCGTGGCCGAGGAGTTGAACTCGGGACTACCGAGAGCAAATCCAGCTAGTGGCAGGGTGGAGGATTTGAACCAGGGACCTCCAGATTTCAAATCCAGCGCCCTAAACCACTCGGCCACGCCGCCTCCTATAAGGAGTCATAGATGGAGAGAATAAAAGGCGTTAGTGAATGGTTGACAAACCTCAAAATACTGCTTTGTTGAGCTGATTCAGGTAATGTGATGGACTATTTCTAAATCCCTTTCTGAGCGCTTTTTATAGTTTTATCTAATTACCGACTGCTGTTTGCACGTTGATGGGCGTAAATAGTAATTTTACAACCGTGTGCCTAAAAGCAAGTAATAGGTGAGTACCGTCCCCCGCACAAACACGTACATATAATGATATAAATATTAAAACGAACGAGTTAAAAGATGTCGCCAGTCGCCTCTTTTATTATCAAGTAAGTAATTTTCAATGTATGTCGTTAACACAAACAGGTGTATATGATTTCAATCGCGTTTGTACTATCCTCGCTAGTCAGTGAGGTGTTTGACCACTCGAAAATAAGATTCATATCTTCGCGCCGCCGTGTCACCCTCTATATATCTTATTCTATTACGTATAGTTTATATACCAAAAGTTTATATAAATTAAAAAGAAAATGACAAATTGGAAACAACTTTAGACGAGAGAGGAAGTGGTTCACATAATAGCTGGAGTACAGACAATTCACATACTTTTGAGTTGTTTTCGGTAGTCCCCCGTGTTCAACTCCTCTGTTTGTCGCGCTATCTAAATAGCCAATTGGTCAGCCTCTCACCAGTTGGGATTCTTAACAAGCTATACGGTGATCTGTTTGAACTTAATTTACATTGTCCACATTTATCACAGCAGCGCTAAAAACACCGACACTTAATTAGAGTCATTTATTATTAGGACTCTTTTTAGAAGCTTTTATGAACTCGATAAGAATAGCTGGTCGCGTTCATAAAAATCCAGGAACTTCTATAATGATAAATTACAAGGAAGCCGAAACTTTGAAGGAGCTATGTCACGATATTTAAGTCATTTTTGCGAAGTGGAAAATCACCTTCAAATTGCACAAAGCCTCAAAATAATAATTTACTAAGGTAGAAAAACACCAAAGAGGTGATAATAACCAAACAGGAACAAGGATTGGTTGAGGATGGAGAAGATTAAGACGGATTGCGAATGGCGAACTTGAAAAAATTGGCCAATTTTTTCAAGATGCGCCATCCGTGACGTAGCTCCTTTAAAGTTGAGGGAGTTGTAGATTACAAATGTACTTTTTTATTGAAAAAAGTTTAACAGGAATTGCGCTTGCGATAATAACTCTATAGCTATGCGACTGAGGTGTAGACAACACAGGCTAGGTGTTGATACAGCAGCGTTTTATTTATATGAAGTCGTTTCTTGAGGCTTCTCAGCCTTAAAAATAACTGAGCCATATGAAGTTTAAAGGAAGTGATAAAGAGACTAATTGATTTTCTGTTGTCTATAGCTATGGACATCTCGTCTCCATATTGACAGTTAATATATTTGGTTTGATGAAATAGTAACACCCATTAAACCCATTACTTCAAGGGACTCTAAGCCTTGATGTATTCTTTATGTAATTTGGATAATTTAGTATTCCACTATTACGCCATTTGACCAGAAAGTGAGCGTATTTCACTGTAGTATCTCGTTGTCAGCAAGAAAGGATGCCCAAGATAACGATTTTCCCGTTCCCGCCTAATTCAGTTTTGCAACACATTGTCCTAACTATTTTTATCACGTTTTCTTTGACTTGCAGTTCGTAGCAACATCCTGTTGTCGTTTTTTTTACTTTCACCCGTATTTCGATCAAATATATGATATTTTATGTATTTACTTCGTATATATATTCTTCTTCTTCTTCTTCTTCTTCTTCTTCTACGTGTATATTACGAACTTACAAAGTGACCAGCACCCATTTGACTTGATAGCTCAGTTGGTAGAGCACTGCACCGGTACCCATTTGACTTGATAGCTCAGTTGGTAGAGCATTGCACCGGTATAGCAGAGCTAATGGGTTCGAATGTCGTTCAAGCCTGAATTTGTTTTCAGGATTTCTTTTCGCAATTGCTTAAGTCGCGCTACATATCTGCCGATGGTCTTTCATGTATTAAATCCTTCACCCGAAGTTCAAAAATATGATATTTTATATATTCACTTCATATATCCTGTTTTTTGTTTCGCCTCTTGTTTATTCAGTGACCTCGCGGCTTGATAGTGTCAATATCCCGGTTGAATGTTGTTAGTATTGAGCGAGGCCCCGAGCCCTGTACGGAGGAATCGTTCCCTTACATCATACTCTCTTGGTTGTGACGGTAAATAAGAAGTAGTATATAGTGTAGTGGAATGATAAATCCCTTTAGTTATTGCATTAAGGTATTCGTTTTTACCGATGATAATAATAAAGGTAACAGTAAGAATATAGGTCCAAAAATACGGTATGCTAATCGAGTAAAGAGTAAAGTTAACAAAGGGAAGTGTAAATATCGAGGATATATCTAACTGGATTTATAATAAATAACATGGTCGCAGAAAATTACACCATGCATTCTGACCATTTTGACGCTTTTGGGGTTTTTTCTCCAAAGTAGACGATACAATAAGACGAGGTATGCCAGTTCTTTTTTTTCTCTCTTCCCTCTCTTCTTTCTCCTTTTCGCTCTTCTTTGGTGTGGTTTCTAGTCTTATTGGAGTGATACAACTGGAATGTTGGCGTAGTTGCAGAAAAAATGCTGAAATTTTCTTGAGCCACGTTCTTATAAATTCAGTTATATATATATATGTCGCCATTCACTGCATTAGAGTCTCTCGCGGTGCTGCTTAAAAGCCACATAATGAAGGTAAGCATAGACACGTGGATGGGTAAAGATTTGACTGGATAGAGCTGGCATAGACACTTCACTGAATTCAAGCCACATAACATATGTCCGTTTCCATGATAAGACCTATTTTACAAGAAGAAGAGTTTGCCAAATTTGTACTTAGGTTAAGAAATGAAGTCTTTATTACATTGTTATTTGTAATAAACATGTCGACTTTTTCTTATAAAAAAGATTCTTATACAAAAAGAAAGAGTGTAATGTAATAAAATGTAATTGAAGTAGCCGACTTTGTTTGCTAATGTCTGCACCGACTTTGAAAGAGTCGAATTTACTGTAAATGCCGATTAATGTGAGAATGCAAAAACTTACTCAATGTGTCGGTTGAAAGAATAAATATTTTATTCACAGTGCAAATGAGTGATTGATTGACGAGTTCTCCGTTACGTTAGCTTTCCGTGTTTTCAAACACGGAAAATTACCTCTTTAACGAAGCTGAAAATGTAAAGGCGAAACACCAATAAATTTCTCAAATGTATGTTTACCGAGTACAGAGTGAAGAAATCATGGGCTTCAAAATTACATTTGAATACAGAAAATAGACAATATTCGTATTCTCACGGTTGGAATGGAACTAGCGTGCAATCGAGGCTCATGCGGGGAATATCATTAAAAATATTTGCATTTGAAAAGATTTCCCCGCATGAGCCTCGATTGCAAGCTAGTTCCATTCCAACCGTGAGAATACAAATATTGTCTATTGCTGGTTTGCAACCATTCCCGAGAGATTTAAGTGACAAAGACCCTAGCGGCCATGTTGGATGACAGGAACAATAAAGATAAGAATTATTTTGTTAATGGTCATCCAACATGGCGGCGATGACGTCAGTTGCAAACCAAGAATTGACAGCGAAATGGTAAATGCATTTTATTGCTTTGAATGTAGATGGAAATAGCAGCTGGAGTTGTTTTCGGTAGTCCCGTGTTCAACTCCTCTGTATGTCGCGCTATCTAAATAGCCAATTGGTCAGCCTCCCCCCGGGAGCCTCCCGCCAGTTGGGATTCTGAACAAGTTTATATTCAATTTGCCATACTGATTTGTTTTAAATAGAGTCATTTATTATAAGGATTCTTTTTTAGAAGCCTTTATGAACTCGATAAAATAGTCGCGTTCATAAGTTCATAAGTCCAGGAACTTCTATAATGATAAATTACAAGGAAGCCGAAACTTTAAAGTTAAGGAAGTGCTGATAACAAATGTCCTTTTATTCAAAACTTCTGAGCCTTAAAAATAACTGAGCCATATGAAGTTTATATGTAAAGGAAGTGATAAAGAAACTAATTGATTTTCAGTTGTCCGGCTCAGTTTATGGACATCTCGTCTCCATATTGACATTTATTCTTTTAGTTTAATGAATGGTTACTCTAATTGTCTTTTCTTTTAAAACCCATTACTTAAAGGAAATCTTAGCCTTGATGTTTCCTTTAAGGGATTTGGATAATTTAGTTTTAGATTGAACAAGTTTGTTCGGTCCCTATTGGGGAATATTGTAGGCTCGATTTCCGAACAGCGGCTGGTAACTGAATCGAACCTAGGGAAATTGGTCTCGTTCTTTTTTTGCAAGTTTTGGACCTGGCATTCGACTCGGCCATTAACTTGCAAAAGCAGAACTCGACCAATGTTTCGCCAATACGGACCTCATGCTAGTTCAGTAACATATATTTATTATTTGTTAACACCACTAACAGTGAGACACATCGTGCCGTTTGGTTATATGAGCTTGTAAAATATGTTTTGATTGACTCTTGACAGTTTTATGACATTTTATGACATCTTTCTTCTTGCTTTTAGCGATAGGACTATGCACGTTTTTCACTTTTTGACAAGTTTATTAATAACTTGGACAACTCGAATTTCGGCAGCTGGTTATACAGAAGGAAAAGATCGAGGTGTTCATTTACTTGTTTCAGTCCCTAACATCATATAAACAAAGAGTAAGTACTTCAGGTTTGCATTATTGCTGTATGTTCTCAGTTGTAAATATGTTTATGTTAACTTTGTAGTTATATTTATCAACACTGTGGCCTGTATAAGAACGACTGATATCTCTAACGTTTTTCTTAATATATTATGGAAATTTTCTCCTACCCCGCTTGATGTGCGTTTCAACATGTGCAGTAAGCTTTGAATCCACTCATTTTCAACGGGTCTTCATGTTTCCTCCGCGGTGTTTTTCGCTGCAGTATCGGAATAAAACAAACCATTCGTTTAGTTTCGTTAGTTGCAAACAAGACTGAGGCTCAATAATCCTTTACCCAGCATATCCCAGCAGGTCATTTTAATTTTAGTTCAGTGAACATATTAACCATACTAGTAGCATGTTACCTGGTATCTTCACTTGTTGTTGAAGGAATGCCGAAAAGGTATACATATATATTCTGATAACATTCTTGCTTGGCCATGGGCTGCCTGCTGTAAACATACTCGAGGCTGGTCGAGACTGAGTATACAAATTTGGCATTTCTTAGCTATCTTGCTTCTCGGGCATGTACGGGAAGTATGTATTGGTAGAGTTACCGACTGAAATTTCATATCAACCAGATAAAAAGAATAATTTTGTGTCTCAGAAATAGACTGACGTAATTTTACATCGAGTAAGATGCTATGTTGCGAATGTTGAAATAGCTTTTATGTTTTCTATTAATAGTGCATTAGTTCAGAAAACTCTGTCATTATGAATTGCATGGAAGTTAATTTTAAAAATAAGGCGGTTAGTTTATTGAACGGGATTTGCGTTTGAGGTAATTATTCCCTAGCTTCGCAGTTAAGGTATAAACAGCACCCATGCATTTATTGACATAGAGGCGTTTCTCTCAGTTCCAAGTTGTTTGGTGAGGCGTGTCAGCCTTAATTAAGTAGAATATGTATAAAGTTATAAGTAACTCCTGCCAAGCGAACAGAACCTTTCCACCGCCAAACAACTCATAACACGAACATCATGAACTTACAAATTAATACTGAAACATCGCATGTCTCAAGTCAGTGGGCAGTAGAGAACATTATTTTCCACCGAATGAGCTAGAGAGCAGGTGTTTCTTCAACACTTCATCCAAACTCTATTTGACTAAATTGTACTTCCTGTATCTCAGTTTCATTTACCATGGAGTTTTCATAGCAATTACTCCGTTTTTAATTTCTTTTCGTCGTGAAGAATCCGCGCGGAACTATCGTACTGAAATAAATAAATAGAGGTCTACAAACAAGATAAAAAAACTAATCTTTATTCAGAAGGATGAGTGCTTGACGTGAACTCAGCCAACTCTCATTGATGAACATTTTGTTATTCTAATTTTCAACCTCCGAAATTTCCATGACCTTTTTGCCATTATTCCGACCATAAAGATTAGTCATTCATTATTTCAAAAGCCAACCAGGTCCAACCAGCTTTAAATGTCGTAATCACATAACAAAATTCTCGAAAGTGATTGGTAACTCAAAATTACCTTTTTCCCTCGAATTTTGTCATAGAGATGATTGAGGGTTAGCAGGCTTAGCTTTGTCTAAATTTTTTCCTTTTGTTATAGATATTGTTGTTCACGCGTACTTAATTTCGAGAAAATGACAAATGCCATATTTCGCGAGAATTTGCTGAAAAATGGACTCAAAAGTTATTAAATGTCACCAAATTGTAATCATCATTTTAAAAAAATCCGTCCTTCACGATCGACAATAAGGTGTTCAATCGAGAAAGCATCAATACTTAGAACAAAACAAGTAACAAAACACGAACGATGTTCGGTTGAAGTCTTTTTAGTACAGGATGTACTATTGTGAAGATGTATTGTGGAGTCGTCCGCGATAACACCCTAGCACCCTAACACCCTAACACCCTGACACCCTAACACCCTGACACCCTAACACCCTAAGCCGTAAACTTTGATAATCGATTAATTAATTAATTAATATTAATTAATAACTCTTGCGTGGAGCACGCGTGTACACCACGCAAAACGTGGGTTATCTATCTGCGTTATTATTACAAGTATTTAGCAAAATATATATTTGTTTCTGGCAACGCTTTGCTCTCCTTGTGGTAGCTTTCTTTCTAGAATAAGGTGCTTACATGTAATTCACCGTTTTACGCATGCGCTTAAGCTCTGTAGTGCATTACTAACAACAAGTACAATGTAAATGAGGTAGATAACAAAACAGTTTGGTATTGAAGAAAGTAAGTTATCGTTTCTCCCCGGTCTCCAGTGAGCAATTCAAACAGAAAAAAATAGTTCAAACTATCTACATTTGCTCGAGATTTTCCACAGATTTTAGCATAAAATGTTTTAAAAGTTCTCACCAAATATTACTGCAGACCCCGTGACGCCTAGTTTAATTAAATTAGACTTCGAGGCGTCTCTGATTTCACGGAGAGAATTTTCGGTAAGCAGCGCTGTTTATAATTTTTGGCATGCGCCATTAATAAGTAGCTCTCCAAAAAAATTCAAACTATCTATATTTTCCGAGATTTTCCACAGGTTGTGGAAGAAAATGTTTCAAAAGTTCACACTTTTCAACAAAAGTCCGTGACGCCAAGTAAAACCGCAAATTAATTAAATTAGACTTTGAGGCACCTCTAATTTCACGGGAGAGAATTTTCCATTTCTCCAAGGAAACGAAAATTAGTTGGAGAAATCGGGAGTTCGAAATTTCGGGGTTAAGATTACAGTGAAACAAATCCAAAAGAAATGACTTTTGGTTCGAGCTTATCGGGATTTTTGTACGAAAAACGAAAGAATCATGTTACATTCCTGCGTACGGAAAACAAAAGTATCATGTTACATTCCTGTGTAAGAAAAACTAAAGTATCATGTTTGCTATTTTAAAATAGGGGTAAGTTAAGAATATGGGTTCTAAATAATTATTGTTGTCTTCTCGATTCAGAATTATTTTTATCCGATTCAAAGCATTTGTTTTAATTCCATCGGTTATTTCGATGTTTACGTTCACCGCTCGATTTAGAAATGTATTTGTTTGGTTTGGTCCTTTTGTTAAGTCAACAAACGTAATTATATTAAAGTTGAGCCAATTAAATTCACCTGTTCCCACGGTTCACATTTCACCAAAGCGCTAGCCAAGAAACACAAGACGAGGAGAACGCCACAATGCACGGAAAGTGAGTGATATTGCTTACGAATAAAATTGCTAAATTCTAAATAAAGAGTTCGTTAAAATAATTGCTCTGTCTTGTAAAACCTGTTTCATTTGTGGAATTTGCTAAACTGGTTGTGAGTGAAACTGTGTTTTTAACATCAGATGGCGTTTTTCCGTGGGCAGTGAAGTCAAGAAAAAATTAATTGTTTTCAGTTCTTCAAGATAATTGAAGTGTTTGAATATTTTATTTAGTGTACTGCTGTTGTATTGAATGATGTTAAATTCAAGCACTTTAGTATATAAATGATAAATGTTTTGTATGCCTGGGTCAAAAGGTCATCAACAAAATTTACATGGATATTTGAAGCAGACTTACAGGAACGCTTTCCGATACAAAGGTGTAAAATTCACTATTTACCACCCATTTGAAAACTGTTACCCTGAATATTTCTTGGTAAACCAGAACTAAAAGGGTGAATGTTTTAAATTAGAAAAAAGTATTTTTTCTTGACGTTGTCCCGTGTAACGCACATGTTCGTTTCAGCTGTCACGCATTCTTATCTGTTTATTTGTCTAGTAGCAAATATAGGGAAGAAGAATGTAACGACTTGATCAGACCCATATTTTTGTAGCAATGGGGGGTTTGTACTCTCGCCCACCACCTTAGGTTGAGATGGAATGAAGTAGAGGGGGGCTGACAGCTACATGCCACCTACATGTATATTGATTGGGGGGAGGGGAGGGGGTGTCCATTAATTACATCCTGTACTACTCCTTTGAGTCTCTGAGTTTTACATTATGACTGCTTGCTCATTTTAGGAAAACTGTTTCACAAAAGGTATTTGTTGATGTCTTCAAACGGATCTTCGGGAGGAAGTTGTGTAATGGAGCCATGATATTTCGCGTTTTCAATTTTCGCGGCCCCTTTTTTCATGGGTACTTTTTTCAATCGCGAAAATTTTACTTGAGTCTTCTTCGTATATGTGGCGCAAAAGGCCTTCACAAGGAACTACCTTTTGTTTGGAGGAGGGCTGTGCATGGGGCTAGCAACCCCATCCCGTAAACACATGCTATTGCTACAGAGTCACTGCTGCTATCAAACCAGGCTGGTACATGTAGCACGCTCTCTGGGGACGATAAGACCGTAGCAAGCTCTCTGGGGGCGGTGGATGGGGAGAGTTAAGGAGGCGGAATCCCTCCCTTTTTTCCCTCACCCCCCGCCCCCATAGAGCTTGCTACGCAGGCTATAAGTTCCGTAAATGTTTTTAGCACTTTTAAGTTTGTTCATCTATCTTCTTGTAGTTACAAATGGTTGGAAAGGTGCTGTGGACTGCAGTTCTGTGTTTCTTTCTCCTCGGCTTAAACTTCGAGTTCTTCGTGTCTGCTGATAACCGATGCAGAACAGAAGTTAACATACCTGGAATGGCTCTCAATGGATTCGTCTTTAAAAAATTGTCAGTAACAGCCCCTCACAAGTGTGATGTCAGATGCGAAATAGAAATCACATGTCAGAGCTATAACTACAACACAGAGGAAAAGTATTGCGAACTGAATAACCGCACCAAGGAGGCAAGACCCGAGAATTTCCGCTCAGACCCTGCACGGTTTTACATCAGACGCTTGAACGGCAGGGGTATGTACAAAAGTTACATTTGTGCAAATGACGTATTTGTGGTCACGCGTGGTCACTCGAGGTCATTCGTTGTCACTCTGTGGTTGTTGTGTTTGTTCTTAATTCTCTCAAAACTGGGGTTGCTGATTGTTTTACAGTCGCGAGTGTATTGTTAATTTACTGTTTTTCAAGCTCGCCAAAGAAAACTGAGTTTTATTTTCTAAAAGGGCGCTTTCTGATTCGACCAAAAATTCCGGAAATTTCGGAAAAAAGTTTCGGAAATTTGGGTATACCTCTTGAGGTTGTCGACCTACCGTTCCTGAATTTCAAACCGGAATGTTTGGTCGAATGGAAAGCGCCCAAGTTCTTTAATGTTCTCCGAGATGGAATCATCGGGGTTGAAAGTCACTTTCAATCCAATGGATTGAAGAGCCATGGCTAATCACGGCCGGCGCTAAAGCGACTAGGAGTATTGCCAAGTAATCCTCCAGAATTGTTGTCTGGTTGCGAAAAATTTGCTGGCACCATTTTATATTTAGTCTAAAACTATATACTGTTATAATCCATCAATTTTTTTCTCGCGCGCGATTGGTCTAAACACGTCACGTGACGCAGCCAAAACTGGGGAATATCCGGGTGATATTCCCCAAGTGATATTCCCCAGTTTTGAAAATTTGCGTTGCACGTCGCAGGTTCAGTTTTCGTCTCAAATAAATTGCTAAATTAAATAAAACTGATTGTTTTGAACAGACTAGTTCTAGAAACATTTTTTGAATGCCAACAGAATTATTTTGATGTTTAATACAGCTTGGCCAACCGAGATCTTCCACGGCAAACAGAGCGGCCTTGTGAAAAAATATTTGAAGGATAATAACTACAATAGCCTCCATTTGGCTTAAAAAATATGCTCGGATATTTGTCCTTGGACATTATCTGTTCCTCGAAGCTCACAGTTTTCCTCGAGCTTTGCTCTCGGAAAACTGTTCGCTTCTCGGAACAGATAATGTCCGCGGACAAATATCCGAGCATATTTCCTCGCCAAATGGAGGCTATTGTTTATTTATAACTCAATTTTACAAGAGTTTTGGTTCAGGACATAAACTTTCAAGTTATACAGCCTAATTATGATATTTATAATAAAATAAACTTAAAATGATATTTTCGTAACAGTTCCTCTGGGTTCCATTCCTGAGCTGCCAGCACAGTCATGCCAGGAAATAAAGGCGAGCGAAGGTAAAGACACCATTAGCAACAAGTACTGGCTGGATCCAAGTGGAACTGGGACGGCAGTTTTGGTTTATTGTGACATGAAGTTGGAAGGTCAGCCATAATCGTCATTATAATGTAAACTCAACGCAGTTGTGTGTACAAGGGTTGCAGGCTGACAATCTCAACGTTTTATGGAAACAGATGAAAGGCGTTATGACGTTCAGTTGACATGAAGTTGTTTGACTGTCTGTTGAAAGATTAACTTTAATAGTTTTAAACAAAAAAACACGGTTCTTGAAATTTTTGCAGAGTTTCGACAGTACATTCAGCTGCCATCTTGGATTACACTATAAGCCCCCAGAGGGAGACTCCCATATGAAAGTGATAGAAGTGGTCGTGGGAAATGTTGATAAAGAACCCCTAAACGGTACCAGAATCTCATTTCGTGTGCGTGGGTCGAATTCCTTTTCACCCTTAAGACGTCCAAGATAGAAGGGTCTCGTCCTCCTGTAAACTCGAAGAATCCTTACATGCAGTTCCTGTCACCTTTTAATGCCCTAAAGGGTACAAGGGCATAACTCTAACGGTGGTCATTTTGACCCCTGAAAGGTATGACAACCACCCCCGGTACTTAGATATGGGAGTCCCTCCTCGGTCATAAACTCCCGGCAGACTTAGGTTGGTGAAAGAACCTTGTCTGTTGACGTAAAATGTTGTTATGCACCAAACTTCACTATATTAAACTTATGACTGCAATACCGTTAGGCTTATATAGCGGGGAAAATGTATCTGGCGGGTTGCCTGTATCAATTAACATTCAACACTCGCAAACCTTGCACTCTTGAGTACGAACGACGTGACTTCAGGGACATCAGGGAAAAAGAAACAACAAATGTTATTTTAAAATACTCAATATATGCATTTTGGGATAACCAACAGGCCTGCGACTCTAAATGTCTCCTATTGGTGTATTTACTTTGTTTTTCTTATCTTTTTCGATATCTAGATATCGATGAATGTATTACCGGCATCCATGATTGTGACATGAATGCAAAGTGTACCAACATCGTTGGTTCACATAACTGTTCGTGCAAGGAAGGATATGCTGGAGATGGACGCTCGTGTTCAGGTACATTAAATTTACCTTAATAGTATCAAAGTATATATATAACTTCATATGCTCGTCATATGTATATATTTTTTGATCATTAGATATTGATGAATGCAGTAATGACAGCCATGATTGTGATGTGAATGCCAACTGTACCAACACTGTTGGCTCACATAACTGTTCTTGTAAGAAAGGATATACTGGAGATGGACGCTCGTGTTCAGGTACATTGAATTTACCTTAATAGTATCAAAGTATGATATTTCAGTAGAGTTTCGTGAGTGTCATAATTTCATAGATGCTTGTATTGTTTGATCGTTAGATATTGATGAATGCAGTAATGGCAGCCATGATTGTGACGTGAATGCCAACTGTACCAACACTGTTGGATCACATAACTGTTCTTGTAAGAAAGGATATACTGGAGATGGAAGCTCGTGTTCAGGTACATTGAATTTACCTTAATAGTATCAAAGTATTGGATATTTCAGCAGAGTTTCGTGAGTCTCATAATTTCATAGATGCTTGTATTGTTTGATCGTTAGATATTGATGAATGCAGTAATGGCAGCCATGATTGTGACTTTTGTATGTAATGTTTACAAGACAAAAAATGCTATTAAACTTTTCACCTTCTTTACAATTATCCACAGCTTGCGCATCACCTCTTGGTATGGAGAGCGGCCTCATCAAAGATGCTCAAATCACTGCCTCTTCACAATACGATGCTCATCATGCCGCCACACAGGGCAGGTTAAATTTTCAGGCAGGTGGAGTCAAAGCAGGAGGATGGTCAGCTCATACAAATGATGGCAGTCAATGGATTCAGGTTGCTCTTCCCAGTTACACAAAAATAACACGTTTCTCCACGCAGGGAAGAAATGGACACAGCCAGTGGGTAACCAAATACAAGCTTCAGTACAGTGATGACGGGGTAACCTTTCATTACTACAATGAACCAGGGCAAGGTCCACCCAAGGTACAGCAATAATAGTGGTTGATTGATTTCGCCTATTTTCGTATTTCATTCAATGGCACTGAAACGCCCGATAGAAAATTAGACCTCATATTAATACTCTCTTTTTTGTAAGAATCTTTTTATAAGAATACTGGGGCTGAGATTGGCGTAATTTTAAGAATATGCTAAGAATATAACCGAGGCTGAGATTTAGTTAAGAATTTTTTTGCATGTTGATGGAAAATAAAATACAATAACATCACACGATGTTTCATTTAAAAGTATTGTAAATATGTACCATGTATGCTTCTTTCCTTTTTCTTAATCAAAACGAGTTAACAAAACGATAAAAACGTACACAGTTGAGGTCGTATTATTTCTGTTATTTTACTAAGATACTATACTAGATCACTAGGTCACTGTGTTCACACTTCGTGCCCGAGTACTATTCTCGCTGGGCACTAATGTGAACAAACCTTTTTTTCAAGTACCCATGCCAGAATTCGGGCACGGTGCCAGTGCCCGAGTACAAGGTCTCGGGCACGGGCAACATGTCGATATCTTGGGTACTCAGTGTGTGAACACAGCACCATTTTGTGCCGGTTCCCAGCCGGGCACTAGTGCTCGGGCACAAAGGTGAACATAGCCTAAGAATGTATTAAGAATATTTTCAGCCTAAAAGAGAAAGAAAAATAAGAATATTCAACCAGGGCATGGAACATATACATGTACATCATATACATTCTTATAAAAAAAAAAAGAGTGTACTCTGCCGGCCTGGGTTACATTTACATTGATTTTATTCCCAGGAATTTACTGGAAATCAAGACAGAGACACTGTTGTATACCATGAATTGAGCCCGCCAATCCAAGCACGCTTTGTAAGGATTATTCCAACCGCTTGGTACGGACATATATCAATGCGAATGGAGCTGTATGGCTGCAAAGGTATGATAAACATATCACCTGATCCATTGCTTATCTAATTGTTGTAGTAAAAATCATAACAATTGTCTAGTATTAACTTTAAATCTTCTGCCGAAACTTCGGAGAAACGAGAAGAAACCGCAATTTTGTAGACGACCTCCAGCCACTGCACACTAATGGCTGATAGTGTACGAGTAGCTCGGCCAATCAGATTGTCCCATTTGCATTAGTATACTAGTAGAGTTTTACTAATGACCTTTATTGGCCGCTTTGTTAGCTTTAAAAAAACTTCAACACGTCCGCTCACATATCACGACTGACTTAATTTCTGTCCGGTGCACGAAGATGCATCCCGGATAACTCCAAGGGTGTTAGTAAAGCCCCCGGGTATCTTTACTCACTGTTCTTTACGTGTCTTTACCCTTCATTACGCACAGTCATTCTTTACGCGTCTTTAACTTCCTTTACGTATCTTTCCCGGGGTTGCTGTACGTTTTGCAGATGACGTCTAGGAAATGTACCAAATATATAACCGAACACTAACCCATTAATTGATCTTTTTGTTAAATCGACGTTCTCTTTGCCCTTGTCATCGTGGTTTTCGAAAACTACATAAGTTTTTGGGGAAGGGAAATCTCTTTTCTTTGACAGCGGCATTGATGGAGAAATGTCATTGTTAACATTTTCGTTGCTTTTGTATGTAATGTTTACAAGACAAAAAATGCTATTAAACTTTTCACCTTCTTTACAATTATCCACAGCTTGCGCATCACCTCTTGGTATGGAGAGCGGCCTCATCAAAGATGCTCAAATCACTGCCTCTTCACAATGGGATGCTAATCATGCCCCCGCACAGGGCAGGTTAAATTTTCAGGAAGTTGTTGGCAAAGCAGGAGCATGGTCAGCTCGTACAAATGATGGCAGTCAATGGATTCAGGTTGCTCTTCCCAGTTACACAAAAATAACACGTTTCTCCACGCAGGGAAGAAATGGACACAGCCAGTGGGTAACCAAATACAAGCTTCAGTACAGTGATGACGGGGTAACCTTTCATTACTACAATGAACCTGGGCAAGGTCCACCCAAGGTACAGCAATAATAGTGGTTGATTGATTTCGCCTATTTTCGTATTTCATTCAATGGCACTGAAACGCCCGATAGAAAATTAGACTTCATATTAATACTCTTTTTTGTAAGAATCTTTTTATAAGAATACTGGGGCTGAGATTGGCGAAATTTTAAGAATATGCTAAGAATATAACCGAGGCTGAGATTTAGTTAAGAATTTGTTTGCATGTTGATGGAAAATAAAATACAATAAAATCACACGATGTTTCATTTAAAAGTATGGTAAATATGTACCATATATACTTCTTTCCTTTTTCTTAAATCAAAACGAGTTAACAAAACGATAAAAACGTACACAGTTGAGGTCGTATTATTTCTGTTATTTTACTAAGATACTATACTAGATCACTTTGTAATCTAAGAATGTATTAAGAATATTTTCAGCCTAAAAGAGGAAGAAAAATAAGAATATTCAACCAGGGCATGGAACATATACATGTACATCATATACATTCTTATAAAAAAAAAAGAGTGTACTCTGCCGGCCTGGGTTACATTTACATTGATTTTATTCCCAGGAATTTACTGGAAATCAAGACAGAGACACTGTTGTATACCATGAATTGAGCCCGCCAATCCAAGCACGCTTTGTAAGGATTATTCCAACCGCTTGGTACGGACATATATCAATGCGAATGGAGCTGTATGGCTGCAAAGGTATGATAAACATATCACCTGATCCATTGCTTATCTAATTAACAATTATATAATTTACTGTGTAAAACTCGCGCTGTGATTGGTTTAGAACTGTCATCTATTAGAGTACAGACGCACGAATGACGTCACGAAGCGGGAAGACGCGCGGGCGCCCTGCCTGCTCCAACAAATCCTTCGCTCAAAACAGAGAAATATTTTCGTCAAACTGGAAATATTCCGTAGGAAATTCCATGTACTTCAATTGATACGAATTTTAAATCGGCTGTTCAAGCTTGGCTAGAACTTGGAGGAAAATATGATGGACTTTTATAGCTCATTGTAAACAGAATCCGAGACATTTAGCGGGATATTTGTTCGCCGTGAAGCGACTTGCAACGGGATTTGGACTGGAATAATTCAGATTGTTTTTCCTCGTATCAGGTTAGTCTCTAAATATTTGCTTTTCGAAACATTTGCTGAGTTGAGCTGTAGTTTATTTTAAGTCGTTTAGTTTTCACAAAGTTTTATTTGAGCGCATGAAAACACTGTGACCTAAACTCGATGTTTGTTGACATAATTTTTATCGGCTTATTTAGCGTACATTCAAGTGAAAATCCGAAGCGAATATCTCCAAAATTATATAAAACAAATAGATTCCATGTTGCCGTGGGTCTGTTCAGTAATAGATCACAGAAGACGTCAAAATGTGGTAAGAACATCAGTGACCAACTCGCCGCAGCGGCTCGTTGGCCACTTTTTTGTTCTTACCACATTTTGACGTCATCTGTGATCTATTACTGAACAGACGCACGGCAACATGGAATCTATTTGTTAATTAGATTATGAGCTCTCAAGTGATAGTTGATGAGGCCGTAGGCCGAATCAACTATCACATCATAGAAATTGAGAGCTCATAATCTAATTGTTTTAGTAAAAATCATAACAATTGTCCAGTATTAACTTTAAATCTTCTGCCGAAACTTCGGAGAAACGAGAAGAAACCGCAATTTAGTAGACGACCTCCAGTCACTGCACACTAATATAACAATAGAGTGTTTCTGTCGAGGAACTATAGGCTGATAGTTGCCCGTGGAAATTTTATGTTCTAAAAAACAAATATTAGCCCGAGAACGAAGTTCGAGGGCTTATATGCTAGTTTTTTAGAACATAAAATTTCCAAGGGCAACTATCAGACCGATAGTTCCGAGACAAAAACACTCTATTGTCGCTATTGTTCACCACTAAATTTTCCGTGCGGCGGCCTAAAACTGAAAACGACATGAATTTATTTAAATCGATTTCTAACACACAGCTGCGACGCTTGGAGCTTCAAAAATAGTTTTGCATTTCAACTTTTGTCTCGTAAATACGTACAAAACTTTAGGTTAAACTTCGTTATTACTTTTTCAAAAGTTATAAATCGACTGAGTGATTTTTCAGTTCCATCTAAATGAAGTATGATTTGTATGAAAAACGGCGGCAAAACCTGGCGCGGGTTCTGTACAGCTCCGCAAATGATCCCGGGACCGCAAATGATCCCCGACCGCAAATGATCCCCAAATTGGACCGCAAATGATCCCGAACCGCAAATGATCCCCAGAGTGGACCGCAAATGATCCCGCTAAAAATTGAGGAATGGCGTGGACGGTGGACCCGATTTTTTTCCCTTTTGAATATCTTTCCCAAGAACTGAAACCGTGCACGCTAGACATTTTTATCTAGTTACCTGGTTACTAATGACGGAAGTGATCGATTTTTTTTCATGCATTGATGCAGATTAATTTTAGTAAAAATATAAAATCATTGAACTAACGCGAGATATCAGTAAAAATAGTTAATTCGAGAAGGTGTTTTTTTGGTTTTCGCGGTGAAATTCATCCTCGTCTAGAATTGTTGCAGACTTACACAAGAGTTAACACCGCATGCTATATTGTTTTCGCGTCACCAAGATTCATTTATCTAATTCTGCGCCATGAAACAAGCTAGACATGGGAATTGACACCCGTTACAGCAAACTACTTCACGAAATCGGCAAATAATATTTCCGGTGAATTCTATTTCATGCTGTTTTGGCGACATGACTGCATGATGAAGTGTGAAAACTGTGAATTTTTTTTCAGGCTCCTAACAAAAACAAGAGGAGAACTCTAAGAACTCTCATCGGGACGGCCATAAGGTGGCCGCTTATAGGGGCTTATTATAACTTAAAACTGAAAGCGCGGTTGCTGTCGCACGGTGATTGACATCCGATCTCGATATCAAAGGTCATCTGAACCGTCAAGGCGTGTCACCTCAGTTATCAATGTCATGCGAGGTAGCTGCTTCTCCCATGTGCTTGCAGTGTGAAAATGGCTAAATTGCTCCTTCTCGTGCTTACATTTGCATTATTGAGAGTGATTTTAGGAGCCTAGCCTGTTCCAGGCGTTCGGATGTCTTTTCGCGTCGCTCTTCGAGGGGCGCTATAATTTTTGGCCAAATCCGTCAATCCGTAAATATTTTTGCTATAATCCGAATCCGCGAATCTTTCAGGCTCAAACGCTGTGTATGATGTTATAAAAGGACGAGAAAATGACTGCCGAAAGTTGGATAGCAACCATCGCAGACGGGAGTTTCGTGGGCATGCTCTCCTGGGAAAATTTTAAAACCTAAGCCCTCGGAAATGCGCTTTCCAGCAATTTGAGGATCAATTGAAGTTTTTTAGTTGCTATGAGTTTGTCACAATTATTTTGCGCTAACTATAAAAAAATAAAAACAGAACAAGATTATCCCAAAAAGTTGACAATAATTGAGGTGGATTTTTGTTGTTTAGAAATTTCTAAATTTGATATTCTCATCACAAACTTAGATATATATTTTACTCATTTTGCTCATTTTACTCATTTTTATTCATTTTACTCATTTTACTCATTTTACTCATTTTACTCATTTTACTCATTTTACTCATTTTACTCATTTTTACTCATTTTACACATTTTACTCATTTTACTCATTTTACTCATTTTACTCATTTTACTCATTTTACTCATTTTACTCATTTTACTCATTTTACTCATTTTACTCATTTTTACTCATTTTACTCATTTTACTCATTTTACTCATTTACTCATTTACTCATTTTACTCATTTTTACTCATTTTACTCATTTTACTCATTTTACTCATTTTACTCATTTTACTCATTTTACTCATTTTTACTCATTAAGCGGCTGATGCATCATGGGCATCGAGCCGCTTCAAGAAATGCACTTTTTTCATGTCGCTAGCCTTAGTCCTCTTCACGGTTAACATGATGTTATCGCATCTCGATCTAAAATTAGCCAGTAGAGAATTTCTCTTCCACATTCTTTCTGTAGTGTCGTGTAAGTGCGTAGATGTATTTAGTTTATTACAGTAATCGCATTGGAAAAAGCAAAGACAAATGTCCCACAGCAGCGAACAGCAGTGTTGTTGCAAAATGTGCTAAATTTTGTTGTGTGACCTTTTCTCGTTATTCGATCCCACGGTTGACATGACGCAATCTCTGGTCATGTATAGATGATGCAATAGAGGTATTGTGCTATGAGCATGAAGCAATCCGCATTGGGATTTCTCTTCCTGATCGCAGTTGCGATACCCCGTGGTATATGTTTTTGTAAACGTGATTAGTGTCCTTGGATTAGTGGTATTAAGATAAATTAAGGTATGTTTTCAAATGACTATTTGTCATTAGTTGATGGCATTTAGATATATATTTCAGTTTCTACACAGTAATCTTAAATTTAACCTATGAAGTCTGGAATAAGCTTATTAATCGTTTGTCGTGAAAGGTTTTAACATTCACACTCTTCCTACAAGAGATGAATAATTCAAATACTTTCTGTCTAGAAATCAAAAATGTGTGCATAAGAAAAGTGATTATTTTTAATACTAATCTGTGAAGCTGAGCATCTTAAAGTTAACCTATGAAGTCAGGAATAAGCTTATTAATGTTTTCGAGTTCAGGGTGCTTCGTTTTCGAGTTCGGGTGCTTCGTTTTCGAGTTTAGGGTGCTCCGTTTTCGAGTTCAGGGTGCTTCGTTTTCGAGTTCGGGTGCTTCGTTTTCGAGTTCAGGTGCTTCGTTTTCGACTTCAGGGTGCTTCGTGCTTCGGTCTTCGTTTTCGAGTGCTTCGTTTTTGATACTACCCTTATTAATCGTCTTTTCCTACAAGAGATGAATAATTCAAATACTTGCGGTGGAGAAATCAAAAATATGTGCATAAGAACAGTGATTCTTTTTAATACTAATCTGTGAAGCTGATCATGTATGTGCTGATGCAGAGTTTCAGAATGTAGTTGGATAACAAACAAAAAGTCGTCTTTCTTACTTCAGCAGAAATGAAACTTGATGACTTGAAATGACACAGGGAGCAGAGGAGTCGAATTGCGTTACTGCGTTATTCGATCTTGTTATTGTTTTCTCTTTGTCGTCCCAGCGGGTACTTAATGATCGAATAATGTAGCAACGCAATACACCGCGTATAAAGCCGAATAGATCGACTCACAAAGGTCATCGTATAAAGCATATAAATCGAAACTCGAAAAAGTCCAATTTTGATCCTCTACTGCCTGTGGAAAATATTGAAAATGTTTACATACGGTAGCTTCCTGATCTCAGTCTTTACATATGGATGGAAACGAATTCAAAAAAGCACTACACACGACATAAACTTTGTTGAATCATAGAAATCAAGATTACTCTTTAATCAGTAGTAGTGGACCAAGTCTCTCTGTCTGTGATCTTTCTTGAGCTTGTCACAAAGTTCCCTTTTGTTGTTTGAATCGGAAGTGAGCTATCAAAATAATCATTGATAAAAACAACTGTTTTATCAACTGCCACGTATTTGAGTTGTATTTTAACTAATCAATCATTTTTTGTTCAATTTATTAAGCGGCCGATGCCCTATATGGGCATCGAGCCGCTTCAAGAAATGGACGGTTTTTTTTCATGTCGCTAGCCCTACCTCATTAAACGAACGATAAAACTCGTCCCAAAAACATAACAGTTGTTCTTACACAATTCCACAGCATATATGTCATTCACAATTTATTTTCACGTTGAGCGAAAACACATCTGTGCCCTTGTTGATTATGATGCAATTGACATTAGCTAAAGTTTTCTACACAGTAAACTTGACCTAAGCTCAAACTTACGCTAGCCAAAATATTGCATCACCCAGTCACGTTTTTCGTCACGCAGGTTCGAAGTTGACTCTTAGATTTGGCGGGAGAACCTCAGAGTAAACTGACCGAGGGGGTGAGGGGTGCATTGTTCTTTCTCCCCTCAAGGTGAAATTGGCCCGGGGGGGTTCTCCCAAAAATTTGGGTGGGGGTGTGCCGCTGGGCTATAACAACCCTAATTTTGAGAACCTGTTCCAGACTCGGGTTCCCGGGTCACCCTCCCCCCATGTAAACAGGCCCTAAATGTTGAAAAAAGATACCCTATTCCGGACGATTCTTAACGATTTTCTTTCTAACCCAAAAGGCTAAACTACTAAGCAGCACTGCGAGTTGTAGTTGTAAAGCTTTTTTAACACTCCTACGCGTTTCTTTTCGTCTGACTACTTCATCTACCCTATGCCAGAGTATCAATTACCGATCTTCATGCCAACTCCTGGGAAACTGATACCCTGATACCCAAAAATGCCTTTTGGTATACCCTGTTCCAGACCAAAATGCTCAAAAACCATACCCTGTCCAGCTGCACGTTCCTATATAGCGAAAATAAGGGAGTGCCCCCCCCCCCCCCCCCGGGAAATCGGCCGTTTGTAATCCCTTCAGGGGTTCTTGTTTTACTCATTTTTACTCATTTTACTCATTTTACTCATTTTACTCATTTTACTCATTTTACTCATTTTACTCATTTTACTCATTTTTACTCATTTTTACTCATTTTACTCATTTTACTCATTTTTACTCATTTTACTCATTTTACTCATTTTACTCATTTTACTCATTTTACTCATTTTACTCATTTTACTCATTTTTACTCATTTTACTCATTTTACTCATTTTACTCATTTTACTCATTTTACTCATTTTACTCATTTTTACTCATTTTACTCATTTTACTCATTTTACTCATTTTACTCATTTTTACTCATTTTACTCATTTTACTCATTTTACTCATTTTACTCATTTTACTCATTTTTACTCATTTTACTCATTTTACTCATTTTACTCATTTTTACTCATTTTACTCAATCATTTTACTCATTTTACTCATTTTACTCATTTTTACTCATTTTAATCATTTTACTCATTTACTCATTTTTACTCATTTTACTCATTTGACTCATTTTACTCATTTTACTCATTTTTACTCATTTTACTCATTTTACTCATTTTACTCATTTTACTCATTTTACTCATTTTTACTCATTTTAATCATTTTACTCATTTACTCATTTTACTCATTTTTACTCATTTTACTCATTTTACTCATTTTTACTCATTTTTACTCATTTTTACTCATTTTACTCATTTTACTCATTTTACTCATTTTTACTCATTTTACTCATTTTACTCATTTTTTCTCATCTTACTCATTTTACTCATTTTACTCATTTTACTCATTTACTCATTTTACTCATTTTTACTCATTTTACTCATTTTACTCATTTTACTCATTTTACTCATTTTTACTCATTTTACTCATTTTTACTCATTTTTACTCATTTTACTCATTTTACTCATTTTACTCATTTTTTGTGTTTTTTTGGTTTTCGCGGTGAAATTCATCCTCGTCTAGGTGGACGGTAACCTGATTCTCAGACGGTCCGACTCGGTCCCCCACTCCCTCTCTCCCCGTCTGATATACCTTGTGCAAGATCGTGTATTTGACGTCATCGTCCATTGTGAAGTTCCACCAATCAGAGCGAATGTTACACTTTCGCAGAAGTCAGGAATTTAAGGAATGTGACTATGCGAGCTGAGACAAATCCAAGATGGCGGACGATGTGGACGATGTTTTAAAGAAAGCTTGCCCCTTTTTGATGTGGCTAAACTATTTCCTGAACAGGAAAAGGCTTTAAAAGCTTTTATCGCCAAAAATGACGAGCTGTTGAACTTGCCAACGGGATTTGGAAAGTCTTTTGTGTTCCAGATGGCTCCGTTCGTTCACGCAAAACATTCTACTTTTAATACTGCGAAGCCAATGCAATATTTAAGCTTACATGTAAGCTTGTAGTCATTTCGCCGTTGGTTAGCCTTATGGCAGATCAAACCAATTCCTAACAGACTCTGGTAATCACAGCTGGATTAACAGGGATGACAAGGCCGTAAATACAAAGATCGAGAACGGAGTGTTTTTTTCGGTGGAGATTATATGTTGTCTTCGGACATTTATATAATTACAAACATAATTTAAGCTTATAGTAGTCGTTGTGGATAAAGCGCACTGTATAAGCCATTGGTGAGTGTTTATTTTTATTTCATTATTGTTGATGTAATATCTGGACCCTATCTGTAAACCTGTGTAAACTCTTATAGGCTTACTTATTTATATACAAAAAGAGAAAGAAATAGGCTGAAAAAATAAATGCCAGTATAAACATTATTTGCATTTTTACTTCTTATCTGCCTGATCCTCACATGGTCTGAGGTCATCTGATCTGGAGTGAGAAAAAGTGAATGGGCAAGCTGCTCATCACTACATTGTGCATGTATGCATATGTTGTAGTTTTAGGTTGTGTACATGTACTTTTCTATATTCTAGATTATTGTTATGAGTTGCGGATCTGCCCCCTTTTTTGTTGAAAACTGAAACGCCTCAAGGACCAAAACTTTTTAGACCCCGCCCTTGCCCTTATTGGAGCAAGAAATGTGAGGTCCAAAGTGCTAAAAAAAATTTGGAGCCCACCTGCCCAACCCCCTACCCCCTTCGAGCATATCCGCCATTCTCATTTGATGTAATGGGAGGTAATGGCAATGGTCGGCACACACGAGAGGACATGTCCCTGGGACTAGTGCCTGCAACAGGGACAAGTCCCTTTGTGTTAATTACCCATTTTCGTCAAAAAAAATTAATATAGTTGTGGTGAGAAACATAGGCTCAATTTCCGCCGCTCTCTTGAGTCCGGTCTTCGTTCCTGCTGGTAATCGAGCCTATGAGAAACATTGATCTGTACGACTTGTCCCACAAATTCAACTGGTTTGAATATTGAAGGACTAGTCTTGGGGACCTGTGCCCGACGTGCCCTCAAATTGTGCTGGTCCCCTTATGTGAACTGTTGATAGGACAAGTCTCTGCAATAGTCTGAAGTGTCAGGCGTCTCCTCAAAGGGTCCTTCTCGCCTGGCCCCACGGGGGGTTGGAGTGAGGAGGCGGCTGACACTTCAGACTAACTTGGAATACATTCCGTGTATTCTGAAATTGGAATATCGACTCAATCGAACGGATATTCAGGGTTACCTTTTTTTAACAAAAAGATAATATTTTACTATGTGGTGTACTCCAACTGTAAACAGTAAATTTAGGGACACTGCTTACTAAAAAAAATCGAGACTAAACTGATATCCACTAGAGGTATAATTCTTATTTCTTTCCTCTATAAAAAAGGTCAAAAGTTACTGTATCGAATTTTAAAGAACATTTTCGTTAGAACTTGTCAACAAACCTGTACACAACTGACACAAGGGCATATATACATAGTTTATTTGATAAAGCAGGTTAGCAGATACAATTGGCAAGACATAAAGGCCTGATCAAACGGTCACAACATTCTCACAACATCTGTTGTGACATGTTGTGAATGTCCCGGTCAAACGGCCACAACAACCTCTTTAACATTTCAAGAACAAAAGAAATGTCACAACATTGTTGAGAGGGGTGGTCAAACGGAACATCGGCTTACAACAAATGTTGTGAGAATGTTCTCAGGAGAATATTGTGACAAATGTTGTGACCGTTTGATCGCGCCTTAAGTCTGCACTAATTACAATTAATTAAATGAACTACGGAATAAATTACAGTAAGATATAAACTTAAATAAATAATTAATATGTCCATTTGTTGTTCCGGCGATTGTTGGTCGGAAAAGCGCGCACCAGACTAGAGAAGGTCTTGTCACTTGATCCAACATAAGGAGGGAGGCTTGTCACATTTAGTGTCGAGGCTGATAATGGAAATATAGTTTTCTTGGTGGGCTTTGAATTAACTTGAGAAGTTTTTAATACGCCAAGGTGTGCTTGATCGCGGGTTGACTCAAAACAATTATAAAACCCGCGCTTCATTCGAAGACTTCTTCGAACGACAGCATTTCTGGAAATTTCGGCTATTACTCCAGTTCGAGAGTTTTAAGATTTCACGACATTTTCTCGACCTTCCTCAACTTCGGGAAACATTTCTTTTTGCATATATAAGCTTACTGTAAGCTTACTGTGAGTCCTGAGTTGGTTCGTCGTCTGCAAATCTACCCACGAAATCTTGCAAATGGTTCCTCGCAAATCCCATTGCGAACGTCCAAAATCTGCTATTCTATCGGTGGTTTCGAGTAATGTTGCACAGATCAAATATTGAATGGAATTAGATTGAGACAAATCCGGGAGACAATTCAGCTTTCTTCGGCGTAGAAGTTTATAGATCGACGAAGAAGTTCTTTCAGTGGAAAACTCGCGTGTTTACCTTTCCACGGTCCATTTCTTACGAGCGTTGTTATTGGCTCTTCGTATACAATGCGTACGATGACGTCAAATACACGATCTCGCACAAGGTATATCAGACGGGGAGAGAGGGAGTGGGGGACCGAGTCGGACCGTCTGAGAATCAGGCTAGGTGGACGGTGGACCCGATTTTTTTTCCATTTTGAATATTTAGCGGCGGAAATCGAGCCTAGTTTTCGTGTCACCAAGATTCATTTATCTATAAATTTCGAGATTAAAGATGGTTCCGCGCCATGAAACAAGCTAGACATGGAAATTGACAACCGTTACAGCAAACTACTTCACGAAATCGGCAAATAACATTTCTGGTGAATTTTTGTTCCAGGCGTTCGGATAGTGGAGGAGGAGGGGGGTGAATAGGTTTGCGGATCGGTGGATTTGGCCAAAAATTCGTTCGGATTACGGATTTAATGGATAATTTCCACGGATTTGCGGATCCTGCAGATGCAATGGATTACGGATTGTTGCGATTTTTAGGACCGGATTTTGGATTTTGCTTATTATATTGTTCGGATCGTGGATTTCATCCTTCCTTATCAGTCAGGCTTCTCCGTAGCAAATATGACTTTCTTCACTTCAGAAGACGTAACATTTTTGGAGTAATAAAAAAATAGTAAGAGTGAATTGACTCTGAAGATGACTTCCGCTCAGGTTGTCGAAACGTCAGTTGCCACAACAGCCCTTTTTAGGACTACAATCAGCCAGACGATCATTCTAGAATAACTACTGACACTCCTGGGTTACAACCATTTACTATCAACAATAAATCGCAAGTCATGTTCGCCTTATTGAGAAAAAAAATTCAGTCCATTTGTACTAATACATAAAATTTAACTCTAATATTATTTCAAGAATCTAGCCTCAAATTGTATCTATGGTAATGAGTAAAATGAATAAAAATGAGTAAAATGAGTAAAATGAGTAAAATGAGTAAATGAGTAAAATGAGTAAAATGAGTAAAATGAGTAAAAATGAGTAAAATGAGTAAATGAGTAAAATGAGTAAAAATGAGTAAAATGAGTAAATGAGTAAAATGAGTAAAATGAGTAAAATGAGTAAAAATGAGTAAAATGAGTAAAAATGAGTAAAAATGAGTAAAATGAGTAAAATGAGTAAAAATGAGTAAAATGAGTAAAATGAGTAAAATGAGTAAAATGAGTAAAATGAGTAAAATGAGTTAAATGAGTAAAATGAATAAAATGAGTAAAATGAGTAAAATGAGTAAAATGAGTAAAATATATATCTAAGTTTGTGATGAGAATATCAAATTTAGAAATTTCTAAACAACAAAAATCCACCTCAATTATTGTCAACTTTTTTGGAATAATCTTGTTCTGTTTTTATTTTTTTATAGTTAGCGCAAAATAATTGTGACAAACTCACAGCAACTAAAAAACTTCAATTGATCCTCAAATTGCTGGAAAGCGCATTTCCGAGGGCTTAGGTTTTAAAATTTTCCCAGGAGAGCATGCCCACGAAACTCCCGTCTGCGATGGTTGCTGTCCAACTTTCGGCAGTCATTTTCTCGTCCTTTGTTAACATCATACACAGCGTTTGAGCCTGAAAGATTCGCGGATTCGGATTATAGCAAAAATATTTGCGGATTGACGGATTTGGCCAAAAATTATAGCGGATTAGCGGATTCGTATACCCCTATTCACCCCCCCCCCCCCCCCCTCGAAGAGCGACGCGAAAAGACATCCGAACGCCTGGAACAGGCTAGGCTCCTAAAATCACTCTCAATAATGCAAATGTAAGCACGAGAAGGAGCAATTTAGCCATTTTCACACTGCAAGCACATGGGAGAAGCAGCTACCTCGCATGACATTGATAACTGAGGTGACACGCCTTGACGGTTCAGATGACCTTTGATATCGAGATCGGATGTCAATCACCGTGCGACAGCAACCGCGCTTTCAGTTTTAAGTTATAACAAGAATTTTCGAAGAAAATATAACCGGGTCGCTGGATTCACCGACCCAGGGGCCTTACCTGCTTTCTTGCTTGAAATCTATCAGATTAGTCACGGCAGTCACGCTGAAGTCTGATGTTTGCGTATAGTGCCTACTGTCAATTTTCTTGCCTCTGAGCAGTCTTTGAAGATCATTCCTCAATATAAAGCCAAAGTTGAATAAGAGGAAAAAACACGACAACATAGGTACGAATCGGTGTTGAACCATCAATCGCAGACGTTCCGCGTTGCACCATCATCATTCGCAGCTATTCTAGTCACAGTTCGACAAATTGCGTGAGTCAAAATGTGATATTGTAACGTAATGGTTGTTATTTATAAATCTTCTGCATACAAGGAAGTGAATTGCTGCACCAACACGAAAAAGTAATGTATTTCACACTAAATAAACAGCAGAGTATTCATGTTCAAATCAAAAGTAATAGCTTGATATGAAATTTGACCTAACGGCGACCCTGGTTTATCACAGACGTTGCGAAATCTCTTCAAGTCACAGTTAGACGTGACTCATGTGACCCCATGACGTAATCATCCTTATTTATAAATCTGCATTTCTCAGCAAGTTTCTGTTTTTCTCAGAAAATATACGGAAAAGATATGTATTTCACACAAAATGACAATTATTTAACAGGACAATATTCATAAAATATCATTTATGCAAAGGATGACCCTGGCGAAATCTAACGTAGCTTGATAAAAAACATAGGCACGCAATGCGTGCAAGAGCTATTTTTTGGAGTGGTAAAGAATGGTGTTATGGATCATGAAAAGATTGGATTGGAAACTGTAGATCATGTTGGTTGTTTTGAGTTGGCAGATTGGCTTTAGTATAGTGTATTTTAAGTTATCAAAAATCAAGCGATATGGCTTGTTTTCCTGGCAAACAGTTTTGTGCTGGTCAAGTTGATTATATTCAATGGACGATCGAATGTTTCCAGTCAGAGAATATTCAAACGTTTTTTATATTTTATTAATTTTACGTGGGTGGTTTAAGTTTTAAAATTGCGAATTGTAGTTAAAAAGGAAAATAACGTTTGGTGTCGTCGATTAGAAAATAATGCAATTCTTGGATGTTAAAAGCGTAACGTGAAAGAAATAAAAAAGAGATTGGACTGCATTGGTGTTTTGAGATAAAGAATATTTTCCAAACATTTTGAAAAGTTACATTTGTTACCGAGTGGTCAAACACAAAGACTCGAAGGGTTGAATGTCAGAGCAGTCAGCTACGCATGCTCCCCCAGTCCGCGATCCAGGTGGAGAGGATCGCAGGCACACCGAAACACCCACAGCTGGAGACTGAGCCTACCCCACCCTGGGAGTGCAAATCCCCACCTCCAGTCCAATAGTTGACTACTATAAAATAAAAACGGTTCTGTGAGGGGCAGTTGTTTTTACATCTTCCTTTAACTACCAGGCAAAGAAACAGTTGGAAACGAATGCGTGACAATTGAACAAACCTGCGTTACACATGACAAGGGTCAACAAAAGTATTTTATTTAGGTATTAAAACATCAGGGCCGTAGCTAGAATTTTTTGAATGGGGGGGCAATGAAGCGAGTGCCGAAGGCGCGAGCCGCTAGGGCGGTCTGGGGCATGCCCCTCAGAAAATTTTGAAATCTAGAGGCGCGGAAATGCTATTTTCAGCATTCTCCATGATATATTTTGTCAAAAAATCAATCTCGATCAAGTGTAAAATGACAGGTATTTTTAGTGCTTACAGAAATATTTCCGAGGTTTTGTTAACTTGATACATACCGTATATCGGCCTTAGTACACTAAACATTTTATTAGTCTATTTCGTGTGTAAAAGATGTCTCCAGTTGGATTTCCGCTCCAAAATATATTTCTCAATCAATCGTAAATGTTCAAGTTAGTATGGTACCGGACAGTCAAAATATAACTACTTACTTAGTTACCTAAGAAGTAAGAAGTTCTCGCCTCTTCGTTCCCCATCATCTTGATTTAATATGCTGAGCAAAATCTGGGAGAGTACCAAGCCTTTGAAATGTTCAATCTTGTTTTTGAAAGACCCTCGGCATATATTTTTATCAAGAAGGCGGCTGTTTGAACGCGAAAAAAACATACGCAGTTTTCGTTTTTCAGAAAGCATTACCCATTCTTGGGGGGGCAACTGCCCCCCTTGCCCCCCCGCTAGCTACGGCCCTGAACATAAACCATTTGTGTTGTGGTTCATCAAGAAATATTTGTGCCAGTACAGTGTGTTGTTTTTAAATATTAAATTGTACTCCTTATCATCGTATAACAAGAGACTATGATCTCTCTTGCGTATAATTAAAAGCCTTAGTGAAGGTCTGCTTAAAACATTCATGTAAATTTGATTGATGACCTTTTGACCCTGACATGTTGTAATGCATTTATTATTCAAATACAAAATGCTAAAATTTAATGACAATTCACATAGCAGAACACCAAGAACTGCAAATCCTCACAGCACCTTGAAGGAAAACAATTTTTTGATTTCATTCCAAAGAAAAACATCACGTTTTTATTAAAATTTCGGCTCTTTTACATGTAATTTAATTAAATTTACATTTGAAAACAAGTGTATCAAATTATATTTTGTTTTCGATATCCATATTTCTACTGCAGCAAATTTGCACCAAACTGGAAATAAATGCCATATATTGAAAATCCTTGTGATAAAATTGAAGAGAAAAGATTTTATTTTATTCAACACGCAGATATTTATCCAACTGAGAAACAAGAACTAATTCAATTATCACAAGCGTTTGTACGAAAAACAAAAGTATCAGGTTACACACGCCAACATTACAACCAAAAGTATCACATTACATACGTTTCTGTTTTACCGAAATTAATATGGTAAACATTCGGATAAAACGTAACAAGTTCTGTGAATAAAATCAACCCAAGAAGATTGACCGAAAGTCAACTATTAACAAGACAAGAGAACTTGCGTAAGCATATTTCAACTTTTCTCTTCAAAATATCTGCTCACGAATTTACCACTTCCCGTGAAACTTTCTGCACTCAACAGCAAAACATCGAAATAGCGCGTGTTTAGCAAAAATCAAATTCTGTTTGGCATGATTCGTCACCGAATCCTCGAATATTCAAAGTAGTTACTTTAGCGCGGAATTCTCAACGTACCGGGGAAATAAAAGAGACTTCTGGTAAAATCTCATGAATGAACATAACAGTAACAATACAAAGGATACTAGGTCTTAGTTTTCGAGGGTCGTAGTTTTCGTAACACCCCTATTTCTTCTTCTTTATGTTTGTTCCTTCGTGGTTGATCGAAGTTCTTACTGCATGCTGAATCGGCGCCATTCATACTTTCAGATGTCAAGTTCAGTATTGGTCTCATCAGGTTTTCCTTTTCTGGCGCTTATCACTAGCTTAGCTTAGGTTGCCTTCATCTTCTCGAAGGGATCGATGTCTTAGTTATATGCCGGCCTTTACACACAAACAAAGATGGCAGTCCTAAAATCGCTCTTCTTCTCAGAACTATGCCGCTTTACAAACGGCAAAATATAAATCTGCACGTCTCAGCAAGTTTCTGTTTACATAAATCTGCGAGTCTGGGCAAGTTTCTGTTTTCCTTTACGGAAAAGAAATGTATTTCACACAAAACAAACAGGACAATATTATGACCCTGGCGAAATGTAACGTAGCCTTGATAAAAAAAATTGATCTAATGGCGCTCCTAGTGAGTCCACCTAGTAGTGAGTACAATGATTTAATATTTTGACGAGTCAAACTCACCGACGTTGCGAAATCTGTACGCCGCTCCGATGTGTTTACGCGGTCCTAAATTAATATTTATTTGGACCAGTCCAACTTTCACATAGGCTCGATTTCCGCCGCTCTCTCGAGTCCGGGCTTCGTTCTTCCCCGAGAAAATCTTTCACAAGGCGAATACATTCATATATATTCATACTCACCCCTAGCTCTCCTCCTAGCACTTTGGCGGAGTAGAGGTATAGGTGATTCGCGACAAAAAAAAACAGAAGCTATTTTACTAACCGGGCTGGGCCCCAGGCCCACGCCCGGTTAATAAGCCCCTATAAGCGGCCACCTTATGGCCGTCCCGATGAGAGTTCTTAGAGTTCTCCTCTTGTTTTTTTTAGGAGCCTGAAAAAAAAATTCACAGTTTTCACACTTCATCATGCAGTCATGTCGCCAAAACAGCATGAAATAGAATTCACAGGAAATGTTATTTGCCGATTTCGTGAAGTAGTTTGCTGTAACGGGTGTCAATTCCCATGTCTAGCTTGTTTCATGGCGCAGAATTAGATAAATGAATCTTGGTGACGCGAAAACAATATAGCATGCGGTGTTAACTCTTGTGTAAGTCTGCAACAATTCTAGACGAGGATGAATTTCACCGCGAAAACCAAAAAAACACCTTCTCGAATTAACTATTTTTACTGATATCTCGCGTTAGTTCAATGATTTTATATTTTTACTAAAATTAATCTGCATCAATGCATGAAAAAAAATCGATCACTTCCGTCATTAGTAACCAGGTAACTAGATAAAAATGTCTAGCGTGCACGGTTTCAGTTCTTGGGAAAGATATTCAAAAGGGAAAAAAAATCGGGTCCACCGTCCACGCCATTCCTCAATTTTTAGCGGGATCATTTGCGGTCCACTCTGGGGATCATTTGCGGTTCGGGATCATTTGCGGTCCAATTTGGGGATCATTTGCGGTCGGGGATCATTTGCGGTCCCGGGATCATTTGCGGAGCTGTACAGTTCCACCAAGTCGGTTGAATGAAAAGAAAGCAGGATTGACAAAAAGTTTTCTTCGGATTATTTCTTCGCTCAATCTCTTCTAAAGTTTCATATATTCTGGAAAATTGTGCAAATGATTTAGCACAAAATGAGAAGATCTGAAATAATTGTGGAGCTGAACATTATATTCATTTTACAAGTCAAACAGACTGAACGGAGTCGAAGGTTTCACTGCGGACAAACGCTTGACGAACTGCCGTATTTAAGCTTCGTAACCGATATTTATTGTGCTGAATCAAGCTGGAATTGACAAGCCTCTTGGAAATACAAGGTAACAATACTGAATAGGCTAAGCTTAAACTTGTGGTGTAAACAGGCTGTCATTTTTTGGACGAATTTGTGTCGGTTTACCGATCTTTCCGTAAATTGTTTCATTCATTCATTCGCATTTGTTGTAAGCTTATATTATTTACAGGAATTTGCCATTAAATATTTCGTTCCAAACTTCGTGCATGCCCATATGTTATGAAAGAATTGATAGAGAGTAAATTCTTGTTTTGTTTAAATTTATTCTTTCAACTGTTTAGCTCAAAACTGCACAAAACGGTTGTTTTTCGCTCGGACGGGCACTATCGATCCGGGGTTTTTTGCCCGACGGGCACTATTACCTGACAGTGTCTCTCCGCGGATGAACACTATCACGTCACGTGTTCGATTTAAGCCAATCAGAATCAAAGAAAATTTAGTGGTGAACTATAATGGCTGATAGTGTACGAGTAGCTCAGCCAATCAGATTGTCCCATTTGCATTAGTATACTAGTAGAGTTATATATATAAGCCCCATTTACACGACATTCATTTTGGGTCCGGCACTCCTAAATTTTGGCACGCGGGCCGATAGTTTAGGGCACAACCCGCTTGATTTACACGACAAAATATGTTCGATTTTTTTCCATGTTCATTTCTGAACGGCACCCCAAAAATAAGAACGGCACTCTTAAATTTGTGAGTCCCCGAGATTATTTAACAGCGGCTCACATAATTTTTAGCGGATTCAGCGTTAAAAATCAAAATGTCAGGTACTCAATGTCAAAAGGCCTGACAGAAATGAGGGACGAAACAAGGCATGTCATCATTTGTACCGTGGCATTGAAGCAGCGATAGTACGGCTTTATGCAAGCTATATATCGAGCTGTTTAATCCTTCTGCGCTTGAGATAACTTTTGCCTCAGGTTTGACATGTTGAATCAAGTCGGAGAGCTGTGGTACGAGGGACATTTTCTTCTGGGTGCAAATAACAAGCCATATAAGCAGACAACGGCATTAAAATACTCAGTAAAAACTGCATTTTACGGAACAGATTATTGAAATACCGAGGGGTCAAAATTAAACATGGTGCATGATGTGAATTTATCAACATGCATGTACGGATACATTGCCTCTAGCTAAAATAATGCTACTGCTATGAATGACTATTCCTCGAATAGTAATTTACATGAAGCAAATTACAAGGGTTGAACAAAGCCGTAGTTAGTGTCCAAAATGGAAAACGGCATAGACAAATTACGTCTGTTAAAATACTCGCTATAAGAAATGTTTTACTACCCGTTGTTGTTATTAGCCTTATAATAAAATCTATAACTTCAAACGAGTGGAAATCCGACTGATTACTCTGTCTTTCAGGCCATTTATATTCCTCTTTAGGCCAAGCTTTTACGGCATGAAGACATATCTCGTCAGGACACACCGTTTGCGCATGTGTGATTGAAATTTTGGCGCCCCTAGTTTTTTTCTCCGTGTCGCCGATTAGGCTCTGGGAACGAGAAATCAATGCATCTCTTTTTGGCACGCGGGCCTCTTTTTAGGCGGGCCGAGACCACCTCCTGAGGTGGTCTCGGCCCGCCTAAATTTTTGGGCACGCGTGCCAACAATTTTGCATTTACACGGCAAAAATCAAGCGGGCCGTGCCCTAAACTATCGGCCCGCGTGCCAAAATTTAGGAGTGCCGGACCCAAAATGAATGTCGTGTAAATGGGGCTTTACTAATGACCTTTATTGGTCGCTTTGTTAGCTTAAAGAAAACTACAACACGTCCGCTCACATATCACGACTGACTTAATTTCTGTCTGGTGCACGAAGATGCATCCGGATAACTCCAAGGGTGTTAGAGCCCCCGGGTATCTTACTCACTGTTCTTTACGTGTCTTTACTCTTTATTGCGCAAAGTCATTCTTTACGCGTCTTTAAACTTTCCTTACGTATCTTTATTCACTTTATGAGCCTTTACTTTTTAAAACAAAGGGAGTTGTCGCAACAAATTAAATAATAAATGGCGATATTTTTTTTAGAATGGACAAAACCATAGTGTGGTGTCTTTTTGGAGTATAAGGGACAATAATTATCAGGGGGGGGGGGGGGTTGGAAAATGGGCTTCATGTAGGAAAATATTAGGTAATACCCACTCCCTGCCTCCTAAAGGAGTGAATTTAGTTATTGCCCCCCCCCCCCTCTAATCAGTCAGAAATTATGTACGACCCCCCCCCCCCCCCCCCCCCCCCCCCCCCCCCCCCCCCTCACAGTATACACACACCTTTATACAAGTACCTGCATTTTCTCTACACGCACCTGTGGATTAAAATCTTATAACAGAAAGAAGAGCTCCTACTATGTGTTTAATTGTTGGACATCCGCGTCTGGAACAAACATCACCTCCGTAGCAATGTTCAACAGAGCCATAGCAGAAAGAAAAGGAAAATTTTTCGGTCCCCACCTTATAAATAGGTATGGATTCGCCAATGTAATATGTACTTGAAATAAAATGTTAAGCCCCCCCCCCCTCTCTTGAGTGACTTATTTTACCTTGAGCCCCCCCCCCCCCCTCTCCTTGCTTTGATTTTACTTTATGCCCCGCCCCCCTCTGGTTTTTCAACCCCCCCTCCCCCCCACCTCCTGGTAATTATTGCACAGTCCCTAAGAGCGCAAGTGTGAAGTAAAAGCGAACCCCGCGCTTCGCGCTCGTTATGAACCTGCGATCAGTCCCAATTTTTCGCGCTCCTTATTCTCTTTACGGGGGTCGCGCGAAAACCGTGTGAAGTCGAAGAGTAAATGAGAGAGTGGAAAATTTCGCCTGATCGCAGGTTAGCTCGCCATTTGAGCACCATTTTTTAAACCGCCAGTTCTACATGAAAACTATTTCAGATAACGTTTTGACCATCGGGAGACTATCAGTCTATTGAGTCAAATAAAAATATCGCTGCTAAAATATTGTTAACTTTATCACACCTTGGGATTTACTTCGTGCATTCAACCGTTTGATTGACAGCAGCTGAAATCTGCAAAGAGACTCAAGCATTCCCAAAGCTAAACCTGTTGACCAATCACAGCCGACTAGTTCTGGATATGCCGCAAATTATTATGCCGCGCGTTGGAAAACTGGGCACTGTAAGTACATGTCGCGAAAGACAATGGCATTCTGGGCGATGGTGGTTGTTTCATTTAAAGTGCCTATAACCCTTCGCTAGCTATATATATTTCTTAAACTAGGAAGGTTGAAGATATTATATTCAAAAGAAAAAATCCAATTCGCTTTTTCCTTCATTATTTTAGAAGCATTTAAACCCGCGCCTCAGCGCTGAAAATCTGCGCGCGCGGTGAGCCTGGGCCGAGCTGTTTTGTGACGTAGCCTACGGAAGACGATCACTTGTTGAAGAGATATTCCCTTTTCTATGCTATTTGTGTTTGAACACCCGCATACCGTGCATCGATCTGGCATTTTTTTATGATTTAGAGAGTAGAAAAGCAATGAAGTTGTGAAGACCGTCAGAAGCGTGTTCCGGAGGCTACGTCATAAATGTGTTCTATTATTATTATAATTTTATTATTATTGTTATAACACTCGTCCCCAGACTCTTTTATCGCTCGATTATTATGACACAGGAAGCACACATGATGATTTTTCGCTAACTTTGAATAGCTGTAAAAAAATGGCAATTCAAAACTTGGAAGTTTTTTTGGCAAAATAATGTTCCATAAGGCAATTACTTTCGGGGAAAATATAGTCTGAGCAAGGGTTATAGGCACTTTAATAGTTAGCTAGAGCTAGCTAACAGCTTGCTAGCTTGTCGGCCTTGTATTGATCCGAGACTTGAGATATATCCGACTCACTGTCAAAGCATGGCTCTAGCCTTCGATTTCTTCCCGGCTTTTGTAAAAGGCAGAAAAGGGAAGACACTTCATTCAACAGTTTCTGTCCACCCACTCCAAGTTTCACAGCTACGTGTACTGTCGAAATGATGGACTAGCATCCCATCCAAAAGCGAAAGTCGGCTGAAAATGGCTTAAAAGGCTGTGGTGAATTTGCTATGCATCAGGAAAATTCCAAACAGAGCGCTTTTTCCAAAACAATAGGACATTTTTGAATAAGAATCGGTTAATTCCCAAAGGAGAGAAATTTAATTGTACGGCCACCGTGGACGCTCGGGTAATTAGAGTGCGTTTATTTGCAACGGTTAAGGCCCGGTCAAACGGTCACAACATTTGTCACAACATTCTCACAACATTTGTTGTGAGCCAATGTTGTGATCGTTTGACCACCCCTCACAACAATGTTGTGAGATGTTGTGAAGAGTTTGAATTCATGTCTCAACGTCGTCACAACATTTCTTTTGTTCTTGAAATGTTGTGAGGTTGTTGTGGCCGTTTGAAAATTGCACGAAGAAAAAGTCCAAAGTTTTTGTTGCTCTTCATGCAATTTTCTATACTTATTGTTATTATAATTTCAACTCGTGAGGTATTTTTGAGCATCTGACGTCATTTTCTCTAATTCGCAACCAAGCCTTGGAACAAGGTCAAGTAATGGCGGCCGTAAATACTCGGAAATAAAAGTCCTTAAACAATGACTTCTAATGTTCGTAATGGATTGAAATTTGGCAAGATATGTAAGAAAGTCATATTGTACACGAAAATGTAAAAAAATGAATGTCAACAATTTGATCGTAGGGGCACTTTAAAATTAAGGCCTAGTCAAACAGACGAGTGGCGAGAAAAATGAAATATTGCCGGAAAATAAAAGCACCACAAAATGGTAAATAGCCCATTTACGATAGTTTACTAACGCGTAAAAATCTCCTTTATGATCGCTTTACAGTAGTCGTAAATTATCGTAAACGTTCTCTTTACGATTTTTTACAATGCGCGTAAATATATAGCGTTTTATAGTCTCTCTCTGTAATCTTTACGTACTATCGTTTCATATGCGTAAAGACATCATTTACGAAAGTGTAAAGAAGTTCGTAAATATGCGTAAAGAAGATCCTTACGCTTTCTGTACGGTATCATTACGGAAGCGTAAATTTAAGATTTCGTGCTGTGATCCGCGTGTATTATCTGTAAAGCCATCGAATAAGGTGCATTTACTCTACATCATATTGCTCACAACAACTTCTCTTACAACGTACAGCTTCTGAATCGATACTACCAACCTGGTGGTTTTCCATATTATATTGCAAATTAACCACGTGATTTCTGAGGGGGTAAAACAACTTAAAATCGGTAGATTCCAACCATATACTTTGTATACTGATGAAGGAATTTTACACTTGAATGTGAGTTGTTTTAACGCGATTTGAATTGCATGCTTAGTTAACAAGTCAGAATAATATAAAGTAAAGCATTACAAAGTAATACTGAACAATTATTATATGACTTTGGACGAAATACTTTAATATAAATTGTCTTCTTTCAAATGCCCCTGCAGACCGCATAGCTAATTTGCATTATAATTATGAGGCCTATCAGAAGCTTTCTGAATTAAGGTTCAGTCTCTACAAAACGTTTTACTTCTGTTGATATTTTATCCTCCTGCTTTTGGTGAATTTCCTTTCCTTGTGAAAATTTCAATGCGATAGTTTTTATATCTACAATATGAGACAGAAGTCCGTCAGTAATAGTAAAGAAATAAAAATATATATCACGAGAGGTACGCCCTCCCCAACATTGCAAAAGCGAGGTGGGTAAAGCTTAGTTTCATCATGCGCTACCGAGGATTTATTTATATATTTATCCTCCGTTTTAGCGATACAGTGCCGTTTCACCACTCTTGGCATGCAAGGCAACTCTGGACCAACATCAACCGCCGGCTACGTCAACACAACTCTAAAGGGAGCAGTAACACTCCACAATGGAATACAAATCTGGACAGTACCATTCACGGCCCTGTATAAGCTCACTGTGGCAGGGGCTTCAGGAGGCGACACATTTTTTTCAGGGGGACAGGGTGCAATTGTGAATGGATCGGTGCATCTTACCAAGGGAACTGAACTCCACCTTCTGATTGGTCAGAAAGGCCTTAAAGGAACCTGTCAAGCATGTGGTGCAGGAGGGGGTGGGGGCACTTTGTAGTTTTCAGTAATAACACGCTTCTGGCAGCAGCTGGAGGTGGGGGTGGGGCAGGCGGTCCGATTACGGCAAGAAATGGGGATAACGGTCAAGCAAGCAGAAATGGGAGCGTGTATGGCGGTGTGAATGGTCTGGGGGGATCGGTGTGCGCTAACGAGATAAACAACGCTGGGGGAGGGGGAGGGTTTAACGGAGACGGAAAGTGTAGTTTCAATATAACGTGTACCCATCCTCGCAAATGCAACCAGGGAGGGTTGTCCTATTTAAATGGTGGTCTGGGAGGCAGTGGGAATGGACTCGGTGGATTCGGTGGGGGTGGGGCGGCAGACAATGTTTTCCCAGGGGGTGGGGGTGGGTATTCTGGAGGAGGTGTGCACGCGTCTTTGTATAGTCCGAAGGGAGGAGGGGGTGGATCTTATTACACGGGCGAGATGAAACCAAGTACTGAAGTGAATGAAGCTGACGGTTATGTGCTGATAGATTACGATTAAGCAGTTTATTATTTTATTTAGAAACAAAACGATTCAAGTGTGTCTTCTTTTTTGTGAATTTTCCCATTTCCTTGCAGCTGACAGTTTCGATTCATTTTATTGTTATAGCTAAGCATCGGGTGCAGCTTGTGCAAGCTCCACGTTTGAGTTTTTTCTAAATCTGTAAGAAAGGCAAATTTGAGCGCAATGCGAGCGAAGAAAGAAAAGAAAGTGTGAAAAGACTAAGATTTCAATTGTTTTTTTCTTTAAATTCTTTTATGTAATTAATGGGTAAATAAAGTTTGTTGTTGTTGTTGTAGACTGAGGTAAAATACAATAAAATTAGCCAATTGGGAAGTCTTAACGGTGATCGCGTCTGCTTAATAGAGGTCACTACTTATAAACAGGTCTGTATCTGCCACTGTGATCTGTACACCCCCTATCCTTGCTTTGATTTTAATATATGCTCCCGCCCTCTGGTTTTCCAACCTCCCACCCCCCCCCCCCCCCCCCCCCCTTTCCCCTGTAATTATTGCACAGTCCCTTAACACCCTCGCAGTGCCTCATCATCAATCTTTATTTACTCACGAATATCCTATCATACAATGTTATGGTCTTCCTAAGAGTCAGTTTCAGTTTTTTTTATTTTTTTTTATTATTTTTTTATTATTATACACTGTTTGTCAAAAAGAGAAAATACAGAAATACAGTACAATCAAAATACATAAAGAAAAAGAAGATAAAATCAAAATTGTTACAGAATATGTGCACCGTGACCAAAGTAGCTTTCGCTTTCGAGTTGGCCACTGTCATGTAGAGGTTAATTGGCGATAGGTTGTGATTAACATTAGCTACATTAAACTAAAAGTTTTAACTATAGAACTACTAAATTACATGTAAGAATAAAATGCTATAAAAACTTAAATGGTCATTATTATGCCCCTAGGAATACAAATGGTTACCAGCGACAAAATGCTGGGGAAAAACAATGCACTAGGATATTACTTTTATCTGAGTGACCATTCATATTCAATAATTCCACAGCATAAATCTGTATACAGCATCCATATATATAATCCCAAGATGCCCATTGGGCCCCCTTTGATTTACTTCTACAAATGAAGTGGTGAAGAAATAATTAACATGCTTGTTCAATTTCCATTGTTTGTGTACGTATACAGAACATGAACCCCGACATGAACCAACACCTTAGTCTTGAAAGGCTGACTCAGCCTGCAGGTGAACAAACATAGCGAACACATTTGTTAGTTTAGCATTACAACTTGGAGAGCAGTTGAACAAACATGGCCTGTGCCACATCCGTCATCTCCTCCATCGCGAATTAAAATGCAACATTAATACCTATTTAGTGTTACGACTAACCGATTTGGAGAGCAGATGAGCAAACGTAATCAGCTATAATGCCCCATTTATTTACACAAAATTGCGAAATTGCACAATATGCTATGTCGATAAAATGGTTTTTCTAGACACTTCGACACATGAATGACATTTTGCTATTTGGACCCGAGGCCAATTACATATTATCAGTCTTTTTACTTAAGCGCTTACAATTAACATCATTTTCAAAGTAAAGTAGAAACATGCTGTGGACTGCAGTTCTGTATTTCTTTCTCCTCGGCTTAAGCTTCGAGTTCTTCGTGTCGGCTGATAATCGATGCAGAACCGAAGTTAACATACCTGGAATGGCTCTCAAGGATTCGTTTTCAAAAAGATCCCAGCAACAGCCCCTCACAAGTGCGATGTCAGATGCGAAATAGAAATCACCTGTCAGAGCTATAACTACAACACAGAGGAAAAGTATTGCGAACTGAATAACCGCACCAAGGAGGCAAGACCCGAGAATTTCCGCTCAGACCCTGCACGGTTTTACATCAGACGCTTGAATGGGAGGGGTATGTACTAAAGTTAAATTTATAAAATACTTAGCCAAAAAGGTTTGGAACCGTTTTCGATGGTACAAGAATGCTTCGCGTTCGCGTTTTTTGATACCATTCAACTGCATTATCTACACAAAAACGTAACTAATAATTATAATTTATATTTTGGTACGAGGATAGCTCTGGCAGCGATAGACAAATAGATTCCTTTTTTTATGGACGTTCTCCTCGGCGTCGCGTAAGGTCCCTATTTACACTTAAACCGGCAAATGGAGCTCGAACTTGCTGTTGCATTCATTCTGTGGTTTAATCTCACTTGTCAAGCCCTTCAGGCCCTTGCTTACTCTCCGCCTTCGGCGGCCATGTTTAACGCCGTGTTTCGTCTGGCTTAGATCGAAACTATCTCGCGAGGTTGTTTCAATCATGCTTAAAATAAACATGTTTCGATCATGATTCGCGCAATGCACCTCCTGATGTGAACACTTTTCATAGCGAAATATGTTTCATTCGTGATCAGACTAAACATGTTTCGGCAGAGTGTGAACGCAGTGTTAAGATAATTGCCTAGTAACCCTCCAGCATTTTTGTCTGGTTGCCCAAAAAAATTGCCGGCTGGCATACACCCTTTTATACTCCTAAGTAGAGTGAAGAGAGGCACTGTGAGGGTAAAGTAATTTACTGAAGGACCTCGAATGTTTTAGTTGCTAACATTTCTGACTGAATTAAGCTGTCTAAAACTGTGTGACTCAGTAACTCAATTTCACACTGAGTTTTGGTTCAAGACATAAACTATCAAGTTATCAGTGCTGCCTTACTGTATATTCAGATCATATACCATGATAAAATAAAGTGTAAATGATTTTTTTTGGAACAGTTCCTTTGGGTTCCATTCCTGAGCTGCCAGCACAGTCATGCCAGGAAATAAAGGCGAGCGAAGGTACAGAAGGTAAAGACAGCATTAGCAACAAGTACTGGCTGGGTCCAAGTGGAACTGGGAAGGCAGTTTTGGTTTATTGTGACATGAAGCCAGGTCAGCCATCATAATTTAATTTAACCTCAGCGCAGGTCAATTCACTCACGTTTCGTTTTATTCAGTGGTGGTCACGTGTCAGTTATGAGGTATTATCGCGCCAAAATGGCGGGTTTTTTTTTACGACCGACGGTCATTTAAGTTTCATACGTTTGATTCTTTCTGCACCCGGCCCCATCCCAAGACCAAATAGAAGTATTAAAGCTGTACTTTAAAAGTAGGTATATATAGTCATAGTTAATAGAAGGAAATGGTTATGAAGCCTGGCAAAGTTCTTTGTTATATGTTTTTGTTCGCTATTTTGGGGGTTGACCGTGCACAAAACCGGACAAAATACAGTAGGTGGTTACGTGTGTTCAAGCAACTAAACCAATAGAAAACGTTGCGATTACGTAATTCATGCATAGCCGGTATGAGCACAAAACAAAAGATGTGCACGGTCATGGACCTTCCAACATAAATCTTGGCCTCTTTGTTTGCTCCTTTGAATTTGCCGGGCTTCATAACCATTTCCCTCTAATTAACTATGATATAGTGTATGCGAAGAAAAAGGAAATGTGACTAAAACTTAAAATACTAGAATCAGAGACTGGCAAACTAACTAATTTTACTCTATCGTTGGCTTGACATTTACTGACGGTTTTGGTATATTTTTGCCTGAAAACTGGAGTTTTCTTTGTTTCTTTCAATATATTTATTTCAACCAGAGAGTTGCTATTCTTATTTCTAGATATTTTCTACAATTTCACCACACTTGGTGCAAAGGGCAGGTTTGGACCTAATAGTAACGTGCTGTACCAAGGTACTCCGTTGGAAGGGATCTTAGTTCAAGACGGCTTGCAAACATGGAATGTTCCCGTGACGGGGCAATATCACCTTGAACTGTGTGGAGCTACAGGAGAGGATTTCAGCGCTTTGGACACTAACGGTGGGAGAGGAGCCAAGGTACAAGGAAGCGTTCATCTTCCTCAGGGAACACAGATAATAGTTTTTAGTGGGACAGCAAGGAACGGGAGGAAGCGGTGGCGGGGGCACGTTTGTTGTATTTGCTACTGACGGTAGCCCTCTGGCAGTGGCTGGCGGTGGCGGAGCAGCTGATATTGTCGATGGTGATCCGGGACAGGCTGGATCCAGTGGTAGCGTAAATGCCGGTGGGCCTGGGATGGGAGGAATGTGTGTGTCTCGGGAGGCTCCATAAACAGACTTACTTGGCGTTGGAGGTGGAGGAGGCCTCATCGCGGATGGTCAGTGCTATAAAGATTCCAAATGTAACAAGCCATGCGATGAGAACGACGGAGGCAAATCGTTTAACGCAGGGGGAGTAGGAGGGCACAACATATATAGTCAATGTGCGGGTGGATTTGGTGGTGGTGGGAGCTGTGGGGAGGGGGTGGATACTCTGGTGGTGGTGTTCAAGTTGATGGAAATCTGGATCTTCACGCCGGAGGGGGGAGGGTCGTTTGTCCCTAATGCTGATTGGTTGGCAGTGTCTGGAGGTTGTCCCCTGGGAGATGGTTTTGCTTCGTTTCAAATAGTGGCAGTGGATTAATAAAATGAAATTCACTGAAATGTAGTGTAATAAGGTTGATTTTCAATCGCCGCGTACTAAACTTCAGTTGATGATCGAAGAGAATGGCAGCTATAAATTAAATTTACTGTTATCAATCAAAAAAGATGATCATCTTTGTACTAATCGATAAAGCCTGCTATAATTAACTAAATTGATAATGTGTACGTAATTATTGACTCTGCTTTTCTTGGAAACAACATTTAGACTATGTATGTCAGAAAGTAAGTTATGTCTGGCCGTTGTTCAGTATTTTTCATTCTTGGAGTAATGGATTTTTAAATTATATATTAAACTATATAATCCCATACATAGACCATACATAGGAAAGTCGGTTTACTTTCAGTTAACGCGTAAGTGAAACGTCAAGCCGTGCAAGAGTATACAGTGAACTCTCAGTCTAGATCTCTCTATGGCGGACACCCTCGGAACCAGCTTTAAAGAGGTACAAATGAAGTAAGCAAGGCTGATACTACGTAGAACACTTAAAGCGACAACGACATGATAGAGTCCAAACTGAAAGCCAAAAATGCAACCGTGGACAGCTGTTTCGACCTGGTTGGGTCTCGTCAGCACGCTGTAGCCGCTTAAAATAGAACAACCAGCTAGAAGGCCAATAGACTGCAAAACAGTCGTATTTTTGCGTTACGACGCGCGGTCTTCGAATGAAAGGTCTGGAGCGAGTGTGAAAACGGAGAGTGGGACTGGGGAGAGACGCTGAAAAATACGACTGTCGGCTTTCCATACAATGAATCCGTTCTAATTTCCCGTTCCTCCAGCAACGGGAAATTCCCATTGGTTGAATTTTGACACTACCTGTCAACAAAATGTCCATCGCACCTCATCAGAGATATCCGAAGCCGTGTCAATTGCACAGTAAAACGAGCTCTTCGTGAAATTTGCATATTTTACGACAACTGAAGTTTCGGCGGGTCTAAAGTGGGTCTGTTCCGTTGTGGAACGCGTTCTGTTCCGGGAAGATCTGGCAGAAGATTTTCCTTGTCCTCGGAGCCTAATGTCAGAGAACGACGAACTTAAGCTTCCTTTAATGACTGCTGTTCGGGAAATGATAATGATGGCGCTACAATAGCTCTGTTGATACACGCGCGCACTTTTATTCTGTGAACAATGTGGAGATGTCGGTTATTTACCGGGAATATTTACTCCTTCGTTTCAATCTCAAACCGTCCTCCTCTCAAGTTGCGGCCTCGTGATCAGTAGCGATTGTATTAAAACGTTTGATTGCTCTTATTTAATTTCTCTTTTAAAATTTGCGAACACAGAGCAGAGGGCACACGGTGAGCAAACTCACAACGAAAGATAGTTCCTTCTTCAAATTGAAGCGACGTTTTTCCAATTCTTTGGGGCTCGGCAAATATGTTTTCTGTGGATATCCATTTAATTTTAAAATGTCCAAATATTAATTGCGATACAAATCTGCCATTGTCTGGCGCGCTCGCTGCTCTTATTATTTTTCCCTCTTCGCGAGGCGGGTTTCAGTGATTGATTCATCCGACCGATTTCTCTTCAAACAGAACACTTCCTACATTTTTCAGGCAATATAGAACCAAAATTAATCCTCAAGACTCTCGTTGAAATCAACACTGAAGAGCGAACTTTGACAAACAAAACATGTGGGTGGAGCTGTCAAGTATTTTTAACACCTCAGCGATATTATTTGAACCCCCGGTCAGAACGAATTCGTTGTATTGAATGCCGACAGTCGTTATTTTCTCGCCTCACACGCCCTGCGGGCGTGTGAGGCTCGCGCGCTTCGCGCGAGGATCACGCTCACGGCGCTTCGCGCCTTTGCGAGCAGCGAATTGAGCGGAAAAATAACGACTGTTTTGCAGTCTAGAAGGCCAATTGTCTACTGAATGCTCGTGGTAATGACCTCAGATGAGCTCAAATTCAAATGTTTGCCAATTGGCCAACGCCACAGCGCGTGATAACCGGCAAAGAATTTGAAATATCATGTCGTTGTCGCGATAAGGAAAGTGATGATAGACATAAACTATCCCACAGCGAATACATGGGCAAAACCATGTAAAAAATATAAACAGCATATCGGATATGAGAAGATCTACGGTCCGAAAAAACAGAAAGTAAATAAAGAGGTGTCCGCGTTATGGGGAGTTTCGCTACAGAAAAAAATAAGAGAAACTTGATTCGGTCGGGTCCATTCAACCATGACCGCCTTAGAGAGGTGTTCGCCTTACAGTGGTGTCCGCCTTACAGTGGTCGGTCCGCCTTACAGTGGTGTCCGCCTTACAGTGGTGTCCGCCTTACAGTGGTGTCCGCCTTACAGTGGTGTCCGCCTTACAGTGGTCCGTCCGCCTTATAGTGGTGTCTGCCTTACAGTGGTGTCCGCCTTACAGTGGTCCGTCCGCCTTATAGTGGTGTCTGCCTTACAGTGGTGTCCGCCTTACAGTGGTCGGTCCGCCTTACAGTGGTGTCCGCCTTACAGTGGTGTCCGCCTTACAGTGGTGTCCGCCTTACAGTGGTGTCCGCCTTACAGTGGTGTCCGCCTTACAGTGGTGTCCGCCTTACAGTGGTCCGTCCGCCTTATAGTAGTGTCTGCCTTACAGTGGTGTCCGCTTTGAGAGAGTTGACTGTATACACACGTAGTCTTTGTGCTACAAGACGTTATATTGTGTAAATCATGTGGCGAAGTGATATTTTTGGGAACATTGACGGAAGTTTCATCTTCGGGATCAATCAAATGACGAGTGAATTGTCACAAAATTTCACAAGCCGTAAATAATCCGTTAATATCAAGAAATGGAAATGGTAAAATAACTTAAACAATCGCGATCGGATTGGAAAATCTGGGTTGAAACGTCCGCTAGAAGAGCTTCAAGGATTCAAGCGCTTCAGTCTACTCTGGGTAAATTGAAATCGTGCCGATTATCTCAGTCGAGAGCTTACGACTTGTTGACAGATCTCCAAGCAATAGCCAATCATGTTTTTGCATTATGAGAGCAACGGATAATTCTTTCTACCTGGCTTTGTCTGTAGTCCCATTATCCGGCACGTTTCCCTCTCACTTTGGTTTGCTTCTCGCTTGATATAGAGGGCCTGCTCGGAGTCTATTCTGAGTCAGTAAGTAGGTGTGTATGTAAGTAAGTAAAAAAGGCATTGTAAAGTAAAGTATAATAACTAAAGTATAGTGAGTAAAGTATTGTCAGTAAAGTATTGTAAGTATAGTATAGTAACTAAAGTATTGTGAGTAAAGTATTGTAAGTAAAGTATCGTCAGTAAAGTACTGTAAATAAAGTATCTGATTGTAAGTAAAGTATTGTAAGTAATTAAAGTAAAGTTAATTCCTTTCCATGTTTTCCATGTTCAATACCCTGGTTATTCAAAGTGAGCGTTTGTCCGGCGTTAATGATTAATTCGTCAGTTTAATTTCATCTCAGACCTCTTACGGGAGTAGTTACTTCCTTTCCATATTTTCCATGTTATTCCCAGGTTATTCAAAGTGAGCGTTAGTCAAATGATTAATTTGCCGGTTTAATTTTCATCCCAGACCTCTTAAGGGAGTAGCTACTTCCTTTCCATTGTTTTCCATGTTACTCAGGTTATTAAAAGTGAGCGTTTGTCGTTATTAAATAACTAATTTGACGGTTTAATTCTCATCTCAGATCTATTAACGGACTAGTTACTTCCTTTCCATGTTTTCCACGTTATACCCTGTTCAACTGATTGTTGTTATTAACGTTGATGAAGGCTTAAGAATTAGCCGAAACGCCTTACAACAAAAGAGTCCGTGTCAAACTCCTTCTCACATATTTGGACATTGTTAACTCCTCCTGACTACAGCTACTCCATATTTAGCCAGAGGAGGGGGGGGGGGGTGGAATTTTTGGTGTGGGTGTGCGGCCTGCTTCTTGAAACCCTTACCCTATTTCTGAATATTAAAATTGTTTATTGAATGTTTTATAATACATTTATTGCGTTTATTGAATAATAAACTTTCAATATAAACTAGTTCAATATAAATATTCAACAAACAAAATCAGCGTAACCGTAAAATGCGTTAAACTCTCGTTTTCTAACGACTCCCAAAATAATTGCCATAAACTGATTATGTATACAGGCAACCTGGAAACTTACTCTTCAATTGGGTCTTATTTGTTCACATTTTCATAAAATTTGGTTTGATCAGACGATGAGGAAATTAAACATTCTACTGGGCTCAGTAGTTACTGATTTGGTCGAATGAAATTTACTGGATATTAAAATTGCTTATTGAATGTTTTATAATAAATTCATTGTGTTTATTGAATGATGAACTTTCAATATAAACCAGTTCAATAACATTCAACAAACAAAATAAAATAAAATAAAAAAACAAACAAAATATGTAATACTATTTTTAACTTGTCATGCAAATTCACCGTAAATGCGTTCAACTCAACAATTCAACAAACTCATTCAGTATTCAACAAACGTGTCAATAGAGGGTGGAATCATGGGTAATCTGGTAAAAAGGGCAAACATGAATCCGTTGTCAAATAATTTCCGAACAATTCGTTGTCTGAAATGTATGATGAAAAACGGAAGAAAAACCTACACCCTTTCCTCCGGGTACAGCACAACGCATTGTCCATATGGATTCTTCTATTTCGAGAAAAAGTCCTGTCCGGAATTTTAATATTCTAGTTTTAACGTTTTGCACACTTTGGGGAGAGGTGAGGGGGTGCAAAGTGTCCTCAATGTAGTACCCAGAATAGCCTTGATAAAAAAAAATTGATCTAATGGCGCTCCTAGTGTGTCCACCTAGTAGTGAGTACAATGATTTAATATTTTGACGAGTCAAACTCACCGACGTTGCGAAATCTGTACGCCGCTCCGATGTGTTTACGCGGTCCTAAATTAATATCTATTTGGACCAGTCCAACTTTCACATAGGCTCGATTTCCGCCGGTCTCTCGAGTCCGGGCTTCGTTCTTCCCCGAGAAAATCTTTCACAAGGCGAATACATTCATATATATTCATACTCACCCCTAGCTCTCCTCCTAGCACTTTGACAGAGTAGAGGTATAAGAGATCGACGACAAAATAAAAACAGAAGCTATTTTATTAACCGGGCTGGGCCCCAGGCCCACGCCCGGTTAATAATTCCACAGCATAAATCTGTATACAGCATCCATATATATAATCCCAAGATGCCCATTGGGCCCCCTTTGATTTACTTCTACAAATGAAGTGGTGAAGAAATAATTAACATGCTTGTTCAATTTCCATTGTTTGTGTACGTATACAGAACATGAACCCCGACATGAACCAACACCTTAGTCTTGAAAGGCTGACTCAGCCTGCAGGTGAACAAACATAGCGAACACATTTGTTAGTTTAGCATTACAACTCTACTCAATTTGGAGAGCAGTTGAACAAACATGATCTGTGCCACATCCGTCATCTCCCCCATCGTGAATTAAAATGCAACATTAATACCTATTTAGTGTTACGACTAACCGATTTGGAGAGCAGATGAGCAAACGTAATCAGCTATAATGCCCCATTTATTTACACAAAATTGCGAAATTGCACAATATGCTATGTCGATAAAATGGTTTTTCTAGACACTTCGACACATGAATGACATTTTGCTATTTGGACCAATTACAAATTATCAGTCTTTTTACTTAAGCGCTTACAATTAACATCATTTTCAAAGTAAAGTAGAAACATGCAGTCGACTGCAGTTCCTTGTTTCTTTCTCCTCGGCTTAAGCTTCGAGTTCTTCGTGTCGGCTGATAATCGATGCAGAACCGAAGTTAACATACCTGGAATGGCTCTCAAGGGATTCGTTTTCAAAAAGATCCCAGCAACAGCCCCTCACAAGTGCGATGTCAGATGCGAAAGAGAAATCACCTGTCAGAGCTATAACTACAACACAGAGGAAAAGTATTGCGAACTGAATAACCGCACCAAGGAGGCAAGACCCGAGAATTTCCGCTCAGACCCTGCTCGGTTTTACATCAGACGCTTGAACGGGAGGGGTATGTACTAAAGTTGAATTTATAAAATACTTAGCCAAAAAGGTTTGGAACCGTTTTCGATGGTATAAGAAGCTTCGCGTTTGCGTTTTTTTTTATACCAATCAACTGCATTATCTACACAAAAACATTTTGGTCCGTCCTTTGTCTTCCATATAAACTTCCTATATACAAATTTAACCAAAGCTTGGACTGGGAATTTCGCTGGATTCTTCTGAGGGCAAAAAGATGCGCTGTTGACTCAAGATAAATTACTAGTCTACAAATTGTCTTATCTACTCTTGCCGCCTTTGAATCGTCGTTCCTGTCGAACAAAAATACCGACTGGGGTACCCACTAAACCCGGCGTTCACTGCCTAAAATTAGCCATGTGCCAGAATGGTTGTCCTGGTATTGTAGTGGTAATCACACCGACTAGTAATCAGGAGATGTGGGTTCAAATCCCGCTCAGGGCATTTTTCTTTCAATTAGAATTATTCAAATGTCATCCGGAAGTTGTCCGTATTGGCCTTCTATACAAACTGCCTAATAGGCGACTAATGTTGTCACATGTACAATGATTGAAGTATTCCCCGAGCGGGACTTTTTCCATTGGACAAGAACGTATCATGATATGTGACACGCCGCAAAATATTATAACTAGGAAACAACAGCTTGGACACTGACTTCGCCATTCGTTAATACGAGACAATATTTGTTAAATGTCGTTATTTCTACGTCAGCAAAATACGCGTGGTCATTCGCGGTCACTCCTGTGTACTTTTTGACACGATGCCATGAGGGTTTGTGGTTATATTGTGTTTTATCGGCTTACTTCTCTCAAAAGTGTGGCTCCTGATTGTTTTGCAGTCGCGAGTGTATTGTTAATGGCTGTTTATCAAGCTGAGGTATAGCATAACTGCTTAAACTGACGCCAAGGGAAACTGAGGTTTATTTTCCCAAGATCTTTAATGTTCTATAAGATGGAATTGAGTGGAGCATCGAGGTTAGGTTCAAGTCAGTTGCAGTCCAATGAATCGGAGGAGCCAAGTGCCGGCGCTTGACTCTGTAGCATGATGCGAGTGAGCAGTGGCGGATCTAGGGCCCCCACCTAAATTTAAGGGGCCCCCCGTTATAATACAGCTCTGGATCCGCCACTGGTAAGGACGGTAAGAGTATTACCTGGTAACCTCCTAGCATTCTTGTCTTGTTTCCTAAGTGGAAAGAGGCCCTGCGAGAGTAAAATGTGCAAGGACATCGAATTTGCTAACATTTCTCACTGCTGATTAAGCTGTCTAAAAACTGTATCCCGTCATAACATGTGTTATAACTCAATTTCACAAGAATTCATTTGGTTCACGACATAAATTTTCAAGCTATGCTGCCTTCTATTCAAGTCATATACCATGATAAATAAACATTAAATTATTTTTTGTAAATAGTTTCTCTGGGTTCCATTCCTGAGCTACCAGCACAGTCATGCCAGGAAATAAAGGCGAGCGAAGGTTATGACACCAGTAGCAACAAGTACTGGCTGGATCCAAGTGGAACTGGGACGGCAGTTTTTGTTTATTGTGACATGAAGTTCAAAGGTTAGTCATAATCAACTCAGCGCACTTTTGTTTTCAAAATTTGAAATGATTTACTCTGGGATGCTAAAACTTTCATCTCTACAGGGAATATTTTGACGTGACAACGGTTTGTCCGCAATTTTTGACGTTCCATGGAAACCATGCGGGTGCACCCAAATTTCGAATTTTCAGATCTAATTCTTCGTTGTAATGATAACGTTTTAGATTTTTAAGCAACATTGCAGTATTAGTACACTTTAACATATCCTATTATTGTTTAGAGTAATTTTGTATCGATTCTTTCTTTTTTCTGACGTCATGAGGAAATAGTAAAATCCAAGTAGGCGGTTCCAAGATGGCGGATTTAATGACGTTATTTGAAGTTTTGCGATAGATGTTGGAAACGTTAGTTTGATTTTTCTTTAGTATAAGCCCCCTCTCTCTCTATTAAGCCCTTCTCTCTAATAAGCCCCCTGTGGGAGACGCGGTGGCCTAATGGTTAGCGCCCTGGACTCCAGACTGAACGGTTAGGGTTCGAGCCCTGGCCGGGGTTACTGTGTTGTGTTCTTGGGCAAGACACTCTACTCTCACAGTACATGCCTCTCTCCACCCAGGAGTATAAATGGGTACCGGGCGACAAAATGCTGGGGGTAACCTGCGATGGACTAGAATCCCATCCAGGGAAGTAGCAATACTCCTAGTCGCTTCATGCTACAGAAACCGGGATAAGCTCCGGCAGTTATGGGCCACTAGACTCGTGAAGACCTTTTTACCTCTAATAATCCCCCCTCCTTCTTGAAGTCTGAAATTGGCTTAATAGAGCTTTTACGGTATTTAAATTGGGTTCTTATTTGCATTTTATTAGCGCTGTACAATTTCACCACTCTTGGTGCCACGGGACGTAATGGCCCAGATAGCAATGCGGGTTACAGAGGTACTGGACTTCAGGATGTTCAAGTAAAGAAAGGAATGCAAGAGTGGAGTGTGCCATTCACCGGACGATTCCGTGTGGAGGCCTGCGGGGCATCTGGAGGGAAAGGATCTGGTGGGGCAGTAGAAGGCAGGGGAGCTAAAATTAGCGGTCATGTAACGCTGACGAAAGGAGTCAAGCTTGTTATACTTGTTGGACAAAAAGGTTCAACGCAATCTCAGTATAATCCTGGTAGTGGGGGTGGGGGAACGTTTGTCGTTTATTCGCCCCAAATGAGGCCCCTTCTTGTAGCCGGTGGGGGAGGGGGAGGTGGATCACAAGATGGTTTTTCCTGGGAATGATGGAGTAAATGGTAGCGGTAACGGTGCTGGGAAGAATGGTGAAGGGGGGTTTGTATGTGGAGATGCTTCCGCGATGGCAGCGCCACCATACTCTGGGTCGGGGGCTGGGATTAACGGAAGCGGGGGATGCTTTAAAAGTGCGAGAGGTGGAAAGACATGTGGAAGGAGAGAGTGTGACGAAAGAGGCAAATCTTTTATCGAGGGAGGGGAGGGAGGCGAACAGTCAAATTGTGATGGTGGTTTGGTGGCGGAGGAGCTTGTGAAAAAAACTACCCTGGGGGAGGGGGCGGGTATTCAGGAGGTGGAGTCGATTCTGACCCACCTGGTAGTGGTGGTGGAGGCGGTGGGTCCTTCACGGACGACAAGACGTGGAGTATTATAAAAGGAGGCTGTAACGAGGGGGATGGGTATGTCACTTTTAAAAGTGAAGATTAATTCCAACATAACCATGCCACGTTCCTGTTTCAGTCCAACAAGAGATAAAATAATATATTAAACTTCCGAGATTATTCAATTAATTTCAGCTTTGCGTGTGGTCAGTTTCAATTTTGATTATTATATGATAATATGGTATTGACTTCAAATCGAAATGTTTAAAACTGTTGCTCAGGAGGGCGGTAATTGCCGAAATGAATTGATAGCCTCGGACAACTCTTGTTAAAAACAATGTAATCTTTGTAAATATATTAAGTGGTAAAAGTTTCAGAAAAATTGTTAAAAAATAATAAAATGTTCATTAAAAAAACCCAATGCGCTTACAACTGGATATATATTGCGGAAAGAAATGGTGTATTTAGCTTATTGATAGATATTGTATAGAAGTATTGTATGAGTTTATTGAGTATAGCTATTATTATTAATAAAATTTTAATGCTACCCTCTTTACTCTTGCTTATTCCTTTTTCCCCTGTTGATCGCCACATCTCTGCTTCATCCCTTCTCATGCCACCTTCATTCATCTCTTTTCTGCCTACATCCCCATTCATCCGTTCGGTTCATTCTCCGCTTGCCCTCAGAGTGCTTACTATTTCCACTTGGCTAGTTTCAATATGATCGAGTCTTACTCGAACAAAAATTATCTCCCATACAGTTACCTCGTGATCGTGAATGCGAAAGCAATGAACGGGTTATAGAATAGAATTATAGAATTCTACACTTTTTCGCACTCCATCATTCTAACTCAGGCTCCGATAATTTTTCATTTTAAATTTGTTTACAACTATTTATTTTCTATTTTTATCTCAGTTTCTTCCATTTTTTATATTATGGTTCGCTTTACAAAACAAAAAACTTTCTCTCCTATTCGGTGGAAAATAAATGTTCCTCAGCCCAGCCTAATTATCTCATCGGCCACAATTATATATATAGTTCGGCCAAGCTCCATATCGCCTTTACTTAATATTACCGACTGAGGCGTAGCAAAATAATTATTCCGTCAGACAGGCTCAGCCAGAAGCCCATTGTACATCTGGTAACTACAACAACAACAAAATAATTCTAGTAGTAAGCCGCCGCCCCCTCCCCCCTCTCCCCCTCGTATGTTCTCATCCATGGAATCTCTCCACAGAACTTTGTACATGTGTATTTTATTGAAATATAGAGTCCTAATAGTCCTAATAACATAAGGTTTAGTCAAAATTTTTAGAATGAAAATCAGCGATATTAAAGTCGAACGACGTTTGATGACTCCATGTCATCATTTTCAAGTTCAAAATACATAAATTATAGAATTGATTGTGTATAGGACAAATTGGGGGTTTGTTTGTGGAGAAAATTCCTCGCCTTACCCGTACCATCTTCTGGGTCGCGGGCTGGGATTAACGGAAGCGGGGGATGCTTTAAAAGTGCCGGGGGTGGACATACATGTGGAAGGAGAGTGTGAGAAAGGAGGCAAATCTTTTATCGAGGGAGGGGAGGGAGACAAACAGCTAAATTGTGATGGTGGTTTTGGTGGCGGAGGAGCTTGTCATAACTACCCTGGGGGAGGGGGCGGATATTCAGGTGGTGGAGTCGATTCTGACCCACCAGCTGGTAGTAGTGGTGGAGGCGGAGGGTCCTTTACGGACAACAAGACGTGGAGTATTATAAAAGGAGGCTGTAACGAGGGAGATGGGTATGTCACTTTTATTTTCAGTGATTTAAATTAATATGATATACCTAAAATCGAAATGATTAAAACTGTTGCTTAGGAGGGCGGTAAAACCGCTCGAAACATTGCCGAACAATTCTCATTGAAAACAATATAAACTTTATAGATATAGGAGTAAAACGTTTTGAGAAAAAACATTGTTTAAAGAATTAGCCATTTAAGAAGCTGTTAAAAGTATTAGCATATACACATGTTTTAACGCGCATTTAAAACATCCAATGGCGCTTACAACCAGATATATATTATTACTATATGAGTTTATTCAGTGTATAGTTATTATTAATAAAATTATATCTGTACATGTAATATTTCAGCTTCAGAGTTGTCCAGCGAGTATAATCATATTCTTGAGATTTTAATGCAAACCTCACTATAGTTTACTCATTTTTCCCTTGTTGGTCGTCTCATCCCTTCCTTACTCCATCTCTGTGATATTTATTTACCTTCTCGTGCCACCCTTAGGTCGTGTTCTATTGGGATCAACCGTTTCAACCGCAACCGGTTTAGATTGAAACGGTTGAGGTTTCCCAATAGAACACTTTTCCAACCGTTTTCGGTTGAAACGGTTGCAACCGTTTCAACCTAGTCTGATGCCGGTTGAAAAAGTTGATCAACCAAACCAACCGAAAACGGTTTTTTTCCCAATAGAACATGAAAAAACCCAACCAACCTAAAACGGTTGCTCCCAATAGAACACGACCTTAGACTACAAACGGTCCCACGTTTCATTGGTTGAAGCCCGCGTGAGTGGAAATGGGACCAAGCACGTTTCGCGTTCGAACCAACTAACCGTACGAGGGACGGCTTGCAGTCTATGCCGCCCTCATCCACCTAGTGCTCGTCATGTGCATTTAGTGCTAGGGCTTGTCGTAGTTTTAGTGTTTAACTTCAGTTGTCATGCATATCATACGCCCACAAAATTTCTCTCAGTCACTTCCCGTTCTTTTGATAGCGGACTAAAGCCGCGCCGAACAATATTCAATCTGCTCAGTTTTTCGACATTCTTTCATCCTTTCAACTTCAATATGTTTATTTGATCTCGGGCTCCGGTTTCATTTCAACTTTGTTTACAATTATTTATTTTCTATATTTTTTTATTCCAGTCCCTCGACCGTTCTTCTCGGTTGATATTGATATGGTATTTCCGATTTATACTGGTACTTTGCTTTTTAAACTCCAGTCCAGTTGATATTGATTGATCGATTGGATTTCCGATGTTCGATTTCCATCGATTGTTCAGGCCGGGTTCCACGCTCTCGCAGGCTACTTTTTAAAAACCCCTTCCTTCAATATTCATCAAACGTTTTTAAAATATAAAAAAGTACATTTGACAGCTCAAAGTGATTAGTTTCTGATAAAACTGATGTGGTGCTGCGTCGGCGGGTAAGTAAAACACCCAAGTTGATAAAGGTAAATTAACCGCCGTAGCGAATTTCTAGAAGCTGACATCGGAGCAAAGGTCTCCGACCAAGGGCTAACGATCGAAACGTCTGCTTCTAGAAATTCACTACGGCGGTTAATTCACCTTTATCAACTTCGAGCTACGTCACGGATGGCGCATCTTGAAAAAATTGGCCAATTTGTTGAATTTCGTCATTCGCAATACGTCTTAATCTTCTCCATCTTCATCCTTCCTTGGTCCTGTAGTTTGGTTTTATTATTACCTCTTTGGTGTTTTTCTGCCTTAGTAAACTGTTATTTCGAGGCTTTCTATACCTGCCAACTTTTCCTAAGTCGAATGCGTGTGATTTTCGTATCCATATTACCCGAATTTCCGAAAAAATTTCCGACGACTTCCGAACATTGTCGAATATTTCCGAGGATGTTCCGATGATTTCCGAAGGCTGCCGAATGTCGCGGTGCGAAGCTAAAAATCTCGGCGCGATCTTGCTTGTTTATATTTAGGACTAAAACGCGACATTTAGCGACGTTCATTGGACTATTTTGGGTGAAAATTGAATCCAATTTTTCACGTTAATGGTTAATGAACAAGTAGTCCGGAATTGTGAGTCAGGCGTGTGAAATTGTCCTGTATGCGTGTGATCGATGTTTTCGATCCGCAGGCGTGTGACACACGCACAATGCGTGTGAGTTGGCAGGTATAGCTTTCTTCAATTTGATGGTGACTTTGAACTTCGCAAAAATGACTTAAAATATCGTGACATAGCTCCTTTAATCAACTAAGCATTTGACAGCTCGGTTGATTGGTCCACGAGAAAAGTAAAAAAGTCAAGCCCAGATCTAATATGGTAAAGTTAAAGGAGCCTGTAAGTTCGTGGGTTTTGTGAGCCCGCCTTCCTTGCGTCACGGAGACAGATGATAACCGGACCGAGTCCATTCACTCAGTTCTTTTTACGCCCACTTCAAGATGGCGGCCATTATTTATCTTTTTGTATTTTTTAAACAACTGAATATTGTTTCGTGTTAATTAACAGCTGCTTAGAATTTGAAGTTTTCTAACGACTCCCAAAATAATTGCCATAAACTGATTATGTATACAGGCAACCTGGAAACTTACTCTTCAATTTGGTCTTATTTGTTCACTTTTTCATAAAAATTGGTTTGATCAGACGATGAGGAAATTAAACATTTTATTGGGCTCAGTAGTTACTGATTTGGTTGAATGAAATTTACTGAATATTAAAATTGTTTATTGAATGTTTTATAATACATTTATTGTGTTTATTGAATGATGAACTTTCAATATAAACCAGTTCAATAATATTCAACAAACAAAATATGTAATAACCGAATTTAATATTTTTACCTTGTCATGCAAATTCACCGTAAATGCGTTCAACTCGTTCAACTCAACAATTCAACAAACTCATTCAGTATTCAATAAACGGCGTAATTGTAACAGTGTCAAGCGAGGGGCAGGGTGGAATCATGGGTAATCTGGTAAAAAGGGCAAACATGAATCCGTTGTCAAATAATTTCCGAACAATTCGTTGTCTGAGATGAAAAACGGAAGAAAAAGCTACACCCTTTCCTCCGGTACAGCACAACGCATTGTCCATATGGATCAATCAATCAATCAATATCTTTATTAATGTGTCAATGTGTTTAGCTCATAGAGCTAATTGGGGACACCTACTACAAAGTAATTATGATTCTAATAAAAAAACCTATGTACATTATAACAGTAATAATTGAGCTAAATAAACTCAATACATTAAAATTTTAAATATTTAAGATTACATAATGAGAAAATGCTTATGGATTCTTCTATTTTGAGAAAAAGTCCTGTCCGGAATTTTAATATTCTAGTTTTTCCGTTTTGCACACTTTGGGGAGAGGTGAGGGGGGTGCAAAGTGTCCTCAATGTAGTACCCAGAATACCTCGCGAGCAGAAAAATAATAAACATGGAGGATGTTGCACGGTGGAATCACGATTATAAACGCCTTGGAAAAGAGGTGCAGTGAGAGGTAATACAAGCCATGGACGAAGACGATAGGAGGAATTGTCTTGATGTTTACTATCATCGAGGTAAATAAAGTATATACTAACAGTTTGCTGCACCAGTTGACCTACGACGTGTTAATTTCGTGACACGTCTGCATATATTTTTATTTCTGTGATTTGAACCAAAACATTAATTCCATATTGCTGATGTGCATAACATTGCCAAGATCTAGGTAGTGTCTCCAAGCGGCTGTTATGAAAATTGTCGGATCTTGTACTGGAAGGAAATTGAAGGATATCAAACACATTGCAGCACATTGACAGTATAGTGAAAGCTTATAAATTCCATTAGACAGGTCTACTTTCTTAGGCCCTTAGGCCAAGTCAAGGCCAAGTCTCTATGACTGAAGAACAAATGACGACCTCAGAGAGTATAAATTATTTGAAATGGCAATGGGCCATTCCATTTTATATCTGCACCCCCCCCCCCCCCCCACCCCCCGTCCCCATTGAGGTTTACCTGTACGACCCCAGTGGATAAAACATTTCAGAGATCCAATACCCCCTCCCCGCTGGAAAAATAATGGGATGGCCCAATGATGATGTTTGAATTCATTATATTTTCGTTCTACATTGGTTTTTGTGTTGTGTTACACACAACACATTAGTTTATGTGGAGCTTTTGTCATGGGATCACTCTTTCCTAAGATGTTAACTTTTGGAAATTTTAAAGAAACGTATGGAAAATTAAATTACGAGATTTTGCTTCAACATCCCTTCAAATACTACTCCAACAGCGCAAGGTATATATATTTTTCTTTGTCTCGTGGTTTCCCTTATGGTACTTGTGCAAAAGACTCATGCGTGTAGCACCCAAATTCGGAATATAATCACCAGAAGCTCTAATTATTGACCTGATTTCCTACAAGTCACTGACGCGATTTGCCCCAAATCAGGAAATTTTAGGGAAAAGGACAATCTCTATGACGGAAAATGTATTGAAAAAATGAGTAACTTAAATTACATTCATGCGCCAAAACCACAGTCATGAGTGCTTGTTTTCTACCAAAAAACAAAGGGCAGATAATGCATTAGCCCTGCCTTTCAAGCTTCAAAAATCTGTTCAATACAGAAACCATTTCCCTATACTGTACGAGCTGAAATCTTTCCTGAAGTTTATCAGCGTATTGAGTTTATTACAGGAGTTTATTCCTAAAATATTATGTGCCAATTAGCAGTGGTTGATTTAAGACTACAGCCAGAACAAGACAACATCAGAAAGCCCTGAGAGTGATCGGGATGGAATTTCTCCTCACAGTATCAATACATAGTCATGAGAAAATGTTGTGCGAATTAAGTGATCACTAAAGAAGCTCTATTTATTCACCTGATTTCCTACAAGTTGCCCCAAATCAGGATATTTTAGGGGAAAGGACTATCTCTACGACTAAAAACTGAGCAAATATATTGAAAAAGCGAGTAACTTGAATGAAATGTATGCGCCAAACCACAGTCATGAGTGCTTGTTTTCTCAGCTATAAACAAAGCAGAGAATCATTAGCCTAATGCCTATCAAGCTTCAAAAATCTGTTCAGTACAGAGGCGATTTTCCTAGGCTGTACGAGCTGAAATATTTCCTGAAGTTTATCAGCGTATTGAGTTTATTACAGGAATCGCATCGAAAATTAAATATTCGGAAAGCAAAGACGAATATGTCAGAAGGCAATTTAATCACTGTTGCAAGTCTGTATAAACATGGCTGTGACCTTTAGCGCGTTATTCGATCACTTTAACTTTACACCATTATGATCTGTAACGCAATGCGTGCGTTATAACTCGACTATTTTTGGCCTATGATGTTAGCAAATTGAAATTTGAATCAAATTTAATCGAATCAAATCAAATCGATTATCATAACACAACATGGCCTGAGGGGCCCCTGGTAATTAATGTAAGTTGTACGTGTGATTATATAACCCAGCTGTTTTCCCGTAATAGTTTCAAATACAGTGTAGCTAGAGTGACAGTACAGTATGTGGCTTAGAACTATACAAAGTCATGCATATCGTGTTGTATGCACAGGGGGGTTCCTCTGAGTTAAAGTGACGGGGAGGTGCGAATGGAAACATAAATTAAAACCTAAAAAAAATCCCTATAGGGCTCGAAGCGTCGAACCAAAATTGTGAATTTCCACATTCGCACCTCCCTGTCACTTTAAATCCAGAGTACCCCCTGGGGTTGTATGTATCTTTATTATGTAAACCATTAGTAAGAGTGAACTATAAATTAAGGTTTCTCACACTGAGAAAAATTGTATCTTTACACTGTAATAGATATGATAATAATATCATCTTTCACATGTGAAGATATTGTGATGTTTGATGAAAAGTTTGCCATGTATAAATGCTGAATGAGCCAAAATTTGTCATTGGATCTTCCTTAGTCGGTAATCTTCGGAAAAGTTCGGAAATGTTTGACAATTTGTATGACCTTTGGGCAACATTGGAAAATCTTCCGAAATCTTCGGTAAATGGTCGGAAATCTTTGGAAAATTGTCAAACTTCGTTATTAGTATACATGTTTGTAAAATAAACAAGATAAGACATGGTTGCTTGGAGATAAGAAATTTCTCTTCTCGTGTTCAAATCGATATCTCGTTCACTGCACTCGCTCGTGAGATATCGAGTTGAACACTCAAAGATAAATTTCATACATGTATCTCCACACACCGGCATGTATTTAACAAATAAATAAGCCTCAACTGTGCTCTGTTCTGTTATAAAGCACGCAGGAAGCAGCGCGAGCACGAAAGAAGTGTAGGGGGAAACACAAGCCGATAGGCGAGTGTTTCTCCCTACTTCTTGAGTGCTCCGCCGCTTCCTGAGTGCTTTATAACAGAACAGAGCACAGTTGAGGCTTATTTATTTGTTTTATGATAAAAAAAAAATCCATGGTTTCCTCACAATTGTACCTTTATTTTCCGAAACAAACATTCCATTTTACATCGAGAACAAACTGAACGTCGTCAGCACCCGTGCTTTGTACTCTGATAAAGCACGCTAATTCGAGCCAATCACAGCGCTTGTAAGAATGCTTCAAATGATTTGATTGGTCAACGAGACAAAAGCTGTCAAAACATCAAAAACTGAAATGAGCAAGAACTCAATTCGAATGCAAAACGAGTCCTTCAATGTTCACTTTTCAGTCCTTAAAAAAGCTAAAATTTTCAATGAAATATGGCCGAATTGTGGCCCATGAAAACCTGCAAGTTTCCAACATGACAATTGGAAAACAAACTGCTTAAATCTTGCGGTTGAACCTTCACAAACTGCTGCGCTATGTTTTGTGAATGAAGATCGTCGCTTGTATTTACGGCAGCAAGAGGAGGATTGCCCGAACTGGTGGCAATGTTAGAAAGACTGGACTGTTTTGGCCTTCCACTCAGAGCATCGGAGAGGATATTCAAGCAAGCTTTCAATTGATCGCTAAAATGACGAGCGTTGTAACTCTTCAGGCTTGCTTCGCTGCGATGACCATCGTGCCGAGATCGATGCTGCGAGATGGAGACCAGTGATCGTAGTTGCACGAACACTATGGAGAAGACAATTTGGAAATTTCCTTCATCATTCCTCCGAGGTTGTTAACACAGAGAGGTTTATTTTCGTACCAAACTCGATCTTCAACTCTGCGGATTGCGTAAGCATTCATGAGCTCCGTGCTTTGTACTCTCATAAAGCATGCTGTTTAAACCAATCAGAGCGCGTGTTATATTGACACTTTATTATAACATTCTATACTGTAGTTCAATAATTGTTTTTATTTAATAAGTTAATCTCCAGTCCTGGTTGTTAAGTTCATGCTATCCGCTGGATGAAATCACTATATATATAATTACACTGTAAGTGATAATTTTTATACATTGGATAACATGCACCCTTTGAACAACCTGAGGACCAGGATTTTTTATTAAATTTAACATATAATAAAAAGAAAATGCAAGCCAGATTTCCATTTCCAATGCATGTGTAACTTCTTCTAAATCACATTACTGCATTGTAGTGCCTGTTGCAAGTGGTCACTTCACTGGTGGTCACTGAAGTTGTATTGTGTGGTTCCAGAAAATATCCATACCCATCCCAATGAAGGTCATTGGAAATTCTGAGGGGGAGGTGGGTCTCAAAAGCAAACATTTTTAAAGGAAAGTATGAAGCTAAACTGAAATTTCCAGGTGATGTAAGTAGACTATGAGTAGGTAGTCCCTAATTTTTCTCAGATCGAGCGGGTGAGCGCGCGCGCGCGAAGCGCGTGGAAATTTCGTGCCCGCAAGAAGACGTGATGCAAGGATTTTTCTTGCCTCCTCGCATCGTGTCGATTTGAGAAAAATTAGGGACTACTCGTTGTCTAATTAGCTACAGCTAGGTGATGGGGTACGTGTTCACTCCAAAAAACCTTCCTTGAATTGGGGGGAATGTTTATTTTCTGGAACCGCACAATGCAGTCCATACAAGACTTCACTTGCATGTCACTCGTCACTCATATTTTGCCAATGATTTTCAGTAAAGAAACAGATTCTTCAGTATCAAAGTGGAAGTATTGGATTGTTTCCTCTGCACACAGCTAATGTAAACAATGAAGAGAGTCATGTTAGAGACAACATTTACTGTGCCATGGGCGTTTGGGCTCTGGCACTGGCTTACAGGTTTGTAAAGTTCTGAATATATAAATTTTAATTTGGCTATAGTTACAGTGGGAAATAATGCTTATGGGATGCAAACTAACAGAGAGAGGGAGGCGTGACAGTTATGGTTAGCATATGTTGTACTTGAGATGTTGGGAGAAGAAGTTTAATTTGAACCCAGGTCTTTACCCTCAGGTTTTGATCTTTAGGCAGGTCGTAGGTCGCCGGTTGCAGGTCGCAGGTCGCAATACTTGTAAGAGTTTCCTGAATATGGAGTTTTGAAAGTGACACTAACCAAAAAGTTATGAATTAGCAAATTTTGTCAAAAAATGAATGCTCCACTATAATGGCCACCAACCGTGTGATGATCCATACATTTTGTTCTTAAATTGAAACCTCCCTACAACGGCCACCTCTCTACAACGGCCAGGTCATTGTGCTCCAGGGTGGCCGTTGTAGAGAGGTTCAAATGTATTTCATTAGGTATGTTAACGTTCCATTTGTAGACACATGGATGACAGCAAAGGCCGAGCATATGAACTTCAGCAGTCTGTTGTGAAATGTATGAGAGGAATCTTGTTCTGTTACATGAGGCAGGCTGATAAGGTCAGTTCCACATACTCCCTGGGGGGTACTCCAAAAAATTGGTTGGGGGTGTGCCGCTGGGCTATAAAAACCCTTACCCTGTACCAGACCACAAAACGCTAATTTTGCGACCCTGTTCCAGACTAAATGTTGAAAAAAGATACCCTGTTCCAGAGGATTTTTAACAATTTTTTTTTCTAACCCAAAAGGCTAAACTACTAACTAAGTAGTACTGCGAACGTGTAGTTGAAAAGCTTCTTTAATACTCCTACAAGTTTCGTTTCGTCTGACTAACGTAGACTCCGTCCACCCTATTCCAGAGTTTCAATTACCGATCTTCGTGCCAACTTCTGGGAAACTGATACCCTGTTCCAGACCAAAAAATGCCTTTTGGTATATCCTGTTCCAGAGCAAAATGCTCAAAAACCATACCCTGTCCAGCCTCACGTACCTGTATAGCGTATATAAGGGAGTACCCCCCCCCCCCGGGCACATACTGTACCTGTCAATCAATCAATCATTTAAATCAATCAATCGATCAATCAATCAATTGATCAATCAATCAATCAGTAAATCAATGTTCAACTACTCATTAAATGATTCCATCAGTGGGTCAGTCAGTCAGTCAGTCATGCAGTATGTCAGTCAGTCAGTCAAGTCTAGCCTGCATGGCAGGCGTAGAAAGGGGAGGGATGGGGGAGTTTGGGGGCGAGTGCGAAGCGCAAAGCGTGAGAAGGGGAAGGGGACTGAGGCAGGGGATGACTTCCCGCCGATCACTTAATTAACCCTTAGTTGATTGAGCAGACTTCAGTCAATTAGTTAGAAATGACTATTTAAAGTTAGACTGCTGTCTGTTGATACAAGTTTTTCATTTTTCTAAGGTGGAGCAATTCAAGAAGAATCAATCAGCGTATCATTCCCTTCATGTCAAGTTTAATGTCAACACTGGAGACACAATTGCTTCAGAATTAGAATGGGCTCATCTTCAGGTTGAAAATCTTACATTGTAGATTTCATTACTGAGTTTTCATTAATATTTTGTAATAAATAAATAAATTATATAATCATATTTTCTTTCTTTTTGTTTTATTTTAGATTGATGCGGTATCACTTTATCTTCTTACCCTTGTCCAAATGACTGCATCAGGACTACAGGTACACTGCCAGCCTGAGGGTTTTTTTATTCATCTTCTATAAATAAACAAGATTGAATACAGATTCAAACAAAATCTGATTGGCTCATTAACCAAATCTTAAAATTTCAAACCAAACTTTTTAAAAATATATTTAAATTATATCTTAACGACATAGTTCCATGATAATGTCTGCAAAGACCCTTGGGCTAGTAGATTATTATCTACATGTAGCATCTTCACACACATTACGGACCTATGATGCTACATGTACACATGTAGATAATTTCTAGCGTCTTTGCATGTATTGTGGACCTACCTAACTTAATTGTTATTGTATGGCCTGTTTACCATCTTAAAGGGACACTGTCACGGATTCGCATGCGCGAAAACTGCTCACTTCATGTCGACCATAAATTATTTGGCCGCCATTCCATAATGACCGTTAGTGAAAATGTTTGCATGTATTTTGTTTCTAATCACGATTATGTAAAACAGATAAAGTCATAATATTACTGTAACAGCGTGCGCTGTTCGCATATGTATTTCCGAAACATGATTTGCATACAAAATATTTTTGCAACGGCCGTAATGCAACGCACTTTTGACAGCCAAGCTTAGATTTATCCATTCGTACATAAGTTTTCAACGGATAACCGTTGCCGTTTCGAACGGCTCAATATTTTTTCTCAACGGATAACCTGGCTTAGCTTCGAACGGCTGAAGATTTTTTTCGAACGGGTGGCGGCAGCAGTTCGAACATTTTTTTTGAACGGGTAGTAGCAGCCGTTCGGCTTGCTAAACCGTTGTGAACGGCTTTTAGCCTTTCGAACGGAAAGCCGTGTTGTACGTTTTCGCGTGAGAGGTCACAGCTGAGGTCACATCTGTTTCGATCACACGTCTCCTCAACAACAAATGTGTCGCGAAGACAGTATCGTATCACTGTATCCTTCGTAACCTGCAACGAATTTCGCTTCAAGCCATGTTTTGAAACTGTTATCTTCAAGATAAATGCATTTATGGGGTTTGTCCACTCTCTCTTGGCTCTTGTCGGGGTATTGAATATTCTTTTTCGCCTAGAATTACTACGCTTTCCACCGTGTCCGCCGCCGCCACTAGTCGACGCCATTTTGGATTTGGCAACTCAAACTTGAAAAAGTTAGCCTAACCTTTTCAAGTTCGACTCGCGAGACTGGCGCATGTGTCCTTGTGACAGTGCCCCTTTAAGTTGGGTCACTTTCCATCAATTAATTTTGGCAAATTTTCAAAGGAAATACTGAACGTATTTCAAAACTGAGCTACTTGTACATGAGAAAAATGCATGCATGCATGCATAATGTTCTGATCACCTTGAGGAACTCCAAACATACATATATACATGTATTGCTTTCACTTTCACAGTTATCTCCCAAACTCCCGCAAGTGTTTACATCAGTGAGCACAAAGTGACCATTGCCTATTTATTTAATACAGCCTACAAAATGTTATGTGACAACTTATAAATCCATGTTTACATTTAAGCTGATCTAAAACAGTAAACTGTTGTAAACACAACCAATGTGTTCAACAAAATTTTATAAAGAGACATATTTATAACCTGATTATTCAGATTATTTATTTCAGATTATTTATACCAATGACGAGGTTAACTTTGTTCAGAATCTGGTGTACTACATTGAGCGTGCTTACAGAACTCCCGATTACGGCACGTGGGAAAGAGGAAGTAAAGAAAATGTAGGACACAAGGAGCTGAATGCCAGGTGTGTACAATACAATAATTACTGACAGTATTACCAACAGTATCATTTGACAGGGCTGAACACGTTAATGGATCTACTCAGTGTTCCAGATAAAGGCCGATTTCAACGGTATGATTTTGTCACATGCGACATGCTTACGACAAGTCTACGAAACAAATTGTGTCGTGTAAATCAAACCTACAACTCGCTTATGATTATCGTGTACAGTACGAAAAATGTCGTAGGATTTTGAAACATGTTTTAAAACCCTACAACATGTTGTAGCTACTGTACAAACAATATTGATGTTAAAAGATGAAAGTTGTATAGTTTACGTTTTTTCCATGACGCGAGCAGCGCGCGCTACAAAAGTCGCATGCAACAAAATCGTACCGTCTAAATTGGTCTTACATGTAAGAAAGGGGTCTCAGGTCATGACAAGGCGGCTAGCTGACCTGACAAATTAAATAATTGAAAACATCTGATGTTTTGGCAAGGGCCATATCTTTTGACCTGTTACAATTCCTCATTGACACCTTGCCATTAAAAAACTTATCTGTTCAACCCTGCCTACCATAATGTGCATTGGATTTCTTATCCGAACAGGAGTCTAACCTAGATGACCTTCTGGACACTGGTTGGATGCTCTAGCACTGAGCTACAGGATACAACAACAACATGCTATGCACATTAATTACTAATTAAAATTTTAAAATTATCTAGCATCTTTGCACACAGTGCATGCCTATGAGACTAGATAATAATTAGTTGTTTTCGTATAAAACAAGTAGTCATTCCTCTTTTTTTTTGTTTTTTTTGTTTTATCAGTTCTATTGGTATGGCCAAGGCTGCCCTTGAGGCTATCAATGGATTTAATGTTTATGGAATGCAGGTCAGTGATGTTTAAATTTATACCGGAACCATTTTGATAAGTGGCAGAAAAATATTGACAGATGAACAGTTAAATTGTGATTGAGGCAACATCAAGTATCAGTGGATGAAAATTAAACCATCATGCCATCATGATGACGCTAACAAATTAATTAATTAAAATTAAATTAATTTAGGGTACAGTAACAGTTACTGGGGTCATTCAAACAAAATTGACGAATCATATTGCAGGGCTTGAACATTGTATTCCAACTAAAGTTGTTAGAACCAATCAGTTTTCCATCCACGCTTGAGATTAGTTTAAATGACAGTTGGAATTCATTGTCTGTGTCCTTTAATCTGATTGGTCAATTTTGTTTGAGTGACCCCGGTAATTATAGTAGTCACACTGTAAAGGAGGTTCTCAGTGAGCTTAAACGTCAATGATCCATTGGGTGAAAATAGCATCAACTAACAAATCAGATTCATAATTTTTACCTTCAACCATCAAATGAGAGTCTTGATGGGTTTAATCATCAAGTTTCAACTCAAGTGGTCAAAAATCAAACTGTTAACCAACAACATGCTATGAGCATCACCTGTCAAAGCCACGCCCTTCATAACACCCTCTTCAAGCTCCGTCCAGAGTACAAGGGTGTTTATTTATTGATCTGCGTGGACCAAGAGAGTTTTTTTCCCCATCATTATCTGATAATAAGCATTTTGTGGTTTTATAACTTGCGCTATGCTAGGATGGCTTAGTCTGCTGCGGTATGAGTAGCATGAAACTCGAATGTTTTTTTGTTGTTGTTCCTACAGGGGACCTCATCATCAGTAATCTATGTGGATCCTGATGCTCACAACAGAAACTACACCATCATGCATTCTATGCTGCCAGTGGCATCATCATCAAAGGTTTGATCAATTATCCAGTATCATAGGTCCGCAATGCGCACGAAGATGCTAGTCTTAGGTCTGCAATGTGTGCAAAGTCGCTATATCCAGTGTCATAGGTCTGCAATACATGCGCAGATGCTAGATAATTATCTAGTGTCATACAATGTAGGTTCGCAATGTGTGCGAAGATGTTAGATAATTATCTAGTGTCACAGGTCCACAATGCGTGCAAAAATGTTACAAGTAGATAATTATCTACTGTCATAGGTCCGCAATGTGTGCAAAGCTGCTAGATGCAATCGTGTCCTAATATCTCTTATGGTCGATTTACACTCATCTGGTACAATTTAGACTGTACCTTTTCTCCTTACAACTGTTGCATGTGACATGCTTATGACACAACTATACACGCAAAACTTTGAGATAAAATCAAGCTGTTGATATATCGGTTATTACTACACTGTATATTGGTTAGCCCTTTAAACCCAATGTATTTCAACAAATTTTGATTCTAAATTTTTCAACCGACAAAATCTCCCACTTAGTGGTCTCAAAATTGGCAACCTCACTAATTTTATCATGCTCCATAAGAACCTAGTGACCCACAACTGCTGGAGCTTATCCCCTTGCCCTTGTTTTTCAGTCATTTACTATCGGCTAATTTGAATCCCCACTACACTGTACCTCAAACTATTTTTTGTTTCCCTTCAGGGAGTTCGAGTTAATTAGCGGGGTTCTACTGTAATAATAAATATTTTAATGTTCATTGTTTTATTGTAAACAGGTGACAGATGCATCGCTATTGATGATCACTGGATTTCCTGCTTTTGCTGTTGGTGATGAATCTTTGTGCCAGCAAGCAAAAGACATGGCTGTGGAGAAATTGGAGGTGCTTGTAATAATTAAGCAATCTGTGGCCAACACTATTTCAAAGTAATTGGCACTAAAAACTGTTATTCATTATTGGCCATTATTGGCTATTTAATAGAGCCAATCACAGATGGCCAATTTTCAAGATGCAGGGCTCCACTAATGTTATCCACTTGAAAGTCTGTTATAACCAATGAGATGCTTGTTATTCAATAACACAATATAAACCATGGATAACAGGGGTAATGTTATTGACTAATGTCAGTCAAATTGACCAATAACATCTCGGAATCAAGAATAACTAAGTTTCTTCAGGAGTTTGAGATTCTAACTAGATGACAAATAGACTAAGAAGATGCAGGTAACATGTGGGTAACATGGGGGTAACATGCGGGTAACATGGGGTAACATGATGGTAACATAGGGGTAACGTGGGGGTAACATGCGGGTAACATGCGGGTAACATGGGGGTAACATGTGGGTAACATGGGGGTAACATGCGGGTAACATGTGGGTAACATGCGGGTAACATGCGGGTAACATGGGGTAACATGCGGGTAACATGGGGGTAACATGTGGGTAACATGCGGGTATCATGAGGGTAACATGGGGGTAACATGGGGGTAACATGGGGGTAACATGCGGGTATCATGGGGGTAACATGGGGGTAACATGTGGGTAACATGCGGGTATCATGGGGGTAACATGTGGGTAACATGCGGGTAACATGGGGGTAACATGTGGGTAACATGGGGGTAACATGCGGGTAACATGTGGGTAACATGCGGGTAACATGCGGGTAACATGGGGTAACATGGGGGTAACATGGGGGTAACATGTGGGTAACATGGGGGTAACATGGGGGTAACATGGGGGTAACATGGTGGTAACACGCGGGTAACATGCGGGTAACATGCGGGTATCATGGGGGTAACATGTGGGTAACATACGGGTAACATGCGGGTAACATGGGGGTAACATGGGGGTAACATGGGGTAACATGCGGGTATCATGGGGGTAACATGGGGGTAACATGGGGTAACATGTGGGTATCATGGGGTAACATGTGGGTAACATGCGGGTAACATGTGGGTAACATGCGGGTATCCTGGGGGTAACATGTGGGTAACATGCGGGTATCATGGGGGTAACATGGGGTAACATGTGGGTAACATGTGGGTAACATGCGGGTATCATGGGGGTAACATGTGGGTAACATGTGGGTAACATGCGGGTATCATGGGGGTAACATGCGGGTAACATGGGGGTAACATGTGGGTAACAGGCGGGTATCATGGAGGTAACATGGGGGTATCATGGGGGTAACATGCGGGTAACATGTGGGTAACATGCAGGTATCATGGGGGTATCATGTGGGTAACAGGCGGGTAACATGGGAGTAAGAGATTTCGGAAGAGCATAGCAAAAATTTGTAATTTTTGTAATTTTCGTAGCTGCGCTCAATCCCGGACATAAGTGTGATGTTTAATTGTCGAGATGTGGTTAGTAGTAACTTTTAGCATTGTTGGGCGTGAGGCCAATTACCACGAGCGACTCTTGAAGCCTGGCATTCTACGGCAGACCCAGACGCTGGGAACGATCACATCATAATCCCAGAGACCTACAGATGCATCGCACAAGCGTGAGCGATTCACATAATAACGTTTTTTTTGGTCATGCGCACAAGCCTCGCGCTATGTTTATTCAAATAACGTGTAACAACGGTCCCATCTTCATTACTGATGAAGGCTTAAGCACTAGCCGAAACGTCTATACAACAATGAAAAGAGTCAGTGACAAAACCTTTCAATTTAAATATGTCAACTCCTGACTACTCATATTCAATTTTTAAACGATTTCAAACTAGTTTGATTTTGATTTTTCTTTGTCTTAGGATTATGGTAATAAATCTGAACAAAGGAAAATAAAAATTAAACTAGTTTGATATCATTTATACTTAAACAGAAATAAAATATACGAAGGATCATGTTTTCTTCTTAGTCTATTTGTCATCTAGTAAGAATCTCAAACTCCTGAAGAAACTTAGTTATTCTTGATTCCAAGATTGACTTTAGAACATTAGTCAATAACATTACCCCTGTTATCCATGGTTATTGTGTTATTGAATAACAAGCATCTCATTGGTTATAACAGATTTTCAAGTGGATAACATCAGTGGAGCCCTGCATCTTGAAAATTGGCCATCTCTGATTGGCTCTAATAGCCAATGATTGCCAATAATGATTAACTAACAGCTTTTAGTAGTAAGTAAGTAGTAAATCTTTATTTAAGCAGGGTGGCCCATTCAGCTCTAGGCTGGTATCCATAGGGGCCCTGCGTCTAACGCCAATTACAATGAAAAAGTACCAATTACTTTGAAATAGTGTTGGCCCTTAATTATAACTTTTGGTTGACATACACATATGACCTTCAAGAATCAATAATAGCCACATGTATAACTAACAAAATTATAAAAAACTAACTACGTGTAACACAAATATTTTTTTGTAAAAACTCAGGCTCAAAAAAATTAATTGCAAGCTTCCCAAAGTTGCATAAATTGTAGAACCACGATCTCCCAAAGCAACTCATTGGCCATTGCCGAGTGGGTAAAATAGAAACATGTCTATTGTGCATTGTTCTCGACATGTTTCTTTTACAGGGAAGCTACGGATTAAAACGGTTCATGCGAGATGGTTACAAGACTGTTGTGGAAGACAAAAATCGCAGATATTATGAGAAGAGAGAACTACAGGTGATACTGCTAAATTGCCTTTAGTTTTGTATACTAATAATTTATTATCAAAAACTTGGTCAGGTCAAGTCTCTTGGTCAGTGTACTAATAAGTATTCTCACATCATTGATTAAAAATTATACAAACTGAAAAAATTTGTATCTAAAAAATAAAATGTTTTTACGAATAGTCAACACTAGTGTGAGTTTCATCATTGATAATATTTTTCAATTAGCTTTGAAATAGCGACCTATTCATTTAAAATAAATGTTCGAAGAATTACTTAAAATCTTATTTTTGTGTCATAGAAGAATTAAATTAATTTTTTTAATTGATTAGAAAGAAATCAAACTACACTGTAGTCGCTGTTGTTTTCTAGTACTATCAATAGTCAACTCGGCAATGCCTCATTGACTGATTCGCTCATAGAAACTCGAGCATGGAGTAATACAGTGACTGTTAATGGCATTGTATGTAGTGACTACTTATTAAACTGACGTGTTATTTTACTTGATATTTCACAGATATTTGATAGGATTGAAAGTGAATGGCCAATCTTTTTCATCTATCTGGCTCTAGATGGTAATTATTGATACAATCTGTCTGTGAGTTTTTCCTTCAAATTTATACAGTAGGGCCTATTAAACCATTTTACAGTTACAGTGACAATTTTTTCAACTTTTTCAACTCTTTTCCAACAATTATTCCACGAAATCGAGTCATGCATGAGCCATAGCCACCAAGGTGCACAAAACCTAATTGGTTAATACATAATTATTTTTTGTGCGACATTTCTTCTCATAGGATATGAGCTGATAGTCAATCTGGTGCTGTGTGAAAACGTATTAAACTCTTAACTTACATGTATACCACATATTAGAGTTTTAAAAAACAGGCTTTAGTTACATTTCATTTCCAACAAACTTCACACTTAGGCAATGTTCTATTTTCTATTGTAGCTCTCTTCAAGAATGACAAAGAAACTGCACAAAAGTATATCAGGAAACTGCAAGAAGACTTGCTTTTGAACAATGAATCTGGTAAGAATGGAATTCAAACAATCAAATGTGTGAAGTATTTTTGTGTACTGAGTTCATTCTAATGTGATTAGGTTAATCTATGATTACCGTCAATTTGAAACTTAGCCACAATTTATACGTCGCATTTCAGTCACATCGAATGTAATTCAAGTCCCAGAAAACGAACTGAAAACTCTTTAAGGTAATTCCATCAAAATAAAAGTTACACTAGAAATTTTCTGAAACTTTCCCTAGTTGAACATTGCAATGTAATGTTTCAAAATATAGAATAAAACTACAGGTCACCATTATCGCGAAAGAGATAATATATAATCGACTAAAAATTCTTCTAATTCCTTACAAAATCAACCAAAAACACGTATTTTTTCACGCTTCCTGTGATTATTGCTTATTCTGCACTAGGAATTGGTCTGTATACTCCTTGTATAGAAAGAAGATGATTACCTTAAATCAGCACAATGCCCATACCCATTGAAATGCACTCCACCACGATGGCACATCGTATACAGTGTAGATCGTTGAATTTTGTTTGGCTTTATCTGTTTACATAACCTGATGCAAGTGTAGGAGAATTCTATGCACTCTGGCAGGTTTACATAAATGTTATTTAAGTAAATTGGCACGCACACCATTTTCCATTTCTTATATATCTTCTTTTATGCTTTCTTTTCTTTATCCTTACTTTAGGAGACTTGATTCCACATTATTACTATGTGCCAAAAATATATCTGGAAGCAGAACGGAAAAAGCCACATTCTCAAGTTCGGTTGCCAAGCGACGAAGATGGCGACCTTTTCCTTTGGGGACAGTCACTCTTGATTATAATGAATCTGATAGGTAATGTACTAACAGTGCAACCACGATATAAAAGGCCATTTCCGAGTTGTCTTTACTTCAAAATGAGTCCTGGTGTGAAACAATTCAAATGAAAACAAGTTTGATTTGCATGAAAATGAATGTGTGAGTTAAACTCATTTTCATATGAATGTTTTGCATGAGCACTCATTTTAAAACAGACTCTGAGATTAAAGGAACTCGTAAATGGCGTATTATCCGTGGACATGCTCATAGCCTGAGTAAACAGGCATCTCTCTTCACCCACTCAATTTTTTCCCCCGTCACTAAAAGAGAAAAAGTGTTTTCTGCATGCAAGGGTAAACTTGCTTGCTGCCAAAAATTGTGTTGAGCTTCGTTATCTGTTGATTGTTATAAAAGTGAAAGATTTAATCGACCAGATAATCCGACCCTTAAGTAAATCATTTATATTCATTTTTTTTTGTACCAGATGACGGTCTTTTAGATGTGAATGAAATTGATCCTATTGGAAGGCACCTGTCCCACTCAGCTAAAAATCGCTATGGTCACAGCAGCTACAGATATTCATCATTTAGGGTACGTGTACATGCTTTCTAGTGCTTGAACTTAAATGAACTTAACTTTAAAAATATATTAATTTATATATGTGAATGTGTTTTATACATGTAATTTGTTCACTTGATGTGCTTTCACGCAACACTAGGAGCTGTGCCCGAGCTATGCCTTGCCAGTGGTGGTAAAATATTATATAAGAGTTCAAAACTGTTTCTGGATATTTAACAATTATCCTGCGAAATCGCGCGGAATATATATTAAACAATAGCCTCCATTTGGCGAGGAAATATTTAACAATTATCCTGCGAAATCGCGTGGAATATCTCCTGATACTTAGCCGGCGATGCCGAAGGCCGCCGTAGGCTGAGTTGGCTAAAATCAGGCGATATTCCACGAGATTGATTATTCAACAAATTGATAATTAACACAACTAAAAAAATTCTCTTCCACTTTTATTTCAAGAACTGACTTGAACTTTTTACGCGTACTGCGCGCATACGAAATTACATATATCGCAGGATATCGGTTGAGTACGGTCGACAGCTATTGAGTGCATCATGACCATATTTGGACAACTGGTGTTACAATTTGTTGAATAATAAGAATGAATATAAAGTTAAATATTAATCTTTTAGCAGTCGCTGCTAATATAGAGAAAGAAAACTTAACTTAATTATCATGATTCCATTTCTTGCATTTAACTGTGGTGTATGTTTATTTTTTCAAGGTTGTCGACTCTGACTTGGTTGTGCAAGTGTCTTTGATCACGGAAAGCAGAAAGTGAGTACTTTTAATATGTTTTCTTGCTGTAATTCATCAACCGAAAATTCTTCATTTGATATATCATTTTTGAAAGGCCTGCCGTAGAAGTACAACCTCGTCCCCAGGGCCATCTCCGCTTTCAAGATGGCGGGAGGGCGAGAAGAAGACCCTGGCGAACAGCAGGTCACGTGTCTCCAAAAATATTGGAGATTTTGATTGTTTCAAAATGGCGGCAGGCTCGCGATTGGCTAATTTTGTGGTCACGTGATCTGCTGTTCGCTAGGGTCTTCTTCGCGCCCACCAACCATCTTGAAAGCGGAGATGGCCCTTGGGACGAGGTTGGTAGAAGTATAACCAACATTATAAAGCCAGTCACTAACAGCATAATAAACCAATCAGAACTCGAAGAAAAAAACAGACAACCCTTGGAAAGCACGGGAAAGTCACGGACTTGAGAGAATTTTGCACAGCTTAGTTTTTTGCATTAGCTATTATAAACGTGTTTCTCTTTTTGGCAAGTACAGTGGCAAATTATTGTTCCACTTTCCATATTTGGAAATTATGATTTTAATGTGGAATGATACTTACAAAAGTCCTTCATGTTGTGAATTTTCCAGCTTACAGACAACCTTGGCGACATTTGGTATTGAGACGCAAACTCCGCAACAAATTGAACCCATACAGATCTGGCCTCCGTCAGAACTAGTCAAGGTAATTTTTCTCCACTGATGATAATTATTTTATCACAAGTTGGCTTTATCAGTCAGATATCAGTGTTGAAGTCGGAGGGATCCATGTGTCCACGTGTTGTATCCTGTTCATTGTATGATTGTTAAATGAATGTTCATACTACATATACATTGTTACTCTGTAGGCTTACAAGCGCCTTGGTGTCAATCGTAAACTCGGGTTGTCTGGTCGTCCACTGAGGCCAATAGGAAGTCTGGGAACTAGTAAGGTAAATTACCAAATTTTTGTCAGGTGCTTTATTTAAATATAGTTTAAACATGTTTAAAATATGATTAGTTTTAAAACGTGGGAGCTTAGTTTACCATTTGTGCATAATTCAGGCATTTTGTTTTCAGTTTTGTTTTCATATTTTTAAAACCAAGTTACACCTTTCAAGAGCTAGAGGTGATGCAATGTACTCTCACAGGACCTGACTCTCCACCCGTGTCTATAAATGGGTAGTTGCAAGTAATGTTAGGGCGGGGGCGGGTGTAACTTGTGATGTACTAACATCCCAGTCAGATGTAGTGGCAATATTCCTAGTCACTTTATTGCACAGACCGGAGTTAATCCCCAACCGTATGAGCCGATAGGCCTAATAAACAGACTTTTCTCTTTATTCTGCACGTTTCTGTGCTAACAGTGGTTGCAGGTTTTCTACTGCTACTGGACGTTCCCTCAAAGCTTCACTTCCCCACTAACTGTTTATTTTTTAGACAATCTCTCAGCCACTGACATTATCCAGTCTCCTCATGGGGGATTATTCATAACACATTTTTTTTGGTTCATTTCTTTCTCCGCAGATCTACCGTATCTTGGGCAGAACAGTTGTAACTTATCCTAAACTTCTGGATGAGACTGATTTCTACATGGCTCTTGACATGTCTCTTCTTATCGATGAAATAAAGGTAAAATTGCCGTCATACCAAAATGAAAAGTTTAAATAAAGTTTTAATTATCCCAGCTAACATTTCTTCATTACTGCTATTTTTAGTATCAGCAGCAAAATACAAATTTCATATCGTCAATTTTAAAGTTAATCAACAGTCAGAACACGTATCCTGTTGTTTGTTTATTTTTGCAGTTTCGTTAAAAAATGATAAAACGTAACCAGTTCCTTCTATAATACATACATGTACAAACTGTATGTCAATTATATTCTTGCTGGAGTCCTTATAAATGGCAGTGTAGAACATGGACACAACAAGTGTGCATGGTTAGCATTATGCATGTCACTGCTGGATAATAGCACTGAGGCCTCATAATAAAGTATCTTAATTTGTGGCAGTGTGGTTACTGGTCCATTTTTTCCTGTATTTATTTCATTGCTATTTTCGCGAAGCTTTTCTGCAAAAACAAAGTGTAAATTTGGGTTTTCTAACTATTCTTCTTGTGGTTTGATCATGTCAAAGTTAATTAACGTGCTTTTTTGATTCGCACAGTAATAAAAGAGTGGTAGCCCCATGTCTATTTGTAGTTTGTGTTGCTATAGATCGTTTTCACCAAAATAACAAGATCGTTTTGCGTGCACCAAAAACATCTACAAACTCAGAGATTGTAGAGTAGGTTGAAATAAATATATTCCCCAAGTTTTGATGTGGCAGTGTTCATTGCAACGAAGTTATTGGGAAAACAATATTTGGAAAATTACAGAACTTAGTATGGGTCCGCCATATTGGTGGACCACTTTGGTCCACCAATATGGCGGCCAAAAAATGTCTCCGAGAATAAAAATGATTTTGCTACCGAAGTCATACGTTTTCACTTCTGAATGCTTTAATTATCATTTTTAACTTTTTAGCATATCTGAAAAGTATTTAAAAAGTGCGAAAATATTGGTTTATGTAACATTTCAGGTCACGTTGAGCCAAGCCGTCTCAAATTTCAAAACGCTTTATCTCCAAAACGAAGCAATCTGCTGGCAGCAACTAACGACGCTGATGTATAGAATATACTAAAAGAACAGCTTTGTAGGATCAATAGTTTTGAATTTAGCATTTTGATGACGTCACGTGAAAACGATCAATTGCCTTTTGCCAAATAGCCACTACTTACATGTACATTTGTGTTACATCTCCATTTCACGTTTTTAATTTTCCCTCTCTCTGTTCATTAGACCAATTTGGCGTTTGTGCGAAACAATTGGAACATGAAGGGACGACCCACGTTGTGCCTGTTATTGAGAGAAAAGAACTTGCGGTGAGTCATGAACGAGAATAGTTCCCATAGCAGAAGTTTAACTAGTTGTGGATTGAAGGAACCAGATAGCTTATCAGTGCTGTTGCTAAACTCCAGTTTCTGTAGCGTCGGGTGACTAGGAGTATTGCTACTTTCCCTGGATGGGAAGTTAATCCATCTTAGGTAACCCCCAGGTGTCAGGTTACCCAACAATTCCTGGATGGAGAGGCACTGTGAGAGTAAAGTGTCTTGCCCAAGAACACAGGGCTCGAACCCGGATCGCTCGGTGCGGAGTTTAACACACTAATAATTATGCCATCGGACTTCCCAATGATACAATAACAATAACACAATGACATGATATTCAATGGTTCACAGATAAAATGGTGATTTAAGGGAATTATGTTGCAGGGTGAAAATTGTGACCCCACAGAAGGAATTTTGCAACAGAAAACTTTCCGACTTTATCCTTTCACTGTTGTCGAAGACAGTAAATTTGATGTGCAGCTCATTTGTCTCTCGCTTTTTATTTTTCCAGAGGAAAGCAATTTCAGGAGACACTTGAATTGTTAGCCTCATTCAAAAGAGGATTTTGTGGAGGAGTGAAGATAAAGCTAGGGAGACTTCAGGTACATGTGTTGATAACTTGATTTTCTCGTTTTGTTTTTCTTGCTACATACAATCAAACCTGTATTAAGCGGACACCCTCGGGGAATGCTCCAGTACCCGCTTAATACAGGGTGTCCGCTTAATAGAGGTATTATTTACACTGTAAATAAGCTAGGGAACTGATCAATTTTGAGATTTTTGCTACTGTCCGCTTAATACGATGTCCGTTTATACATACAGGTTTGACTGTATTAAAAAAAGGTAATTTTATTGATACAGTTTGTTACCAAAGTATTGCCCAAGCATTACCCTTAACTTAGAAACAAACCAGGATAAAATGTAGTAGATTGATCCCAGTGTTTGGATGTTCCTACCACCATGTGAATGGGACGTTGCTATACATGTATTTAGACATCATTTCATTTAGATCTTCTTTATCTAAAAATATACATTTTTCAATTCCTTCCTTTGGATTGCAAGCTTTTTCCATTCAACGGAATCCGTCATGACAATAAATTATTAATAATTTTGACCGTGATGTTTCTTTTCATTTTTAAACAGACTTTGGTATCAACGGCAGTTATCGATCACCTGGACTTCCTACAAGCCGACCGTGGTGTCAGGTATTATTAATAATATTTGGTTTCATCAACATTTTCGTTTGTTTTACCTCACAACTGAATGCCTTCTTGGATTGGACAAGCACGTATCACGTGACACACCTAGCTAAGGAAACAACACTTTGAACATTGTACTGGCACGTAATCACGTCACCATCTTGAGGCCGCGCACATTTGTGTGTGCAATGTGCACATTGCATCCAAAGCTCATCTCTTTGTGCATGCTGGTTAGTTTGGACAGCAGTGCTCGAAATTAGCGGTCGTCCGGTCGTCCGAGACGACTAAAAAGTGTGTTTCGGGCAACCATTTTTTCAGTAAAACTAAAGGCCCGGTTCGTCCGAGAAAAAAAACCTCCGGACAACCAAAGTATAAATCGATCGAAGTACTTACGTTTCTGTGATGTCCAACAGAATAACGAAAAGAAGTTATTAATTTGACACAGGAAAATAGCTCTAAATATAGGGATAATCTTCAGGTAATAAATGCGCTTCAGAGAATTGTGAAAATTGAGTCAAAACTCATAATTAGGCAATAGGTCAGATAATATTTTAAGGACAACCAAGCAGTCATCAGGGCAACCAAAGTCAGGGGTTTGGTTTGTCCGGCATTTGGCATAAGGACAACTTGGATTTTTTTTTAATTTCAAGCACTGTGGACATGCTCAACTTTCCAAAATAAAATGGGGTCATGCTCCATATACAGTTGTTGTACTAAGTCCCGAGTTACGTCTCAAACAACAGAAAGAACAGCGAGTGAAAAAAAAAAGGCAAGAGGACTCGGGAGAGAGGACCCAGTCCCCTCCTCACCTTTTTTCCACTGGCTATTCTTTACACCGCTGCCGCTAACTGAACACTTGAAACAGGCTAAAAGGGTTTCCTTCACCTGTTGCATACTGTTACTGATTTTTGTAACTCAAACTCGTCAGAAACACTAAATCGCACTAAAAGAAATATTTCGTGTAATCACGACCACCCCAGCATCACAAAATTTTCATGAAATCACCACCACCTTGGCATCACGGAAATTTTCATGAAATCTCGTCTACCCCGGTATCAATTAAATTTTCCAAAAAATCTGGACCACCCACCCAGCATCACGGAAATTTTCATAAAATTAGAACCACCTGGGATAGCGGAAATTTTAGGAAATCTCAACCACCCCGGCATCATGGAAAACAAGCAAAGCAAAACACTTAATGACTGCCTCCATCGGAAACTGAAAGTTATATTTCCCCGTGAGCCTTAATGTTCTTCAAGGAAGGAGAAACTAAACACGTGTTTTCAATGATGTCGTTGTTATTTTAGTGACCTTGATGAAACCGAGGGTGGTCTAGACGAAGGACGTGTCAAAGAAAAGGAAGGCACAGATTCCAATCCCCCTACGCCTGGCTCATCCGAGGGGCATACGATGACTCGCCACATCCGTGCCATGACAGTGACTGCTGAAGATGAAGTACTTCCAACAGATGAGGAGGATGGAAAGTAAGTAGCAAAGTATATTTAACAATGTATATTTACCGCCAAGACACCTTGATACTGTAGGTGTAATTGTGTCAATACTCTATAATCTTATTGATGGACCTATTCATCATGCTGTTGCATTGTATCTGTCTTCCTTTTAACAAACTATAAAGGGCTGCCATGTGATCTCAAACACAGGAACGATTCGGGGCGTGACTTCTAGTGAATTTACCTAATAATCGTTTCGCCCAAACTTGAACTGTTGCACAAAAATATTCACAACCAAACGAATGCAATGTTTGGCTGACAATCTCCTGAGTCTATCATGTACATATGTAACTTAAAATGGTGCGAAAATCGTTACAAATTGGAAATAAACAAAAAGCAAAATTGCTTTCATTATGAAGTGAGATGGCTATCAATGGTGAGGATAAAAATTGATTACAATACGATCAGAATTGCAATAATTATAAATTAGCAGGTTCACCTTAGGTTTTGGAGTTTTGACGATGTTACAGGCAAACCAGCAGTAGCTTTCCCTTTCCGTCCCTTCTATGAAATCAAAATTACCCTAAAGTCAGGATTATTGCCGACTATAAAATAATAATATAAGAAGGTCATAATCAGACCACTTTGCCTTGTCTATCTTATCTCTCTAGCCTTATGCTCTATTTGGCCCAGAAATGATTCTTTGTTTTCCCCAGTCTTTAAAACCCCGATCTAACCTCGCATTTTATGTAGTGGCAGAGACCTGGTGACCAAATCACGTGAAGGGCTCCTGGCGGAGTTGCAGAACAAGCCAAACGTCGACCGACAAATGTTGGTTTTACAGGAGCTAATGAAGCGAGAGGGCGAAGATTTCCAAACACCCGAGGGCACGGTAAAGGATGTGGTCGATTCTCTTTACCAGAAGGCTGCATATGACAGGAAGTGGTCAGCGGTACGACGGGGAGCCGGGCTGCTCAAAAAACTGGTGGATAGTCTTGCGCCTGGGATCACTACTATACTGGTCAGCGGTAAAGTGGTGAGGTGACATTTTGTGAATTATTTAATGTAATAGGCAATTTCCGAGTTGCCTTTTTCCGCTGAACATACAAAACAAGTCCGTGTGAACAAACAGATGTTGCTTGCACGTTTATTGTCTTGCAAATCAAACTCGTTTCCATACGAAAGGTTGTGTACCAGGACTCGTTTTGAAACAGAGGCAACTTGGAAATGGCCTGTCCTTTGCTTCTCAACCAGTTGTTTATTTTTCGAAAAACCCTCGTACATTGGACAACTTGTCCGGACAACTTGTCCAGACCACTGACAACACAATCTAGACATGCAGAGCCCACCCATGTGGCAATAACACGAAACTGTTTAGTTCGTCTTTTATGTTACATCTTGACTTTGTATTAGTGTTTTTTTTTTCTCGTTTCATGTGTGTAAATAGTAACTAAGTTAAAAAAACCCACCTGTACTGTAAACTGTCAGGTCAACAAACAATTGTTTTTACAAATTTATGTCTTTACTTTGGAAAAATAGCTCGCACCAGCTTTATTTAACGGTTTTTATTCCCTGAAATTAATGACCCCAGTAGTGGTCCTCAAAGGCTGCTAATTCCGAAAGTAACGAGGGTCGTTACTTTTGGAACTTTATGGTACTTCTTTGGCTAATTTTTGTTGTATTTCGTTCTTTCCAGGTAACAATTGGTGTGTTTGGGCATGAAGAGAAAGTGATATATGAACCTTTGACACCTGCAGCTATCCAGGTAATGTTTAATAACGAAATCAATTAACCACTCAACAACGCGTGCCCGGTTAGCTCAGTTAATAAGGTGCCAGTCAATCGTGGGTTGGAATCCTGGTGGGGCCTTCACTCTCAGTGAATAGCGTAACAATTGCACAATGATATTGAGCTTGATTTGTTTTTATTTATTTATTTGTTTTCATGAAAGCATAATAATTCTTCATCGAAGCATTTCATTTACCTTTTATAAATTTATGCTGTAATAATTAACCAATCTCGTCTTTTAGACAAGTTTTAGTTTTTTAGTGGGATTAGGACTCTCTTCGATTTTAAGCAATTTCTTTCTTACTTACAAATTTAATTCTCAAGCAAAATGTAGGGAGTACTTGGATTAGCAATTTTTATGAAATCATAGCTGCCTAAATTACACTGTAAGGTAATACAAAGTCATGTACATAGTTGACGTATACCCTGTGTGCACCAACGAAACATATTTCGTTAAGGTTACTGTAAACCTTCGTGACCACGTTGCGGAAAAGGCCCCGCAAGCGCACAGTTTTAAAGTAAAGTACCCAAACCTATATTTCAATTTAAAGCTTAAACAATGAAGAAACATGTAAAATAATAATTTCCCAAGAAAATAAATATTGTAGCCAGTACGGCAATTTGAACGCAATTTGACAGGTGTTCATAAACGTGAATTACCCGCACTTCCATTTAGCTGTACAAAAAATCCAGTTATTGCACGATATTAAGCAGATGTTGACTGCCAAAAGTATTATCTACATGTGAATATATAGGTTTGGGTACTTTACTCTAAAACTGTGCCCAATTGCGAGACCTTTTGCGTAACATGGTCACGAAGGTTTACAGTAACTTTAAATCAAGTTTCAGATATAGAATGTCAGTTTACAGTATGCACAAAATAATTCACAACCATAGTTTTGTTGTTTGGTGGTAACATGTAAGTTTTTTTCTTCAGAAAAAACGTTTCATTTTACTAAGCAGCCTATATTAATCAAATGTATTTATGTTCGTTTTTTCTATTTTAAACAGAAAAATCCTTTACTCATCTGCAGTCCTCATGATGTCAGAGAAGCAGTACTTCAACAAGAGGTCCAGTGATAAACAAAAACATCGTCGTTCCCAGCGCCTCGTTCTTCATGTCAAGAATGGGTTCTGGAAACTGGGCTGGTTGGTGTAAAATCTAAAAAAATGTAAAATGAAACTCATCTGTTTTCTTTCCCTTCGCTTTATCTACAGATGGTTCTTTATTTGGCTGCATTTGTGGCAACTTTGCCTAAGGTCTTTGAAGGAATGTTGAAGATAAGAATAGGGTATGTTTCACTCCTTATAATTACTGTTATATTATGACATAACAATTTAAAATAGCTATATCACAGATTACGCATTTTGACTTACTACATCACGATATTATTAAGCTATTTCGTGCGATGTAAAAACATACCTTCAATTGAATGAAGCCTCAAAATAAAAAATAGTCAAGTCAAGAAAAAAAAATGTGTGCACAGTGACCAAAGTAGGTTACGCTTTCGAGGTTGGTTGCCACTGTCACCTTAAAATAATAGTTTACTAAAATAAAGAAACAACAAAGAGGTTATAACGCGAGAATATTATGCACATTTTTTGTCCCTGACTGTGAACAGCTCAAACGGCAAACTGGTCATCAGTTTAGGTTGTCGGATCTTTGATGAGCTGAGTAGGCAGCTGGAAAAACCAACAGAAATATGTGAAATAGTTCCACGTGTGATGGTTTGCCTGTTTGATTGGTTGAGAAGTCTGGAAAATCAAGAGAAAGATGTAAAAGATGTAAAAACGGGCGGATGTTTATTCTTTAACTGGCGGAGAAGTTAAAGGGACACTGTCCTCATTTTAGCCATGATTTTGGGAAGCGCAGAAACATATCATCATAGGAAGTTGAACAATAATGAGTTTGATTCTGTAGAATAGCACTCGACAAAATGACAGGAAATCCATTAGAAGTGAGGATGACTAACGGCAGCAAGGATGGAAATGGATTGCAATATGGATTTTGAAAAAAACGACAGATGTCAGTTTTTCAAAGGTAGTCAAGTTGGTGGTCACTCTCCTGGTAGTCACTCTCCTGGTAGTCACTCTCCTGGTAGTCACTCCCCTGGTAGTCACTCCCCTGGTAGTCACTCTCCTGGTAGTCACTCCCCTGGTAGTCACTCCCTGGTAGTCACTCTCCTGGTAGTCACTCCCCTGGTAGTCACTCCCCTGGTAGTCACTCCCTGGTAGTCACTCTCCTGGTAGTCACTCTCCTGGTAGTCACTCCCCTGGTAGTCACTCTCCTGGTAGTCACTCTCCTGGTAGTCACTCCCCTGGTAGTCACTCCCCTGGTAGTCACTCTCCTGGTAGTCACTCTCCTGGTAGTCACTCTCCTGGTAGTCACTCCCCTGGTAGTCACTCCCCTGGTAGTCACTCTCCTGGTAGTCACTCTCCTGGTAGTCACTCTCCTGGTAGTCACTCCCCTGGTAGTCACTCTCCTGGTAGTCACTCTCCTGGTAGTCACTCCCCTGGTAGTCACTCTCCTGGTAGTCACTCTCCTGGTAGTCACTCCCCTGGTAGTCACTCTCCTGGTAGTCACTCTCCTGGTAGTCACTCTCCTGGTAGTCACTCTCCTGGTAGTCACTCCCCTGGTAGTCACTCTCCTGGTAGTCACTCTCCTGGTAGTCACTCTCCTGGTAGTCACTCTCCTGGTAGTCACTCTCCTGGTAGTCACTCTCCTGGTAGTCACTCTCCTGGTAGTCACTCTCCTGGTAGTCACTCCCTGGTAGTCACTCCCCTGGTAGTCACTCTCCTGGTAGTCACTCTCCTGGTAGTCACTCTCCTGGTAGTCACTCCCCTGGTAGTCACTCTCCTGGTAGTCACTCTCCTGGTAGTCACTCCCCTGGTAGTCACTCTCCTGGTAGTCACTCCCTGGTAGTCACTCTCCTGGTAGTCACTCTCCTGGTAGTCACTCCCCTGGTAGTCACTCTCCTGGTAGTCACTCTCCTGGTAGTCACTCCCCTGGTAGTCACTCTCCTGGTAGTCACTCCCCTGGTAGTCACTCTCCTGGTAGTCACTCTCCTGGTAGTCACTCCCCTGGTAGTCACTCCCCTGGTAGTCACTCTCCTGGTAGTCACTCTCCTGGTAGTCACTCTCCTGGTAGTCACTCCCCTGGTAGTCACTCTCCTGGTAGTCACTCTCCTGGTAGTCACTCCCCTGGTAGTCACTCTCCTGGTAGTCACTCTCCTGGTAGTCACTCCCCTGGTAGTCACTCCCCTGGTAGTCACTCCCTGGTAGTCACTCTCCTGGTAGTCACTCTCCTGGTAGTCACTCCCTGGTAGTCACTCTCCTGGTAGTCACTCTCCTGGTAGTCACTCCCCTGGTAGTCACTCTCCTGGTAGTCACTCCCCTGGTAGTCACTCCCCTGGTAGTCACTCTCCTGGTAGTCACTCTCCTGGTAGTCACTCTCCTGGTAGTCACTCTCCTGGTAGTCACTCCCCTGGTAGTCACTCCCCTGGTAGTCACTCTCCTGGTAGTCACTCTCCTGGTAGTCACTCCCCTGGTAGTCACTCCCCTGGTAGTCACTCTCCTGGTAGTCACTCTCCTGGTAGTCACTCCCTGGTAGTCACTCTCCTGGTAGTCACTCCCCTGGTAGTCACTCCCTGGTAGTCACTCTCCTGGTAGTCACTCTCCTGGTAGTCACTCCCCTGGTAGTCACTCCCCTGGTAGTCACTCTCCTGGTAGTCACTCCCCTGGTAGTCACTCTCCTGGTAGTCACTCCTGGTAGTCACTCCCCTGGTAGTCACTCCCCTGGTAGTCACTCTCCTGGTAGTCACTCTCCTGGTAGTCACTCCCCTGGTAGTCACTCTCCTGGTAGTCACTCCCCTGGTAGTCACTCCCTGGTAGTCACTCCTGGTAGTCACTCTCCTGGTAGTCACTCCTCTCCTGGTAGTCACTCTCCTGGTAGTCACTCCCTGGTAGTCACTCTCCTGGTAGTCACTCTCCTGGTAGTCACTCTCCTGGTAGTCACTCTCCTGGTAGTCACTCTCCTGGTAGTCACTCCCCTGGTAGTCACTCCCCTGGTAGTCACTCTCCTGGTAGTCACTCTCCTGGTAGTCACTCCCCTGGTAGTCACTCTCCTGGTAGTCACTCTCCTGGTAGTCACTCTCCTGGTAGTCACTCCCCTGGTAGTCACTCTCCTGGTAGTCACTCTCCTGGTAGTCACTCCCCTGGTAGTCACTCTCCTGGTAGTCACTCTCCTGGTAGTCACTCCCCTGGTAGTCACTCCCCTGGTAGTCACTCTCCTGGTAGTCACTCTCCTGGTAGTCACTCTCCCTGGTAGTCACTCTCCTGGTAGTCACTCCCCTGGTAGTCACTCCCCTGGTAGTCACTCTCCTGGTAGTCACTCCCCTGGTAGTCACTCCCCTGGTAGTCACTCTCCTGGTAGTCACTCCCTGGTAGTCACTCTCCTGGTAGTCACTCTCCTGGTAGTCACTCTCCTGGTAGTCACTCCCCTGGTAGTCACTCTCCTGGTAGTCACTCTCCTGGTAGTCACTCTCCTGGTAGTCACTCCCCTGGTAGTCACTCTCCTGGTAGTCACTCTCCTGGTAGTCACTCCCCTGGTAGTCACTCCCCTGGTAGTCACTCTCCTGGTAGTCACTCTCCTGGTAGTCACTCCCCTGGTAGTCACTCTCCTGGTAGTCACTCCCCTGGTAGTCACTCCCCTGGTAGTCACTCCCCTGGTAGTCACTCTCCTGGTAGTCACTCCCCTGGTAGTCACTCTCCTGGTAGTCACTCTCCTGGTAGTCACTCTCCTGGTAGTCACTCTCCTGGTAGTCACTCTCCTGGTAGTCACTCTCCTGGTAGTCACTCCCCTGGTAGTCACTCTCCCTGGTAGTCACTCCCCTGGTAGTCACTCTCCTGGTAGTCACTCTCCTGGTAGTCACTCTCCTGGTAGTCACTCTCCTGGTAGTCACTCTCCTGGTAGTCACTCCCTGGTAGTCACTCCCCTGGTAGTCACTCTCCTGGTAGTCACTCTCCTGGTAGTCACTCTCCTGGTAGTCACTCCCCTGGTAGTCACTCTCCTGGTAGTCACTCTCCTGGTAGTCACTCCCCTGGTAGTCACTCTCCTGGTAGTCACTCTCCTGGTAGTCACTCTCCTGGTAGTCACTCTCCTGGTAGTCACTCCCCTGGTAGTCACTCCCTGGTAGTCACTCTCCTGGTAGTCACTCCCTGGTAGTCACTCCTGGTAGTCACTCCCCTGGTAGTCACTCCCCTGGTAGTCACTCCCTGGTAGTCACTCTCCTGGTAGTCACTCTCCTGGTAGTCACTCCCCTGGTAGTCACTCTCCTGGTAGTCACTCTCCTGGTAGTCACTCCCCTGGTAGTCACTCCCCTGGTAGTCACTCTCCTGGTAGTCACTCCCCTGGTAGTCACTCTCCTGGTAGTCACTCTCCTGGTAGTCACTCCCCTGGTAGTCACTCTCCTGGTAGTCACTCTCCTGGTAGTCACTCCCCTGGTAGTCACTCTCCTGGTAGTCACTCCCCTGGTAGTCACTCCCTGGTAGTCACTCTCCTGGTAGTCACTCCCTGGTAGTCACTCCCTGGTAGTCACTCTCCTGGTAGTCACTCCCTGGTAGTCACTCTCCTGGTAGTCACTCTCCTGGTAGTCACTCTCCTGGTAGTCACTCTCCTGGTAGTCACTCTCCTGGTAGTCACTCTCCTGGTAGTCACTCCCCTGGTAGTCACTCTCCTGGTAGTCACTCTCCTGGTAGTCACTCCCCTGGTAGTCACTCCCTGGTAGTCACTCCCTGGTAGTCACTCTCCTGGTAGTCACTCTCCTGGTAGTCACTCTCCTGGTAGTCACTCTCCTGGTAGTCACTCTCCTGGTAGTCACTCTCCTGGTAGTCACTCTCCTGGTAGTCACTCTCCTGGTAGTCACTCCCCTGGAAGTCACTCCCCTGGTAGTCACTCTCCTGGTAGTCACTCTCCTGGTAGTCACTCCCCTGGTAGTCACTCCCCTGGTAGTCACTCCCCTGGTAGTCACTTCCCTGGTAGTCACTCTCCTGGTAGTCACTCCCCTGGTAGTCACTCCGCTGGTAGTCACTCCCCTGGTAGTCACTCTCCTGGAAGTCACTCTCCTTTTTCGTGGCATCCTTCATTATGATACAGTGTAATGCAACATTATCTGAAACACAACAACTTGTTAATATAATATACAATTGGTGGATAAGACATTTGACTTGACACCAATTTCACTTACCATATCTTGTGAATTCAATTGTTGTCTGGATTTCTCGAACACAGCACGTAATATCCTATATCCCGTTATACAACACTTCGTCGATAATGCTCATCACAAATGAACTCTCCTTGTTTCTAAAAACAAGTAAAGTTAATCTACATTCTGTAATGGAGTTATATTAGAAATACCAACCGTGTAAATTACGTTTGTGAAGTAGAACAATTGTGTGGCAGTTACCATAATAAACCTCTTCCAATATAGCAAAATTAAATATTCGACAAGTAAATTTTGTGACTGAACTACTTGTCAACATAACAATCTAAAATGTCAGCGAAACAATACTCGCGTATAATATACGTCAGATGACATATTCGTTTACAGTTTTGTTATACACTTCACCAAAATATAATGGTCCTTATACCTTAATACAGTCGAACCCCTATTAAGCGGCCACCCTCGGGGAAATGGCAAGTGGCTGCTTAATAGGGGTTGGCCGCTTAATAGGGGTTCGACTGTATTACTATTTGTTGTGGCTTTTTAATTTTCCAATATTCAGTTACTATTTAATTTAGCGATTTTTTCGAGATGTTGGTGTTCTCAAGTGGCACTTGTAAGCAATAATTGCTTAAAAGTGTCAATTTAAAAATTATTTTTAATAGTGATTACTTAAATTAATGATTTTTCATGACATCGCTTAAGATGGCTCACCTTGATTTGGTCAAATCGAGGGGAAATCGGTTTTGTTCGAGATAGCTGTGAGTTCGAGTTTGCTGGGTTCTACTGTATTACCAATATTCTTGACATTTAGACCTAAACTTTTAAAACGAGCTATAAATTAAGTACCTTTCAGCCTACATCGTGGAAAACGGAAACAATAACGACAAAGAGACGTAAAATAGTTACACGTGCGGTTGTTTGCTCTTTGATTGGCTGAGAAGTTGGAAAACCACAAAAAGACGAAAAATAGTTACACGTGAAGTTGTTTGCTGAGAAGTCTGAAAAAACAACAGAAAGATGTTGCAACGTTTCACTCTCAATCAAAGTGGAAATAATGTTCGATTTGCTGAAGCTGTCGAATTCATTTTCAGATGGATTATCGAAGCCATGAAGCAAAGGTTAGCCAGCCGAAGACTTGGGGTAAGAGCGCTTAGTGTTATACCTTTCTTAGTTGAATCATGTCTCCGAGAGTTTACCGAGCCTGCGGTTTTTGGCGGGGCTGTTGCTAAGTAACGTGAGGTATCCCAATGACGTCAAACTAAGGTTATTTTTGATTGGATAATATAAAAATAATCGAAGCTCTTCGGGTGTTTATGTTAAACAACGTTCAACTCCGCCTGGTCTAAAAAGGTCAGGGGCGATGTATGTTACTGGATATCAATGAAGTCATGTCGTATATTATACTGCTTATGAGTCTTAGGCGCGGGGCTACCTACAGAATATTGCAATTTTTGACAATCTGATTGGTTCCCTACTCGAGGCATATGAGGCAATGTACCATTACTATCTTATTTGGGAAGCCCGCTAATTATGATTTTGGGCACGTGCACACATGCAAAGTCATGTTTTTCAAAATAATAAATATCCCATTAACTCTGTTTCTTCCTTCGTTCTTTTCCCGGTAATTTAATCGCAATATCCTGTGGTCAATATAATTATGTTCCTTTGGTTTTTAGTGTTTATACGCTCAATCTCCCAGCGATGTGAAGGCGCTCTTGAAGATTGTCCTCACTTCCAAGGGGAAACTCCACGGACAAGATATCGCACCAAGGTTCGTTTGGTTTTTCACCCTTTACGCTGTTCACACTAATGTCAATGCTGTCTAGAATTATATATTAAACAATCATCTTGTTTTTTGTGTGTATAGGACCCCTTTGCAAAACAGACAGCTGGATGGAGCAGTACATAGAGTGCCGCCAGGGTTTTATGACAAAGGTATGCTTGATGGACATCGGTGGGTACATACGGGGGCTTATCAACTCTTAGCTAGGTCACAGAAGGCGCATCTTAAAAAATTGGCCAATTTTTATATTTCGGCTTTATTCGATTTGAATGCTCTTCGCAGAAATGACATAAATTATGTAGTCATGTTACAGAAACCGGGATAAGCTCCCGCCGCCCTCGTAAGTGCCAACCCTCAAGGCACTAAGCGCTTGGCGTCTTATAGGGTAACTGGTTCCTTTGATATTACGTTAACATTCCCTTGCATAATTAACTAATACATATGTTTGTTCATTTGTGACTGATACACATGTTTGATGCTCTGTAGTGTGGAGTATATTGCAACGAGTTCCTGAAGGAATAAAAGTGTCCAAACACAATATCTTGTCGCAGGTGAGTGAGCGATTTGAAAACCTCTTTATTTTTTGGCATCCACAGTTGACTCCCGATAACTCGAACCTCCCGCTAACTCGAAAGAAATTATCTTTGTTTACATTGTAGCTTATTTCATAATTGAATGGCAATTTCGGTTTTACTTTCACATTTGGAGTGAGACACATTTTTGCTGACCTTGCCCCTCTAAGTGCAGAAACGTTCGGGCTGCCTATAATTCTCTCACAGCCTGTGGATACAGTAGGTTGCATAAAGAGTACAATCTTGTACATAGTAGGTAGTGACCAGAACCTGGTGCCTGCTGAAGGGAGGGGTATGTAAGCAGAGGGTGACTATCTGTTCTCAAACTCATTAATAATTCATCAACTTAAAACAAAGGAAATCATAACCGTGTCGGAGGTTTGGATACCCGGTCTTAATTAGCATCAATTTTTACGATTTTATTTCTCCGTTTACTCCTTAGTTTTTGTTTCGATTGAGAAGATATGTCAAACACTCGAGACAGTGTTTCACCGAATTTCGTCAAAAATACTCCGCTACACGTCGTATTTTCAACTCTCTTCTCGCTGTTTGGAAATCAGATGAAACACTGTCTCTCGTGTTTGATATGTTACTTGAATAAATTTCTTGCAGCTTCCTACAATATCAGAAATGACACATCGTGAACGGAACTTTCAGCTCAAGGTGGAAGAACTGTTGAGCGACATTTCCAACCCGGAATACAGACAGACAGTGGTCGAGGTATTTGATTCATTCTTTGATTCGAATCAACATTGTGATACTTTTCTTTCTTGGTTATAAATGAATGGAGAAAAGTTGAGATGATTTATAACGGATTTTGTACTTGTCTCGTGAATGAGCCCACGTTTCTTAATGATTTCTCATGAAGCTTAGTTTCAAGTTGAAGAGGTTGCTTTAGAAGCTTGTGGCAATCCACCGTACGGAAAAAGATGGCGACTGGTACATTTACCCATAATTCTTAGCGCACGAAAACCCTAAAAACGCTCATAGAAACGCACAGAAAAGTTCTAAAAACTTCAAACCTAGCATACACAATGTTGTTAGTACAGGGACGAATATATTTGCACAATATATATGGCTTCCTATGTGCCTATTGGCTGTGTTAGGTTCGCAAGGTATTGTGGTAAAATGTGCAGCCGCCATCTGTTTCCGTACGGTGGATTCAGTTTTGGATTCAACAGGGACCCTAATACGATTCAGTTGGTAGTGACGTGTGCCCGGCGTGGATATGGTATACCAAGTATACCAACTGTATTTAATTATGAGTTTTTAGTAGTGTATAGACCTCACAGTATAGTTTAAAACAACTTTAGAAGTAAATTATTTCAGTATCCAAGCCTGTTTTGTCTTGTTACCTGTTACCTGTTACCCATTACCTGTTACCTGTTACCCGTTACCCATTACCTGTTATAATTACCTGTTACCTGTTGCATGTTACCTGTTACCTGTTTCCCGTTACCTGTTACCTGTTACCCGTTACCTGTTACCCGTTACCCGTTACGCGTTACCTGTCACCCGTTACCCGTTACCTGTTACCCGTTACCCGTTACCCGTTACCTGTTACCTGTAAAAAAATACCTGCCGTATGGTAGCCCGTGTGAACATGTACAGAGCACATTTCGTGTCTACTTAGTCAAGCTATTAACGTCGTCCACATTCATTTCTCTCTTCAGCTGTTGGTTGTACTTGCAACAATTCTTGAAAGAAACCCCGAAGTGGAGTTGAGCCAGAGTATCGACTTAGACCAGGTGAGAATTTTTGACTTACACCTTGGGTCAATGTCAATCAAACCTTCAAATTCAATTATATGCGTCAAACCCTTGGTATATTATCATCTAAATGAAATCGATTGCGCAGTACTTTCATGTGGAGCTGTCTGTTTCTCTGTATTTTGTAAAAATAAATTGGAGATTTTTCTAATATTTATCACTCCACTTTCGCATACCTTCCTACCTTTATTCATCAAATAAAGCTATATTTAGTAATTACGTTATTTTATATTATTTCCACTGTTTCACTGCTATTTCTCCCCTCCAGCTTGTGGACGAAGCCATCGAACTTTTCGCCAGTGACTTGGGTTCAGGAGACGGTCAGGTAAGCTCGAATACACCTATTATGAAAACAAACATTCTCCCTTGCCTGTTTCGCTACTTGTTTTAAAGCGCTAGGCTCTTGCATTGACTGATTTTGCCATCATTGTCTTTAGTTTTCACTTTGTAAGTCTCAACCTAGTCTTTCGCAGCCGTTTTTTTGTTCGTCACGCAACGCTTCTCCTCAGAAGGAGCGTGACATGACGACCCAAATAAACGCTGCGAAGGAGACGGAAATATTGATTTTTGTTTCACTGAGAACCAGTTAGTTGAGCCAGCAAAATAATTTTCAATAAAAATTACCTTATCTCAAAACATAGTTTGTGTTGATATGACAATTCATTATCTGCCAGTAGTTTGGATTTCAAAATTGTTACGTAACTTGTAACCACTGTTGTTGTTGTTTTTTGTGTAGAGTGCTAAGGATCAGTTCTACAACACACCACGTGACGGCAAGGGAGGCACCACAACTTACATGGCCAGGGCCGTGGTCAACAGGCTGCTTAGAGGAAGCGCATGCGTATCATCTAACTGCTACGTCAGCTGAGGAGCCATGGCCTCGTGTAACGCAAGGATTTACACGTCACTGCATGATTCAATAAATCGCGCTGTACTTTTCCCCTCGATATTTGTTTAGCTTAATTTTTTACTTCTTAGGTGCAGTCAAAGCAAACACACGTGTAACAAAATGCACGTGCGATTATTTGTTCTCTGATTGGTCGAGATCGGAAGCCAACAGAAAGACGCCAGAAAAGTAGTTCAAACATTAGGGAGTGGCCAAAGATAGCTACGTCACACTGGAATAAAATTTAAAGGTTGTCTAGATATAGGAAGGCCACTTTTCAAAGGCTCATGGTGGCCCATAGCTGCCACAGCTAATTTATATATTTTTGTTATATTTCTTCCACCGTGAAATAAAACTAAACTTAAGTCACTTTACAGTCGAACCCCTATTAAGCGGCGACGCTCGGGGAAATGGCAGGTGTCCGCTTAATAGGGGTTGGCCGCTTTTAAAATAGGGTTTCGTCAGAAATTAGCATAAGGCGTGGTAGAAACGTCACTTTATGTGAATACAGAATCACGTCAAGACGATAATAAACTGTATTTGAATGTTTTTTATCAGTCGTAACCTTTTTCGGACTCTTATCTGTTTTCAGTTTTTTCGGGACAAGGTCAAACTACGTGTATTAAATTCTTGGTGGCCGCTTAATAGATGTAAAAACAATAGATTAATTTAACAATAAACAATAAATTTATTATCGTGAATCAGTTGTCTTCTCTTTATTGGAAGAGTGTTGACATAAATTTTGAGGGTTTCTTTCGTCGAAAGAAGAAGGAATTTCACTCATTTTATGCATGCGTTTCCCCTCTGCGCAATACACGTTATTACGACTCGTAAAAATAACCCACCAGTGTAAATACAGTCAAACGTCTTCATACGGACAGCTCTAGAAGGACACCTCCCTATCACGGACAATTCACAAGTCCCGTCAAAATCCCCATACATTTTGCGCCCACTCTGGTGTTAAGGGGAAAACTAAGTACAGTAATAAAATAAATTATGGGGCTGAAATAAACTTAAAAATATATGAATTTAGCCTGCATGGATATAAAAAATTCCTGCCCTGTTACTGCTTCTTATTATATAAGTAGAGGAGGGGGACAGGGAGGATTTGAACTTCCCGCAACCTTTGCTCCCCGTTTCCATCCCTATCCTTGGCCGTTCCCGGCACTTTTATCACATTTTTCCCTGTTTCTTCCAGTTTCCGCACTACTCACATATTCTATATCTCTCATCTTCTCTCTCAGTTTCCTCCAGTTTTTCTCCCGGGTTCCCGCCCTTTTGTCCCCCAGGGGTAAAACGTTCCATAATCCAGATCAAATAAAATTAAAACTATATTTTTAGATGGTGACTTTAATAAACTTACACCTCTCAGTAAAATTATAAAAGGAAAGACAACAGAAACATTTCTGTAACCATGTAATTGCTGTTAAAAAGGAACCTTTACGCTAACCTGAGTATCGGGCGAATTTTCCGCGCTCTCTTTTACTCTTCGTCTTTACGTGGTCCCGCTTTTTTTTTTATTTTTTTAGCGCGACATCCATAAAGAGAATGTAAGGAGCGCGAAAAATTGGCCTGATCGCAGGTTACATTTACGCTGACAACTGTTGTCAAATTAATTCAACTCAACAATAGACCCATGAACCTCGTGGTATAATTTGCACGTGCAAAACTTGAGGCGTGATATATACCCAACTCATTTGCATTTTAATCTTGAGTTCCTCGTGGTTGGAGCTGTTTGAATTCTTGAACGGAAGAACTAGAAAACTTGATGCGAACAAGTCGAGGTTATATTGCCAGACAAATGGTCAAATGGTATACACTTGAAGCGACGACTCACTACCATGTCTAGTCAGCTTGAGCCCAGAAAACAAGGTAAGACTTGAAACTCGTGTCCCGCACACACAAACTAGCCTCACGTATGCGGCATTGTACGATGTAAAGGAAACACGAATTAGTTATATCGAGCAATGCAACATTCATTTCTTCGTTGAGATTAAATAGTGAATTTGAAATTTAGGAATTAAGGAACTGTTCAGACTGTTTCCTGGTCAAACTCTAACGTGTTTAATTGTACCAATGTTAGGAATTTGGCCGACATGAAAACATTTTGACACCGAGTAGAATATTAATTCAGTACGTCAGTCTTAAATTTGTTAGAAGGTACCGAACTCCAGAAATTGTTTTTCATGGGACTGACGGTGATCAAGCGGTAGCGTGGTAATATATTAAACAAACCACGACTTAAACTCGCTAAACTGTAGGATTCAGTAATGACCAGCACTAGCTGTTCTGATAATGGCTGACATTTATTCATTATTGTATCTTTTCTCTTTTCGCTTTCAGATGAAGTGCCATGAACGAGATACCTTATAAGGCGTAGAAGAGGCTAAAAGAAAACAACTGCAAACATTACGTGAAGGTGAGCCATGGAAACCTATATAAACTTGTACATGTGGCTACTGCTCTTATAGGCAAGGTATTGTAGGGGGAGGGGGCGGGGGGAAGGGGGCTTATCATCGGGAGGCTTATTTTAGTAAGGAATTTTGCGTTTCGAAAATTTGGAAGGGATTTTTCGTCTAAAATGTTTTACCTGCATACAAAATTAATAGCTAAATATATTTTGTGGGGGGAGGCGAGGGTTTATCATCGAAATGATTTTTGCGTTTGAGAGTTGGCGGGCGTATTTTAGGAGGGGACGGGGTGGGAGGTTTACAGTTTTGCAAAAAAAAAATCAGTTGATGAACAAATAACCTTGTTTTTCTACAATCGGCACTGATAAGATGTAAAAAAAAATGGCTGTTAAGCCTGGTTTCCATATGATCGCAACGATCGCAACGATCGCAGTCACAACGATCGCAACGATCGCAAGAGTGGTTTCCATATGATCGCAACGATCATATGGAAACCAGGCTTAAACAAGATAAATTTAATTTTGTATTTTATTTTAGTGACTTGATACTTAAGGCTGGCTTCCATCGTTGCGATCGTTGCGATCATATGGAAACCACTCTTACGATATCGTTGCGACTGCGATCGTTGCGATCATATGGAAACCAGGCTTTAGGTTTGATGAACTTTTTGAAGCATAGTTCGGTTTACAGGACGGTCGTGAAAACAGAAGAAAATTTGCATAATTTGCCCTCGAAAGGTGTTACTGATGAATAAGATGCAATCTTTGAAGGAACTATTTATTTGGTAAAGAATATTCGTTCATTAACAGTAAGCACACTTTTGGATGCTCCGAGTACAAAGCATACTCCGAGTACAAAGTTTAAGTTTTCAGTAAATTTCTTGAAGTGTCGAAAAGTGGAGGACTTCGTAAATTTTGGACATTTCGCAGTGGGGTTTTGGCGGGAACTGCGCGCGAGCACGTTTGACCGCTGTGTGCCTCTGGGGGGAAGCGATCCGCCATGACTGGATTCTTGGACTTCCGGTTCTACTGCGCATGTGTTCGAGTCCATGTTTCAACTAACGGACGCCAAGATTCTTGGACTTCCGGTCTTACTGCGCAGGTCAGGCGGATCACTCTATCCCAGAGGTCCTTGTTACCCGTTCCGCCGCTGGACAAGGGTAACGTCTGGGAACGAGATTGAAGAAAATCATGAAATAGTTATCGTCTTGATTTACCACCAAGTTCTCATAACTAACAATTAAAGAAATGCATGACAACCAATAAGGAGAATGAATATTTTGATCTCGGTCCAACTTGAAGTTGAATTATAATTACTGCAATAAACCTGAAGAAAAGGAACTCTAAAAAGTTTAGCGAAAGCAGTACCAGACTGAGACGTCTCCAACAAAAAGTTTCTTCCTCTGATAATTTTTATATACATGCGGACAAAGCAAATTCCCAAATTAACATGTTTTGCTGCTGTGCATCTATAATATTAGACCATATTCTTATTCTCACGGTTGGACTGGAAATAGCTTGCAATCGAGGCTCATGCGGGGTAACTTTTCAAATGCAAATATTTTTTAATGATATTCCCCAGCATGAGCCTCGATTGCAAGTAGCTCCTGTCCAACCGTGAGAATTGCCCGTTCCGAAGTTCAAATGGAGACTGGGGACGAGTTTTTAAATTTAAATTCAATTAAAAATTGGAGCCTGTCACAAGAAAGATCACATTAAAATTAGTCAGTTTACCAAGTTTGAGGTTGTTTCGTAAGATTGCAACCATGTAGAAGGCTTTGTATGGATTTGGGGACGCCATCTCTGAATGTATGTATGGAATAGTTGGGCGACCTTTGACAGCTCACAGCCTGGTTACTATGTAATGTAACATAACCAAACTTGGTGAACTTACTCATTTTCATGCGATCTTTCTGGTGATGGGATTAATTTTAAATATGACGTAACTTGAACAATAGGTAAACTAGTGCCTAGTCCCTTTTTGAACTTCGGAACGGGCAATACGAGTCCAATGAAGTCAGTATTTTAACACGTACGTACGTTTGTGTTCTCTTTCAGTAACTGAAGCATAACTTGCTGATGTGGAACATATATAATCAAGGAGAGAATGGAGACAAGAACCCTTAAAGAACTCAAACGACAAGATAGTCAGAGATTAACTTCTAGAGGTATTATCTGTAATTTAGCTGCCGGAAACATGTTTTTCTGAATATTCATCAGCTTTTGACACTTGTCAACAAATTTTACAAAACCCGTGAAACAAATTTAACCAGTCAACCAGGATCTAATTGTCTAATATCTATTTCACGGATTTTAGTAAAATCTCTCTACATAATTTCGTAATATAACTTTTTCTCGTTCAAGCTTCGGAAAGGAAAATATTGTAATATTTTGGAACGGCGATCAGTCAAGAATATTTCCATTGGATATATTTACTAAGAGCATTTTTCCAATGACTGTTTAAAGAAATTTAAAAATATTTGTTTTCAACATTATTTCAGAGAGAATTACTGCCACCATAAAATAGCGTAATAGAATATGTAATCAAAGCACGATGTGTAAGGCGTTAGCATATGTTTTGATTGCATGGTCTATTACGCTATTCTGTGACGGTAGTGATTCACTTTTTATGAATACTCCGTTTGATTTTTGTGTTTTAAGACAGTCATCGGAAAACTGCTCTTATAACTTGGCGAATGCAAACTGTAATCTTGAATCGTTAGTTCTTGTATTTATTATGAGCCAAATTGTTTAAATAATTTTTCAATTCCAAGTTGTAAAAACAAGATCATGTATTTTGTCTTAGCCTCAGCGGTTTTTTGACTTAGTCAAATTTGATAATTTAGCAGTTTCAGTATTCGTTGAAATGTTTTTCACATTCTGTTTTACTTTTTTATATTGATAATTAGTGTTGTATATACTCATTGCTTGTACTCGAGTGTTGTAAATAACTTTGCTTGTTATTAAAAACATCTTGTAATTAGTTAATAGTACTTGATGACAAATAAAAAACACTTATAAATAATATATTGTTTCTTTTATTTATTGTCTTTTATTGAGTGCATAAGTAGACAAAAAAAATTGCGCTTTTAAAAGAGCCTGGTAACTAGAAGAAATGTAGGCTATCTCTTTTACTATATTTTGACTATGTAGGATTGTCAACAAGAAAAAAAATCTGCGCTTTTGAACAGAGTATAGTCAGAAGTCAAATATATAATTCGTATTTTGATGGGTCAAACCGTTGGCACAATGCACGATTTTTCCCGCCAAAAGACTTAGTATATTTTTGATTCAAAACCAGACACCATTCAAAAGCGCAGCCTTTTTTTCCAAGAACAATTTTCCCGCCAAAAGACTTAGTTTTTTTTCCGAATTTCTAATCGGGCCCTTTTAAAAGCGCAATAAGGATTTCATGAATTTTTCCCGCCAAAAGACTTAGTTTTTTTCCGAATTTTTTTCTGTCCTTTTTAAAGCACATCTCAAAACATTTCCAGCCAAAGACATCCAACACATTTTATTTCAATCCATAACTTGTTGAATCTTCTGTCGTTATCTTTGCACCTAAAAGAAAAATAACATTATTTGAAATACAATACCTTCAGAGCAATTTGTGTGGTAGCCACAGTTTGAGACGCGATTATCGCCATACTTAAGTTATTTCTAAACATTTATACTGCTATTATTCGTCTTGGTATAAAGCTACTCGCTAAATTATCTCCATACACTCGTGTTAATGTAAGTTCTGTGGCACATCAAGATAATATCTCCTAGAATCATGCTTTCCCCTCTCCTTACTGACTGTAATACTAAAGTACGTTATGGGAATTTTTTGCATCAAGAATCAAGCTTGTGACGTCCCGCCCTGTACTTCAGTTACGTTCTATGATTTTGGTGACAGCTACATCAATATAATATCCAATTTATTGAAGAAAAAAATTGTTTCACTTGTCATTTTTTATATATGATACTTCATTACTTGTCCCGACTTAAAACGAGCTACGACACAATTTGTGAATGATGTATAAGACAATTGGCATACATTTTGCAAGTTACTCGTTCAAAATCTGTCCTCAATCGCCCACTTTGAGATGAGACTTTTGAAATCAAAAATTCAATCATAAGACAACCTTCGATTTTTGCCATAATACACCATAATGATGACATATATAAACCATGGTTTTTCTCCACTGGTTTCCAAGCAACGATAGCAACGATAGTGGTATCCTTTTGTTTTAAAAGAAAACTGGTTTTATCAAAATCTAGAAATATTCGTAGTTTCAACACCTGTAGACGAAGTTTTACTCAAATTTGTGAAGCAATTTTTTAACGTTTTGCCGAGAATTGTGTGCATTTCCTTCAAATCATCCTCTCTTGATTTAATATATTTCAATAAAATAAACCAATAACTCCCATCTCTTTGGTGAAAGATCTTTGATGATGGTAAGGTAAATGGAAGCCCCTTGGATGGTAGGATCTCAAAATATTTTAAAATTTGAAGAGCTGCGTCAAGACACCTAAAGCATACGAGTGTAGAAAAGTATCATCTTTACTCAAAACCACTAAAACATCTCATTTCTTCTTTTCTGTCAGGATCTTTTGACCTCTGTTGCTTGGAACCAGTGAAAAATATGATCATATGTCATCATTATCATGCAGTATGGCAAAAATCGAAGAATGTTTTCTGATCCAATTTTTGCTTTCAAAAGTCTCATCTACACTCTGAGAATACTCTTCAATCATGTTCAGTTATGTATAATAGTAATGATCAGAATCTGTCTTACTTTTCTCCTTTGCCTTGTATTGCCCATGTCCAGAGATCCTGCCATGTTCCATGCATGCTTGTCCTTTTCCTGTGTTGATCATAAATCCTGAAACAAATTATTTAGTAAACACATTCTGTAATAGTTTTTCTATCTAGACAAGCAAAAACAATTTGGGAGCGAGTGCTTTCGACAAAAACGTATCCAGATTTATTAATAGGAGAAGCAACTTCAAAATTGTAGTTGAATTTTTCACAATATTTCCTTTTAGCCATATAGCTTTCATTTACATTTTAATGCACAATTTCTTCGTTTAAAAAGACAAAGGAAGCAATTTCAGCCCAACATCTAAAACATAATATGGTAACTAGTTGGGAGAATTGATAGTTTGAGTTTGTGACTATTATTAAGAAAGGTTGCTGAGGCCACAGGCTTACCATCCTCTGTTTGTGTGGTCACAGATATCTAAATAGCAATTTTAGGAAGATTACTGTCCACAATAACAATTCTATTGTACTAAGAAATTTGAATATCGTAGATATCTGTGACCACACAAACAGAGGATGGCAAGCCTGTGCTGAGGCTAGTTGTCACAGTTCTTGTTTGGCTGGTATTGGTTTGATCTAGACCATTAGTCGTATACCTGAATATAGAAGCTGGAGAACAAGTCATGTGGTGACTGTTGTATGAGAGCCCCCCACAACGACCACCCCCCACCCCCAACTTCGCTCAACACTTCGCTCGCACGCTAAATAAGTCGAGCGGACGGACGAAATCTTCGTTAGTTTCGGCTAAATGGTGTCTCAAAGCTTACAAATTGTTATCAACTATACACTTTATAGGTTCCTAGACATGGAACTTAAAGATTTGATTACATACCATCCATGAGCACGACAACAACTCGTGTCTCCACTGATCTTGTAAACTCGCTCACCGTTGCTAGGTCCACATGTGAGGCCATTTCGCTCCAGAGGCCGATATTTAAGCTCAACCAACAGAAGTTTCCGTCAGGGTCATGTCAGACAACAGTTCTTATCATCCAAGACTGTATTCTAAGGCGAATTGTGAGCCAAGAAGTCCGCGACTGGCGAACTTCAATCTCCTCGTGTGAAGGTGGTGATTTAAAATGAATACGAAATGAGTGTAAAAACATTTGCAATTCAAATCAAACATTATTCATGTAAGGTGTGTGAAAAAATACCCGGATTTTGAAACCTCGGCCTCGTAACTCCATTATGGCTACCATTGGTTAACAATCGGCGCTCGTTCGAAGTCAAGACGAGAAAATAAAATTCATATCTTCAAGTCGCCGTGTAATTTTTTTTATAGAGAAAAAAAACACGAATTAATTCAAACTTAAAAAAATAAAGCGGGAAATGACGACATCGATATCCTCACTGGTTAGGATATCAGTGTTAAACACGTCATTAGGATTCAGGATGCAATTTCGTATGAATTTTACGAGTGGTCTAATTTCCAGTAAAACTCTCGTGTCTATTTAATAAACTGCCATAAAACACGACTTGAATTTGTGAACACGAGAGGAATCGTGTTTTCTAAATTTCTCAAACTTTCTATAAGCTTCAAAAGACCTGGCGAGGTTACCTATGTAAGCCGGCCTGGTTACATATGTGACAGTAGAAAAAGAAAAGGAAGGGTCATAAGGAGTCCTGACACTTGGATTGACTTCGGGGCACAAATATTCGTTTGAATTAGCTCTTTGGCAACAAACAATAGAGCTACCGAAAAATATAATTTTATTTTCTAAGTAATAGCGTTAGCTGTATGTACAATAAATGCAAAGTAAAGTAATTTAAGAGCTGTTCATGTCTTTTGTGCCGCTGGTTTTCTTTTCGTCTCAAACTCTATCACCTGAAGAAAAGAAGGAAATGAATCACATGACGTCACGGCACCCATATTGATGTTCCCAAACAATGAAATTTTTCTTCTTTGGGGAGTGACTTCTTTCTATTAAAGGGTCTGTTTTACAGTTTACAGTGGAGAAATGTTGTCCCTAGTAGGAGGGTCACCCTCCATACGAGAGAGCTTTTCATACATTTCTTTATAAATAGCAGCGAACCGTTTACATGACGAATCGCAGGATGACTCTGGGTGGAGGGGGGCGAGCCAAGTTGTTTCCATATAAACACTTTGGCTGTTTTTCCCTCGCCTACCAGGGAGAAGTCGGGACATATAGAGAATGCGCGAACCGAGAGGGCCAAGTTTTGGCTCGGTCAGCAGGGACAACTTTTTTCATGTAAACGCTCGGTAAAAGATGGCTCGGGGTGCGGGGGTGGAGGGTAACACTTCTACCAGAGACAACTTTTCTCCATGTTTTAGCTTTAATCTCTCCTTCCGTATTCTGTATAAATCATGTTTGTTGGGCACGTTTTCGAACCAGTCATAAGGAGGCAACTATACTCTATAACGTCCAGTTTAGCACAGTCACTGTGTTACAGCAAGGAGCCCACAAGTATGACCACTTTTGATTAATTCACATTATTTCGTGCGCGCATATTATCCAATCAGAAGACGAGGACAGCTATCACCGGCTGCGCGCACGAAAGATGGTGGATGAACTATTTTAATTTAATTTAATTAATTTTTTTTTTGTTCGAATGGAAATATAAAATTTTATGTAAGTGTATGTATGTAACTAAAAGTGGCCACACTTTTCGGCTCCTCGCTGTTAATAAGAAGCATACAGCCACCCACCCAGGTATCAAACAAAACAAAATTGAAAAAATTCAACAGTACCTGTAGAACGTTACTCTTTGCTAATCTCTTCATCTCTTCGTTTAAACCATGAGATGAGCGAAGATCCTGAAAAAACCAATGCCATCAGACTCGTCCCCAGTCCTTATTTAATATTAGCTATAAAAAGACAGTGAAATGCTGGGGAGAAATGACGAGGGTTGCAAGGGATGCTGGGAAGCTCGAACAAAATTGTGATCTCATCAAATCCTTCCCAAGAGATGAATGATAAAGAGAGTGTGCTTGTCGTGCCAAATCCAAAATGGCGGACGATGTAAAGCTGATGAGAGATGCCAAACTCATTCCCAGAGTCCCAGGCTCCTGGAGAGCAGACGCGGACAGCTGTTTCGCTCTTATTGGAGCTCGTCAGCGCGTCGTAGCTAAAACACAATGAGACTCAAGGAGAAGCGCCTAAATACTTTACAACCTAAATAAAAACCTGCCATAATTTTAATTAGTAAACCGTAAGTGAAAGCTTTGTTTAGGCAGCCTAACTTTAATTATTATCAATTCTCTACTTTTCATAATCTCTTGTGTTACTTAGGAAATGCGCGCGTTTGTAGTTCAGATAACAACACTTTGCGCCAGTCACAATGCATCACAATACAAATATTTTACCTCACGGCGATATTTGATTTTATTAAGATTTTTAAAATAATGAGATTTTAACACGTTCGATCTGTCAAGAAATCAATATAAACTCTAATAGTTCGTCTTTGTACAGTTTCAGTGAATGAAACTCTTTATTCTCGTACGGTTTTGATGGAATAACGTTCCAAAATATCCATGCTATATTACGATGATTTACGATCCGGATGAAAAGTTTCACGAAACATTTTTAAGTGACTAATGTTATGATATTTGCCTGAAAAACATATCGATAATATGAAAGATGCTTTTTGTAGTGTTTTGCGGCAGATTTTGCCATCAAGTTCCGACGTTGAAGACCTCCACTCTTCGTTCATCGTCAACTGTGCTTTGAACTTTTTCTTATCCTACACCGCCATCATGTTAAACATTTTAACGATCCACGCGATAAGAAAACTTCGTCGTTTTAGAGCCTTTAAAAACATTGCTCTTGAGTCTTGCTGTTTCTGATCTTGGTGTTGGTTTATTGGGCCAGCCATTTTACATCGCCTGGCTGATCATGGCGTTACAACAAAACAATCCTAGTTGTGCTACCAATGGCGCCTTTGTTATTATTTTAAACGTGTTTTGTGCAGCTTCGTTTTTGAGTATCATGGCGATAAGTGTGGACAGATTCATGGCTATTCATCTTCATCTCAGATACCAGGAACATGTGACTTACAACCGTATTGTTACTGTGGTGATCTCAATATGGGTTTTATGTGTAACATTCTATCCCTTAACGTTCACTTTACTTCACCCGAACATCGTTCATTTCATCGTTGTTGTAATCGGAACAGCTTGTATGACGGTCGTTTCGTTGCTGTTTTTGAAGATCTATTTAGTTGTACGGCGTCACAACAGACAGATTCAAACACAGTTACAACAACTAGCACAGAATGGTGAAATAACAAATATTGCGAGTCTCAGAAAGTCTGCAGTTAGTGTTTTTTATTTATACCTCGTGTTTTTAATTTGTTATTTGCCGCATTTTTGCACTTTGACTGCTATTATAGTTCACGGCCAAACTATGGTTAGAAAGCATTTATCGATTTTCACATTAACAGCAGTATTTCTCAATTCATCTTTGAATCCCGTTGTCTGTTTTTGGAAGATAAGACATATTCGACGCGCTATGATGATCTCTTTGCAAAATATATTTACAAATCTCACTGGAGATTAGTCGCATCGACAGAAAAAATACTTGTCAACATTAAAGAAGTGATTTCACATCATGTTTATGCTGATATTTCGAACTTTATAGTCATACATTTACTGTTGTCTGAATGCAATTCTGTTTGAAAGAACTGCTGCTCCAAATGATTGTGCTTGGAGCAAATTGGGGGACACTCACTCTGTATTTCTGAGGATGTGGTAGTTTTAATCTAAATACAGTGGAACCTCGATATAACGATGTGCCAAGGGACTGACCAAATTAGATCGTTTTTATCGGGAGATCGTAATAACGAATTCCCGATATAACGATTTTTCGGGAAAAGAGCCAAAGTATTGTATTGTACAAGTATTGTTAATAATTGGTTTTCATGTACTGTATAAATCCCTATCGTAACAAGCTGTTAACAGACACGTTACAGTCCTTATGCAATGAGAACTAAATTATAAAGGATCCAAGTATTGCTCGGGAGTATTGTCATATCTTTTCAAGTGTTAAGCCTCCTTTTTCATCGCGCGATGATTGATTTTATCGTTATATCGGGGTAAATTTTACGTTTGGGCTGCCAGATTGTGATCGTTATATCGGGAATATCGTTATATCGAGTATCGTTTTTCTCATACATTTACTGTAACATTTGCCGGGCTGTCAAATGTTTGATCGTTATACCGGGAACATCGTTATATCGAGTATCCGGTTATATCGAGGTTCCACTGATTAAAAATTGAAGAGACGTAACCAGGATAAAGCATAATAAAAATTTAAAATTGTTCTCTGGCTATATAAAATTAAAAAACTTCGAGCGTTCACCCGTCAGTCTATACAGCCTTAATGGAAACAAAATTCCATTGAAAGCTCTGCTGACAGCCAAAAGTTCGACGTTTTTTTATTTTGTATATAGCCAGAGAACGATTTAAAAAACCTATTTGAATATATGATATTAAACTTTGATATATTTTATATTTATCCAGGTGTTCATCTTCAAATAACAATATGATCAATATTTCTACCAAGCTTAAAATCCATCATCATTTCTTTCTACATAAAATCGTCAATATATTGGCAAAAAGTGACAACAAAGACTTAGTACAGTAAAACGTTGACCACATTTTTAAAATACTCAATTGTTATGTGAAGATCTGGCGAGATTGTAAGAAGTTGTTCTTATTAAACCTTTTCGTTTAGTATTTGAAGTTGAGCAATATTCTGTGAGGACAGTTATAGTATGGAAATAAAGAAAGGTAGGAGGCGGGCTTATATCCGGGGTCTTATAACTGGAATATATTTTTTGTTTTCTTATAACTGGAATATATTTAAGAGTGTCAACGTTATGTAAGTTAATAGTTCTAGTGCACTTTAATATTTATTATATACTAATTAGTCAGTTATTTATTTCTCATTTAGCCTATTTCATCATTCGTGTTTATCTTAGATTTTAATGTATAGTTCAATTTTATTAGATGTCTTATTCTGTATTTTGCACGTTCACGTTTAAACGAGTCTCGAACTCATCCGTGACATGTGGTTAAATAAATTACTTACTTACTTACTACTACTTTGTTAGCGGGAGAAAGGCATATAACCAGGGGGGGGGGTTATTTACGTTACACGAATCGTTAATTGTGACTTCTAGTTCAACGCTGTTTTATCACATACCTCCATCATGTTTAACATTTTAACAAATCATGCTATAAGAAAAACCTCGTCGTTGCCAAAGCCTTTAAAAACATTGCTTATTTGTCTTGCTGTTTTGATCTTGGTGTTGATTTATTTGGCCAACCTTTCTACAATGGATTGCCGACCATGGCGTTATTACAAAACAATACTGGTTGTATCCTCAATTCCTCCTTCGTTAATGTTTTGGGTGTGTTTTGTTCATATCATGGCTTTAAGACCTTTAACTTCAATTTCATTTACGATAACAGAAAATTGTGACTCACAAGCGTGTTATCGCTGGTTTATTTGAAGATATATGATATCAGCACCATAAAAATCAGATTCAAGCCCAAGTAGAACAAATAGCACAAGAATAGTGGAATAAGTAATTTTGTAAATCTTAGGAAATTTGCTGAAGTACGTTGATCTGTCATGTCAGATAGACCGGATGTAGACTACTAGCGAAACTAGACTAGAAACTTGACTTTCGCGACAATGGCAAAATCATCGCTTCTCTTACAAGAAATGTTTTCGTTATTGGAAAAGTGTTCAGGTTGTGACATGCAGGCCAAGTTCCTGAATAATCTGGAAGGTGCTCTCGAGTTGAAAATTTTCCGCACCAAATGCATTTAACAAATTGACGTCAGTTTTTTATGCGTCTGTCCTGTTATTGATCATGAATTGCGTCATAACATTGTCAAAGTAGCTGTGGATCCACGAGGCGAAGCCGAGTGGATCCGCAGACTACTTTGACAATGTTATGACGAAATTCATGATCAATAACAGGACAGACGCATAAAAAACTGACGTCCATTTGTTTTTACAATAACAACAGGCCAAAACGACAAGGGAAACCAGTAAAAGTGAACTGAAAACGATTCCGAGAATCACAGCTTCGTGAACTTCAAACTACGTAAAATAACTCGATAATAAATTTTCTAGACAGATTTTCTGAAACTAACTTTATTCCATTTGGAAATTCTTGCAAACCGCTGAAATATTCGCAAGTTCAGTCCATTCTTATCAGTTGTTTTGAAGTTACACGCGGCAAAATAAACGGATTCCATAATTTCCATTCCAGTCAACTTCATGCAACGATAAACTACAACAATATTGTTCTCTTTCGCTTTATCGAATTAATTCTCAGTCTGCCGATTGAAAAGCAACCTGTGAACGACTTTTCATGATTTACTTCTCAAAGAACTCCTGTTCAGATGTAATTTTTCCACTTTATCGAACTGACAACGCTGCCATTTTGGCGAAATTTTGAAGCCTTTCCGCGCGTGATTACGTCATTCATGTGTCTGTCCTCTTATTGACAATAAAAATTAGCCAATGGGCGCGCGAGAATTTTGACAGTTATTGTAAAAATCGATATGGCCATGCAATACTATCGTTTCATGCAGAACATTTGGTCACTGTTTGTAACAATAACTTACTGGAAAAAAAGAGAGAGTAAAACACTGTGCTTATATATTAAAAGAGAGTCACTGCAGTGAGTCGTAACGTGGTTTATATGAGTACAACAAGTGCGGCTTTATTTCTTAGTTGCATAAAATAATTTTAAGAGCAATGTTGAATAATAATAATATTTTACCATGGAGCTCATATCACTTATGTGTTTTTCATTGGGGCGCTGTATCACTAACAAATATAATAACTAAAGCTTTGTCTATGCATTTTAAAAGTTGTTGGTTTGACATCTTTTCATTAACTGATGGAACACCTGGAAAATCAATGTCGGAAATAAACGGTGTGTTCAATTTCTCTCGTCTATTTTTTACTCCATTTACTTCAGTTTGTCAGAAAGATCTAGAAAAACTACATAAATTATAACTTCAGAGCTTCAGCGGTTCCTGATTTTCATGCGAGCACAGAAAACTCAGCAAACATTATTTAATAAATTGCGAAACAGACGTGAATTATTTACAGTGACGAGCGCCCTACCGTTGCCACGCGACAAAGTTTTTGATTAATTTTTGACAACTTTTTGACATCTTTTTGAAAACTTTTGATGGCTTCCATTTAAACAAGCAAATCAAATTGCAAGAACTGTGGGAAACGGAGATGTCAGTTGTCAGAACGCGAACGTGGCGCTTGACATCTCCGCCTCTCATAGGTCTTGCATTTTGATTGGCCAGTTGAAAGGAAAGCCATCAGAAATTTGTCAAAAAGATGTCAAAAATTTTTATTTTGAGGTTTTCAACTAGGGCAAAAACGCTTTGGTTCAGCAACCCACGTCACCTACATTAATTTTATGTGTACATGGTTGACTTGCAAAATCCTGAAACAAACCTTACTGGGGTCTTACCAAATAAATTAATAAACAATATTTACATTTCAAAAGAAAGTCTGAACTGAAATAATACAAAGGAGAAAACGCCAAGAGCGTTCGACTATCACTGACAGAGATAGTTATGTCCTCTCTTACAATAAGATCTTGCCTCAGTACTAACTACACTGAGAAATTTTTACATATATATATATATATACTTGGCAAAGGTGCTGCCATCACGCCAAGTTTAAAATAATGACACAGTTCCGGTCGCAAGGCTCTTATCGAGTTGCGGAAAAATCATTTAAGTTGAACCTCTCTATAACGGCCACCTTGGGGCCGAAATAACTGGCCGTTTTAGAGAGGTGGCCGTTGTAGGGAGGTTTCAATTAGAGTAAAGTGTACTTGATGTATCGGCGCATGGTCGGGATGAAAACTCCTGGCCGTTGTAGAGAGTGGGACTAAAAATCCTGGCCGTTGTAGAGAGGTGGCCGTTAGTGGAGGTTCAACTGTAGTTCATTATTTAACAAGAACGTTGGTATTATTTTATCAGATATAACAGTTTGCCTTATTATAACTCGGAAAGGAAAGGAAAGGAACGATAAATATCTGCTATATTTTAACCATGTGTGGTCTGCAAATGATAAAAATGAAACTACACCGTATTCATAATTAAAGAAGAACTGACTCGGTAAACAGTACGAGCACATTACAGATGTCAGTGTGTCACTTTGTCTTTGTAAATCTTCAGAAACGTGTTAATCCTTTTTCCTATTTCCTATTCCAGCATCTGTTTCTTATATCAACCAGGATAGATACGCGTATGCACTGCTTTGATTAATAAGATGAATTCAGTTTTGCATCAATTCGTGAAGAGAACGTTATCACTGAAGATGATGAAAGATTAAGTGTCGATGTTTCGACTTGGTAAAATTCATATCGATTCATGAAACATTTGCACTTCTAGACGAGGTCCTGATGGCGTTGCATTGCTATATTTGTCATCAAAATGCAAACCGCTTGAGCTTGGGCAATTTGTGTATTCCTCAGTTGTGACATGGAAATATAGATCTTAGTACGGCCATGGCAGCGCGACGAATGTGTCTCATTTTCAAACAGTAAACAACTGGGTTCAAAGACGAATTGAGAAACACCACTGTTAAAGTGCAAACTAACAAAACCTGCCTAACAGTTCGGCTTGACGCAGAGAACATAAAGGCAACATAACTACAAATATGTGGCAAATAACAAACTAAAAACAAAAGATATAAGTAGAATGTACCAACTGCAGATTTTCGGACGCTCACTACATTTGTAATTTCATCATTATGTGCTATTTCTTGCATTTCTTGCATTTCTTGTATTTCTTGCATTTGAAGAGCTTGAATTGGATTTGAAAGGCGTCGTACAGCTAAATAAAGCTTGTAATTAAGCAAAGTTGTAGTTATGAGGCAAACAACATCAATAATGGAAAAAATAACGAAATAAATGTTCGTCGGTATCCACAAGGTAAGCAACGATATAAATGCACTTAACACCCATATTGAGATCACCACAGCAACAACACGCTTGTGAGTCACAAGTTCCTGATATCTGAGATGAAGATGAACCGCCAGGAATCTGTCTACACTTAGAGCCATAACACCAAAGAGCGAAGCAAAGGAAAATAAAGCAACGATGATGATAAAAGCGGAATAGGTGCTCCAATTGCGACTGTTTCCTTGCAACTGCTTCACCAACAGTGCACTGTAAAACGGTTGAACCAGTAAACCAACACCAAGGTCAGAAACAGCAAGACTCAGGAGCAATGTTTTTAATGTTGTTGGCAACGACGAAGTTTTTCTTATCGCGTGATTGTTATAATGTTTAAAGATATGGCAGTATAAGAGAAGAAAACGTTAGCAACGCAAATAACTATGTAGAATGAATACAAGTTGCTGATTTGAGAATTTGATGTCTCGGTTGTCTTCGATGACTCACCCAATGGATCTTTCATGATCTGTTGACCTTTCTACGGACCTTTGCCGTTCTTATCGGATTATACTATTACTAGTTTTATCTTGAAGAAAGTAATGGTGGATAGATTTTCCCAAGAAATGATGAGAAAACCCGACACAGATGGCGTTTCCCAAATTTCGTTCCAAATTTGCATGAACAATTAACGCAACGAATCGATGAAGTATTGAATTTTACAATAATTAGAATAACTCCATCAACATCTTTTCCAGCTGGAACCGCAATACAAGGGTCACTTTTTTCAATACCAGTGTACAAGAGAGTTTATTTTATCTTAAACTATGACAACTGGAAAAATAACTCTCTTTCGCCTAAGTAAAAGCAGGGAAATATTTTTGCACATGGTTTCGTTTGACATTTGGAATAAAGTGATCTCGACTACTTGGTATCTACGTAATTACAAAAAAGTCATGGCAACGAGACACAATATTTGCTTTATAGACCTTCATACACTTGACATACATGACATGTCCCAGTACCGTGAGCCTAGAGCAGGTGTCACAAAGTTTATCATCTGAAACTGAACTACCTTGAATTTTTTTCTCAGTGAGTCTTTTACAAGAAGACCACTGACCATCAACAGGTGAGGTTTTAACATTTTAATTCACATTAAGCTTATTTACAACTTTTCGAAGGAAAAGTGAAAATTATTTTCGATCGTATTTTCCGATCCATATAAACGCTTATATAGCGCTTTGGTTACCTGTGGAATTAGCTACTTTCTTGAATGGAAAGCTCTGCCCTGGTTGATTGTTGACGAAAAAACCTTCAAGATATAGTTTACCCATAAGCGCCAGCTCGGTATATACTCTCGCAAAGTTCTTGTTGAATTCCATCCATCCCAGCAACACATGTAACCAACTAATTTATATTTACACTTCGACCAACGTTTACAATTGAAAAATAAACTGACCATCAAAGAAACAAACAATGCTCAAACATTAGGGTTTCATTCATCCATAGACGTTAGAACCACCTCAGTTGTACAGCATCATTAAGGTACGGCTCAATAGCCGGCTTTCGTTTGACTGGTCCCACTTAAAGGGAGGGTTTCACGGTTCGGCGCATGTCCATAAATCAAATATACTTTTTTCGCTTTCTTATCAATGTTATCGCTTTAAAAACCCCACTCACATGTACTTCAGTAATCACATATTATAATTAGTCGTAGCAGAACGACGGATGACCAAAATTCACAGAAGATTTCAGTGGATTACACCGATGCAGTCGACCGTGGAATTTAGTGTTGACCCGTAGGATTTATTCCACAGTTGATGATTTTAGAGTATTTGCATGCGACAATTATGCAAATAGCTGTAAAATTCTTTAATCGTGAAATTTTCACAAGCAAATTTCGCACCCGAGTTAACTCCTCGCTTCCGATTGGTTCATAAACAATGCAATTAAATCGACTTGTGCCATAAGCGTGCACAGGGAACAAAGTATTTTGATTTATGGACATGCGTCGAGCCATGAAACCTTCCCTTTAACTGAATTTTCTACAGTAAGGTAGCGCTTGTTCCGTGAGCATATTTTCTTATTATAATTGAAACAAATGCAATGAACAGACAATCAATTGTTAAACCTCAGGTAACTAGGATTGCCGGGGAGGTTAAAGGTTATGTTCCAATCCTAATGACCGGAGCAGCCCTGATAAGGCTTAGCATTTTGTACGGTGGCTAACAATTCCCCCATGAGCATTTATATTATTTATCGAGAGAAGAACTGTGACCATAATAAAGTGGCAAGCACACAACATCAAGACACTGGTAAGGTAGGCACCGGGACTTCTATGTCCAATCCATCATTTCTAAGTATTTACAGTATTTTTATGCATACTTACTCCAAAGTGCGACCTTTCTACAGATTAGAATACAATCTTCAATCAGTTACAAAACCTTGCTTGTTTTCTACAGCTGAACAATCATTTTCGGAGATCTCAATTTTAATAACATACTGGAATACATAAATAAAAAGATTGATAATTATTATATCAATCTCAAAATATTCTCATACACTATTTTGTTCTCTATATTATTTTTCGGTTGGGTAGTGAATTGGAAATGTTTTTCGTAATATATATAATTTATATGAATTCACTTTTTCAAAAGCTGTCTTACTTCGTACTATCGCTGTTCATTTAATAGCGCCATTCTTCATCAGCTGTTACTTGGAAATATATTTCGCAGTATGTCCATGATAGCGCGTCGAATGTGTCTCATCTTCCAGCAGTAAATAACAGGATTTAAAGATGAATTGAGCAGCATCAGCGTTAAAAGGTACAGTGACAAAGTCTCTATATATGTATTTGGCTCCGAGATAAGTTTGACAAAAAACGTGCCATAGTGAGGCAAATAACAAACCAAAAACACCAAATAAACGTAGAATGTACCGACGGCAGATTTTCTCTCCCTCGAAATATTTGCCATTTCGCCATTCTGTGCTACTTGTTGTACTTGCAGGGCTTGGATTTGGTTTGAATGGCGTCGTACAGCGAAATAAATCTTGAAATAAACAATTGTTGTGCAAATGAAACAAAGACCGAAAATAATAGCGACAATGACGGAAGTAATATTTGCGATCAACAGATCATTTATCGCAAGTAATGCACTTAACACCCATATCGAGATCACAACGGCAACAACACGCTTGTGAGTCACAAGTTCCTGGTATCTGAGATGAAGATGAATAGCCAAGAATCTGTCTACACTGATGGCCACAATATTAAAGAACGAAGCTAGTGTAAACCAAATCCCTGAGATGGTCCCCAAGGTAATAAAAGCACTGTGCAGATGACCAGGACTATTTAGTTGTAATGCACATCTCCCCAGCAAGACGACGTATAAAGGTTGAACCAGTAAACCAACACCAAGATCAGAAACAGCGAGACTCGCGAGCAATGTTTTTAAAGGTTTTGACAACGACGGCGTTTTTCTCAGAGCATAAATTGTTATTATGTTCAACATGATGGCGGTGTAAGAGAAGAAAGCATTGAAGACACAATTAACGATATATGACGAATAGAGAGATTCAGCTTCAGCACTGGAGAGCTCCTGGTCTTGCAGCAGTTCGACACAGAAAGGATTTTCCTCCATGTTTCTGTAGATGTTGGACTGTTCCATCTGCATGCAAGTTTGTTAGAATAACTTTCCATATTTTAAAAGTTGTTGGTTTGACATCTTTTCATTAACTGATGGAACACCTGGAAAATTTCGGAAATAAACGGTGTGTATTCAATTTCTCTCGTCTATGTTTTACTCCATTTACCTCAGTTTGTCAGTCAGTCAATGAGATCAAGGAAAAACTACATAAATTACAACTTCAGAACTTCGGCGGTTCTTGATTTTCATGTGAGCACAGAAAACTCAGCAAAACTATTAAATAAATTGCGAAAAAGACGTGATGGCAAGGGCACCCAACAGCGTTTCGGTGGAATATATCTGTTCGAAACTCTATAATCGCCTCAGATATTCGGTTAGGGAAATGTCATCTCGAACTTTCTAAATATGGGGAAATTAATGCCAACGTATCCGAACAGATACATTTTTCTTAGCGTTTAAAGATAAGCCATTTAACTGCAGAAAAAGCACAATTATAACGTAAAAACGACGGCCCGACACCTTCAGGAAAATTGTGTGGTTGGGTGAACAGCGCCCTACCATTGCCACTACGGCGAGAAGTTTTTGATTAATGCCGTTTCTCAAATTTCGTTCCAAATTTGCATAACAATTAATACAACGGATCGATGAAGTGTTAAATTTTACAATAATTAGAACAACTCCATCACCATCTTTTCTAGCTGGAACCACGTTACAAGCATCTATTTTTTCAATATTGGTGTACAAAATAGTTTATTTTATCTTAAACTATGACAACTGGAAAAAGAACACTCTTTCACATAAGCAAAAGCAGGGAAATATTTCATTTGCACACGAATTTCGTTTGACATTTGGAATAAAAACGTTTCACTGATATACTAAACGTTAACTCTACTACTTGGTATCTACGTAATTACAAAAACGTCGGCCATGGCAACAAGACAACATATTTGCTTTAGAGACCTTTATACACTTGACATACATGACATGTCACAATACCGTGAAACTAGAGCAGGTGTCTCAAAGTTTATCATCTGAAAATGAACTTGAATTTTTTTCTCATTGAGTCTTTTTACAAGAAGACCAGAGCCAGAGTATCAAACCAGCTATGAAGCTTTTTCATATTAAGTAGAGAGGTTTTAATTTTTCAGGATTTCTTTGTAAGTTACTGCTTTCATAAATTTGGTTATTATTGATCATCCACAGCTTCCTCCAGTTTCTCTTGCGCATGCTCGGCGCGCTCATGAATTTCTATGATTTTTGCAACCATGTCATCGTTAGTAAAAAGATATTCGGGATGAAAACTCCAGAATTAGCTACTGAATGGGAAAGCTCTGCCCTGGCTATTTTGTTGACGAAAAACCTTCAAGGTATAGTTTAACAATAAGCGCCAGCGCTATACTCTCGCGAAGTACTAGTTGAATTCATCCATCTCAGCTAACCAACCAATTTATATTTACACTTCGACCAACGTTTACAATTGAAAAATAAACTGACCATCAAAGAAACAAACAATGCTCAAACATTAGGGTTTCATTCATCCATAGACGACACGTTAGAACCAACTCAGTTGTACAGTATCATTAAGGCACGGCTCAATAAGGTTTCGTTTGACTGGTCCCACTTAAGGTGGCTCCATAGGGTTTTCATTTCTGGTGAGGCGCGCGCGTGAGTTATATTTTGAAAGCTGGTTTTCACGTTCTTTTTTACTACCAGTTCACCCAAACCTTCCAGAATGTAATAAGTAATGATGAAATAATGTTCGACAACCATCCCTGATAACATATTGACTTTAGGTCTTGAATTAAAACTGTCCAAACAAAGGAGTTTGTCAATGCTTACGAAGCTTTAATTGTAAATTTCTTCAATTTCCTTCGGTGAAAGTTTCTACAATTTTCACAATATATAAAGTCTGCCCAGATAAGAATTTTAATGAGGAAAAAAATTGGGGTTGTCAAGGCAGCTCCTTCGCTTTTTACAAAATTGTGTTTTTTGCCTTTGCGTAAAAACGGGTCTTATAAATTTTCCTCAAAAACGGGCACCAAGTAAAGCAAACTAAGCATAACCTTTCCGCTAAGTTTTACGAACTTTCACCGAAGGAAACTCGAGAAAACAAAGACGAAAGTTTCTCATTTTGCCCTACAAATACGTCATAAAATAGGAACTCGTCAAGATCGCTGCTATTTGAGCATGCGTGAACTTTCGATCGATGAGGTTTGTTTACCGGGCGTTTTATGCAATTCCTCGGACGAAATTTACAAATTCGTCATCTTTGGAAGTTCAAACAGCAATATCTCGGCTTAAACATAAGTTATAAATGAATGTTTACTTTGAAATGCTTGACATAGCTGCAAAAAACTCGAGCCATGCAGTTCACTTGTTCACATGTTTTGCGTAAGCTCGCGTCAGCTAGCGCGCGCTTATTGGCAAAAGCTTGCGTAGCCAGCGCGCGCGCGCTGATACTCTATGCAGCCACCTTAACTGAATTTTCTCAAGTAAGGAAGCACTTGTTTCGTGAGCATATTTTCTTATTATAATTGAAACAAATGCAATGAACAGAAAATCAATTGAAATGAATTTGTAAAGTTATAGTTAATTCTGAAAAATAGTTTGTATAGTTTAAACCAAGGTCGGTAAACCTCAGGTAACTAGGACTGGGGAAGATAAAGGTTAGGTTCCAATCCTAATGATCGGTGGAGTCCTGATAAGGCTTAGCATTTTGCACGGAGGCTAACAATTCCCCCATAAGCATTTATATTATTTATCGAGAGAAGAACTGTGACCATAATAAGTGTCAAGCTTAAAAACACAACATCACTGAGACACTGCATGTAAGGTACGAACTTACGACAATCCATCATTTCTAAGTATTTACAGTGTTTTTATGCATACTTACTCCAAAGTGCGACCTTTCTACAGCTTAGAATACAATCTTCAATCAGTTATAAAACTTTGCTTGTTTTCTACAGCTGAACAATCATTTTCGGAGATCTCAAGTTTAATAATACACCCACAAAGCCTACAAGACAAGACCGAATGGTAGTCTGGGTATTCATTATAATTTGCATATCGGTGGAAAAGAAATCTTCAAGTTTTTATTGCGCGCGTAATGTATTTGGTTTGCCCGAATTAGATAATTTGTTTCCCTTGTTTTTTCACTGCTAAAATTTAGTTTGGCTAAAAGTAGCTTACTTCTACAGGTTTAAAACAAAAAGGAACGTTAAAAATAATGTTTTACATGTTACTTCTCATTAGTATTCGGTGCGTGCAGCAGTTTTCTTCTTTTACCCATGCGACCTTTCGGTCTTGTCTTGCGGGCTTTTAAAAACACTTCTATCCGACAACGTTAATTGAAATAGGTGTATACTGGAATACATAAATAAAAAGATTGATAATTATTATATCAATTTCAAAATATTCTTATACTCAATTTTGTTCTCTATATTATGTTTCGGTTGGGTAGTAAATTGGAAATGTTTTTCGTAATATATCTATATGAATTACTTTTTAAAAAGCTGTCTTACTTCGTGCTGTCGCTGTTCGTTTAATAGAGCCATTCTTCAGCTGTTACTTGGAAATATATTTCGCAGTATGTTCATGATAGCGCGTCGAATGTGTCTCATCTTCCAGCAGTAAATGACAGGATTTAAAGATGAATTGAGTAGCATCAGCGTTAAAAGGTACAGTGACAAAGTATCTATGGAGGTATTTGGCTCCGAGAAAAGTTTGACAAAAAACGTGCAATAGTGTGGCAAATAACAAGCCAAAAACACGAGATATACGTAGAATGTACTGACGGCAGATTTTCTCTGCCTCGAAATATTTACCATTTCGCCATTCTGTGCTACTTGTTGTACTTGCAGGGCTTGAATTTGGTTTGTATGGCGTCGTACAGCTAAATAAATCTTGAAATAAACAATCGTTGCACAAATAAAACAAAGACCGCAAATAATAACGACAATGAAGAAAGTAATAATATTTGCGATCAACAAATCGTTTATCGCAAGTAATGCACTTAACACCCATATCGAGATCACAACGGCAACAACACGCTTGTGAGTCACAAGTTCCTGGTATCTGAGATGAAGATGAATCGCCAAGAATCTGTCTACACTTATGGCCACAATATTAAAGAACGAAGCTAGTGTAAACCAATTCCCTGAGATGGTTAACAGGATTATAAGAGCGCTGTGCAGATGGCTAGGACTGTTTAGTTGTAATGCACATCTCACCAGCGAGACGACGTATACAGGTTGAACCAGTAAACCAACACCAAGATCAGAAACAGCGAGACTCGCGAGCAATGTTTTTAAAAGTTTTGGCAACGACGACGTTTTTTCTCAGAGCATAAATTGTTATTATGTTCAACATGATGGCGGTATAAGAGAAAAAAGCATTGAAGACACAATTAACGATATATGATGAATAGAGAACACTGGAGAGCTCGCCTTGCAGCGAATCAACACAGAACGGGTTTTCTGCCATGTTTCTCTAGATGTGGGACTGTCCCATCTGCATGCGAGCTTGTTAGATTAATTTTCCATAATTCCATTCACCTGTTCATTTTAAATGTACTTATTCAAAAATGACCGAGTCAATCATATATACGATAAATATTCAGAGAATTTCTTCATTTCGTTTCATGTCTTTGGCAATGAAAGAAATTTTACTTTGATCATTGATTAATGGTAACTATGTCATTTTCCAAAGCAGAAGCGCGATAGCTTTCCAGTTTTTCAACACAGTGCCGACAGTATATGTACTGATCTTACCGCTGAATTAAAGCTAAGTGCTATCTGAAATGCTAATTTCTACCATCTAGTAAGCTGTATTTAATGTTTTTTATTTTAATCGTGTTTAGTAATGGGTTTTTTTTTTTGCAACAAAAAATATTTTATTGTCAAAAACACGAATTACAAGGTTGGAGGAACTAACACTAATTACAAAACTGACACTCAGAGAAATTATAAAACGGACACTAACTCTAGTTACAAAGTTGTAGATAGCATTAATTGTATAGAGCGGTTTTCAATTGAGTGTTGAAAGTAATCACTGAATTGCTTTGGTTTTGCTTATAATTGAAACAAATGCAATGAACAGAAAATCAATTGAAATGAATTTGTAAAGTTATAGTTCATTCTGAAAAATAGTTTGTATACGGTTTAAACCAAGGTCGGTAAACCTCAGGTAACTAGGATTGGGGAAGATAAAGGTTAGGTTCCAATCCTAATGATCGGTGGAGTCCTGATAAGGCTTGGCATTTTGCACGGAGGCTAACCGCAATTCCCCCATGAGCATTTATATTATTTATCGAGAGAAGAACTGTGACCATAATAAAGTGGCAAGCTTAAAAACACAACATCACTGAGACACTGCATGTAAGGTACGAACTTACGACAATCCATCATTTCTAAGTATTTACAGTGTTTTTATGCATACTTACTCCAAAGTGCGACCTTTCTACAGCTTAGAATACAATCTTCGATCAGTTATAAAACTTTGCTTGTTTTCTACAGCTGAACAATCATTTTCGGAGATCTCAAGTTTAATAATACACCACAAAGCCTACAAGACAAGACCGAATGGTAGTCTGGGTATTCATTATAATTTGCATATCGGTGGAAAAGAAAATCTTCAAGTTTTTATTGCGCGCGTAATGTATTTGGTTTGCCCCGAATTAGATAATTTGTTTTCCATGTTTTTTCACTGCTAAAATTTAGTTTGGCTAAAAGTAGCTTACTTCTACAGGTTTAAAACAAAAAGGAAACGTTAAAAATAATGTTTTACATGTTACTTCTCATTAGTATTCGGTGCGTGCAGCAGTTTTCTTCTTTTACCCATGCTACCTTTCGGTCTTGTCTTGCGGGCTTTTAAAAACACTTCTATCCGACAACGTTAATTGAAATAGGTGTATACTGGAATACATAAATAAAAAGATTGATAATTATTATATCAATCTCAAAATATTCTTATACTCAATTTTGTTCTCTATATTATTTTTCGGTTGGGTAGTGAATTGGAAATGTTTTTCGTAATATATCTATATGAATTACTTTTTAAAAAGCTGTCTTACTTCGTGCTGTCGCTGTTCGTTTAATAGAGCCATTCTTCAGCTGTTACTTGGAAATATATTTCGCAGTATGTTCATGATAGCGCGTCGAATGTGTCTCATCTTCCAGCAGTAAATAACAGGATTTAAAGATGAATTGAGTAGCATCAGCGTTAAAAGGTACAGTGACAAAGTATCTATGGAGGTATTTGGCTCCGAGAAAAGTTTGACAAAAAACGTGCAATAGTGTGGCAAATAACAAGCCAAAAACACGAGATATACGTAGAATGTACTGACGGCAGATTTTCTCTGCCTCGAAATATTTACCATTTCGCCATTCTGTGCTACTTGTTGTACTTGCAGGGCTTGAATTGGTTTGTATGGCGTCGTACAGCTAAATAAATCTTGAGATAAACAATTGTTGCACAAATGAAGCAAAGACCGCACATAATAACGACAATGAAGAAAGTAATAATATTTGCGATCAATAAATCGTTTATCGCAAGTAATGCACTTAACACCCATATCGAGATCACAACGGCAACAACACGCTTGTGAGTCACAAGTTCCTGGTATCTGAGATGAAGATGAATCGCCAAGAATCTGTCTACACTTATGGCCACAATATTAAAGAACGAAGCTAGTGTAAACCAATTCCCTGAGATGGTTAACAGGATTATAAGAGCGCTGTGCAGATGGCTAGGACTGTTTTAGTTGTAATGCACATCTCACCAGCGAGACGACGTATACAGGTTGAACCAGTAAACCAACACCAAGATCAGAAACAGCGAGACTCGCGAGCAATGTTTTTAAAAGTTTTGGCAACGACGACGTTTTTCTCAGAGCATAAATTGTTATTATGTTCAACATGATGGCGGTGTAAGAGAAAAAAGCATTGAAGACACAATTAACGATATATGATGAATAGAGAACACTGGAGAGCTCGTCTTGCAGCGAATCAACACAGAACGGGTTTTCTGCCATGTTTCTCTAGATGTGGGACTGTCCCATCTGCATGCGAGCTTGTTAGATTAATTTTCCATAATTCCATTCACCTGTTCATTTTAAATGTACTTATTCAAAAATGACCGAGTCAATCATATATACGATAAATATTCAGAGAATTTCTTCATTTCGTTTCATGTCTTTGGCAATGAAAGAAATTTTACTTTGATCATTGATTAATGGTAACTATGTCATTTTCCAAAGCAGAAGCGCGATAGCTTTCCAGTTTTTCAACAGTGCCGACAGTATATGTACTGATCTTACCGCTGAATTAAAGCTAAGTGCTATCTGAAATGCTAATTTCTACCATCTAGTAAGCTGTATTTAATGTCTTTTATTTTAATCGTGTTTAGTAATGGTTTTTTTTTTTGCAACAAAAACTATTTTATTGTCAAAAACACGAATTACAAGGTTGGAACTAACACTAATTACAAAACTGACACTCAGAGAAATTATAAAACGGACACTAAGGCCCCGGCCGCACTAGGCTGACAAAATTTGTTTGGCGCTAAACATATCAATCACGTAGAAACCTAAAACCTCTGTTGTTGCTGTAAAATTTTGCATTCAACTCCTCTACAATCTTTTAAAACCAGTACTTTCTAAAGTTTTAACTCTCCTGCCTTCGTGGTATGATACACAAACTGATTAACTAGATATTTCTTCTTCTCGGACTGAAATTTTAAACGACTTGCATGTTTCTTGCCGCTTTTCCCGACTGTCACTGTCACTTTTTAGCGCAATACTTGTACCCGATCGGACCGTGCACTGTTTATGAAGCAAATTGTGCTACTCAAACATCACTAGGTGCTGTTAGCTGGTAAAATTTGGGATCGGTACTAGTTGTATGGACCGAGGCAAGCGAATAATCATCGCAGTAACCTTGAGATTAATGTGTGTGAATTGACGAATCTGTCAGTTTTGACGCTTGACAAAATTTTCTCCTGCTCTGGGGCAGGACGACGGCGCCGTTGAAGTTTGGTAAGGCTTGACAAAATTTTGGTAGGAAAAAAATCGCCGTTCGCACTTGTGAAACGGAACTGATGACAGATATTTTTGCAAAACAAACAAAAATTCGCCTAGTGCGGCCGGGCCCTTACAAAGTTGTAGATAGCATTAATTGTATAGAGCGGTTTTCAATTGAGTGTTGAAAGTAATCACTGAATTGCTTTGGTTTTGCTTTACTGCGCTCTGTGATTTGTTTAAAAAAACTCGCGGCACCTTCTCACCTTCTCAACCAAGCAGATGCGCTTGGCGCCGGTCACGTTTATTTGCTTCGAGTTTTCATTGGTTCATTATGTTGTTTATGTTTGTTGTGATTGGACATTGTAATTGCTTTGGTTTTGGTCTCACGACACTCAATTGAAAACTGCTCTAATTACAACTAATTGCAAAATTTCACAAGCACTAGTTGTAAGTTATAGATATCGATAATGTAGAGGAGCTTTTACTATAATTATAGCTATAATTTTGAATTAAGTAGTAAGCAATGAACAGCAGGGAGGTGGACATAATGGGTGTTTAGTAATGTTTGTTTTTGTTATTCTATGTTAATCAGGCCACTGGGAGCAGAGGAGCCAAATTTGACATTTGCGCATTCGATCTATATGCTTGCGTTATTGTGTTATTCGATCTGTTTGTTTACGAGCCTGTTTTTAGTTATTCACCCCAGCGCTAGCGGGAAATCAGTCGATTTCCGGTCGTTGCCCGAAGGGTACCGAACGAAAAGCGAAAGCTTTCGGGCGTTGCGATCAAAGCAACCGATTCCCGCTGGGGCGAAAATTAATAACAGCCGCGTAACTGAGAAAAAGATCGAATAACGCGGGAATAACGGAAGACACCACGCAAGCACATAGAGATCTAATAACGCACATCGGTCAAATTTGGCTCCTCTGCTCCGTGTTCAGAGCTCTCACTTTAAACTACATGGTTGTTGCTAAAAATGGTTATGAAGCCCAGCAAAGTTCTTTGTTCCATGTTTTGGTTCGCTTTTTTGGCCTTGGCCGTGCACAAAACACAATAAGGTTTGAGTTCTTCCAGAGTAACTAACCAGTAGAAACGTGTTGGTTCCGTTATTCAACCATAACAAACAAATGTGGCGTGGTCGTGGACCTTCTAACATAAATCTTGGTATCTTTGTTTGCTTCTTTGAAGTTTGCCGGGGTTCATATTTAATATATTATTTATCGAGAGAAGAACTGTGACCATAATAAGTGTCAAGTTCAAGAACACAACATCAAGACACTGCAAGGTAGGAACCAGGACTTCTGTGTCCAATCCATCATTGCTAAGTATTTTTATGCATACTTACTCCGAAGTACGACCTATTTCAAACTCAATTAAGGGGACACTGAACTCAAGTGATAATGAGTAAAACACTATTATTATTGATCAATCTCAAGTGTATTTGAACAGTCCGTTATTGTTCCAGAAGAGTGCAGTTACATAGTAATAAAGCAAATCGCAATTTAAACAGTCCAAGGTTGCTTTGGCAAGTTAAAATCATGCATTTGATTGTTGCTTAATTAAATGGCTGCATTCCAAGTTTTATTTTGTTTAGGTGGTTAATTATTAACAACACTCCGCCCAGCCTCCATTAAGGGGACACTTTTCCCTGTCCCAAGGGTGTCCCCTTAATGGAGGTTCCACTGTATTATATCAATCTCAAAATATTCTAATACACAATTTTGTTCTCTATTATGTTTCGGTTGGGTAGTGAATTGGAAATGTTTTTCGTAATATATATATATGAATTACTTTTTCAAAAGCTGTCTTACTTCGTACTATCGCTGTTCGTTTAATAGCGCCATTCCTCAGCTGTTACTTGGACATATATTTCGCAGTATATCCATGATAGCGCGTCGAATGTGTCTCATCTTCCAGCAGTAAATAACAGGATTTAAAGATGAATTGAACAGCATCAGCGTTAAAAGGTACAGTGACAAAGTCTCTATGGAGGTATTTGGCTCCGAGATAATGTTGACAAAAATGTGCAATAGTGTGGCAAATAACAAAACAAAAACACGAGATATACGTAGAATGTACTGACGGCAGATTTCTCTGCCTCGAAATATTTTCCATTTCGCCATTCTGCGCTACTTGTTGTACTTGCAGGGCTTGGATTTGGTTTGTATGGCGTCGTACAGCGAAATAAATCTTGAAATAAACAATTGTTGTGCAAATGAAACAAAGACCGAAATAATAGCGACAATGACGGAAGTAATATTTGCGATCCACAAATCATTTATCGCAAGTAATGCACTTAACACCCATATCGAGATCACAACGACGACAACACGCTTGTGAGTCACAAGTTCCTGGTATCTGAGATGAAGATGAATAGCCAAGAATCTGTCTACACTTATGGCCACAATATTAAAGAACGAAGCTAGTGTAAACCAAATCCCTGAGATGGTCGCCAAGGTAATAAAAGCGCTGTGTAGATGACCAGGACTATTTAGTTGTAATGCACAACTCACCAGTGAGACGACGTATAAAGGTTGAACCAGTAAACCAACACCAAGATCAGAAACAGCGAGACTCGCGAGCAATGTTTTTAAAGGTTTTGATAACGACGACGTTTTTCTCAGAGCATAAATTGTTATTATGTTCAACATGATGGCGGTGTAAGAGAAGAAAGCATTGAAGACACAATTAACGATATATGACGAATAGAGAGATTCAGCTTCAGCACTGGAGAGCTCCTGGTCTTGCAGCAGTTCGACACAGAAAGGATTTTCCTCCATGTTTCTGTAGATGTTGGACTGTTCCATCTGCATACGAACTTAGTTAGATTACTTTTCACCTGTTAATTTTAAATGTACTTATTGCAAAATGACCGAGTCAATCATATATACCATAAATATTCAGATAATTTCTTCATTTCGTTTCATGTCTTTGTCAATGAAGGAAATTTTACTTTGATCATTGATTAATGTAACTATGTCATTTTCCAAAGCAGAAGCGCGATAGCTTTCCAGTTTTTCAACAGTGCCGACAGCATATGTAACGACTTTACTGAATTAAAGCTAAGTGCCACCTGAAATGCTAATTTCTACCATCTAGTAAGCTGTATTTAATGTCTTTTAATGTCAACACAAATTATGTTATTGCCAAAAACACGAATTACAAGATTGGAACTAACACTAATTACAAAACTGACACTCAGAGAAATTATAAAACGAACACTAACTCTAGTTACAAAGTTATGGATATCCCTAATTGTATAATTATAACTAACACTAATTACAACACTAATTACAAAATTTCACAACCACTAGTTGTAGGTTATAGCTATCGATAATGTAGAGGAGCTTTTATATGCTATAATTATTAATTAAGTATTGAGCTATGAGCAGCAGGGAGGTGGACATAATGGGTGTTTAGTAATGTTTGTTTTTATTATTTTATGTTAATCAGGGCTCTCAGTTTAAACTACGTGGTTGTTGCTAAATTAGTCATACCTATATAAATATTGATTAAATATTAAATATTAATTAAATATTATTAATTAAAAGGTTATGCAATTTATTGAAGGCGGTGGTCGATTTTTTCGAAGTTCAAGTGCTAGTGACAGACATTTGGTCCTATCTTAATTCTTTATGGATTTATATTTGCCGCAAAATCTCCCTTCATTGGCGACAAAAATCCAAAATAGAGCCCGCAAATTTATCAGCGGAAATGTGCATTGTGACGTCATCGTGCAACACAAATTATTTTCTTGTCAAAAACACGAATTACTAACACTAATTACAAAACTGACACTAACTCCAGTCACAATGTTGTAGATAGCACTAATAGCCGTTTTTCACGTCGGTTTCCTAGTCATCGTAGGAGTCCTAATAAGGTGAAGCCAAAGTTGATAAAGAGAAATGGTTATGAAGCCCAACAAAGTTCTTTGTTCCATGTTTTTGTTCGCTTTTTTGGCCTTGACCGTGCACAAAACACAATACATTTTGAGTTCTTTCCGAGTAACTAACCAGTAGAAACGTGTTGGTTACGTTATTCAGCCATAACAAAAAATGTGCATGGTCGTGGACCTTCCAACATAAATTTTGGTATCTTTGTTTGCTTCTTTGAAGTTTGCCGGGGTTCATTACAATTCCCCCATAAGCATTTAATATATTATTTATCGAGAGAGGAACTGTGATCATAATAAGTGTCAAGCTCAAGAACACAACATCAAGACACTGGCAAGGTAGGAACCAGGACTTCTCTGTCCAATCCATCATTGCTAAGTAGTTTTATGCACACTTACTCCAAAGTACGACCTATTGCAAACTCCATTAAGGGGACACTGAACTCAAGTGATGATGAGTAAAATACTATTATTATTGATCAATCTCAAGTGTATCTGAACAGTTCGTTATTGTTCAAGAAGAGTGCAGTTACATAGTAATAAAGCAAATCGCAATTTAAACAGTCCAAGGTTGCTGTGCAAGTTAAAATCATGCATTTGATTGTTGCTAATTAAATGGCTGCATTCCAAGTTTTATTTTGTTCAGGTGGTTAATTAACAACACCCCGCCCAGCCTCCATTCAGGGGACACTTTTCCCTGTCCCAAGGGTGTCCCCTTAATGGAGGTTCCACTGTATTATATCAATCTCAAAATATTCTAATACACAATTTTGTTCTCTATTATTTTTCGGTTGGGTAGTGAATTGGAAATGTGTTCCGTAATATATCTGTATCACTACTTTTTAAAAAGCTTTCAATTACTTCGTACTATCGCTGTTCGTTATAGCGCCATTCTTCAGCTGTTACTTGGAAATATATTTCGCAGTATGTTCATGATAGCGTGTCGAATGTGTCTCATCTTCCAGCAGTAAATCAGTAACAGGATTTAAAGATGAATTGAACAGCATCAGCGTTAAAATGTACAGTGACAAAGTCTCTATAGAGGTATTTGGCTGCGAGATAAGTTTGACAAAAAACGTGCAATAGTGTGGCAAATAACAAACCAAAAACACGAGATATACGTAGAATGTACTGACGGCAGATTTTCTCTGCCTCGAAATATTTGCCATTTCGCCATTCTGTGCTACTTGTTGTACTTGCAGGGCTTGAATTTGGTTTGTATGGCGTCGTACAGCTAAATATATCTTGAAATAAACAATTGTTGCACAAATGAAGCAAAGACCGCAAATAATAGCGACAATGACGGAAGTAATATTTGCGATCCACAAATCATTTATCGCAAGTAATGCACTTAACACCCATATCGAGATCACAACGAAGACAACACGCTTGTGAGTCACAAGTTCCTGGTATCTGAGATGAAGATGAATAGCCAAGAATCTGTCTACACTGATGGCCACAACATCAAAGAACGAAGCTAGTGTAAACCAAAGCCTCGAGATGATAAAAGCGCTGTGTATATGGCTAGAACTGTTTAGTTGTAATGCACATCTCACCAGCGAGACGACGTATAAAGGTTGAACCAGTAAACCAACACCAAGATCAGAAACAGCGAGACTCGCGAGCAATGTTTTTAAAGGTTTTGACAACGACGACGTTTTTCTCAGAGCATAAATTGTTATTATGTTCAACATGATGGCGGTGTAAGAGAGAAAAGCATTGAAGACACAATTAACGATATATGACGAATAGAGAGATTCAGCTTCGGCACTGGAGAGCTCCTGGTCTTGCAGCAGTTCGACACACAAAGGATTTTCCTCCATGTTTCTGTAGATGTTGGACTGTTCCATCTGCATACGAGCTTAGTTAGAATAATTTTCACCTGTTCATTTTAAATGGCCGAGTCAGTCATATATACCATAAATATTAAGTATCATATGTCTTTGTCAATGAAATAAATTTTACTTTGATCACTGATTGGTGGTAAATATGTCATTTTCCAAAGCAGAAGCGCGATAGCTTTCCAGTTTTTCAACGCAGTACCGACAGTATATGTACTGATCTTACTGAATTAAAGCTAAGTGCTATCTTAAATGCTAATTTCTACCATCTAGTAAGCTGTATGTATTGTAGATAGCATTAATTGTATAATTATCACTAACACTAATTACAATGTCAAAATTTCACCATTCGATGAGGCAACAAACATTTTCATGTGATTATCGATTGGTCAATACCAATCGATAATGTAGAGGAGCTTTTATATAGCTATAATTATCAATAAGGACGTTCGCGCTAAGTGTTGGAAGTTTATTTTTTCGTTTTTTTCTACCTATGAGCCATCGAATCCTGCCAAAATGGCGGGTTCGCAAATGCCGTCCTTAAAGATTAGGTTTATTTAAGGGACGTCACCAGTTGAATATATTTGTTTAGTAAACACCCTTCTATAAAATATGGCAAAGAACGTTCGTCTCCAGCGATTCATTTGTAATATTTTCAGACTAACAGCCACTGAGGCCATATCGAGTTACGAGGACCGATTATTCAAAATTAGCCCTCACTTATCCTATCTCCGAATCGAATTCGGTGATCTCCCAATTTGTTTGCATTTCTGACATAAGTAACTAATTAACTAACTGTGGTAAAGTTAAAAAATAAAATCAGCGTTAGAAGATTTTCGCGCGAACGTCCTTAAGAAGTAAGTAATGAACAGCAGGCAGGTGGACATAATGGGTGTTTAGTAATGTTTGTTTTTATTATTTTATGTTAATCAGGGCTCTCACTTATACGTGGTTGTGTTGTTAAATTAGTCATACCTGAATAAATATTGAAAAAATTATTATTATTTATGAAAATTTTTTGAAGGTGTTGGTCGATTTTTTCGAAGTTAAAGTGCCAGTGACAGATATTTGGTCCTATCTTTATGGATTTTTATTTGGCGAAAAATCTCCCTTCAATGGCGACAAAAATCCAAAATGGAGCCCGTGAATTTATCCGCAGAAATGTGCATTGTGACGTCATCGTGAAGATAGCTTAAAAACTAATTCAGAGTGTTTTACTGTTTATATCAAGAAATATCAGGTCCTGTAGAGTACACTGGTCGACGACATCGATTATCTCACAGCTAAAATATTGCCGATCAGTACAGCGTACAAACGTTAGCCGGGATATTATACACTTAATGACTGGTCCCGAGGGAAACAGTTAGTTTTGTTTTCCCGAGAATCTCGATGTTTCCCGAGACGAAGCGTAGGTGACATTTTCGCGTGGGACTGGGCTTTCAGATTGTGGACATGGAGTGTTATGAACGGGAAGTCACAACTTAGATAAGTATAGGAAATCGTATGAACGCGAGTGCAATTCGCGATTTATGGGCACGAGTGATGTTTTGAAAGTTCTCAAAATTTTACGAGCCTTTAGGCGAGTGCAATTTGAGAACTTTCAAAATATCACGAGTGACCATAAATCACTAATTGCACGAGCAGTTCATACGATTTTTTGTTTATAATATTCTCAACAAAATTTTGCTGCGGCCATCACGCTACTCTGCACACGAAACGCTTCACTAGTTTCCAGAGTGCTCACATGTTTTATTTGAACGCGCAGGCAAACCAAGCGTGAACTTTTTGAAAGAATTACAGTACTATAGTTTAGAAAATATTTAACCATTAACTTGAAAGCTTATTTCAATTCCATTAAGCGGCAAAAACGTCTCTACTTGTCCGGTACCGTTTATCACAATTCCGTATTGCACTCTATAACCTATTTATGCATTCGTCATTGACCAATCAGAAGCTCCATATTTTGTTGAGTATATTATAAGATACCTTAATGCCTTTTATTACGATGAGTTTTCATTTTGTTATTTTCGCCCATCGCGGTTAACGGTTCACGAAAACTCAACACATAAAAAATAATCCACAGTACGATCTAATAATAATAATAATAATTTATATAGCGCAGACTTCCATAAAATGTTCAGTCGCGCATAAAAATTACGTGACATTAAAACGTTTTTTATCTTAAAACACAAAATTAGACGTTTATGATTATCAATTGGTAGAATACATTCAGAATTTGAAATAAACTTAACCGTCTAGACATACCGCTGGCCATACAATAAACTGCAAGATTTGCCGTACTAATCGGCCTAAATTTCAGTAACTAAACTATCTTATTGACTATTGAAAACAAAGGAAAGCAATTTGGACCAATAGTCTTTGATCTACTATCGACGTTCTCCTGTGTTCGTTTATCATTCGTTTCAAAGTCATGTGACTGACAGTATGACCACCTTGTTGTGCAATGATGAAGACAAATATGGCGGCCATTTTGTTTTTGAATATTTATCTTGCCAAATGGTTCTTGTCCTAAAGTAAGAACTGATCTTGAAGAAAATCATAGAAATTACGACAAAGAAGTTGGATACCGTAATTGACTCATCGTCAGTTACAGTAATTTGATAACAAATAGTCTTTATTTGTTGATGTAATAATTATATCAAACACGAGAGACGGTGTTTCATCCGATTTCGACACACCGAGAAGAGAGTTGAGCGGAGTATTTTTGACGAAATTCGAGGTGCTTGGAAATCGGATGAAACACTGTTTCAAACGCTTGATATATCTTCTCAAACAAAGCAAAAACTACGGAGTAAATGGAGAAATAAAATCGTAAAAATCTATGCTAAGACCAGGTATCCAAACCACCGTCACGGTTATGATTTCCTTTGTTTTAACTTGATGAATTATTAATGAGTTTGAGAAAGATGTTTTTTGGTTGTGTATCAATATCAGATTTCGTAATTTCAAATGCAACTCATTTTTCCTTAATATTAGTATAATTTAAAAAAATACATACATACATACATACATCGGAGGTAGTTGGAGAAAGTTGTAGCGCCAATTTTCTAACCAGTTATAAGTTTTGCATGAGTACGAAACAAAGAACGCCATATGTTTCACTCGGAAATGGTTCCCAAAATAATTCCCCGAGTTAAACAACTGGAAAGCAAACATATCCATGAGCCGGTTATTCATAAATTAAATCACATATTCAAGAAAGGCGAGAATAAATATCAAAATATCTCATAATGTGGAGATAATATGAAAACATAGTTAATAGAGGTAGATGGTTATGAAGCCCGTCAAAGTTCTTTGTTATATGTTTTTGCTCGCTTTTTTGGCCTTGACCGTGCACAAAACCTGACAAAATACAATAGGTGTTTACGTTCAAGCAACTAACAAAATGGATTGCGCACGGTCGTGAACCTTCCAACATAAATCTTGTCGTCTTTGTTTGCTCCTTTGCAGTTTGCCGGGCTTCATTTGCTACGTTAGATCAGTCCTGATGGTCTTGATGCAGTATAAAACTCACAAACTAGCATGGCCGAAATACGATAACCTTAGTACCACGGTAGAATTTTGTGTAAATTTTAATTTGACTATAATCATGATATCCAAAGGGCTCCTGTGGATAGAGAGGAGAGGTCTCAGTTTTCATTACATGTAGCTGACAAAGCACGCCACGTTGTATTGTTTCCTCTGAAAACAACGCTAATGAAAGTTTATTTTCTCCCGTGGATCTGAGCAGAAGTCGTGATGCGGGAAGGAATTGATTACCTATTATATTGTATAACCTTGACCCAGGAGTGACTACACGTAATTAAATTGTATTATGTAACAGTTTATTAATTTCCTTGTCAAGCATGTGATATCTCAATAAGCCAATCAAGTGCCTCGTATCACTTTAATCACGTGGGAGAGTAACGTCTTGTCCAATCAGAACATATACATTACGTTTCGTTTCACATGCGAATATAAATTATTTACTGCACCTTTCAGTATGTTAGTTTTGCTATGTTGCGTCCTTGGAGTATACAAGGCATTCTATCGACGTGAATGAAGATTTAATTTTGGATTTAAAAACTGTTTCGCAGTGTTTTATAATGAACGGGAATGGCAAAGGGAAAACGGTGAGTAAGAATTGTTATTTATTGATTTATATTCTACGCTACGTCTTAAGGTTATGAAAGAAATCACGAAAATTATATGAATAGAATCAAGATAGTGCAGCGAATGATGCTTTGTATCCTTTATGAGACTGTTATAATTCGGTATAAATACTGACGATACTTTTAAAAGCCTGCAGATATATATTTTTTTCAACAAATTGTTATGAGAGAGATATCAGTCAGTGACACAAGTTACTCGCAAAAAAATCAGTTACCGGTCGGACGCTCTAACACTGAGCTACAGGAGACTCGTGGGAGCTTAGGCCATATAACTAAAATGTGACAAACCTCCCGCATACTGCTACCGGTGTGCGGAAGGTCATAGGTTCGACTCCTGTTGGAAGAACTCGGAATTTGTTTCCGAGTAGCTTGTGTCACTGACAGAATAATATCTTTCTCACATTTCTACCAAGCTTAAAATATACCATCATTTATTATACGACGTGACGTTTTAGAGTGCGAATACGCACAAAGACGAGAGCAAATATGAGACCGTATTCAACGGGTCTCAGTCCCCCTGACCGCGCGCTACGGAAAACTCTGTTGAAAGCCTATATTTTTGGAAAGAATTATGTCGTATAAACAATTTATTCAGCGGAAAGTTGTGTAATACGGCTGGGCATTTTACTCGTCAGTGTTTATTTTTTCTCGCCTAAAGGCTCGAAAAAATAAAAACTGACTCGTAAAAATACCCAGCCGTATTACACAACTTTCCGCTGAATAACCTCTATTTATTTCCACAAATTGTTATAAGTTAAAACAGTGAGAAGAAATAGTTTCTATTCTGTAGAGTTTGCAATTCAACATGATCAAGAAGATGTTATGGTTTCCGCTTGCTCCCGCTGTGCTGTTGTTTACGGTATTTACTGCAGCGGACTTGGTCTTCTTCACAACGGCGGCTTACTCAAACTTGGGCAATGAAAAGTATTTTGAAAGTCTTAAAGGTAACGGTCCCAAGCTGAAACTGTTCATTTCCGTATTCTAGATTATGATCCATTTGTTTTAATTTTAGTTCGGAAAATTTTCTGGTATGTCTCTATAGTTGACGATTTTCTCATGACCTTGTATGTTTGATGTGAAAAATTAGATGTATACTATTATTATTTGGAATATTGTTTTTGTCTTTATCAGTAAGCCTATAAATATCACCAAAGTACGCTTTCTTTCGCTATCTATAACTTTGCCAAATTAGTATAAACAAACCATTGTTTTATAGGAGTTATATTTGTGAAGCTGGGAAATTCACAGATGTTTCAAATATCTAATTTATAACCTTTCTCACGCGATCGTTATAAGTTTTCTTTTGTATTTTTGACAAAAAAATGTAAGCCAATCTGAGAAATAACAAATGTGATGCAAAATCATGCATTCGGGTCTTACGCTGAAGTAATTTATTTTAACACGAACACCTCGCGGGTTAGATATCGATTCTACGAAGAGGATCTGAATGGGTTTTAAAGGAGCTACGTCACGGATGGCGCATCTTGAAAAAATTGGCCATTTAGTTTGCCGTTGGCAATCCGTCTTAATCTTCTCCATCCTCAACCATCCTTGTTCCTGTATGATTTCTTATCACCTCTTTGGTGTTTCTCTACCTTAGTAAACTATTATTTTGAGGTTTTCTGGCAATTTGAAGGTGATTTCGCACTTCGCAAAAATGACGACAAACAGCCACTATTTCTACCTGCCAGCTGAGAAATTACTTTTACTAGAAATTTGAAAAACTGTTAAAACGTGAAATTTTCACTGGCAACTAAAACCTAAAATACAACAAAGAAGTATTTAGAACAAATGATTTGGCAGGGCCATCAACAACACAATGCCAGAAGAAATTTCGGCCAAAATACAAAACACACTAGCCACGCTTTTTATCTATACGTTGTGTGGCCATCTGCATTCAAACGTTTTATATCTACAGCGATTACACTGTGCACAAACTGCCCCCCCCCCCCCCCCCCCTTATCTACATATAAAAAAATCAACAGTCTAAACCTCAACCTCGTTTCCAGGGTCTCTCTTCTTCCCACCCCAGACCCTGGGAACGAGGTTGTCTAAACCTTTTACAGTGAACATATTTTTATCATCAGGATTTAAGCTCGTTGGACACGTCATAGAAACACTGGCTACTGATGAATTTGGCTGTGGATTACGATGTAATAGAAATAGAAAATGCCTCTCGTACAACTGGCACTCTAATGGTACATGTCAGTTAAGTAACCACACGAGGCAGTCAAGTCCGGATAACTTGAAGCGCAGTGAGGGGTCTACATATTATGGCAAAGGTACATGGTATACAATGGCAATGGAGAGCTAATTTTTGGCCAGTGGACATTTGTTGGCATGCTTTCTCCGAATAACTGATCAAATTTCATAATTTCGCAAATTTAATTTTTGTGACGTCATGTCTTTAGTACTCTATTACGAAAATTAGTAACATTCAGCGAGACATCGCTAAGGAGTTTATCAGTGAAATGTGCGTCCAAGCTATGTTATGAAAATAAATTTTCCTCGCAAGTTCAGTTTCATGCAAATGAAACTCATTTTCGGGTCAAAAGTGTATTCCAGTTAGCGAGGAATACGGGGGAATACGCTTCTTTTTAATTTAAGCACTCGCGGCAAATTCGGCCGGCTTATAACGAGATTAGTACCTTCAATTATAAAAATGTTTGCTTTTAATTCTTTGCAAACTAGTGCAGTTTCAATAACTTTTCTCACAGACTAGTCAACCACACAAGTACGCCTCGCGGACCTATTTTTGTTTTGAATTACAGACATACTAGGTTGGTATCCCTCTAGACCTGGCCATTCCTGTAAGCACATCCTGAAGTCGGGAGACTCCAAAGGAAAAGGGGAGTACTGGATCGACCCCGAGAAGAACGGGGACCCTTCAAAAGTCTATTGTGACATGACAGCTAACAGTGAGTGTACAATAATTCCTTGCTTTTGAAAAAACATTTCTTTACCAGGTTGAGTACTTATCAATAGTAAAAGAAGGCGTGACATGAGAGAGTGATCGGCCCACTCGTGTCACGCGTTCTCCATGGCCTTGGTCCTACAGATGGACGTCTGCCCACAATGTATGATTTCAAATGGTCAGCAGTGGATTAGCTAAAAGCATCCTAAATAAGGAAAATATTTTTTTCAGAATAATTTGACTTCCTTATTCAAGTTTCTTTCTGTTTTAAACTGTAGAATTAATAGGTTGGTCTTCCTATCCTGTCATTCTTGTAAGCACATCCGGGACTCTGGGGGCTCCAAAGGAAACGGGGAGTACTGGATCGACCCGGAGAAAAACAGAAACCCTTTAAAAGTCTACTGTGACATGACAGCTGACGGGGGTAAGTGAGGAATAATTCCCTGAGTGAAAGAGAAGGGCGATAAGTTGTTTTGAAACAAAGATGTGTTGGTCCCGAATAAAACAATATGCATTGGATAGCGCAGCTGTTTTTTAAAAACTTATTCACTGGAAAGTGACTTATTTAGTGGATAGCGTTATCGACGCTTTGAACAATCGCGACATGAAAATTAGCAGTTAAATTTTCCGATAATCATGATGGAAACATTCACTGCAGCTACAGTAGAGTCCAGCCTTTCATTGGTATGTATGTGAAAATGAGCTAATAATATGTACCAGGAGTGAGGGAATCTCAAATAAAAGTGATGAGTTAACCCAGTACCCTTTGGGGTACTAAACCGAAAAAAATATATGACAGGAATTCGTTGGAATTGTTACCTCTTAGGGATTAAAATTAATTCCAGCCACGTCCCCTCCAGAGGCAGAGCGTACCGTATGCTGCTACTCTTGTCATTCCTAAAATACAGCAGGCTACCAGGCTCATTGAAAACGTTTGAAATACGCAAGTCACTCAAAACAGTTTTAGTCTTATTCCAATAAGTCATTAGGTTTTCTTTTTACATTTTTGTTATTATTTGCTGAAAGACAACGATCATGAAAATTACAGAAAATTACGGATAGCTTTCTCGCGCATGTGTTGCATTTGATTATTATCTTTAGCAATTGTATAATATTTTTTTTCAAAAAATTGCATAAACTGTATTAAAAGCTATCTATATCTAAATTATACTGCATGTATTGTTTGATTATAATTTGATTCGAATACGTTATTCGCAAACGTGCAACGCAACGTCATATAATTGAGATACTTGGTAAGCTTTTGAGATTGAGGTAACTTCATCCTTGTGTCTTCCCATGATGCCTTTGTTTGGTCACATGACCGCTAATCTTTGCCTGATTTCAGGAGGCTGGCTTCTTGTCTCCAACATGGTGATTGACAGCACAGCTCCTCCCTACCAGTTGTCAGTTGAGACATCATACCGTGCAATCGACAGCTGTCATACCAACAACATGTTTTCTCACGAAAAACGCCATGAATGAGCTGAGAACACACTTGAACTTTACTCAACTGAGATTCCACTGCAGTAAACAGCTGGGACGTACGTTCCACGTGACCACAGCCGCTAACAGCACTGGTGAAGCTGTAGTCCAGTACTTCAGCGGTCAGACGGATGTTCAGCCCGCCGCCTGTGGCTCGTTTGTTAGAATGGATAATGATGACTCGAAGGCAGCGGGAATTTGCCATGAGTGGGGATTTGATGGTGCGCATTATGTTGGTAAATGGGGACATCGTCGAACTCAAGATAGATTGTACAATCACCCTATTTTTGTGAAGTCCTTATCTCGCTGGGCGTTGTATCCAGGTGGCCCAAGATGGGACTGCGACGACAACGGAGGTGGATGGTATTCAGGAAATTTCTGGAAAGTTTTTGTTCGCTAACACCTGATTCATTATTACTTTATTTTAATGCACAGTCATATGGACATCATGATCATGATCATGATCATGATCATGATCATCATCATCATCATCATCATCATCATCATCATCATAGCAACTTGGTGCCAGGACACCAATAGTGCAAGCACATCCCTTCAATGTCACCTGTCTGATGCAACAGACTCCAGATCCTGCTCCACTACAGCCAGCTTCACATCCCTCTCCACAGCGTCCCACCACAGCGTGCGGCACCTTCCCCTTTGGCGCGTCCCTCTCTCTGGCATCCATCCCAGCAAAGCCTTTGGAAGCCTTTCCTGGCCCATAAGACAGACGTGTCCAAACCATCGAATCATATAGTTAATGCAATTAATAGGTTTTATAGCTTAAACAAACGTTCGGTACAACGTAGTAAAATAAGGTGTTGGAGATCGGTCGGCCTAAATCATTATTATGCGCACTATAACTTAAAAAAGTTTTCACGGTAAAAAATGAACTTTTCGAAGGAATTCGCGTAATAAAGAGAAAGCTTCCATATGATCACTAGCGATCGCGAGAAAATTCCAGGATTTTTCAAACAGGAGCCAGACTGAATAATATTCACTTTCAAAGGAATAAGAAATGACCGCCTGTCAAGACAAGACATCTGTCCGCATGCGCAAACACGGCAACTAAGTTAAACGACATATGGAAACCAGTGTTTAGTTTTGACTTGGAAGTGTGTTTCGCATTACGGCCACGATAGCGTGTCGAATGTGTCTCATCTTCCAGCAATAAATAACAGGATTCAAAGATGAATTAAGAAACACCAGAGTCAAAAGTGTACAGTGACACAGTCTCTATGACTGTACTTGAATCGGTGATTGCACTTACAATAAACATACAACACTGAGGCAAATAACAAAGAAAAAACACCAGATATACGTAGAATGTACCGACTGCTGATTTTCGGAGACTTGCGACATTTGCAATTTCGTCATTCTGTGATAATTCCCGCTGTCCTTGTTGCAATTGGTTAGCTTGGATTTCATTTAAGTGGCGCCGTACGGCAAGAAATATATGATAGTAAATAACTGTCGTTGTTATGAAACAAACAACATCAACAATGGAGAAAATCGAATAAGTCATATTCTTTGGCAATAACGAAAGTAACGAAAGTAACGCACTTAACACCCATATCGAGATCACAGCAGCAACAACACGCTTGTGAGTCACAAGTTCCTTATATCTGAGATGAAGATGAATCGCCATGAATCTGTCTACACTTAGCGCCAGAACACCGAAGAACGAAGCATAACAGAACAAAATTGATATCATAGTAAACGCACTATTGCTAGCACAATTAGGATTGTTTTCGTGTAATTTCTTTCCAAGCAATGCGATGTAAAAAGGTTGAACCAGTAAACCAACACCAAGATCAGAAACAGCAAGACTCAGGAGCAATGTTTTTAAAGGTTTTGGCAACGACGTAATTTTTCTCATCGCGTGGATTATTATAATATTCATCGTAATGGCGGCATAAGACAAGAAAGCGTTGAACACACAATTAGCGATGTAGGATGAATAGAGTGGGTCTTCAGCTTCGGATCTCCAGTCCAGAAATTCGTCACAGAACGGATTTGCCATGATCTCCAGTTGTTTTACGGTAAAGAATGCAAATCCAGTTTCAATATAAAACTCTTCCGCTTGAATAATTACTTCGTAACGTTTCTGTGCCCTGGAACAGGTGTCTGTAAATATTCTAGCTAGCAAAATATATTTTGCACGCTTTGAATTAAAGCAGAAACCAGACTAGTAGAACAGTAGCAACGTAAGGCAGGACATGATGTTGTTCTTTGTTAGTTTTATCTTATTTCACTTATTGTGACCAAGAAGGACAGCATATTGCCTGAATAAATTAAAAGTGACAGTTTAACGCGGAGTTAAGACTGTTAGCTTAACGTCCAAACAAGTTGACATCCCAGTCGTAAACGGCGGCAACCATGTGGAAGCTAATTTGGGCATTTTTCAACCATTTAAGTGATATAAAAAGATGTTTAATGGAATCAGTGAATTATTGTATTGTATCTGCAGTAATGATTCATGATTATGAGAATGTGATAAAATAATACCATTTGTTTTTAGGTAAAGACGCGAGCAGGTGTCCAAAATTTGTAAAACTGTCCATTTTAATGAGAACCAGAGTTGAATATTGAACAGTTATCCTTCGCTGTAAAACAAGGCGACGAGTAAATACACAAAGATAACGACCCCGACCGCCCATCTGAAAATAAGCTGATTTGAATAAAGTTCGTCTAGCGTAGCCTGTGTGCATCCGCCTCCTCCCTAGGCTCAGTCTCCAGCCGTGGGTGTTTCGGTGCGCCCGCGATCCTCTCCACTTCCACGGCTGGGTCCACGGCGTGTCCGTGACATCATCTCATTAAATATTCAAAAATACGTTCATTTTCAAAATTTGCATAAATTTGAGATTTTATTTAGTCGATTTGATTTACAAATTGTCAATATGAAAAGCGAATGCATCATTCTAAAGATCAAATCCCACTTCAGCTCATTTAATGGACTCACATTATTTCAATTCACTTTATTTGCAGCGTTAAATACCCGACAAAAACTCGAAAGCCGAATTAAAACACGCATGGCAAAACAACTACAGGCCGGTTTTAATACGGTCGGCTGAGTCTCCATGAAAGCAAATAAACGTTACAAACATTGAAGTGGGTATTTCAATACGCTGAGAAATGCTCAAACCCATTACATGTACTTTGAAATCATTTGTGATTCTGGGAAAAGTTGATTCAGTTTAAGACGAAATCCATTAGAAAATCGAGTAATATTTCTGGCCAGTGGACAAAAATCCTGTACTACGACGCCATAAGCTTTCACGCTTAAACTAGACATTCATGAGCCGTACCATAACGGTATTCACCAAATAATATAACTCCACAATCCTTAAATTGCTTTCCGCCTTGAGTTTCCTCCCGTGAATTGGTTGAGTCATGAGAGGTGGCAGCCATATTTTTGTTAAACATGGCTGCCACCTCTCATGACTCAACCAATTCACGGGAGGAAACTCAAGGCGGAAAGCAATTTAAGGATTGTGGAGTTATATTATTTGGTGAATACCGTTATGGTACGGCTCATGAATGTCTAGTTTAAGCGTGAAAGCTTATGGCGTCGTAGTACAGGATTTTTGTCCACTGGCCAGAAATATTACTCGATTTTCTAATGGATTTCGTCTTAAGCTTTATACTCGTATTCACTTCGCGCAAATCATAGTACGGAACTGTACGGCATAAATATTTATTTCTCAAAATCAGAAGATCGAAAACAAGACACATTTACCATGTTGTTCGAAGGTGCTGGACTTCCATCTGCAGTCAATCCTTGTTCTTTTTTATATCCTTGTCAGCAGCATTTGCTGGCCGCAGTATTACGGCAGAGGATCAAGTTTATTACGGCAAATATCCGCGTGAAACCCTATACCGATGTATTGAAATTTGCAAACGTAGTTTATCCAGAAAACAACTCCTTTATGGCCCGAAACTGTTTTTGCTGTAAACGAGCTACACCAAACGTTTCAACAGCTCATTTACAAGCATCTTTGAATCGAAGCGTCCGCCATATAATTTCATAATACTCATCAGCTAATTTATGCCCGCAGAATTTTGCGGGTCTCCTCCTGATTGGTCAATTTAAACAATAGCACAACCGGTGGACCCAGCCGTGGAAGTGGAGAGGATCGCGGGCGCACCGAAACACCCACGGCTGGAGACTGAGCCTACCTCCTCCCCTGCACGGGCGACTCTTGCGATCATTTGCAATGCACGACAGATCAATCGCCGTTACTGTTTATCATACAAGCTCTATAATTCACTTTAAGAGAATTTGGTTTTCCATCATCCAAACGTTAAAGCCTGGTTTCCATATGATCGCAAACGATCCCAACGATCGCAAGAGTGGTTTCCATATGATCACAACGATCGCTGCGATCGCTGCGATCGTTGCGACTGCGATCGTTGCGATCATATGGAAACCAGGCTTAAGTATTAATTTTCGCGGTTTTCGCGATGAAGAAAAAAGCGCGAAAATAAAGACGATATTTTCGCAACATTTTAAGGCTTTGAGCCCTTTTTTCTCTGGAATCGCGAAAATAAAGCCTCGCGAACTACACGCTTACGCCCTAAGCATGAAAGCGAGGCCTAAGGGCCACAAGATTCCCGGCGAACTTTCAAAGAGTAGAAACATAGCTGAAGAAATAACATCGAGCGATTTAGAGGTTGTAAAATTAACCCCAGAAGATATTCCTGGAGCATTTATATAATCGATATAGAAAATAAAAGCGAAGTTTTGGTTGAAATGTAAACGACTGGATTTTCCTGAATTATTGATGAAAAGGCCAACGAAGTCTTCAATAACAACTTCCGGGGTTAGTTTTACAACTTCTAAACCGCTCGATGTTTGTTTCTTGATCTTTCTTCAGTCATGTTTCTACTCTTTTAAAGTTCGCGGGAAATCTTGTGGCCCCTAGGCCTCGTTTTCATGCTTAGGGCGTAAGCGTGTATACGGGTATGTCGATTTTGCGAAATTAAGTTCGCGCGAAAATTAGTAAGAATAAGGTATATGATATGCCGAGCGTCACTTCTTCAGTTTACACTGTTCTCCCTGCAGTGAATCCCTGACTATCGTGATAGAAAATAACATGAAAACATTACATGTTTGAATACGTCGTTTGAATACAGTTTGCCTTATTCCAATAAGTCATTACGTTTTCTTTTTACATTTTTGTTATTATTTACTGTAAGACAACAATCATGACAATTTCAGAAAATTACGGATAGCTTTCTTGCGCATGTGTTGCATTTGATTATTATCTTTAGCAATTGTATAATATATATTTGTCAAAAATTGCATAAACTGTATCTGTATCTAAATTATACTGCATGTATAGTTTTGATTATAATTTGATTCAAATACGTTATTCGCAAACGTGCAACGCAACGTCATATAATTGAGATACTTGGTAAGCTTTTTAGATCGAGGTAACTTCATCCTTGTGTCTTCCCATGATGCCTTTGCTCGGTCACATGATCGCTAATCTTTGCCTGATTTCAGGAGGCTGGCTTCTTGTCTCCAACATGGTGATTGACAGCACAGCTCCTCCCTACCAGTTGTCAGTTGAGACATCATACCGTGCAATCGACAGCTGTCACACCAACAACATGTTTCTCACGAAAAACGCCATGAATGAGCTGAGAACACACTTGAACTTCACTCAACTGAGATTCCACTACAGTAAACAGCTGGGACGTACGTTCCACGTGACCACAGCCGCTAACAGCACTGGTGAAGCTGTAGTCCAGTACTTCAGCGGTCAGACGGATGTTCAGCCCGCCGCCTGTGGCTCGTTTGTGAGAATGGATAATGATGACTCGAAGGCAGCGGGACTTTGCCATGAGTGGGGATTTGATGGTGCGTATTATGTTGGTAAATGGGGACATCGTCGAACTCAAGATAGATTGTACAATCACGCTATTTTTGTGAAGTCTTTATCTCGCTGGGCGTTGTATCCAGGTGGCCAAAGATGGGACTGCGACGACAACGGAGGTGGAGGGTATTCAGGAAATTTCTGGAAAGTCTTTGTTCGCTAACACCTGATTCATTATTACTTTATTTAATGCACAGTCATATAGACATCATCATCGTCATAGCAACGTCATGTCAGGACACCAATAGTGCAAGCACGTCCTGCCACTGTCTGATGCAACAGACTCCAGATCCTGCTCCACTCCAGCCAGCTTCACATCCCTCTCCACAGCGTCCCACCACAGCGTGCGGCACCTTCCCCTTTGGCGCGTCCCTCTCTCTGGCATCCATCCCAGCAAAGCCTTGGGAAGCCTTTCCTGGCCCATAAGACAGACGTGTCCAAACCATCGAATCATATAGTTAATGCAACTAATAGGTTTTATAGCTTAAACAAACGTTCGGTACAACGTAGTAAAATAAGGTGTTGGAGATCGGTCGGCTAAATCATTATTATGCGCACTATAACTTTAAAAAGTTTTCACGGTAAAAATGAACTTTTCGAAGGAATTCGCTTAATAAAGAGTAAGCTTCCATATGATCACTAGCGATCGAGAGAAAATTCCAGGATTTTTCAAACAGGAGCCAGACTGAATAATATTCACTTTCAAAGGAATAAGAAATGACCGCCTGTCAAGACATCTGTCCGCATGCGCAAACACGGCAACTAAGTTAAACGACATATGGAAACCAGTGTTTAGTTTTGACTTGGAAGTGTGTTTCGCATTACGGCCATGATAGCGTGTCGAATGTGTCTCATCTTCCAGCAATAAATAACAGGATTCAAAGATGAATTAAGAAACACCAGATTCAAAGTGTACAGTGACACAGTCTCTATGACTGTACTTGAATCGGTGATAGCACTTACAATAAACATACAACACTGAGGCAAATAACAAAGAAAAAACACCAGATATACGTAGAATGTACCGACTGCTGATTTTCGGAGACTTGCGACATTTGCAATTTCGTCATTCTGTGATAATTCCCGCTGTCCTTGTTGCAATTGGTTAGCTTGGATTTCATTTAAGTGGCGCCGTACGGCAAGAAATATATGATAGTAAATAACTGTCGTTGTTATGAAACAAACAACATCAACAATGAAGAAAATCGAATAAGTAATATTCTTTGGCAATAACGAAAGTAACGAAAGTAACGCACTTAACACCCATATCGAGATCACCGCAGCAACAACACGCTTGTGAGTCACAAGTTCCTTATATCTGAGATGAAGATGAATCGCCAAGAATCTGTCGACACTCAGAGCCAGAACACCGAAGAACGAAGCATAACAGAACAAACCTGTTATCATAGTAAACGCGCTATTGAAAGCGCAGTTAGGATTGTTTTCGTGTAATTTCTTTCCAAGCAATGCGATGTAAAAAGGTTGAACCAGTAAACCAACACCAAGATCAGAAACAGCAAGACTCAGGAGCAATGTTTTTAAAGGTTTGGGCAACGACGTAATTTTTCTCATCGCGTGAATTATTATAATATTCATCGTAATGGTGGCATAAGACAAGAAAGCGTTGAACACGCAAGTAGCGATGTAGGATGAATAGAGAGGGTCTTCAGCTTCAGAACTCCAGTGCAGAAATTCGTCACAGAGTGGATTTTCCATGATCTCCAGTTGTTTTACGGTAAAGAATGCAAAACCTTTCAATATAAAACTCTTCCGCCCTGTCGTTCTTGAATATTATTTTTACGTCGTGACGTTTCTGTGCGCTGGAACAGGTGTCTGTAAATATTAGCTTGTTAAAATATATTTTGCACACTTTGAATGAATGGCCAGAAACCAATTATCAAACAGCAGTAATGTTCGTCTAGCAAAAAGGCTGCAAAAAGGCAGGACATGACGTTGTTCTTTGTTGTATGTTTGTTAATTTTATCCTACCTGCAGGTCAGTGTTTCCACAGTAATTTCGAGTTCTCCCAAACTTTTACGAGTGTTATCTTAACTCTATGGAAACACATGGATCCCTTATTGCGACCAAGAAGTACAGCATATTGGCTAAATAAATTAAAAGTGACAGTTAAAGAGTTGACAATATTTTACAAAGCCCAAACGAGTTGACGTCGCAGTCGTAAACGGCGGCAACCATGTGGAGGGGGGTCCACATCAGCTTTTAGCTGCCTTATTTTTAACCTCCTTTTTTCCTTTTGGGCAATTTTTCATTCATTTAAGTGATATAAAAATATGTTTAATGGAATTAAAATGTATTGTATCACATCTGCAGTAATAAATCATGATTATGAGAATATGATAATAATATTAATAATAATAATAATAATAATAATAACACGGTAGACACAAAATTTGTAAAATTGTCCATTTTAATGCAAACCAGTGTTGAATATTCATCGGTTATCCTTCGCTGAAAAACTATGCAATGAGTAAATACAAAAGATAACAACCTAAAGGCCTAAACACAGATGTCTCCGACCTGCCCATCAGAAAATAAGCTGATTTGAATAAACTCCTCTAGCGTAGCCTGTGTGCATCCGCCTCCTACCCTACACAGGCTACTCTAGTGATGAAATGCACGACACATCAATTCCTCTTACTGTTTATCATTCAAGCTTTATAATTCACTTCAAGAGAATTTGGTTTTCCATCATCCAAAGCACAGACCCGTATTTCGCGAGGCTTTATTTTGCGATTTCAGAGAAAAAAGGGCTCAACGGTTTAAAATGTTGTGAAAATGTCTCCTTTATTTTCGCGCGTTTTTCTACATCGCAAAAACCGCGAAGTACTCGCGAAAATAAGTGAGAATAAGGTATATGACGTGCCGACGTTCACTCTTTCAGTTCACACTTTTTTCCCTGTGAAGCCCTGACTATCATGATACAAAATAACATGAAAACAACGAGGAAAGATTACATGTTTGAATACGTCGAGTCTTTTCTAAGATCACAAATCTCAAGTCAAAAATAAGGCATTCTTCCTAGAAGAATTCCTGATGTTTTTAGTTCTTACACATTTTGATGTAAGACGATTGACAATTTCGGGCACAAGCTGTAAAACATCGTGATTTTCTTGAGCTCCTTAAACTATGTTAGCATAAAAATAGTTTTAAAACGGAGAATAACTAAATATGCAACTATATTTTAGTTAAAGTTTGCCGTAAAGATCGTAACCCAATCTCCCTGTTGCTTATGCGAGTCTACTCTTTATTAATAGAGAAAAGTCGTTTCCTAAAAACAACGAAACTAAACGAATTGTAGTTCTTATACATTTTAAAACTGGTTTTATACTAAAAGAGTTGAAGGAGTTCAAGAAAAACACGATGTTTTGCAGCTTGTGCCCGAAGTTGCCTCGCTTCTATGTTCAAGTGTATTGTTATGCAAATATCGCAAGTTAACCGTGAAAAGGGCTATATTGTAATGTGCTTTTGCTCATATTAATATGGAATTCGCGCGTTATAAATACGAAATTATTATTAAGATAACCGCGATATTTATGGCTTGTACATATTCTGATCAGATAGATAGATAGATAGATAGTTTATTAGTGATACTATTGCAGCTTGATGGCTGAATTGTGTAAAACTTTACAAAAATAAATGTAATAAAAATAATATTAAAATGGCTTGCAATTGACATTAAAAATTTAAAATTAGGAAATATATCAGTGATCAGTAATGCTTTGCAGTTTCGTTACGATTCCAATTCATTCCACAACCAGCAGCAAATTAGAGTAGCAGGACTCACCTTAAGAAAGCTTTTACACAGGGTGTACAATCTTTCAGTGCATGATTTGTAGAATGAGTGATTTGAATCGATCCCGTTTTCTTCGAGTGTTTTCTGTACAACTTGACGGAGGCGCTGCAAAATAGTCAAAGCGAAATGTCTAGAATATGATTGTCTTTCTATCTATCTATCTTCTTCTTTTTTTTTGGGGGGGGGGGGTGTCTTCTTAACATCTGCTAAACTATTTCGATTGTTAGTGACGCTGAGAAATAAGTAATATATCAAACACGATAGACAGTGTTTTCCGATCACCGAGAAGAGAGTTGAAAATACGACGCGCATCGGAGTATTTTTTACGACATTTGAGGTGTTTGGATACACTGTCTCAAGTATATATAAAATCGTAACATCTATGGCAATTTAGACCAGGTATCCAAGCCCCCGAATTATTAATGAGATTGACAAAAATCTAAAGAGATGATGATGTTATAAATATATAGGTTGGCTGCTCACGGTCAATATTAGTTTGATGTCGAGGCTCTGTTAGAGCAAAGCCTCGACTAGGAGCTCGATGGAGCGGCCGTATGTTCAACGACCAATGTATTAACTCATTCAGAAATTTCACATCTCAACGATGTCTTGTGTACATGTAGATTGGAAATAAAGTTGAACGTTTGAACTACACTGAGAATCAGTCCCACCAGGTTTCGTAAACAATCCCGTTTAATTAAAATCAATAACAGCATTCATAATCCACGGTACGGAAAAAGATGGCGCCGCGCGCGGAATTCTGGTTAAATCGACCAAATCGGGCCAAGGTCATGTCAACAAACATGGCCGCGGGTCAAGAAGGTCGGCGCGTAGAGCAAGACGAAAATGTTATTTACGGTGCTAATTTAGCGAAAGACATCGATTTTTTAATTAAAGCAGAAGCGATAAGGGGTTGAAGTGTAGGAGATATAGAAATTTAAGCAATCGCACCTTGAAAGAGCTAAAAAACAAGTAAGTTTTCAAGTCGCTTTGTAACTTTGTTTCATTGCTGACACTTCGATGACTAATACAACCATTGAGTACAATTGAATTTGAAAAGGTTCTTTCTATCTGTGACCATAAAGAATTCAGGTATACATCAAATATGGCTGGGACAAGAAGCTGCTGGTGGATCCAGCGGGCCTGGACGTTTAACAGTTGGATGAATCATGAGTTGTGTAGTTATGGACCGCATTATTATGTCAAAAGTCGATGGAAAAGTTGATGACGAGGCTAGTCAGTATAAGACGTCAAACATAGTCCCAGTCTCCAGTTGTTGGTGTTTAAGCTGGCCGCGATAGAAACACCCATGATTATAGAGACTGGGTCTATTATGACTACAGCTTAAACAAGAAGTTCCGGTATAAAAGGGGCCTGGCCTGGCCATTCTCACACCTTGTTGTCAATCAACCATCAAAGCGTAAACAGCTGACAAACAACCTGCGCTTTTTGTACGACCGACCGAAATTTGTTTCATTTTTTCTAAGAGTGTTCTGTTAAACATTAGCAAGTTATATCTTATTTTTGTTGATGATATATTTTGGTTTCATGAGCTTTTGAAGCATGTTTAGTTTGCAGGACGCTTGACTCAACAACTTGCCACGACTGCAAGAGTACAAATTTGCATTTCGCACCCGAAAGGTGTGAAATGTGGGAGGTTCCATCCCTTTTATAGCGGAACTTCTTGTTTAGGACTTGTATTCATCATGTGCTTCATGTACTTACCCTCTTGTGTCTCTCTGATCGAGTTTCCTTGTTGTTGTCTTCATTTTTCTGGCTAACGTTACTTTCTAAACCAGAAGTAAAAAATTAAATTAAACATTGTCCATCCTTGCAAGACAATTTACAGTACCTCTCTCCACCCAGGGCCCGGTTGTTTGAAAGCCGATTAACACTAATCCTGGATTGAAAATCAAGCGAGGTTTTAATTTCTCTTGTATAAAAGTGTTTTCACTGCTAATGTTTGGCAGAGTTTGAGATTACTCAAAGTCAAAACTGAAGGACAAACAATATCCACAGAAAACCTCACTGAAAAGTTGCAAAACTGAAATCAATATTCACGCTAATCCTGGATTAGCTTAATCGTCCTTTGAACACTCCGACCCTGCAGGAGTATAAATGGGTACCCCTGCTGGGTGTCTGAGAATTAGCGTTTCACTGTAAAATTATACAATAAACTCTAATCTAATCAAACCTTCTTCAGCTGGCGGCTCTTCTCGTTTTCTTTTCGTCGCAACTGTTGGTTTTTTCTCCTCTGGCGATTTCCTCTTCAGCGATCTTGAGGAAATAAAAGTTACAAACAATTTTACTTGAATCGATATCGATGTTTCATGCTCTAGACTAACTTGGGTTGCTATTGGTCAAGCAACGGAAAAATCGACAACGATTTCATAAAAATATTATAAGACTGATCCAACATCTTCGAAAATGGCTTTAAAATGGCTTGAAACTGGCATCAAATTATATCAGAATGCACCAAATGGCGTTAGAGCATATCTATTGTAATTTATATTTCTTAATTATCTATTTTGGTGTTATTGTTGTTGTTGTTGTTGTCGTCGTCGTCTAGATTTTCAAAATTTAGTGGGTCAGGATGCCACTGGACCCCTCGCAAGAAATTATCTTTATGGTCCCTCAATGTATAAATTCGTTCCTGTGAGGCCTGATTCTTGAACGATGTGACAACGGCACGTACACACTTGTTAATTAATGGGAACCACTAAACTAGTAGTTACCATATGGTAAGTGAAATGCTGCCGTAATTTCCCAAAAATTGCAATTTAATTTATCAGAAAGAGAATATAAATATTCCTCTAAATCAGAGACATGAGCATATTTCATAACCACTGACAACACTGCTATTAGGATCGGGAATGCCTACAGAGTTCTGGCACGAGAATTAAACACATAATTCATCCACTATATCTTACCTTCCTATCAAAGAAGTTGGTTTTCTTCCCTTTACCGCAGCGCCTGCTTTAGTCAAAGGCACACTGAGCTTCATCAAATTTTGTTTCTTGTCATTTTTCGTCGCCTTGGTCACAGTTCGCGTGCGTCGGCTTTCCAGTGGCTTGTGGTCTGTTTGGACGCATGATGATAAAGTCTCGAGCTTAACATGAGACGACTGAACATGTGTAAGCTGTGAATCTTTGGAGATTGCTTCACGATCATCCAGGCAGTATCTGACATAGGGAATGGTGGAAGATAACAACAGTTCAGAGTTGAAGTTGTTAGGTAATATATCAAACACGAGATACAGTGTTTCATCCGATTTCCAAACACCGAGAAGAGAGTTGAAAATACGACGCGTAGCGGAGTATTTTTGACGAAATTCGAGGTGTTTGAAAATGGGATGAAACACTGTCTCGAGTGTTTTGATATATCTTCTCTATCCAAATTATAAACTAAGGAGTAAATGGAGAAATAAAATTGTAAAAATCTATGCTAATCAAGATCCAGGTATCCAGCTATGATTTACTCAGTTTGGGAATAATGAACAACATCAACTACCTTACTCTCAAATTAACTTTTCCCCTCGAATTTTGCCATAGAGATGGTTAATTGTTATCAGGCTTCGCTTTGTCTAAATTTCGACTTCGAATTTTAGTTATAGATATGATTAATAGGTAACAGAACTTCGTGTCGTCCAATTCGGTCTGTAATCATACACGTGATTAAACAAATCGTGCGCGGTCGTCCGATTTTGTTAATCACTCGCAAAATTACAGACCGAATTGGACTCCACTCAGTTCTATGCAATTAGAAAACAGGACACAAAATAAACAAAATAAAGCTGTTATCAACACAGGGAAACCTACTCAATGCCATGGTACGATGTCGCAAGTGCCTCTGGGTAGCACTTTCCCTTCACCTCATCAGCGCCTAGAGAAATTGGAAATGAAGTACACGTGTTATGCTCAACTTGATTGCAATAGTTCTTCATTTAATCATTCATTCAGTTTGTTGATAAAGAATAATACAAACAAATAAGTAAATGTTTAAAATGGATGAGCAACCAGGATAAGACATAGTAAAAATTTAAAAAATCGTTCTCTGGTTAAAAATTTAAAAATATGAGCTTTCGGTTGCCAGTCTGCAACCTTTGACGAATAATGGATAAAAAAGCGCGAAAATGGAAATATATACGGTAAAAAGTGTGAAGTAGAAAAAATTACAATAAAAACAATAAAAATACATATGGGAGAATAAAAGTGTTATTATAAAAGAATTGAATATTGCCTAGGCAATTGTTTGGAGTTATTGTCTGCTTCACTTGTAATTGCAGTGTGCCAGGATTCCAGAGTTTTTCTTACGCGAAAATTTCCTTTGTCGATTACACGTGCGTTGTCGAAGTCAACGAAATAAGTAAATGGTTTGAGCCCAGGAGTCAGTAGTTGTGTCGAGTGTGTCCGTCTGGGTGAGGTAGTCCTGCAAAGGACTGTTGTTGGTGACTGATGTTTCGACAACCTGAGCGAAAAACTCTGAAGATGACTTCCGCTCAGGTTGTCGAAGCGTCAGTCACCAATAAAGTACTTTTCAGGATTACACTCACCCGGACGATCACACTAGATGAACTTAAAAATATAAAAAACGAACTAACTTACTTCTTGTTGTGCTTATTTGGATATATCTATCATTTAAAGTTGAATCCTCCTAAAAAGTAATTTGAAACACAAAAGCTATTAAGTTTTGAAATAATTGACAGCATGGCATATCGCATACCCGTTGATTAAAAAAAAAATGCAAATCGGTAAGTGACAAGTACGAGAAAATGAACAACTGGGAATAAGTTGTATGAATTTAAAATGTAAAGCAATGCTCCAGCCTACACATTTTAGCAAATAAACATTGTCATACGTAACCGGCGCCAAGCGTGGGGAAAACAAAACAATGGTTTTCTGGTTTTTGCATCTGTTTGGTTGAGTATGTGGCGCGAGTTTTTTAAACCAATCACAAAGCGTAGTGTGTAGCAAAACCAAAGCAATTCCGGATTACGTTTCGACGTGGTTAATTGAAAATCGCTTAACTGTATCTACATCTGATTAAACTGATGATTTCACGTTAACAAACTCCGTCGTTTATTTGGTTACATGATGTTTTTAATATTTCCTATTCACATTATCTTACCCGGGGTTGAACAGGAACGAGGTCTTTTCTCACAGGTGTCCCATCCATGCGGAATTTCTCCAAGATATCTTGAATACTCAGTGATGACACTTCGGACAAAAGTTGGAGTTGATATTATAGTGAATTTCAGGATTTAAAAGGACAAAAGAGACTAGAACAAAACCAGTCCTACCTGATGTTAATAACGGAAAATGTTGGGTCGTGTCGCCCGCATGTGTATCTTTTACTCTGTACAATGAAGCAATGAGGAAACAACAATATACCCAACAACAAGTTAACAGATTTTAACTGGTAATTTTAAAGTACAACATAGCTAGAAAGTTAACATAAGAAATCTGTATAATAGTCGGTTTTCCTTCAATGATCGTCAGCACTTGGTCTTGTTGTGAGGAACAGATAGAGCGGTTTTTCAATTGAGTGTCGTGAAACCAAAACCAAAGCAATTACAATGGCCAATCACATCAAACGATGACCAATGAGAACTCAAAGCAATTGCAAATACACGGTAATCGGCGCAGAGCGCAGGAAAACGCGTGGCGACCAAGTCACGATTGGTTTTTTGTTTGCATCTGATTGGTTGAGAGGTGGCGCGAGTTTTTCAAACCAATCACAGAGTACAGTAAAGCAAAACCAAAGCAATTCAGTGATTACTTTCGACATTCAATTGAATTTACCGCTCTAAATCTGAAACCAAGTCACTGATGGTTACTCTTTGTGGACCACATCATATCAGAACCATATCAAAATATAAAAATAGGCCCGCGATGCGTGCTCATGGCTACTGCAACTTTTACTCAGAGAATGCGCATACATGTAGCCCATGAACCGAGTAAACGGAATGGGTTACGGACTCTCGTGATTTCAATCAGTAGGTGGATTCTCGGAAATGCCGCGAAAATTAACAAGTCGATACTAAAACATAAGATGCAGTCTCGCATGGGAATGATTACGATGGAAATAGGAATACGGATGACGGAAGATGGACTTGTTTACAACTGTATTTGGCTAGACGCTTTGCTGTTTTAAAAGGTTTAGTCTTCAAGGAAATCAATACTGAAAAACTTTGGAAATTGAGGTTAGTTTACTTAATATTTAGTTTATTAGTTTCTTGTGATGAGAGGAAATGACAGCCCAATCCACTGTATATACATATGTGTGACGTTATTTTAATGTAAACATTTTTATTTGGCAAATATTTGCCAAGATTCGTAGTTTTCTGAAGTTACATATTTAATATTTAATTAATAATTACGTGTGTGAAATAAATCTCGTGTGAAAGTTAATTATTTTCTCAGGCGTTAAACATTACGAATGCATACACAATTCGTTAATAGGAACCGAAAGATTGAAAAAGTCCATTTTCTTTTTCATTAAAAGCAATTTGATTTAAATTAAAACTTAAACCTGTAATTCCTTCAGCTTAGTTCCTACGTACGTTCACCTGGGAGCCTGGGAACGGATTTGTGTGCCGGCTCTTTCCTATCTCAGGAAGTCATTTCGTGCCAATTTCGAGTAAGCGGGAGGGGAACACCTGGGTTTGGTTACTAGCCTTTAGTCTTTTTAATTGCAAGTATTTCCTGGCTGTTTATTACATAACAAGTTGTCACGCGAAAAATATAAGATGTGAATAGTGAAGTGACGACATTATTGTCTGATTTCCGTGAATTATAAACAAACTACAGGTTGTTGCTATAATAGTTTTAGATACATGTAAATGTAATAATGCATGAACAATTACATAAAACAAGCACAAACTTTGAATTTGAATTCGTCACGCAAACCCGCTACATGTTTGCCACGTGCATGGCTCAACTCTCACAAGACCTCTCAATGATAGGTCAAGACTTCGTTCTCTGAGTTGTCGCCGTTGAGGATAGTGCAGCAACTTTGTTGGTTTTGTTATTTTTTTTCTTTGGCGTATTGCATTTGATAACCCTACCCCTAAGGCAACATATCTTGCTTTGGCTAACCACACTAAATAATCGGGCCCGTAGGGCGAGGGGTGCGACAGGTGCGTCCGTGGACCGATGGCTGAAAAGAAAGTGAATTAAAAGCTATAATTCGCTAACTGGAATGAAGCCTGAATCAACGAAGATACATCGAAGTCCGCCATTTGTAGATTTGCTGGGTGACACATTTAATTTTGGACCAGATCTTGAGATTCTAAGCTGAATTTAACGTTAACGATAAATTCGACCTAAAACCCTCATCCGAAATTTTAATCTCCAGGCTCTATCAAAATGAGAGAAGACTGGGTACCCCAATAATGAACTGCAAAAGGGCTCAGCATGTGTGTCAAATGTGTGGTTTGGATAAAATGGACCGAACAGAGCCAGAAGTCACTATGAATAGGCTCCGCGATGGGGTGAAAGGAAAAGCGAGCCGCGCGAAGACTGGGAGAGAGAGAAAGGGGCCCTCTCTCCCAGGCTTCGTGCGGCTCGCTTTCACGGAGCCTATTCATAGGCTAGAAGTCACAGAAGAGCGAAATAGAAAGCCGCAGTAAAATCCTGTCAATCGATAGATACCTTTGTCCGTAATTGTAAATTACATGTCACATAAAGTTTCTCGTTTGTCAAAATCCATTGTGAATTTAAAAAGTGCAAGAAATGTTTATGTTTTATACCACAGGCAGACCATCCTATGTTTGAGTGGTCAGTGTTTTACATTATTCAGGTCACGAACTACAGACTTACTGTGACGGTTGAGATTTGGTTCACAAGTTTAGATTTAAGAGTCAACTTGATCTGTATTATTCAATAGAGTCAGAGGTCTATAACTAGAGGTTTCCATCTCTGGTATTGGGTCCTTGGCCCATCAGATTCGCAGTTAGGCTATTTTTTAGACATTTTTCGCGCGAAACCAGCAGCCAATCCGTTGAACCATTTTTAATGATATGCGAGCGCTACTCAAAGGCAGAAACTTTGCCGGCAAGGAAAAGCGAAAAGCGTCACAGCAGAATGTAATAATTGTTTAAATACTTCAACTAAATTTTAGGTCAAACTTCGGTATACTTTTTGTAAAAACTATAAGTCCGACTGAGTGATTTTTCAGTTCAATCTAAATGAAGCATGATTTGTATGAATTCGGCGGCAAAACTTCTGGCGCGGTGTCCAGTTTGGCAAGTTGAATGAAAAGAAAGCAAGACAAAGTTTTCTCCGCGGATTAATGTTCACTCATTTTCTCCAAAGTTACGTATATTCTGGAAAATTGTGCAGATGGTTTTAGCTTAACATGGGAAGATTCGAAATAATTGTGGAGCTGAACATTTTATTCATTTTACAAGTTGAACGGACAGCTATACGCAGCCGAAGGTTTCACTTGTTTACATGTATACGGCGGGCAAAACTTGCGCGACTACAGAATTAACGAACGTCTGAGCTTAAAATCAAGTTCATTGAAGTAAAAGAACAAAGGAAACCCTCAATATCTACATGGATGGAAAGAAAGAGAGTGGTCTTCGAAGAGAATTTCACTGTGAAGTGATCTTTGAATGATTGACTGTCACGAACGCTTGACGAACTGCCGTATATCTGATCCATGGATATTTATTGTGCTGATTTTAAAACCTTAATTCAGCTGGAATTGAACAAGCCCTCTTCGAAATACAAGGTAACAATACTGAATAGACCGAAGCTTAAACTTGTGTTGTAAACAGGTTTTTCATTTTTTGGACGAATTAAGCTTAAATAATTGTCTGATCTTCCCGTAAATTAATTTCAGGCTGCCTTTAGTGCTCTTTCAGTCGCATTAGTTTGTACATTTTACAGGCATTTCCCATTAATATTTCGTTTCAAACTTCGTGCATTATTTAGTGAATTAACTTTTGTTTGATTTAGAAGGGCCAAGGTTTTTTACTTATAATTTTAGCCAGCGCTTCAATCGACGAACAAACCGTCTTGAGCAAAAATTGTCGAGCTGGCGCGTTCACTGACCATTTTTTGTGGCGTGATTGGCTGCTGGTTTTCACGCGAAAATGTCTAAAATAGCCTAACTGCGAATCTGATGGGCCGCGCGCAATGCTAGATGAAACCTCTAGTTATAGACCTCTGATAGAGTTTAAAATATATGTCAATTGAGTCATGTGTGCTGTTATTTTGTCATTCCGGGCTGTTTAAGACTTTTTTTGGCGAGATTAAAATTCGGCCTCCTACCGGCGGGACCCCCCCTACAAACTCGAGAGGCACTCGAAAGTTAGTACACGCAATCCCCTCCTCTTTCGCACACCCGCTTAATACGGACACCCGCTTATTACGGACAGTTTTGTTTTGTCCCGACGAAAAGCTTCAAAATCATCCCTGCGTATATATTCCCCGTTTAAGACCAAAAAAAATCGTAAATATATAACCCGTTCAAGACAAAAAGAAGACAGAAAAAATAATAATTATTGGGGAGTCTCACCCCCGTGGGGAAAGGTTTCAAAAGAAGATCACTGACAGAGAAACCTGGAGGCGGTGAAACGTGAGAGTTCGCGATAATAATCAATAATCGACAACTGAAGTTCGACGAGGTCGAACACAGGCTGCTCTATTAAACGACAGCTGCACACTTCGCCAGTGGCTGTTGGAGTTAACGTAGCAGATAATTATTCTTTTGCATTGGAGCCAGTGCAAAAAGGTCGTCCTGGAGTACGAGTCAGTAGCGGCAACAGCGACACTCGTTGTCAAGGTGTTGACGTGAATGCAATTAAGCCACTAATTTAATGCGATCAAAAGATATACGGTCGAGTATTTTGGCTCCAAACAACTCAATGAGTCATGCGATCAAATATATTCTTTCGTGTTTTTTCTCTCGGCAACGTAAAAATCGTCAATATAAGATTAAACATCAACGAGAAGGCCTTGCTTGTTGAGAATGTAAGCAACGGCTTTTGTTGTTCGTTAACTCGTTGGGTGCTCCATAAGGAGTTGCAGATGTTTTATGAAGAGCTTGTTTACATGGGGCTGATTGCTCTTTGTAAAACTCTAAGAAACAGATTTCTAAGGAGTATCATTAAAGTGATCGTATACCTTCACTTAACTGATAACGACATTTTTGAGACTTAGGTTACACAATTAACATATAGTAATAAACTGCAGCGTCATGTGTAAACCAGCGTCATGTGCTGTGCACTCAGTGAATGAAGAAGCTTCCGAAGTGAAATGAAGAAGCTTCCAAAGGAGTAATATTGAATCTGCCTCGCTGATCTTTGCTGTTTGGTAAGTTTTTGTTGCGTTCAGTGGTTATAGTTCATCCGAAGAAATAAATTCTATTTCCATTCAAACTTCTACTTATGCGCATACTGCGCATTCCTTTCCCCCGCAGCATTTTCTACCTATCAGGTATACTATTTTATCTTACATTAGCCCTTAATACGGACAACGGACACTTTCCGCTCTCACACAAAGTTAACCTCGCTTATCTGTGCACTGTATATTTTCATTTGTCATGACATGTTTGACAACTGTCTTCCGGTGTTTGACCCTTGTAGACCTAAACGTTCTCTGCTCACTGTGCTCACACAAAAGTAGCCTGCGTGACAGGCGTAGCACAAAAGTTTCACTTCCTTGGCCTTTTATTGCAGTCATTAGACGTTGCTTAATACGGAGGCGTTTTCAATCACAGTCAAAACGAAGGGATTTGACTTCACGAAAGTAAGAAACCTGAGAAACCGAAAAAAAAACCCTGCCAAACTGTCAAAGTTATTTGCCTTTATCTCTGTAATTGTGTAACAACCCGACCAATTACACGCCGCAAAATTATTGACATATTATAAATAGACGACGAATTATTACACAAGAATCCATCAAAGAACAGTTCTCATCTTGCTTCCTGCTATAATCAGGGTCGGCCAGGGGGGTAGTGGTATACCATTATACCCGAAAAAAGTTCCCAAAATACCTAAAAATACCTAAAATTCCCTTCAATAAACCCAAAATTAAATCAAGCGAAGTATACTGTATACCCGAAATTAGTAGCAAGCAAAGTAAGCACTTCATTGGCCAGGTTTTACCTCATTATCATTTCACCAACAAAAAACAGACATGCATCGTTCGTTATCCGTTTCATTAAGCTCATTTCAATCCGCACTGGGGCCGGACCAAAATAATGGTTTCTCTGTCTGCCGTTTTCTTTCTCACGGTAACAGATCGCACAGTAGAATGGTCACATGTCACCATGGCCACATGTCATGTCATGGTTGGCCATCGTTTGTATATTTTGATCCTCATCGTTGGGGATTGTGTGGGCCACCTAGGCCCGAGGTGCGAGTTTGCCTTAATAAAATAGAAAGTCACCTGCAGGTGATGCTATTCTCCTTCTCCTTTTGGGTCTTTTAGATTGTTTATCAGTTTCTTCTTCTCTTTCACTCAAATCGTCATCAGCGGTAAGTTTGGGTTCTTCATGAGAGAGAACATTGTCCTCTGATGAGTGCAATGACGCCAAAAAAACGTAATAATCGTTTTCCTCAATCTCGCGATCGATTGTATCATCTTCAATGGACTTTACTTTGACAGTTCCTTTCATACCATCTTTGGGGACTATGTGTTCTTTCGTTCCCGTTTGTACTAAATAGAAGGGGATCGACAAGGTCCTGACTGTACCACTCTGTTCGAACATGGGCAACATGGTAATCATCGGGCAGGGCTTCAAGTAGTTTCACTATGTAAAATGAACTTGTTCGTAAAGAACTGGTCTACACCTCTGCGGATACAGCACATATGTTCCTTGGGGTTGCACAATTTTCCTCTTCTTACTAGAATTTTCGCTTTCCTTGTTTTGATAGTGGTTTGCATCTTGCAGTAGCGTATTGAAGTTTACAGCTTCTTCCTTTGGAGACGAGGCTTGATAAACATTTAATCATAGCCATATTGGAAAGAGAGATCAATGTCATGTACGCGTTTTTCGTTGTCTCCTTGCGGCTCAGCACGACTCAGACTTAAAGGGACACTGTCCTCATTTTAGCATGATTTTGGGAAGCTCAGAAACATATCTAGATCATAGGAAGTTGAACAATAATGGTTTGATTCTGTAGAATAGCACTCGAGAAATGACAGGAACCCATTAGGAAGTGAGGATGACTAACGACAGCGAGGATGGAAATATATTGCAATATGGATTTTTGAAAAAACGTCAGGATGTCAGTTTTTCAAAGTTTCAAGTTTGGCTCGGAAATCTTTGAAATTTTGCAAACATTGTGTTGCAGTATGGAATTTCTTGAAGAAATTGCTTTTATCATTTAGTTATAGTTTATTAAGTCCTTATTTTATAGATTTGGGGACCATTTCGTGCATTTATAACAGTTTTGAGCAAATACGTCGGGACAGTGTTCCTTTAAAAACTTGAATTGTTAGCCGGTGAACCACTCTATTTTGGCAAATGCAATCACAATATAAATATACTTTATACCTGAAATTAAAAAACCCTGATATACCAAATACCCATATTTCAGCTGAAATATACCGTATACCCGATTTAAAAACACCTTGTATACCGTATACCCAAAAACCCTGGCCGACCCTGTATAATGTCACGCAAAAAGATGCATTGTGGTAAAAGAAAATCTCGATTTTCCCCACTATACACTAATACTAGTATACCTGATAGGTAGAAAATGCTGCCGGGGGAAAGGAAAATGTAACAGTATGCACATAAGTAGAAGTTTGAATGGAAATAGTGTATTTACCGTATAGTTTTTTCGAAGAATTGTAAGGAAGTATATTCTTCTGTTTTTGGAAATGTTTACTAATGGACCAGAAATAAACTGTCCGCGATGCGTACATGTGTTGCCGCTTACATGGACATCTAGTTGTCGTGAACAAACTTAACGGCAGCAAATAAGCCACAGAAGCCCACAGAACAGCCATTTGGACTGGTACAACTTCAATTTTATCTTCTTATCAATAAAGACGCAACTTAATGACTTACATCCTTTACAAAGAAACCGCAATTCTGTTATCTTATGTCAACACATAGTCTAACGTCACTGTTGTTTTCAACCCAAGATCAACATGTATCTGTATTTTTCCGTCTTATCTTTCCTCGACACATGCACACAGCAAAACGTGACTCCACCATGTAGTGATTCTGTTTGAATCACTCATAGGTACAGTTGCATCAACAGTCTTTCAACTGAACTGAAGCTGTGAACGATCAACCTCAATTCAAAGCAGGCTGGAAAAGGTAATTACATTTCACAGAAATGCTAACTAAAACTACTACGTAGATCGAACTTTATGTGTAGACTTGGTACACCACTACAACAGGGCGTCTGAGGATATTTTTTCCTTGACGAAGATAAAGGACAGCAAAAAAAGCGATTTTTGTTTTACTCCGGTTTTGCCGTCGTGACTCACCGCTCAGTTTGAGCAGAGGAAAAAAACCTTTTCACCCAGGGTACTATAACAACTGTAAATGCTTCAAGTCAATCGTCTCCAAGTCCTCCAAACAGACATTTCAGCCTGCGTAGCTAGCAGTTTCGGCGGCCACGCGCGTGGTTTGCCCTCGTTTTCGTTCATGGCTTCGGCACGCGCGCATTTTGCCATCGCGCGCCAACAAAATCGCCAGCTACGCAGCCATGCTGGTCGCTTCTTCTCGCGGCTTCGCTCCGGAGGTGGGGGGGGGGGGGCACTCCCTTATATACGCTATATAGGAATGTGCCGCTGGACAGGGTATGGTTTTTAAGCAGTTTGGTCTGGAACAGGGTATAACAAACAACAATTTTTGGTCTGGAACAGGGTATCAGTTTCCTAGAAGTTGGCACAAGTATCGTTAATTGTTACTCGAATCGAAACGCGTAGAAAAGAAGCTTTACAACTGCTGCTTACTAGTTTAGCCTTTTGGGTTAGAAAAAATCGTCTGGAACTGGGTATCTTTTTAACATTTAGTGTGGAACAGGGTCGCAAAATTAGCGTTTTGTAGTCTGGTGCAGGGTAAGGGGTTTTATAGCCCAGCGGCACACCCCTACCCAAATGTTTTGGGAGTACCGCCCCCCCCCCCCCCCCCCCCCACCACACCGGGCTTCGCTCCTCGCGCGTGAGGTGACTCTGCTCATATCATAGCTAACTGGAGAGGATAATTACAGTACACTACACGATTCACGTTTAACGTAACAAATTTCTCAGGTCACTTTTAGTAACACTCTGCTCTCGTAAACTAGCTCGCCGACTTCTCAGTTGCGGACAACAAACTCTGTTCAGTTTATCTACCTTCATGTCATTTTGATCAGTAAGCTAATTTGAATACAATCACCCACTGTTTTCTTAAAACAACGGAAACTGTGCTCAAATGAGATGATCTTATCTTTCGTCTACATACCAAGATTTAATTGGTCTCGATATTTCTCACAAACCAAGCAGATAAGTTCGTCTATAATTTTAGAAGATATTTTCATATTAAAATCATTCCTCGTTTTGAAAATATCATTTTGTCACGATGTCCAACGACAGACTCCCGAAAGCGCGGTGAATTAATTTTTTTCTGCAATCCAATACGCGGCTTTGATCTTTGTCACAACAGCATTCGCAGCATTCATGCTGACATAACAAAATTCTCAAATCACTCATCACTCATACTCTTCTGATTGTCGTCATACAGTTTAACGATATTAATTTAACATGTAATATCTTTGTTTACACAGCAGCATTCGCGCTGACATAACAGGATCTAAAAATAAATTGCACATCAGCCTTTCAACAACTGAAGCTCTGAAAGATTTTCAAGGAGTTGTAAATTCACGCTAGCATAACAAAATTATTTGGTCCCTCAGCAATACTTTCTTCTCTGACTTCACCCCTCGCGCGTGTGACTAAATGAGTCTATCAAGTTTTACCTGTAGAAATTTCATTTATCTCTTCAGTTATCAATTGCTCGTTTTATACTGTTTCATCACCCTTTAAACAACTGAAGCTGTGCCGGAATGATTTTCAAAAACTCTGCGGCTTCACCCCTCGCGCGTGAGGCTTAAACGTAAGTCTCCTGGAAGCCTAGCCAAGCAAATACAGCTCCCACATAAACATTACTAACTAGAAAAAAAATTATCCGTCCTTCTTAGTAAATATCTTAATTTAACCTATTCCCTTTTTAGCAACTTATAATATTTATTATCTTTATTTCAGGAAACTTCAATAACGATAGTACAACTCAAACAAATGAATTGTGCGAAGGACTCTAAAAGACCAGCGGTTTCTCAAAAAAAGCTTCAACAATGTGGCTCAACCAAATGCGACCCTGTTCGTGCAGTTGTCAAAGAAATACACCTACGTAAATAGAAACATTTAAAAACAAACTTGTCTTTCATATTTATTTTGCAACGCAATTTCTCTCCATATTGCTCACTAAATATGCCAATCTTCCAGTTTTTAATCATTGCACTTGACACCACCGTCAATGAAGCGAAGCAATCGAACAATGCCATATCATGTTCAGTTATTCAAAGAATTGTTACAAAAAAGTCTTACGAAGGAATGTTACAAAGAATGCTTCGACGACGACAATAATGGCCACTTGCGCAAGCGCAGTAGCCATAAAAAGTAAAATTGACTTACGTCGCATTTGGGTCATTCTTCATTAACCACGCCCTCTCGGGCCATTTACTTGGAGACAGCGATAATTCTGTGGATTTGACATAAAACAAAAACAATTAATATACACTTAAAACATCCCAGGTGACAAACATGTCGATCTACTAAACGAAACCTGTGTAGTCGAGCAAATAGGATCTGAATACAAATAGTACAGCTACATACATTAAAGTTAAATCCCAATACTAAGCCTAATACACTCTGGCTATAATAAATTGGTTGAGCAAAGCTTGCAATGGTTCCTCAAACAGCGCCATGTGATAAGTCACTTTGACTTTCGAAACAAACCCAACATGTATATGAGGCTGTTTACAGTGTTCTTAACATGCTTTCGAAATTAAAGCCTGGTTCTCACATGCATTCCTAAGGAATGCCTGCGCGGATGTCGTCGACGCCGACATTAATCTATGATTCCGGTACATGTTCTCGTATATTGGGGCAATATCCCATGCAGTACGGGCGCTGATATGCAGGCATTCCGGAGGCATATGAGAACCAGACTTAAGGGCCAGGAATCAACTGACGATGCGGACCCAGCAACCGCAGTTCTTTTCTACTATTTTCGTTCTTTGACTAACAAGAAAACAATCACAAAAACGTAAAGAGAATGAAGCGAGAAAGGTAATACACCATTTAAAGCAACTTTCTGCGCATCAAATTAAAATACAGAAATATAGTGCGCAAAATAAATTATTATCTAAAAACAATATCAACACCTTCATTTTCAGTGGACATTACCTGATGTGTCTTGAAGTAAAACATCTCTGTTAACAGCCTCGAGTTGATGTTCCTTACCATCTCGAAGCAACTGTTCTCTGCAACAACGAAACAACAATATAACATTCATCTTAACTTGAGCACTTAGCAGAGAATGCAATATTCTTACCCCTTGTTTTCTGAATTCTAAAACAACCTCTATTTATCGGGAAACATAAGGTGATTCATACAATTGATCTTCTCTTTTGTTAGTATTTTTATTTTCTATTATCTTTTGTTACTCCTGACGGTGCAACGTAACACTCTAGCAACAAGTCAAAGTTAGCAGTTTGTTTACCCACATAGCAGCTAACATGCTGATTGCTCGTGCAATCCACATCGGATAAGTCATGAGGAAAAAGCAACGTTTTTTATTAGAATTCGATCGCCGATACGTCGCGGTTTTAGGCAGGGACGTCTCCTGAGACAGGGAAATCGAGAAAAGAGACACGGACTTGTGCACTAACTTTTGAATTCAACTGAGGGATTCTACACAGTTGAAGGGCATTTATTCCATCAGTTACCTTTTCTCTCTCAAGAACTTCCATTTCGTTGAAATCATTTGATCCACGATGTCAGGAGGAGGATTAGCTGAAGAAATGTCATCGGAATCTTCTGCAAAAAAATTATTCCAAGAAGAACGTTCGACAATTTATAAAATGAAAGTTAATTTTGACTTACAACGGGCTTTTTTTCTTCAAAGTATACTTCCAAATTTAACAAACCGTAACTCATCTATTGGGGCCGCTCGGATATTTAAGCTAATTACTGTTTTGCATCGGGAGATTTATTTCAATAGCCCTTTTCGCGGTTAACTTGTGATATTTGCATAACAATACAGTTGAACATAGAAGCGAGGCAATTTCGGGCACAAGCTGCAAAATCGTGTTTTTCTTGAGTTAAACCCTTTTAATATAAAAACAGTTTTAAAATGTAGAAGAACTACAATTATTTTAGTTTACGTTGTTATTAGAAAAAAATTGTAAAACGACTTTTCTCTATTAATTTATTATTTAGTTCTTCTCCGTTTTAAAACTATTTTAATTTTATACTAACATAGTTCAAGGAGCTCAAGAAAATCATTTTTTTACAGCTTGTGCCCGAAATTGCCTCGCTTCTATGTTTAACTGTATTGTTGTGCAAATATTTCAGGTTATATTAACCGTGAAAAGGGCTATAGGAACGAAAGCCAAGTCCAGTTTAATACCGAGGATGGCTTAAACCAATGACAAGAAGTGATATTACAAATACTCACTCAGTTCCTGCTGTAACTTTCCTAGCAGTACTTCGGTCAAATTCTGTTGTTTCAAATAAACTCATATCTGTCAGGTCTGGAAATCGCAGGGGTCCACCCACTACAAGAAAATTACAACCACAATAAGATATTTATCATTCATCAAGCAGCTTAAAATTTACGTCAAAATATATTATAGTCGAACCTCTCTATAACGGCCACCTTAGGGCCGAATTAATTGGCCGTTGTAGATAGGTGGCCGTTGCAGGGAGGTTGCAATAAGAGTAAAGTGCATGGATCAGCCCACGCCGGGACGAAAACTTCTGGCCGTTGTACAGAGATGGCCGTTAGTGGAGGTGCGACTGCAGTTTGATTATTTTGAATTTTAAAGGAAATCAATGCATTCATTCAGAAATCGAAGCAAATACATGTAACCGGTGCCAAGCGCGGGAAAACGCGTGCGACCAAGTCACAATTGGTTTTAGTTTGGCATCTGATTGGTTAAGAAAGTGGCGCGAGTTTTTCAAACGTAGTAAAGCAAAACATTTATTTCGACACTCAATTAAACCGCTCTATATTGTTTGGAAGTATTTGGTCTAAGACCTAAGTACCTAAGTATTGTTTATATTTTGTTCACCTTCTTGATCATTTGACATGAGGAGTGAGGAATGGATCGAGGACAACTCTCTCTGTAGCCAGCCATTAAGCTGTTCAGGTGGTCTCAATACATACAAACTCAGTTCTTTTTCACTACTGCCATATATGAGACACACACGTCTGCAAGACTCCCTGTCTTCATCGCCATCTTTGGAATCCAATTTGTTGGTAACTGAAATTATTCCAGAACAATAAATAAATGTAGTCTGACTATAAAACAGACGTTCTCGATAGACTGTGTCCTAGCTATTTGTCAGACAACTTTTGTACTCGATCTACTATCCACAACAGGCAGACAAGACATAGGGGCAGCCTTAATATTCCATCTTGTAGAATTGCTGCTGGCAAGCGCGTCTTTTACTATCGTGGTGTAAAAAATATGGAACAACCTAAGCAAGGGCTTGAAGCATATAACAGACACTTAAGTTTTAAGAAACGTTTAATCAATGAATTAATGTGTGATGTAAAATAAGTTCGGATAAATGATATTGTAAATAATTTTTCTAGTTTTCTCTCTTATTTATTTATTTTCTGTATTTTGATATTGATGCTGAAAAGCCCTTTTCAGGGATGCTCCATAAAGTGTATGTTCTCCAATTCGTCCCCCACTCGAGAGACGTCTGATATTTGACTTGAACAATTCTATACTGATGACGTAGTTCTACAGAGATCCGTGTAGTGTCTCGAACTGGGTTGTTGAATTTTCGCGCGCAAGTAACAACCAATCCGAGACACGACATGGATCTCTGTAGAGTTACGTCATCAGTATGGAATTTTCGGGTTAGATCTGAGAGCAGGGAAAGCGAGAGACGTCGACGTCTGTAGTTCCCGACTAATGTTTCTGAGATCGAAGGGTTCATATGACAACATGATTGACTCAGTGAAGAAACGTAAAAAGTCACATTTTGTTTTAAACACGTTACAGATGCATGGCACATTGTGAAAAATTTAGCCTTCATCTTTTAAGTTAAATGACGCGTCAATCTGTCCGAACTTTAACCATCCTTGTTCCTTTATGTTTGATTAGTATCTCTTTGGTGTTTTTCTACCTTTGTAAATTATTATTTCGAAAATTGTCCTTCCCTTTGAATGTAATCTTGCACATCGCATAAAAAATGGCTTAACCCTTTCACTCCCAAGAGTGCTAAGTTCAAGATTGTCAAAAGCAAACAGCACCACTTGAAAGTACTACTCAATAGCTTTTATTTGAATGGTCGCACACTAGGGTTTCATCCACAGACTCAAAAGTACAACTACATTTATTGACTCAAGGTTTGACTCTGGGAGTGAAAGGGTTAAGAAACATACCGGATTGACAAAATAAAAATCATAAAAATAAAAATAGATCATACCCGAATGGTTTTGGGACTTGACAAAGTTGAACCAAGCTTCTTTGTTCTTTCCTTTCATGCAGCCGTGTTTGGATGGAGTAACAAGCTGCAAGCTACCAATTAAGGCAATGTCCTACAAAGAGAAATTCATAACTAAAATTTACATTTAACATAGTAAATATTCAATCAGTGTTTCAAGAGAAGATATTAGCTCAATCAAGCTACTCCCGGCGTAATATCCGTCATGTATCCGTCATTTGCTACTAAAATTACTAACATTCAACAATACTGACCTCGTTAACTTCTAAAGAGAGCCATTCGACAAGTCTTGTTGACAGTTTAGGAGAAGAGTAGTCTAGGCTACTGAGCATCCGACACAAGGCATCAGTCAAGGAAACCTGCAGTGATCACGTTCTTTCTGCATGCATACAATTGAACATACTGGAGGTCACAAAACAGACAGGGGCATTGATCTCAGTCATCAGTCATCTGGCTGTGGCACACAGCAATGTTGGGCCAAAACCTCTCCCTGGCTCTCATCCAGCCCCTCCCAGTCCAGAGGTTAGTAAATAGATCCATCATTCGAGAAATGGTGCCAATCATTGCTCAATAAACTCAATAATTACAATCAGTTCTTGAAGTACGGTAACGTTCTCAAAATAACGACCCTCGTTACATTCGCATCAGCCGCCTTTTCCTATCGCTACTTTGGAGGATCAACATGTGTACCGTATATGGTATGAACTTAAAAAAAATTGACAAATGTGAAAAAATAACCACGATTTTTATTTAAAAAGGTATTTATTAGTTTTTTTGTTTCGAATGAAAATTTGAAGGAATCAGCCTTTGTCCTTTGTAGTCTTGTAAGTTGTACATTATTTACGATAAAGGCAGTTGTATACTGTCTTAGACGCTACTAAATGATATTGTGAGTTATTTGGAGTGATGAGTTGGTGACATTTGGTATTCAAGTACACAGCATGTGGTATCTGTTATTCCCCATAGATTAAAGTTATGTTTGTGGTCGTTACTTTTGGAGGGTCCGCGTTACGTTTGGGATGTCGGCACTTTCAGGATCTACTATTAGACAACCGTGGAATTTTATCGCTACCGGAGAGTGGTTATTTTCTGGTGCTGGTTACTTTCGCAACTTTACAGTATTACTTCTAATAAATCATCAATCCGGATAGTCAAACTTTACTTTACAAGAAAACGTAGTTCACTGCATCCTCTGTAAGTACCTAATGAAGAAAAGGATACAGTCCCAGTCTTACTGACAGAAACATGTGGAAAGGAACTGTGCGCTTTTGAACTTTGCAGAGGATAGTTATCTCTGGTGCAATGCACAGTCTGTTCTCGACATCAGTGGAACGTTTCTTGTTTCTAGACGCAAAATAATTAAACATGAAGAACGTCAACGCCAAACAAATTATTAACAATTATTGGATGAGGTTTTTGTGATATCCAGAATAATCAAGGGCGAGGTAAGAGTTATCAGCCGAAGCCGAAGGCTGAGGCTGATAACTCTTACCGAGACCTTGATTATTCTGGATATCACAAAACCGAATCTAATAATTGTTTTATTATACATTCAACGAAAAAAAATAATGCTTTTGCCAACGATGTTGTTTACTTATAAGCGGCAAGCAACGCAAAGCGCGCGAACTTGACATGATTACCCGTGATCCTCTCGCGAATTTGACATGATTACCCATGACCTTGAGTGCACTTGACATGATTATTGTATAATCTGTAGGTAGATGACGTAGATGCTTTCAAAGGCGCTGATTTCGAAAATTCACTGTACGCTTTCGGCCAATCAGAAAAGAGATAGTGAGTTGAATGTATAATAATCAATATTATCTAATCAATAAATTAAATTGTGAAATATAATTAATGGTTATCACGTTATGAGCAACTTTTCCAGTTGTGGTAAAATAAAATCTGAATTATCTTACATTTTAAATCTTCTTACCATCTAAATATTATATCAAATACCTCCAAGGACTACAAAGGTCAAAAGATGTTTCACATGACTATAGGTAAGGACTGTTTCCATGTAACAAGTTTTATGTTGTAAACTCGTGACTGAGAGCTTGCTCGCAGGTTTAAATCAAACCTTAAATTTGACCACAAATGATTAAATTAATGTGCCTAAACCTTTTTCGATGAAGTTGAGATGAATTGGGTTCAATCTTTTTCTTGCTCCTTTCACAACACAATTTGAATCCTGGTAGTTCAGTTCTTGGTGATTGGCCCTAAAATAACAATAATTACAGAATGATGTACATATAGTACAATGGCAAACAGAATTACATAAAGAAGTGGAACGAAAAAGCTAAAAACGGCAAATACGAATAGAAATTAAAATACCTCACAAAAGACCAGAGAGCCCTGCCACACAACAGATGGATTAAACAGTTTTGTAGCTATCTCATTTCTGTTGAGCTGTGTGACAGACAACTTCAGACCTTTCTGCCAGGACTTGACAAAGGAACTCCTTCAATAAAAGAAAACGGAATTTTAATTTAAAATGTTTAAACTGCGATTCTCTATCCTGCAATAGAAAGTGCTGTTGAAACCCTTATGCATCGGTACAATGTTGCTGGATGTAAAACACTTCACTAATGGCTAAATGTAAATAGCCAACTGAGATTATTTGCATTATTGTCAGAAAGACCCAGGATTTAAAAAGTGGGTGTCCACCAATTTTGATAGGGCCAAAGACCCGATGAACGTAGGGGGGTCTGGGCGTGCCCTCCCCCCCCAGAAAATTTGCAAAAATTTAAGCGTCTTAGGTGTGTTTTCCGCGTTTTTCAGCGCGTATTTTCATGTATCAACTTGAATGTTTAACATGCAGTTTTCTTTGCCCCAACGCTATGCCATTCTTTTTGGTCAGATAAAAATCAGACGCTTAAATATTCATTATTCTTTTCCGGAAACCGTGTAATTCTTTATTCCGAATGTTCAAGCCCTAAATATTCCTTATTCATTTTCTTTTTAAGCCGTTGCGAAAATGAGTAAATTAACAGAAGGTAACTTGCCTGTCAAACTCGTTACTGCAAAGAACAGTAATGTTGGCATTATGCCACTGCTGCATTCGCTTTAATGCTCCAAAGAGATGCAAATGGGACCTGAATCATGAATCATTCAATAGTGGTATTAATTAAATTTATTAATAATTGTCAATAAATCATTACAGTTATTACCAAAATTGGCTTAAAGTCCTACTAGGTACTGACGTTGTTGCACTTTAATTCACCATCTAGCTGTACAATGGAACCTTTGGTTTTCTGAACCCAATTCGATCCAAATAAATTTTAAATTTTCCTTCATTTACAAGAAATGCTATTTTGTGGGGATGTGTAAATATGAGTGTTCAGATTCTCGGAGATCGAGAAGGACCATGCACCAATTCAATATTTTCCTTCTTCTTTGGTTTTTCTTTATTTTCAATATTTCCCAATAGTCTTTTTTCAACAGTATCCTTATGTTTCTTTGTATAATTTGTGCTGATAAAACTCATTTTTGTAACAAACTCTTCATTTTCTACAAGTGAATTGTTAACCTGCCGTCTTTTACACTGTAGTTACTAACAAAACTATTTATAATACTACCATTAAGTGAAGAAATAAACAGGTCTGGTCGAATTGTTGAAAATGCTGTGACACAAAAATCTACAAAGCTATAGGAAGTTTTTCAATCAAACACAACAATAACCGTATCCAATTTAATGAGTGAAATCAAATACCTGATTGATACAGTATTCTTTCCACAAATGAACCAAAAGACATCAACAGGAACTCCAGCTAATAAAAAAAACAACAGCAAAAGACAGCCTTAAATAAATAGGCATCGTTCCGTGCTCCTCTTTACTATCACCATGAAAACAACCAGTGCCAGGTTTGACTCCAAGTACGGCAAGCTTACAATAATTACCCAGCTGCAGTGCTGTGACTTCAAAAATGGGGCTGATAAGGAAAACAAAAACAACTTGGGAGTGATTGGAATTTCAGATTAGGTTTTTGTAACTGAGAAGAGATTTGTGAAGACTTTGATGTGGCATCGACTTCAACAAGATGAAAGACTAACTGTTATTAAGATCCTTCTGCACTGGAAATGGAAGATGTTGTGTTCTCTTGAGGCCAAAAATTGTAAAAAAAAATTATGGAATTGCAATGTTGTTCAATCTTACAAATGAAATTGTTCAGCAAGAAGATGTAGTGACCGTGACGGCTGAACAAGCATGAATTTTTCAAACATTGTCATCTGGAAAGCCTCAAGCTAGTTCTACTGACAGTCATCATTCATCCATCCATCCATCCAATCTTATCAATCTAATCCATCCACTTTATTAAATCCATCCAATGCCTCCATCCTTTCAATCCATCCAATCTATTTCATCCTTCCAATCCATCCAAATCTTCTGGATGGATTAATTTCGATCTGGATTAATTTCGATCTGGATTAATTTCTATCTGGATAAAATTTTGATCTGGATTAATTTCTATCTGGAGAAAATTTCTATCTGGATTAATTTTGATCTGGATTAAATTTCAATCTGGATTAATTTTGATCTGGATTAATTTCGATCTGGATTAAATATTGATCTGGATTAATTTCAATCCAGATTAAATTTGATCTGGATTAAATTTCGATCCTGATTAAATTTTCGATCTGGATTAATTTCGATCTGGATTCCGGATTAGATTTCAATCTGGATTATTTTCGATCTGGATTAAATTTGGATCTGGATTAAATTTTGATCTGGATTTTATTTCGATCTGGATTAAATTAAATTTTGATCTGGATTAAATTTCGATTCTGATTAAATTTCTATCTGGATTAAATTTCAATCGGATTAATTTCAATCTGGATTAATTTCGATCTGGATTAAATTTCGATCAAAATTAGATTTCGATCTGGATTAGATTTTGATACAGATTAATTTCGATCTGTATTAAATTTCGATCAGGATTAGATTTCGATCCGGATTAATTTCGATCCAGATTAATTTCAATCCAGATTAAATTTCCAAAAGCCTCGAATTTCGTTAAAAATACTCAGCTACGCGTCATATTTTCAACTCTCTTCTCGGGGTTTGGAAATGCGATGAAACCCTGTCTCTCGTGTTTGACATATTACGTGAAAACCCATGCATGTGACAAAATCTGCCACCTGCATTTCACTAATTATCTCATGGATTATTAATGAGTTTTAGAATTATCTAGTATATGTACAATACAAGTACCCTGGTCAGGTAAACCATCAGCAAGTTGGTGTAGTCTTTCTGAAATTTCAACATCACCATAACAACTGTTTTGGGTAAAAAAACAAAACAATAAGACTGACAAGCATCCCTCTCACATTAATATGAGAGATTCCCCTCGATCCCCATCCCTGGAGGGGGCAAAGTGAAACGCGTAGACAAAACCTAACATGTATGTATCTCTCATTATCCCGTTTTGGTCTGTTAGTGCCCTGTTACTGTGCAAATCAAAAAGCGTGTCTGAACACTTTGATTTATTTATAAATAACTTTGACATTATCAATGATTAAACCGCAAGAAGAATGGTCAGGAAACTCAAATTTACACTGACTTTGTTTTTGCAGAAAAGCTTTGCGAAAATAGCAATAAAATAAATACAGGGAAAATGTGACCAATTTGTGGCCACAAAGGAAAATCCAAGCATGGTTAATATAAAAGTATTCAATCATGCTTTTCTGATTCGCACAGTAAATGGTTTTCAGATATCAAAAAATCTAAAGGATGCTGGAAGCATTTAATTTCAAACCAAAAAAAATTAAAACAACTACGGGTAATAGAGAAATGTTAATCTATCTAGTAAATTACCTCATTTCATTAGGTTTCTTGTTCTTATCATTAACTGGCTTTTCAAGTAAACTCAATACTTCCTTAAGATGTTCTCCTCTATGCCACTTTGAATAAAACTGGAAAAGATACACCAATTACAGTTGAACCTCCACTAATGGCCACCTCTCCATAACGGCCACCTCTACAACGGCCAGGACTTTTCGTCCCAACCATACACCGATGCATACACTTTACTCTAATTGAAACCTCTCTACAACGGCCACCTCTCTACAACGGCCAGTTATTTCGGCCCCAAGGTGGCCGTTGTAGAGAGGTTCAACTGTATTTACAATAATTATTGTGATCAGCTGTAAAATAAATATTAATAATGTTTAAAATTGACAACTTAGCAACTTTATAATTACCTGACACACACTTATTAAAACCACATTGCATGAACTACATGTTTTGGCAATAAATGTGACTACATAGACAAAGGTCACACTGGAACAAGAAACTTAACTTTGGATGCTTAAAACAAGGCCTTGAAGTTGCCATCAATCATCTTAATTAGCAGACATCTCAGGAAACAGATTCTGAAGTTTACTTCAATGGGTTCAAAAGGTCATGTTTGTGGGTTGTGATTGGTAGATTTCGATCCATTTTGTTTCTGTTTGTTTTGTTTCAGGGTTGGTTGTTTTTTTTTTAATACGTTTTATTATGATAGACAGCAATGAAAAAAACATATTAAATTAATTATTGTTGAGTTGGATTTTGAGCTTCAGAGTTTACGTGTTACTGAAAGGCGCAGTAAACTGCTTTATTGCTTGAAAGACATGACATGGCAATCAGTGAAGCATTAAGCAGTCACAATTTGGGTCACACAAATGTCCACGGATTGCGTGATTCCTCATCAATTTGATTGTAGATGTGTTTAAAATCAACTTTAATTACCTCAATTTGGTCTGAAAATGGCTTGTCGTCAACAATACTGAAATGGATTGTAGGTGTGAAGTTCTTTAAAGCCAACAGAGGATCTAAGATGAAGAAAGGAAAATAATTCACTTTTAATTAAATATGTGTTGTGCCAGAAAATAGCCATACCTACCCCACGGAAGGTCATTGCATGCATGGAAATTCCAAGGAGGAGGGGCCATTCTCAAAAGCCAAAATTTGTGAGGAAAGTATGAAGCTAAACTGGAATTTCCAGGGGATGGGGTTGGGGTTCAAAACGAAAAACCTTTCCGTGGGGGTATGGATATTTTCTGGAACTACACAATAGTATAGTATATAGAATGTAATCCAGTCCAAATGAGCACACAATGTACAGCAGAAATGAAATAGACTGAAACAAAATTACTTTGGGACACAACATTACCTTTCACATTAACAACCACATGATTGGATATTTTGCTAAAAATTTGCAACATTACAATCTCGCATGCATTTGCAATTTCACAACCTTGAACAAGGTTGCATTACTCACAGTACAAGTATTCATAGCATGAATCGCACCAAGAACCCGGGAGGTACTCCCTTATGACGTGGCCTATACTGGGATGTGCTGCTGGACAGGGTATATGGTTTTTGGCCTTTCTGCCCTGAACAGGGTATATAATGTCCTAAACATGGTCTGAGCCTGTCCTAAACAGGGTATGGTTGCACGATTATCATTGTAACAATATGACAATTTAGCTAATATCTGAGATCGGAGATGTTTGCTGGTCTTTAGCGGGTATCAGTCAAACATGATTCGCGAAATTTCAATTGCCAATCAAACACATTAAAAATGTGCAAAATACAAGAGTGCATATTTTTCCCTTTGTCCCAAACAGGGTCCTAAAATAGAGGATGTTGACCTACACAGGGTAGGTATTTTAGGTGTTTTTTTTTTTTGTCCTAAACAGGGACAAGGTTTCAAACCCCTCAGCGGCACCCCTATACCCAAACATGGGTCAAGTACCCCCACCCTCCCCCCCCCCCCCCCCCCCCCGGGAAGAACCAGAAAATTACTTTATACATTATAACATTCTTCAGTAAACTTACCAAACAATAGCAATTGTGTATTCTCAAGATCATTGGGAGAATTTTCATCCTGATCACAAAATGCAAGAAGATCTTTAACCAAACTCTGAATAGCAGGAATCACATCCTTAGAGCATTGGCAATCTGCTTTAATTTATAGTACAGAGCAAGGAACTAAGTGTCAGTACAAAATAATTAATATGACTTGTAATGTAATGTTTTCTTGCTTTCTCAAGGGATTCCTCAACAGATGCTCGTAGCACTACACCAGGACTCTGATCAGGGACTCAAACTGTCTGTGTCAACATTTCAAGATCTTATCAATAATCAATCAATCAATCAATCAATTCCTGATGATAGGAAAAGTAAAAACAGCGCTGGCCAGGGCTAAACAAGAGGTTCAAATGTCGCATTTAATAGATATTTTGGTGAAATGAACTGAAATCAGCTGAAATTTATATACAGCACTGCATAAAAAGCCAACAAGTTTGCGCGCTGGGCATGAAATTTCTGATTGAAAATCTCGAAACTGGCTAATAAATGCATTGTCCCACGCATCTTTAAAATGATCTTACCTTCTTGATTTGCAGAATCATCATCGTGCACTACAAGAAACACGAAAAATCTATCCATGTTTACGCTGCTTTCCTTTAAACTTTGTAGCAACTTCGAAGGAACTTCAAAGCATTTCGCGGGCTTTTTTATCAGCTATCCGCTGACCATTCCCGAGATCTCGCGCGCGCTTCGAGCAATGGAAGATTTCCGCTATCAGATTTTTTTTAATGATAATTTTTTTTTTTTCAAACAATTCTAACCTTATCTAAGCTGTTTCCTCTAATTTTTCAAACGTTCCCTTTAAACGAGTATAAACTATTCAGGTTTCCGTGACTAAATTGATTCGGGTGACTCGTCGGGGAACAACGACTATTTCCGACGATTTGCGATCAAAGCGAACCGAGCCGAACCTGAGTTGGAGCCTGCGTTCCAGTCATTGTCTCAGCGGGCATTTTACCATCAAAATGGAGGAAATTACACTTGCTTTTTCGAATTCCGCTTCGAAATCTTCATTTGATCCTCAATTTCAAGGATGTTTGATTATTGGACAACCACGGCACCTCCAGGCTGTGACATTTGATCATTTTGCGGGAAAACTGTTGCCAAGAGTTGATGCTGCGGTACGAAATATCTCTTCTTTTTTTTTCATTAAGAAATTGATCAGCTTTCTTTTTCTTTCAATAATATTACCTTTTAATTGAGCTCAGATTTACACGTACAGTATCCATCATCATGTAATGTAATAACACTAATGCCACAAATCAGACCTGCTAACCTGTAGGGAATGGAAATCTGGAGATTTTTTTTCCAAAAAGATCAAATGAACCAGGGGATCATGTGATCTATGTTGAAAAACTGGAAATCAAAACACATAAATATTACAGCAAATGAAATCTGCTGCCACTAAATGATGCCAATTTTCTGTGACAATAACAATGTCATGATCCATATGCCAGGGGATGTTGACCAGTCAAAACTGAGATTACCCCACTACTGGGGGACTTGGCAGGTCTTCATCTTAAAATTGGACTTTTTCAAACAAAAACCTTAATAATTATTGTAAATATTACAAGGGGAGCTTGTATTAGGAAGACTGAAAACAGAACAACACACTTCCTAACTACAGTGGATCGTGTTTACTATACAGCTGTAGGTAGTGTCGGCCAATAATTATTATCAGTCAATATTCTGGCGACAGTCAGTCATTTGTCAGCCAATAGTTGGTCCAATGTATGTGCCATTATATCAACCGAGATGTAAACCTACCGATGTAGTTACTACTCTGATATTTCACTAAACACTTCATTGATACTGCACTGCAGATAGTACGTCAATTCACCAAATATCAGTCGATTATATTGGGATGATAATTGACCAATGCGGATTTGTATGCTGGATGGCAGATTGTGTTTTGCTCCCCAGCTTTCAATGGATGACTGTACATACATGTAATCTGCCAAAAGTTTGTGCATGATGAATGAATAAAGGTGGACACATGAACTAGTATCTCGCACTCTAAACATTTGGCCTCATTCATACCTCCCCTTCACTAAAATTTCTAAGTACCCTCTTCTCCCCCCCCCCCCCCCCCCCCCCTTCTGCCCTGGAGTACACCTTGATTGAAACCTGTAGGTAAATGAGCAGGGATGATCCTTTATATTGTTTCATGCCTGCACATTTAAAATTGAAACCTAGTTTGTGGTTGTATCTCATTTTTTCAGACATTTAATCTTGTGCTTCACACCATGAGTGGCACAGATGCATGTCCAGTCTGGTTGAATCAAGTATTATTGGTGCTCTGCCCACTGGAGCAAGTCGGCACAACTCACCTGCACATCCTCATTTTCTAAAGAAGCTTGTCTGTAGTCATCTTCCTGGTGGTGATTCTTGCATTGTGGTGAGTATATAAGTGATTACAAGTTTTTTTTAATTTACCATTGATATTATTTCCTCAATTAACCTCTCAGTAAATCACCCTCCTCATATTTAAGTGTCTCCATATAATCATGAAAATTATTTGAAATATAAAGTAACCCAGCCCTCTCCTTAACACATTGACTACTAAAGCGGCCATAAACGGCCAAGAAGAGACCACGGACTTGTACCACTTGTGACGTCATCACTTTTTACGCCAGGGGATGTCTTTGATAATCAACGGATAGAGTTGGAAAATGTCTAACAAAGCATGTCTAAACGAGCACGAAACGTTAAATTGGACCAGAGATACACACAAAACAACTTGGATTTTTTCCTCCAAAATCACCAAAAACGCGACATTCACTACCATTGACCATCTTTGTCAAAAAAATTCCCTTTTCCCAACGTTTAGGTTAAAACTTTTTCAACGTGAACAAAGACGACTGAAAGGCCAACAAAACCACAAAATAAAATGAGAGAAAAAGGAGAGCAAGAACGGCAAAAAAAATAAAAGGAAAAGAAAAGCCTAAAGTCAGGTGGGTTTTTCAAACCCAAAAACTATGTCGAGAAAAATATTGAATTTGTTGCTTCTACGTAGAAGGGGATGTTAGTTGCCGTGTTTTAAACCAAGTTTTAGACAGTTTTGACATTTAATAAAACTGTTGAGATAATGGCCAGAAATAGGCATCTGGGATGTTAGATTGACGTTTTTTGGAAAAAGCCCAGTAGTCAATGGGTTAAAAAGCAATCAGAATGAAGTACAGTGGAACCCGCCTTATGGCTTGACCCTGTTAATACGGCCAGTGCCTCGTTATTATGGCCACTTTATTTTAGCCCGAACAAAAGCTCAATCAGTCATTTTCTTATTTAAAGAATCCCTTTAATACAGCCACCCCATTAATACAGCCAGTTTTCTTTGGCCCATAGGTGTCCGTATTAATGGGGTTCCACTGTATGAGAAGGCAGAATATTACTCCAGGTTTCTATGAGAGCAATGAATTTGACAGAATATTTCTGCTGGCAACAAAGACTGAGGGCCACTGGCCCCAAGGTTTTTCTTGAAAGTTGAGTCCTGGTAACCCTTAGCAACCACAAACTGCAATCAAGAATAACAAGGACAGAAATTAGTCTTAGTTGAGCCTTCAACAGTCAACTTAGTAAAAAATATAAACTTTGCCTTTTTTTTTCTTTTTCTTTTTCTAGGTTGTGTGTGAAAGAAGTGATGCTTTTGCCTCAGCTTGTGCCATTGCTAGAGCTTTTCCAACGTTTTCGAGAAAGACTTCCAAGGCTAAAATACGGTCTAAAACAGTAACTGTTGAGTTTGTTCTCGTTGGAAACAATTATGATTCGCCAATTACAAGTGAAGATGTGGAATGCATGACGGCGGTTGCAGACAGCATTCGCCTTACTGCTCGATTGGTGGATATGCCATGCCAAGATATGCACACAAGTGCATTTGTTCAGGTAAATACCGTTGCTAACAGATTATGATTACAGTTGAACCTCGCTAGATAGTGGGATAGTGGGGTTCAAGTGTATATTATTATCCTACAAGTGCTAGAAAGCAAGCAAATTTCAATCAATTTTGCACTTAGTTCCTGACCAGTGTGAATTTCCTGTTATTATAATTACTAGTTTTTCAACCCTACCAAGTGAACATTTAATTTAATTTTAGCCAGAATATTTTTATCCAATCAGAAACTAGGGTGAGCTTTCACGAGTATATTCCTGAAGCAATCATGCCAGCAAATATGTCATGTTGCTTAGCAACTTCAGGGATGAACGCCACGAGCTCAGTCCCATCTCGGAGGCAGGATTTCACCATCACTGGTAGTGTCTTGTTTACCTGACTGAATAATATATACATTGTAAATAATATATTTTATTCAGGAAATAACTAAAGTTGGTGATGAACTAGGGATTGTTGCAGTAGTAATCAAAGGAGAGGAACTTAATCAAAAAGGCTTTGGAGGTAACTGTAATTGATTTTTTTTGAGGAGGATCAATTTTTAAAACTGCGGCTCTGATTATGATATGATATGATGTTGTAGTTCACTTATTTATTGTTTATTTCACAGATTTTGATTCCTTGTCAATATTATCTAGCATCATGGCCACGCAATGTGTGCAGAAGGCTATTAGCGCCAATGCATGCCTACAAATGTATGCCGCTAGATAGCATAACAAGGAGCATTCTCGTTCCCAGATCCTCTGTTTCTTTTGATCACGTGGTTGACAAAACGGAGGCTCTGGTCTCAGCCATTACTGGATGTCTGAAAATTCCGGACATCCATTCATTAATTTGTGTTGCGCATTCATTTTTTATCAGCCAATGAAAAAATTGATTTTTTCCTTACGACCAGGGCTACTCATTTCCGGCGCAAAGAAAAAAACGAGGAGCTCTGGAACGAGGATGAACAAAGAGTAATATCCATGCATTAATTTCTGTATTCTGATGGGCTATTAAAGAGCATGTGAATAATAAGATCCTAAACATACAATGCAATTCTTTTTGTTTTTATTGTCCATTCAGGACTCTACGGAGTTGGGAAAGCTGCTGTCAATCCTCCAGCCTTAGTAGTGTTAAGTCATACGCCAATGTCAGCCACACGGACCATAGCTTGGGTTGGAAAAGGCATTGTGTATGATACTGGAGGACTGTCTATCAAAGCCAAGGTACATTTTGTATGTCTAAACTTCTTTATTACAGGGAAGAATGAAAACCTGATGAGAAGCATTAATTTGTTGATTCAAAAGTTTTTAGAATGGGCCCAGTTGTAGCCTTCTTAACTGACACATGGTTGCATGCCTGGACCCGGTTGTTCAAAGGTTAATGCTATCCACTGGATAAATCACTATCCAGCTGTGGTTATTGTTGGCAAAACCACTAACCACTGAATAGTGACTTAACCAGACAATACCATTATCCATCCCATCTGAACCCAGTGGTGGAGTTAGGAGAGGGCCCGGGGGGCTCAGGTCCCCCCCCCCCCCCCTCCCCTTATTTGAAAATGTTTATGCCCCCTCCTTATTATAAAAATTTAATATGTCTGAATCCGCCACTGGAACCAGTAGGGCCTGATGTCAACACTCCCAAAATCATGATTATTTCCCAAAATATATATCTTTAAAAAAATATTACAAAATAATATTTAATTAATATAATTATTTAATAATAATTTTTTTTTAACTAATAAATTTTAAATAGTAAATATCAAACACAATGGTAGCCGGGTTGAGTCAAAAATTGAATAATAATGTAATGTGACATGTAAGCTACAGTTAGACTGCCATTATTGAGGCCTGCATGCATGCAGACATCAAAGGAAATTGGATGTCTTCACATACATGTAGTCATTGTTTAAGGAGCTTATTTTATCTGCAGACTTCAATGTGTGGAATGAAAAGAGATTGTGGAGGAGCTGCTGGAATTCTGGGAGCTTTTAGAGCAGCTGTCAAACTGGTTAGTTTTATCCATCATCTCCTGTCAAACAGGTTTGTGTTATCCATCATCTCCTGTCAAACAGGTTTGTGTTATCCATCATCTCCTGTCAAACAGGTTTGTGTTATCCATCATCTCCTGTCAAACAGGTTTGTGTTATCCATCATCTCCTGTCAAACAGGTTTGTGTTATTCATCATCTCCTGTCAAACAGGTTTGTGTTATCCATCATCTCCTGTCAAACAGGTTTGTGTTATCCATGATGTCCAAAGATATAATAGATGAATTTTAATAAAATTATCCTTATTGACTACCATACATTGCTTGTAATGTGGTGGAGGGGGTGGGGACTTGGGAGTCTGAACTTCCTGCTTCCCGTACCTTGTGGGTACGGAATTATTCTTTTCACCTTCTTTTCACCTTCCCATTTGACATGTTTTCCCATGTTTATTTTTTTATGGAGAGACTGGATGATGTGACCCTAAGAGAATTAATATTATTCATTATCTTTCTTTAATCCAAAATTATACTGCTCCAATAAAATTATAGCATAGTACAGCTCCATGAACTAAACTGAAAAGCAAGCTGAAAGAACTTAATTTTATTATTGATCCCCTTACCCATTTGTTTCTGTGAATTCTTCCAACATAGGGCTTTAGTGAGAATCTTCATGCTGTGTTCTGCATGGCAGAGAATGCTGTTGGTCCTGAAGCCACAAGACCTGACGACATATTAACATTATATTCAGGAAAGTAAGTTTGCTCCGGCTAGACCATTTTCAGAACGGAAGTCCAGGGAACCCTACGGACACTGTAGGGACCACAGAAAGTGTCTATTTTAACAGGGTATCCAGATTAATGTATGAGCTAGGACCAAAAGTACTGTCCATAATAACTAGTTGTCCATATTAACTCAATACACTTCACTCAGCTGCTTTTAGTTTGTCATGCAAAATTGCATTACTCAGTTGTCACTCTAGGCTTCTAGTGTGCTGATAGATCTATATCAAATCAGCGGTTGATGCAAAGACCATTATTTTACCGTACAATGTGTGCCTTACATGTACATTTATTCTCATGTAGAACTGTTGAAGTAAACAACACCGATGCCGAAGGCCGTTTAGTACTTGGAGATGGGGTAAGGCAAGCTTACATGTATGAATATTTGAATAAGAAACAACTATTTTCTAGAAATTTTCTAGAAATATAAAAGCAGCTATTATGAAAAATTGCTTAGATTTCCACAGCATTCCCAATTAAGGATAATAGTTTGTTTCTATCATAATATAAGTTTATCTGGAGGGGCGCGAGGCAAGACACTTAACTCTCACATCAAAAATGCTGGGGGTTATACCAGTGATGGACTAGCATCCCATACAGGGGCAGTAGGAACATTCCTAGTTGGTTCATGCTACATTGAACCTGGATAAGCTCCAGATCAGCGCCGGACTCTGCTCCTCCAATGGAACAGAATTTAACCTTTTGTAACCTGCATACGTATACTGCATACATCCTAATTAATTTCTAGGTCGCTTATGCAAAGAAAGACCTCCAGGCCGACATCATTTTAGACATGGCCACCTTGACTGGAGCCCAGGGTATCGCAACAGGAAGATTCCATGCGGCACTTTTAACCAACAAAGAGGAATGGGAACCAGCTTGTGTTGTGGCAGGAAAAGCAAGTGGAGACCTGGTGGTAAGTGGTTTATTGACATTTGACAACGACTTGAAATTTATGTCGATTTTCCCGATTTCTACACCACTTAAAAGATTGTAAACAACAGCATATACATTAAATCGACATTTAGCTTCACCTCCAAGACCAAAGTGAAGAAAGCGACATAACGTTATCAAAAATATGTCATATTAATCAAAACCATTATCGAGTGGCATGAAAATTCCTTGTTCACAGACTTAAAATTGTACTTTGCTTTATTTTCATCTCAACAGTTCCCCATGCCTTACTGCCCAGAGCTTCATTTCTCAGAATTTTCAAGCGCATTAGCAGATATGAAGAATTCAGTGCAGGTTTGCTATTTATTCCTTTTGCTTGTTACCCACACGGCTATACAGTCCAACCTCCACTAACGGCACCTCTCAATATAAACAGCCATCTCTCTACACCGTGCGCCGATCCACACACTTTACTCGTATTGAAACCTACCTCTGGCCACTTAATTCGGTACCAGGATAGCCGTTGATGGCAACCTCGTTCCCAGGGTCTCTCATCTTCCCGCCCCTGGAGCTCCAGGGGACGGGAAGATGAGAGACCCTGGGAACGAGGTTGCGTTGATGGTTGAAAAGAGGTTCAACTGTATTAGGGAGTTGTAAAAGCAACCATGTCGAGTACGAGGTCTCGCGATTTTCTAGATCGTTTCTCGCCAGACTATCCTATAGCTGTGTTGATTATCAACTCGGAGTTGATAAAGGTAAATTAACCGCCATAGAAGCTGACGTTTCGAGCGTTAGCCCTTCGTCGGAGCAAACTTTGTCCTATAACTGAATATGTATAAACAGTATAAGTGTTCAATTTCCAAATAGAAACATGGAACTGAAAATCACTTCTTTTATTTATTTGCAATTTTTTTTCTTTATAGAATCATTTCTTCACTTTAAAGTTCTAACTGTCATGTGAGCTCACTCACTGTCTTACAATGCACTAATTTAACTCACGAGTGTGTTTTGTTTTTCATTGCAGAATCGCGATAATGCCCAAGTGTCCTGTGCTGGTCTTTTTATTGGTACGTTCAATATGGTGGCTGCGTCACTTTCGTCAAAAGTGGTTATAATTGGATCTTTTACATAGCTGAATTCTCTGTTAGAACAGCGTTCTAATAACAATGTTACTTTACATGTGTCATACCACCAACTTCGTATAGTTATTTAATTTTTGGCCGATTGACGTTTCTATCATCCTTTCTATTGCATTTTAGGTTCTCATATAGGATTTGATTTCCCTGGAAGCTGGTTACATGTTGACATGGCCTCTCCAGTTCACATGGTAAGAACTAAATTGGAAAAAAAAAATAAAATAAAAAAAAAAAAAAAAAAATAATAATAATAATAAATAAATAAATAAATAAATAAAAATAAAAATAAAAAAGAACCAAATTGGACACTTCCCTCTTCATAGAGTCTAAAAACTGAAAGTCCGTCACTTCATTCCGTAGATTGTGAACAGTTGCTCGTTTGTCGAGTTGCCATCTTTGAAAGAGTGACACAAGTACTTAGGAAACGGGGGACAGGGCAGGTACCCTACTCCCTGAGTGGTTTTGTCACGATATTCAAGATGACGGATGGACGAATAGCAGGTCCCACGGGGGGGTTGGAGCGAGGAGGCGGCTGACACTTCAGACTAATGAACGAAAATAAGCATGCTTGTTTGACGATTTTTGGGTAAAAATAGGGAGAGTGGGACTGTTAACATCGTTCATTCAAGGCAATAAAGCTCTTCTCCGAGAATTGACTAAACCTGAAGTTGCTACTAGTTACTTGAATCTTCAACCCCCATGGTCAGCAGTTTGTTGTCGGGGCAACGAACCGCTGACCGGCTAAGGAGACCGAAAACAGTTGCACGTGATGAATGTATTGAAACCATGTTTGTGGTTACTGTTGTAGGGTGAAAGAGCAACAGGTTACGGAGTTGCACTGTTGGTGACCTTATTTGGAAAAGCATCCTCCTCCAAGCTTCTTCAAAGTATTTCACCCAACCTACCGGCAAAGGATTCTGGGTTTAGTTTGTGAAGACGACGTTGTGGTGTGTCGGCGCGTGCGGAGACTGAATAATGGCTGGGAGGACTGTTGGAATTGGACTTCTGCACAGTCGAATATTTGAACTTGAAATAATAGCTTTACATTTTAGCCCCATGCACCTGACTTGTGCCCAGTCTTCTCTTATAAGGCGACTGTTTTGGACGCGTGGGAGGATCTCTTATCTACCGCGTCTAACATGTTTCACATAAGAGAGGACTGGGGACGATTCAGCCATGCAGCCACCGATGTCCTATTCAGGCGTGGATCTCCTCTTGTACCGATTCAAAAGCATATCGTAAAAAACTAAATGTTCACTTGGAGTAATTTGCTTAATCGGTTCTTGAAGAGTTCTATGTCTGAACAGGACGTGGGGTACTGTGAAATCTTTAATCGAATGAAATAAAAGTCAAATTACTTTTCATCTGTTGTTCTGTGAATGTGTTATGTTTTCTATTTTTCCATGCGTTTTCGCCTATCGTCCACACTACATCTATAAACCGCTAATAGTTTTCATCGAAAACGCATACAGTTATTGCATTTGAAAACGCTGTCCAGAGTAGACACATTCAAAACGGAGCCCTATCGCTTTAGTGCGGACAGCGAAAACGGAGGCTTTCGAAAACGCTGACGTATTCCCATCACGTGAACTCCGTCCAGTCTATTTGTCGCATGAGCAGATGATTGTTGTAGCGTTTTAGTGTGGACGGAGAAAACGCTGCGAAAACAATAGTGTGGACGCGGAGCTTTTGAGGCGTTTTCAGTAAAAAAGCGGAGCGTTTCGAAAATGCATTTATGGACAGGGCCTAAAAATCTCTGGTTTGGCCAAAACCTCACTCAAGCGCACCGCAAAATTACTGCGGTCAAGTTTTGTGTGACACATGACTGGATGTAAGTAAGTAGCTTTATTTATCCACATATCACAAAATTGAGCACGGGAGCTCGTTTAAATGTAAATGTGCATTACAAGTAAGTATTAAAAATAGGAACTATGTATTTATATATATTAAAAATAGATCAAATTAAGTATTGGATGTAATGTATAAGAAGATGACAATAAGTAAATATAGAAAGATGAATAGAGAACTGTACAATTATGAATTACAAATATGGCAATTACAATCAGTAGTAAGCGAGATGGTTATTTTTGCAGTTGTTTTTAAGGGATGAAAGATTTTCGGATTGTCTAATAGTGTTAGGAAGATTGTTCCATAGCTTGGCGGCAATGTACGAGAAAGAATGCTGTAGATATGCAGACTTTGAGTTAGGTAATACAAGTTTAAGGTTGCCTCTAAGATTGTAATTGTTGACACGAAGTGTGAACATGTCACTTATGTAATTAGGTGCTTTGCCATAAGTAAGTAGTAAGTAGCTATTAATTTATTTATCCACATATCACAAAATTGAGCACGGGAGCTCGTTTAAATGTAAATGTGCATTACAAGTAAGTATTAAAAATAGGAACTATGTATTTATATATATTAAAAATAGATGAAATTAAGTATTAAGAAGTAATGTATAAGAAGATGACAATATAAGTAAATATAGAAAGATGAATAGAGAACTGTACAATATTATGAATTACAAATATGGCAATGTAACGATTATAGACAAGTATAAGTGCTTGCTCGAAGCGCCGATGTTCCAATGATTTTATAGATGCCAGACTTAGTAGCTCATCATAGCTAGTCTCTTTGGGCATATTGAGGAGAGTTCTGAGAGCAACTGCATTATTGGTGACTTCGAGTTTGAGGGATTGGTCTTTCCCAATTCCAATAAATATTTGGGATGAATACTCCAGGTGTGGTAAAATAAAAGCTTTGTATACTTTTATCATAACTTCAAAGGTATAATTTGCGAATACGCCGAAGAATGGAGACTTGGATGCGTTTGTGACCATTGCGTTCCAAGCTGTGGTGACTACAAGAACACAAAACACTTCAGAGAGCACACACTACGCTACACACAATCCTCCATTCTGCTCCGACGATTGCAACGAAGGGCTAACGGCGGTTAATTTACCTTAATCAACTTCAAATTGATAATCAACTAAGTATTTTGTGGACGGTCCCCTCGTTCCTTTTGCTCGCAGCTACAAACTACGACATCCGGGACGCATTCTGACCGCGGTGAAAATTAAAAATATTAAGTGACTAATATTTTACGCCGAGCAGTATGGTAGCTTTTGGGTTGTTTAGCGGGAATTCGAATTATCGGGAAAAGGAATCTGATAAACTGATCTGTAAAAATACTACGACACGAATTTATTACAGCCACTGTTTATAATACAGTCGCCTCCCTCCGGATAATGGGCGTCTGCAACTCACACGCATTATGCGTGTGTCACACGCCTCCGGATCGAAAACATCGATCACACGCATACAGGACAATTTCACACGCCTGACTCACAATTCCGGACTACTTGTTCATTAACCATTAACGTGAACAATTGGATTCAATTTCCACCCAAAATAGTCCAATGAACGGCGCTAAATGTCGCGTTGAGATAAGCGTGATCTTGGCAAGATGGCGCCGAGATTTTTAGCTTCGCACATTCGGCAGCTTCGGAAATCATCGGAACATCTTCGGGAATCTTCGGCAATGTTCGGAAGTCGTCGGAAAATCTTCGGCAATGTTCGGAAGTCGTCGGAACATCTTCGGTAATATTCGGACGTCGTCGCGAACATCTTCGGCAATGTTCGGAAGTCGTCGGAAATTTTTCGGAAAATTCGGGTAATATGGTACGAAAATCACACGCAGTCGACTTAGGAAAAGTTGGCAGGTATAGTCTGGGAGTCTGAAAATGTCTAAAAAGAGGCGCCTGTATGGGATTTTGACGATTTTAAAAAAAGTTGTAATAATTTGGTTACTTTTCCAGCATCAAAAGAATCTCAAATTTGCTAAAGCTTCTATAAATTTTGAGCGCTCTTTCATGGAGTTTTCAAAGTTTAATTTTTTTCGGAAGTTTTTTATTCGTTCCCAGGCTCCTGTTCGATTCTATTTTGAAACAATATACTTCGTGTACATTACATAGCAACATTGTGTTTCGACAGATTACCTCTGACCAAAGTTGGCTTTCAATTCGGACGCCATGTTGTCGAGTTGGAGAACTTTGTCAAAATCCTTCTCGTTTCTGCGTGCTGTTGGCAAGGTAAGAAGATAGCCATATCGTAGAATAACTATTCGACTTTCTTTCTATCTACTTTTCCGAGAAAATAGCCAAAGTTGTGACACATGACACAAATTGCAGGCAAGTCAACAAGCAGGCACAAGCGTGGGCTCAAGAAGATGTTTTCACCGTGCAGTTCCACTCTTGTCAGATAAGCTTTTTGTGGTAAGTTTGCACGCTAAGAATAAAAGAAAATTCAACTTACAGCCGATGTCTATGCAAGCAAAGTGCGATAAGTAGGTCTACTACCTTAAACAATCGATTTGGATTGCATTATGTTGGCTTGTTTATAAGATCTGTATTACATAAGCTAAAAACAAAACGAAGACCAAAGATTTATGCTTATCCCTTGCTAAATTTTTCGAATGAAGGGCTTGAATCAGAAGACATCTTGGTAATCTATATTAGTAGACAATGTCTTTAAATAAATGCACCTTGATCTCCCTGATTCAACCAGTATTCAAATGAGAGTACTGTAGGTGTCTTACCTATAGGCCCAACACCAAACTACTGTAATAATTACTAATTGCCAATATCATGGCCAGGCTACAATGTTTAGTTTACATGGTTAACTACACCTCCTAGTATAGCGTAAGCTGTTTATTAGGAGTACTTCATTAAAGCATTAAAGCCGTTAACATATTTCCAACAAATTACCCGCTTAACATCCACTGGACGTTAAAGGTCAGGATGCTCCTTTCCCCCCCCCCCCACAAAAAAAATCACTTAGGCTATGTTCACACTTGGTGCCCGAGCACGGTGTCCGAGTATGATTCTCGCTCGGCCACTAATGTGAAACACACCTTTTTGTCAAGTACCCACGCCAGAATTCGAGCACGGTGGCCGTGCCCTCAAGACCTTGTACTCGGGCACAGCCAACATGTCGATATCTTGGGTAATCAGTGTGTGAACACAGCACCATTTTGTGCCGGTGCCCAGGCACTAGTGCTCGGGCACCAAGTGTGAACATAGCCTTAGAACACGTAGAGATCGACTCTATGACTATAGTTCGCTAATTTGCTGACATTATTTTTGCATGATAGTTTTCCTTTTCACAATCTCATTTTCTACCATTCAACGAGGGAAGGGGAATCTACAACCCTGTGTTTTTGCTGTCTTGTGCCGTTTTCAATATAATTACCGTTTTTCAATATTAAGTAAACAGATTCTTTTTTTTTTCCCTCAAATGCCCGCACTAACATCAAAATTTGATTCTCTTTTCACGCACTTTCATAACTGTCTGTTAAATAATATTATACTTTAATTTTCAGCATCGAGACACTCCAGAGAATAATGCCGATACTCCATTTGAACTTAATCAGAAAAACCTTGAGGTTTGTACATACATGTACATGTATGACAATACAGTCATGTAAATGAAAGTCCTTTCCAATGCTTAGTTTTATTCCTCGCGAAGCGAGGCCGAAGGCCTCGCGTAGCGCGGGTTTATAATTCTGTCCCCCAAGAGCTTCACGCGAGAGCAATTCTCGTGTGGACTTTACGATCATATTTTATTTATTTTATTTATTTATTTGTTTGTTTGTGGAAATCGTGGTTGACAGTAATGACGTCACACGACGCGCTCGTGGCCTAATGGCTTAAGGCGCTAACTTTTAAATCTGATCTTCGGGATTGAGGGCGAAAGTTCAAAATCCTACTATGGTCCTTCTTTTTTTTTTTTTTTTTTTTGGTTCGAATCCAGGCCGGTTTTTTTTAACCCCCTTTTCTTTGCTTAATAACATTGATTTCGACGTAATCTTTGTACACGTAAATGTAGAAACAGGAACGGCTGCTGAAGAATAACAATTTTACTCCAAGTTTGTTTATCGAACGAATTTATATACGCCGGTCATTTGTGAGAAGAAAAAAACCGGCTTTATTAAATCCGTTAGGAATGTCTCAAGTGCGATCAAACATATGACTTAGTTTTCATTGTAGACGCGAAGACTTGTGTCTGAAAATAATTCGCCGATCCGATATTGCGAAGAAGATTTTTACCTACAAAAGCGAGGTGGTTTCAGATCATTTGGACGGAAAAGTGGGGAAAACAGTACAATTTATTACAGATATCGAGAGACGAGCGAACTCCAATCGAAACCAAAATCCGGTAGCATAGCAAAAACACGGCGTTCGTCCGGCGATTCTCAGAAACCTTGCAGCGATTCTTGGAAACCTTGCAGATCAATCGCAGGCGTGCCCGTTACTAGGCAACAAAAGCTTCGCGAGGGCCTGCGAGTCACGTATTACTAGTAATAATACTAATTAATATTTTGAAATAGGTTTTTCAGAAATTTGTATTACTGTGACGAAATGTGTTGTTTTCTTTTAGAGAGCCAAAGCAATCATGAATAACTATCCTGAAGGACATCATACAGCTGCTGTTATACCCATACTGGATCTGGCACAAAGACAACATGGTATGAAAAAAAAACTCATAGTTCTATTTTCATAATAACTGCATGTCCCAGTTATTCAAAAGGATGTTTTTTCCTATTTCTCCTTGTTGCTGTCACCTTAGGAATCCCTCTTCCCGCCCTCTCTTCTCCTGCCTCCCGTAGACTTCCTGGGGGGAAGGAACCCGGGGGAGTAAAGGGCCCCCCCCCAATATCCATCCTTTGCAAACCAGGGCCAGGTGGATGTCGATCAACCCAGTTAAGAAAAAAACCCAAGGTGAACTGCATTGTACAAGTGCTTGTTCCTTAAATTAATTTCCTCTGTATTAACAAGTACTGTCCAATATCTGAGTGCTGTCACTTTTTGTTTACACTGCGCTATAAGGTAAGGTACATGTAGGTAACATCTTCACAAGCCTAGTAACCCACAACTGCCAGAGCAAATCCTGGTTCCCGTAGCATGAAGCGACTAAGAGTATAGCTACTCCCCTATCCATCGCTGGTTACACCCCTTCCCCCCTTCTCCCAGCATTTGTCAGGTTGCCTTGACAGTTCTTCGTCGGTACCCATTTATACTCCTGGGCGGAAAGAGGCACTGTGTGAGTTTACGTGTCTTGCCCAAGAACAATACACAGTGACAAGACCAGGGCTTGAATTTGGACAGCTTGATCCAGAGTTCAATGCAATAACCATTGGGACACTGCACCTCCCAACAGCAGTGTAGTGAAAAAAAAAATACAATAATGTTGGTAATGGCATTATTTTGTGACTCTCATTTCATTCTTAGGTTGGCTACCAATATCAGCAATGAACTATGTTGCTGATTTTTGGAGATGCCGAGAATGCGGGTGTATGAAGTCGGCAACATTTTACACCATGTTTAACAGGTTTGTCTTTGCCCCACTCTTGCTTAGTGTGGTTTTGTTTAGCTGGTTTAAAACCTGCAATTTAAGATTTTTATTCCATAAGTTGTCGAAACAGTTCTTACAGGAGCTGATCATTTAGTGGAGGTAACATGTAATGGTTTGAACCCCCCCTCCCCCCCAGGAGTTTCCAGTTGAGCTTTATACTTTCCTTTAAAAATTTTGGCTTTTGAGACTCCCCCTCCCCCTCGGAATTTCCAATGACCTTCCTTGGGGTGGGTATGGATATTCTCTGGAACCGCACAATAAACATTTTTTGTATTTCAGAGAGCCTGTTGGGAAAATACCACATTCAAGTGTGCACAACAACACCCTGTCAACTGAGAGATTCTGACATGGTGGTGGAAGTTATTTCCAGAAATTAGGTACACTTACCATGAAATATGCTATATGTACATGACACTGAATAACCAAGACTCCTATACTAAAGTCTGATTTAGCTGTAAATGACTTAGCAAGATTTGAGACTGTGGTGCCTCAGGCAAGTTTTTAAGACTCTTAACCTTTTTTCAGTCAGGGGTACAAGTGCCGGTTTTGGCAAATCTTCATTGAAACACTGAAAGAGTTTCTGAGTCATTTTATCCAATCAAAAACTAGCGCGAGAACTCACGAGTACTCCGAAAGCAATAAATTATTGCAACCTCTAAATCTGGAGCCTGTCACTCTGACAATAATAGTCCTTGGCACCTTCTTGCCCAGTTGCTAGGCCTCTATATTTCGCAGTGGCCACCCGTTTTAGGTCACGTGGTCCAAGCGACAATTCAAGTTGGATACGTCACCAAAATGAATTGACCATGAAGGCCTGGGAGAAAGCCGTACAGGAACTAGGCAAGGCACCTCCCGCAATGTTCTTAATTTATACTGTAGTGCTTTAACAGTCACATGCCTTGTGTCCAATGTTTTAGGAGTCAAGCTTGGGGAAACAACTAAAGATGGCATGTTTACTCTGAGTTCAGCGGAGTGTCTTGGAGCTTGTATTAATGCTCCAATGATGCAGATTAACGACAATTACTATGTGAGTAGCACTGGCTCTTTGAAATCATCATGGTAGCTGACTCGTCCCCAGCCCTCTCTCAGTCTCCTATTATCACCCCTTGCGCTCCCCTCAGCCGCGCTTCTCTCGTTAATAATATTAATAGGAGACAAGAGAAACGACTGGGGACGAGTCAGTCATGGTAGTACTTAGAACAACTATCACAATAATTATTTTATTATTTTCAAAGATACAGTGAGATTTATGCACTGAAAATGAGGTGGATTATAAATGACGTTAAAATTTCCAACGAACTATTTATCGATATTTACCCACTGAAAATGAAGGAAATATATGTTGAACACTTCTCTCAAATATCTGGAATAATTTTTTCAAACAAACGATGACTCAGAGGTTTTTTCTTGCACTCATGGAATAGGATCAGCCGAACGCTGAACATATCGGATACAATACGTATTTTCGTTAAAGTATCAGGCTTGTACTGTATGGTAGCTAGAGGTTTAGCCCGTCAATCACTGGAGATGAACCGGTTAACTGTCTGTTGAATTTTACAGGAGGATCTCTCTGACAAGGACACAGAAGAAATCATTGATGACCTCATAGCTGGAAAAACCCCAAAAGCAGGGCCCAGGTAAATTTCATGAACTTTTCTTTTAATCATTGTTTACATCACCGTTCGTTCGTTCGTTCGTTCGTTCGTTCGTTCGTTCGTTCGTTCGTTCGTTCGTTCGTTCGTTCGTTCGTTCGTTCGTTTCGTTCGTTCGTTCGTTCGTTCGTTCGTTCGTTCGTTCGTTCGTTCGTTCGTTCGTTCGTTCGTTCGTTCGTTCGTTCGTTCGTTCGTTCGTTCGTTCGTTCGTTCGTTCGTTCGTTCGTTCGTTCGTTTCGTTCGTTCGTTCGTTCGTTCGTTCGTTCGTTCGTTCGTTCGTTCGTTCGTTCGTTCGTTCGTTCGTTCGTTCGTTCGTTCGTTCGTTCGTTCGTTCGTTCGTTCGTTCGTTCGTTCGTTCGTTCGTTCCTACGTGCGTACATGAACGTGTTCCTTTTTTCGTTCATTCGTGCATGCGTTCTTTTCTTTCTTTGGTTCGTGCGTGCGTGGGTAAGTGCGTTAGTGCGTACGTTCATTTTTGAAGTTCCGTCTGATTTTGGGTATACTTTCTTTTCTAGGGGTGGACGATTTTCCTGTGAGCCCGCCGGAGGCCTGACGACACTAATCGAGCCACCTAAAGGTCCAGGCTTTGGAGTGCGATCCGACCTTTGAACGTTGTACTAATAGCTTATGATTTTATTGAGCTCTGTAAAATAGATTTATTTGGGTTGAAAGCTCTCTCTCCTCGGTGTAATACTAACTGTTACATACAGTTTATGATGTAACCAATAAATGTCAGATTTTATTTTCTACGACTTTTAGTTCTTTTACCATAATTCGCGTAAGTACGTGCAACATTTGTCGTCATTTTGTTGTAACAACAAGTTGCACGTATTTTAATGAGGATTAAAATCCTCATTTTTTCCCGCGCTTAAAGTGAACTTCGTAGATTTTCTGGGAAGTGTACGTGAAATAGCCTCCTGCACAAACGCTCTCTGGGCTCGTCATGCAATCTTTCTTCAGGAGAGATCGTGTGACGAGCCCAAAACAGCGTCTACGTAGAGGCTATATACGCGACGTTTTCCATACAATTATACATTTTGCCACGAGTTTTGCCGCGAGTTTTGCCGCGAGCTTTGACTCGATCTTACGGACGTGTCGAAAACGCAACTGCATGCACCCTTGGAAAAGTCTAAAAATCGAATACCACACATGTACCACTTATTTATATTTGAATCACATTTAACTTACAAACTTAGTTTTTCCAATGTTACACAAAGGTTATAAAATAAAAACAACTTTGATGTGGAAGATGCTGAAGAAAAGAGTTTCGGTCTGTCCGTTTTTAATCCAAATCAGAATATGGCTGCATATCTGCAAGATTCACCAGATTTCTCATGGTGGGCCGATCATGAGGCTAGTTCACATATCAATCTCTCCCATGTGACGATCTTCTTCATTTGAACATGACGTAAGGCTGTTCCAACTATAATAGACATAGTCCATCAGTTTTTTTTTTTTTTTAACATGAATCTGATGATGGCAACATACCGAGATTCGCCATCCAAATCAGAATATGGCTGCATATCTGCAAGATTCACCAGATGTCTCATGGTGGGCCGACCATGAGGAAAGTTCTATGTATGCTCGATCTCTCCCATGTGACAACTAATCTTCTTCATCTGAATAATTTTAGTCACTAAGTTTTTAATCCGAATCTGATGATGGCAACACACCAAGATTCACCAGATATCTCATAGTGGGCCAACCATGAGGACAGTTCAGTATATGGATGCTCGATCACTCCCATGTGACAACGAATCTTCTACATAGTCCCTAATAAGTTTTTAATCCGAATCTGATGATGGCAGCACACCAAGATTCACCAGATATCTCAGTGGGGCCAACCATGAGGACAGTTCAGTATATGGATGCTCGATCACTCCCATGTGACAACGAATCTTCTACATAGTCCCTAATAAGTTTTTAATCCGAATCTGATGATGGCAGCACACCAAGATTCACCAGATTTCTCATGGTGGGCCAACCATGAGGACAGTTCAGTATATGGATGCTCGATCACTCCCATGTGACAACGAATATTCTACATAGTCCCTAATAAGTTTTTAATCCGAATCTGATGATGGCAACACACCAAGATTCACCAGATTTCTCATGGTGGGCCGACATTGAGCGACAGTTCTATGGATGCTCTATCTCTTCCATGTGACAAAAAATCTTCATCTGAGCATGCAGTAACTTAACACTGTTCCAGCGATGATAGGCATCGTCCATCATTTTTTAATCCAAATCTGATGATGGCAACATACCAAGATTCACCAGATGTCTCATGGTGGGCCGACCATGCGGACAGTTCCATGGATGCTCAATCTCTCCCATGTGATAAAGAATCTTCTTCATCTGAGCATGATTCAACGCTGTTCCAACCATGATAGACATGCGACAGGCGCGGCTCGCAAACATCTTCCTCACTCTGGAAGGCCTGCACATCACACCAGGAGAATCGCTCAACATGAAAATCAATTCCTCGATGTCCTCTACACCAAAGGTCCAGTTCTTGCTCGTGGGAAGTGAAATCAGCTTGATCTTTTTCATTGCTTCGGCGTTGTGATTGATCTCAAAATCAAATCCATTCTTTCGAAATATTTCCACATTGTCCATGAGAATAGCTTCATTGGCAGCCGTTAGTTCAAGCTTCTGTGGAGCAATGAGACGTTGCGACTTTATCGTTGTGTTTCGTTGTTGATCTTCGAAGTTAAATTTTTCATCCGAAGCGTGCTGGTCAACTATGAACAGATCATTGTCGAGCTTTACGATGATGAAGCCCAAATTGAACTGACCTAAAACTTCCATCCGTTTAAACATGTCTTTGTTGATGTTCTTTCTCAGTTCTTTCTCTGCAGTGGAGTTGCTGTCCGGTGCAATCTTGGCTCTAAACAAACGAGCTTCAACTGCCCCAGTTATCTCACTCTGCAGTGTCTTGGCCTTGGATTTCAGTTTATCCAAACTGAAATTCACTGTCATTTCTTTCCTGTCTCTAAAAATCCCCGAAACGTCAGCTTGTTTTGAGCTTGAAGTCTTGCCAAGTTTGGGAACTACAAGTATACTAGTAGATGCATCATCTCCGATATCTGATTTCCCTTGACGCTTGGAATCACTCTGTTCGTTTACTCTCACTTGTTTTTCAAGACTGGCGTGTTGGAAATGAGCGGCACTACGTGATTCAATGTCTTGAACAGAATTGTCATCTACAAAGTTCACTTCATTGGCCGTTTTCTTGATTTCAATGATTTTTACATCGTCGTCACTTTCACCCTGTCCACTTTGGTCTTCGTTACCAAATTCTTGAAGGGAATCGTCATCTAAAGCGTTCCCTTTACCGGCTGTTTCCTTGACTTCAACGACTTTTATATCGTCATTACTTCCACACTCTTCACTACGGTCGTCGTTATTCCCAAAGCCACGAGTGACAAAGGAATCTTTTCCTTCTGATCCAATCACCACTTTGGAGTTATGATTTGACACGCCTTCCTCTTTCTCCAGAGTAAACATACTGGTAAGCTTTGCTTGTTTACTACTTGGCTCCTTAGCCTTGTTTGCGAGATCTTCATCAAAAGAAGAAAATTTTCTCTTGAAGCTGCTAAGCGACGGGAACTTTCCTTTCTCTCCACGAACATCAGATCTTGATGTCAACGCCGACATAGGCTCTAAAACCTTTCTGTCTTGCTTCATTTCAGTGCACGCATCTCCATGATGCTGCAGTTCCCCACTGTCGTGAGCATTAACAATTTTAACATCTCTTGGCATGAATGAGTCTGATAGTTTTATCTGCATCAGAGGTTTGTAATTAACATCAAATGAAGCAGCGCTGGGGTCATACATTTTCTTCAGAGAGGTTCTAATGGTGGCCAGCAGGACTTTCTCTTCCTGGACAAACACCTGACGCTTGTCGGGAGTAACATTCACATCCACTCCATCTGATGAAGAAAAAATGTTTTATGTGAAGATAAGTTTTGTGTCTGTCCTCTTTTTCATTTGCATCATATTTTGAAAACGCTGTTTTGACAATAAATTATTGTTCAGCTGATATCAGGTCCAACTTATGTCTAATTGTTTTTTAGGAATTCGCATTTTTTAACTACTGCAGTAAAAGGGTGTGTCGCCAATTTAGGTATAACAACCTTATTGTCATCATAATTATTCAACTATATCCGGCATGACTATTTGTTGTTCATTTACAGCTCACCTCTTGCCAGGGAAATATCCAACATGACAAAAGGATATTGGTGTCTGTTATATGTGTGATACACCTCATTAATGACCCGAGAAACCTTGCCCAGTTCACAGGGTCGCTTATTGATGTACAAGAACTGTCGATCAGCACTGCTTCGTCCCATTCCATGATCTGGTTTTGAAACATAGCCAGTCATCTTGAAGAGGCTTTCCTGTGTATCAATTTTTGTTGTGTCAAGGCCAAGTTCATTGCAGTCTTCTTCAGCAGGCACAGACTGCTCAAAAGCCATTATAGTTGGAATCTAAAAGAAAGAAAAGATAACACATTTAAACAATCACAGTGAGAATGAAAAGGCGATTAATAACAGGGTCACAGAAACGTCTTTTTAAAGAATGTCAAGTAAGTAACACAAAAAGGAACGAGCAAGGGAAGGGAGTGTGAGTGTTCCAGAGTGTGTGGCCCCTGACCAGGCACATGGGTGTGAGGGGATTGGAGGGCACATTTGGGTGGGAGAACAGGCACATGGGTGGGAGGGCACATTTGGGTTGGAGACCAGGCACATGGGTTGGAGGGGGTGGGAGGGCACATTTGGGTGGGAGACCAGGCACATGGGTGCGAGGGGGTGGGAGGGCACGTTTGGGTGTGGGAGCAGCTGGGTTGTGAGGAGACACCTTTGTTTAAGGGCCCTGTTGAAGGGAAGAGCCTGCACCAGGGTGTGAGGACCTCTAATACCACATACAGAAGAAAAAGATACCCAACTCCTCTGATAATGTTCTTAGCACATATTTTCAGTCCCTTTCCATCAAAGACCAAAACTGTGTGTTATGAACTTTATAAGGGACTGTGCAATAATTACCAGGAGGGGGGGGGTTGGAAAACCAGAGGGGGGGGGGGGCATAAAGTAAAATCAAAGCAAGGAGAGGGGGGGCTCTAGGTAAAATAAGTCACTCAAGAGGGGGGGCTTAACATTTTATTTAAAGTACATATTACATTGGCGAATCCATACCTATTTATAAGGTGGGGGCCGAAAAATTTTCCGGCTCTTCAGGCCGAGTAAGCCTTCACCGGACCTGAAAATAACACACATGCCCTTTTCCGTCTGCTATGGTTCTGTTGAACATTGCTACGGAGGTGATGTTTGTTCCAGACGCGGATGTCCAACAATTAAACATGCAGTAGGAGCTCTTCTTTCTGTTGTAAGATTTTAATCCACACTAGTGCATGTAGAGAAAATGTAGCAGCGTACTTGTATAAAGGTGTGTGTTACTGTGAGGGGGGGGGGGGGGGGGTCGTACATAATTTCTGACTGATCAGAGGGGGGGCAATAACTAAATTTACTCCTTTAGGAGGGGGGGTATTACCTAATATTTGGCTACATGAAGCCCATTTTCCAACCCCCCCCCCCCCCCCCCCTCCTGATAATTATTGCACAGTCCCTAAGAGTAGAATGTCATAGGAACTGTGGTTTTATTCCTTAATTTTATAGGTACCCTGGCTGGTGCACTTGTCTAATAAAGGAACTGCAAGTAAAGTTTCACACACCTGTTTTGGTCCAAAGACACAAGTGATGTTATCCTTAACTTGTCCAGTTCCATTTGTTGACACAATTGTTGTTTTCTTTCCCTTTTCCACTTGATTACTGCATGTTATTCTCACACCTGTACTTACAAGACAATATCCTTGCAGGACGTGCACCAATTTTGAGAACTCCCTTTTGATGTTTCGCAGAAACTCCCTATGGCGCACAGGTAAAGTTGAAAACAGGTTTTGCAAGGAGACAGTAGTGCCAACATCCCTGGCACAAGGATTCTTAGAAAGCAGTCTACTGTTGTGATCATATTCTAGTCTTGTTGCCACAGCTTGAGAAGAATGATGAGTCACTATAGAAAGCTTGCTGTGGAGAGTGAGGACAAAACAGATTCAGAAATTGCTGTCCTTTCATGATCGATATGATGGACGACTTATGACAAAATAAATACATATCCATCCTGGTCTTCTTATTCTGGGGGAACCCTCCTTGAGGACGAAAATACTTTTAAAAGGCTTGAAGGGCCGATAATTTTTCTTCTGCCCCCTCCTTCTTTGCAGAAATTTAAGGCTACCTTATAAACCGGTCTGGATCCACCACTGTGGGTGGCGTGGTGGCCTAATGGATAATGTGTTAGATTCTGGGTTCAAGCCATGGCTGCCGTCATTGTGTTGTGTTCTTGTGCCTCTCTCCTACCAGGAGTATAACAGGGTACTGGCAAATAACATTAGGGACCTGACAAAATGCTGGGGGAATTAACCTGCAAGGGACTAGAATCCCATCCAGGGGGAGAAGCAATACTCCTAGGCACTTCATGCTACAGAAACCAGAGTATGAGCACCGATAAGCCACCCCCTACTGAGGCTCCCAGGCATTGTATTGACCTTTCATACCCTCTTTAATATTTTCCTCAGAAAGGGACCCTAAGTAGGCAGCTCATGATGGGCCTATATTTTACAATGTATACCATAAAGTAGCTCAGGGCTCCAGCTTAAAAATATACAATGAATATAGAGAGTAGCCTCCCACATTCCTGCCTCCTACACAGCGCATTCTCATCCCCAGAGTCCGCGATCCTTTTGGTCAGCACCAAGAAATCATGATCTCTGGTACCGATTTTCTGAGCTTGCGCAGAGTACTCGTTTTCTCGTCTTTTGTCTGTTCATTGTTTTAACAGCCAATAAAAAAATTTGTCCTTTCTGTCCGCCAGAGTCCGAGATTCCTAGCTTGGTGCTGACCAAAAGGATCGCGGACTCTGGGGGCGAGAATGACACAAACGTTCTTTGGGTGGTCACGCTCGTCATGCAATCTTTCCTTGCGTGACGAGCCCAAAGAACGTCCCTCCCCATCCCCTTTTGGATCCTGATTGAGGGATTTCATGGCAGCCATACTTGAGATAAAACTGCTTAAATAGAAATCATTTCGCAAAGGATGGAAATTTTATTATTTTGGATCTCCAATAACCTTCTATAAATTTAATAGCAACTTTCCCGCCAAAAATTATAGAAAACTTACCTCAGCGCACACAAAGAGCTGAGCGCCTCACCCCTGAAACCAAATGTCTCCACGCTTGTCAGATCCGAGAAATCTCTGAGTTTAGAGGTATGGTGCTTCAACGTCAAAGCTTCGAAATTAAGGGGCTCTACTCCGGAGCCATTGTCAGTGACTTCCAAGACGTCCGCACCGTGGTTCTTGAGCTTGATATCAATGTTTGTAGCTCCTGCGTCCAAGCTATTTTCAACGAGCTCTTTCATAGCAGTCGCAATGCTCAAAACAACCTGTCCGGAGCAAATTTGGTGGATAGATTTTTGATCAATCGCTTGCACAACCGGAGACGAGTCAGACGACGAAATGGCCGCCATTTTGGATAGCCTCGTGACATAAATATATTTCGGAATCTTTCGGAAACTTCTTCGGAAGACTTCGGATTAGTTCGAGAAATTCCGGTTCACTACTCCCGGATGTTTACAATCATGGCCGGAAACGACAGAAGAGAAGCCAGTGGGACGAACAATTTTCTTGGACGTATGTGCTCAATATGAAAAATTTCTTGTACAAAACATGCATTGATATTAAAGCAGAACCTTGTATTTTTTTATCTCAGGTATTTCGTAGAGCAGACAAAAACGGTAAGTGGCCTAATTTTACAATCGAAGTCACAGCTCGATAACTGTCGATAAGGAGGGACAATGACCTCTCATATTAGACCACTCTAGGGTTTGAGGTAATTAAGTTTATTAGTTAAGTATCGAAAGTATAAGGCTTGCAATTTAGATGGTAGTTCCATTTCCGGTCAGTTCTAAAGCTTCAGTTGTGTACAGTAACTGACATGTTTTGCTGTGTCGTTTTACAAAACAGATGATGGCGCTCTAAGTTTGGAGGAATTCAAAGCATTCTTCAGCGATGGAATCTTGTCAAACGACGATCTAGAAAAGTTATTCCATGACATTGATACTCACAACACAAAGTGAGGGCCTGTTTACATGAATAGGGCTATCATTAAGAAATACACCTATTGTTATATGCCACTTTCTACACATGCAAATGAAGTGGATCAAAGGTGACCCCCCCCCCCCCCCCCCCTCTCAGGTGCCTCATTCGCCGTGAGGGGGGTGGCACTCATCAAGTCCATGTGCCTGTGGGAGTTCATTTCTCATCAAAGTGGCAATGAATGAACTTTGTGGCCGCCTGCAAATTCGGCCAATTAATGATGATGATGATGAGCACTCACCCCACCCCTCAGAAGGACCACCCAACCTTCTCAACCAAGTATTACTGTAGGATGAGAACCATTTCTCCATTCACCACTTTACAAATGAGAATCAATCATTATCAGGGGCGAGTCGCATCTCGCAGTCACTTGGGGACCGTTACTGGGGACAAAATGGCAGCCAGCTTGATGACGCGTCCCCAGTATTAAATGGTCCCACAAGCACCTGCGAGATGTGATTCACCCCAGATTGCTTCTCATTTCTTAAGTGGAAAATTGGAAATATAACAACTTTAACACACTTACATGTGACAACCACAGATAATAATTATTACATTGACTAAAAACAATTTTGTACAGTCAACTCTCTGTAAGACGGGCACCATCAGGACCAGCACTAACTGTCCGTCTTAGAGAGGTGTCTGCATTATAGGGAGTTGGGATAACCTGACACCATTAATTTTTTGAGATAGTGAGGATGAGGGTTTTCTTCTCCAAAGTGACGGTACTGTAGATCTTTGTTTGGATGGCTCACTGACATTACTTGCACATTTGCAATGAAGCCCAGAATGCACGCTACATATGTTCAGGCTCCACCCGTACTTTACTACATTGTAATGATTGGCTTTACTGTGGACTCCCTGTTGACATCCGGGATTAATAATCTAGGTGGCCATCTTTAAAAGCATGCAGTGATCTTTCCATCTTTAATAGAGAGAGTTGACTGTATGCATGGATCCCATTGATAAATTTCAAGCAGTACAGTTGGCCGCACATCTTCTGTCCTGATACCCTGGACAATATGTATATATAGTGCAACCTCTAACAGTAAATACTCTTTTAAAAATGTGATTGTTTTTTTGTTTTTGTTTCAGTAATTTGGATACTTCTGAACTATGTGGTATGTACATTTTTCGTTACACTGTATAAATTTTGCATTGTACTATGAAATCAAGGGAGTGTCCTCGATAAACCTAAAGGGTTTCTGTATTGGATCTCTGGAAAAAAAGACTGACTGCTCACAGTCTACAAGGAAGTTTATCTCCACCTAGTTACTCCAAACAGATGCACAGTACCTGGTCTGCAATTAAATTATCACATGTATTTATAATTAAAATATAGACTGAAAGATGCGCGCGCTCTGATTGGTTAAAAACCATGTTTTATCAGAGTATAAAGCATAGAAAAGCGTGTTTTATCGTTTCGCGCGCGTTAAATTTATATTTTAAAGCACATAAAGAAGCCAAAACCATGTATTATACTGTCATAAAACACTCCGGGAATTTGAGAACGCTTGAGAAATTTAGAAAACACTCGCCTGCGGCTCGTGTTTTCTAAATTTCTCTTGTGTTCTCAAATTCCGTCGTGTTTTATGACAGTATAATACATGGTTTTGGCTTCTTTATTTGTTAACTAATTAGTGTACCAATAATTATTATTATTATATTACTTTGTTTCTTTGGTATCTAGACTACTTCATGAAAGAAATGGGACCTTTCTCTGAGATCTTTGCGAATCTAGAGAGCATGAACAGAGCTGTTAGTAATGCTCTAGTTGAGTCTGCAAAGGTTTGTAGCACTTACGTAGTACATAGTATTTATTCTGTGTACTAGTTGTACAGTCTACAGTAACGTTGAAGCTCTCTGAGCGGACACTCTAAGCGGACGGCTCTACTTACGGCCACCTTGACAAAACCCTGTTTGAAACTCTAGCTCATACAAACTTTGTTTGTTTGTTTTTTTTTTTGTTTTTTTTCTCATACAAACTCTGTATTTACACATTTCTATAAGTGGCCAGCTCCAATGGCGGACACTTTTTCTGCTTCCCAAGGGTGTCGGCTTACAGGAGCTTCGACTGTACCATTTATTCTGTGTTACTATGTTTCTGCAGCTGATGTCAGTTGTACCTCTGATCAAGCATTAGCTGTACTGTTTATCTGAGTAATGAGGGGAGCAATTGCAGGACTGGAGTAGAAAAGGATTCTCCTGGGGGATTTTGTTTAACTTTTTCGAACAGGCATAACTTGGGTATGATGTTTCTTAAGGTTCTAGTGACAGTGTCATATTTTAATTGAACTAATTGTCTCATTTTTTATTTCAATTCAGGCATATCCTAACAAGGCCTTTATTGGCAAATTCACCACCAGATTTCTTCTAAACGAGGTAATTTTATTTTAACAACTAATACAAAGAGGTTATTCAGCGAACGGTTGTGTATTTTTACGAGTCAGTTTTTATTTTTTCGAGCGTTTAGGTGAGAAAAAATAAACATCGACGAGTAAAAATGGCCAGCCGTATTGCACAAATTTCCGCTGAATAAATTGTTTATTATACAACATAATTCTTTCCTAAAATATATTAGGATTTCAACAATTTTTTCTGTAGTGCGGCCAGGGAGTACTTAAGACGAGTGTAATACGGTCTCATATTTGCACTCGTCTTGGTGCGTATTTGCACTCTTAAATGCTATGTCGTTTCATAAATGACTGTTTTCATTACTTGTTGAATCTGAGTTACAGTAGTCTCCTTAAACGACTGCAAAGGTCCTTTGCAGTCGTTTTGTTGTCACACAATGCTTCCTTCACAGCTGCTTAAACCCGAAACCGCCAGTATATGCTGCCTTTTGAATTTGGCACACACCAGACATCAAAATCAAACAAAGTTTTACTGAAGAAAAATGTATGATCATGAGAAAACTTCATTATACTTGCAGGCATCCTAGAACAAGAATTGAAGCAATCTAGCAGTTCTTTCGGCAAACCATAACTGTTATGTTTTAATGCTAATAGGGGACTCAAAGTTGCTGTGGTGAAAACAAAAGGAAAGGAATGCAGTTCGGGTTTAACCAGCCGTTAGTAGGGAGAAGCATTGGGCAACGACCCAAATTATTAATGGCTGCGGAGGAGACTGAATCTGCGTTGAATCTAAAAACATTTTTTTATATCAGAGAAACTTAGATATAAAGAAAGAAAGAAGCCAATATATAGTTAAACGTACGGTACTCAATTTATGTCTGTTCCAATCATATAGAGATTAGAGGAGCCTCAATAGCTCAATTTCAGCTGTACTAATGTAACATATTTTTATTTTGTTTAATTGTGTAGATTCAGGGACAAATGGGTTGTCTTGAACATCACATAAATGCCGCAGTAGACAAGATTGACGAGGAAGAAACAAAGCAAAGGTGGATAAATTATTGTAATGTAATTTATATGTTCATTGAACAGAGTTCTCCACAAATCCCGGCAGCCAACAAAAATAATCATCTACCCATTCTGACCAAAAATGTTTTATTTGATGCACTAAAATGCACCTTCCATGAGCCAAAGTTTCCCATAAAACCATTATGACAATATTACGTGGCCAATGTAGACTTTTGTAAGGTTCACTTATTGATCAGCTTAGTACCCAAGCCTTGCAGCAATTCCTGTTATATAGCCTGCGAGCAAGCTCTCTTAGGGTTCTTTCCAAGAGAGCTTGCTCGCAGGCTACCTGTTATATAGTGGTTAATACATGTAGGTCAAGTCTCTCTTGTCTGTTTTTCTTTCTTTCTTTATTATAAAAGGCCTGATGTTTGTCAAGCTGAAATCGCCAACACAAATGTAAGAGGAGGAAGAATGAAAAGAAAAATGCACTCATTTGCACAGCAAACAAGCCTGGATGGTAAGTTGTAATGACAAACCCTTTTAGTCTCAACTCAACCTGTATCAGTAGAACTCCTGACCGATTGCCTTAAATTTCTTTCAATGTTGGTCCTGAGAATTTGGTTGTACATCATTCAAGAGAATAGATCTATCCCATATTTTATGATCAGTTTTCTTTGTTCTCATTTTGGTGTTATCTGATAAAGGACTTGGGACGAACAGAAGACCACATGGTCTGACTAGTCCATCTAACTCTCACCACTTGTCTATGTGATACCAGGACAATACTTGATTGTGCTGTATTAGCTGAAATATTGTGCAAAGAAACTACATGTGGTTGTTTATCATTCTTCACTTGATAATATACTGCATGATACATAATTATGTTTTGATTAGTAGTTTTAAAATCATGTTAACTCGTTTTAAATTTCGTTTGGATTTTCTTTGTTTCAAATTCACCGTTAACAGCTAGCCAGCAAGCATTGAGAAATGGTTTGTCCCTTGAAGTGGATCGACTCGGAGAACTAATCGGCAAGCTAGAAAACAAGGTATTGATAATAAGACCAATTTGTGACAATAAAAATTTGTGTGTGTGTGTTGTAATACTAAGACGCCTTCCACAAAGTGGCATGTCTCAAGTGGTCTTAACATTCTAAGAATGATTGTTACAAACGTCAGCACACTTTCATTACATGACTTCACAATACTAACTGAGTACTAGGTAGAGCACTCCTCTATAAGACAGGTATGGACATGCACTCTTCTTTAACACAGAGAAACCCCTATTACAGTGAAGATGACGCTACCGTTGCCACTCGACAAAGTTTTTGATTAATTTTTGACATCTTTTTGACAACTTTGATGGGTTCCGTTTTGTGGTGCCACATTTGAGCTAGACTAGAAACTAAAATCATTCAAATTTCACGACTCCGCCTCCAACACTCCTTGGATTTTGATTGGTCAAGTCAAACGGAACCCATCCGAAAGTCGTCAAAAATATGTCAAAAATTAATCAAAAACTTTGTCGAGTGGCAATGGTAGCGTCATCTTCACAGTAAAGGAAAAGACACACAATAAGTCACCTTTTGAAGCACTTGGTTGGCTTGATATCCCAACACTGGCACAGTTTTCTGCCGACACTGAACCACATCAATCCAGCATATGTTGCATGCAGAGCTTGTTGCACCCACCCATGCATAACACGTCAAATTCCTTACAAATACACCTGCGCATGTACATGTACGTATCACTCATATGTAACTATGCAGCGTTCGTTTTTGTAACAGGTTAAGTTTGATGTTATTGATGAAGAGGAAGTCGAAGTTGGAAAAGAACAGTTGGTAACTTACAATCTTGTTGATTTTAATAGCAGTTAACTCTAGTGGAGAAGGGTTAAAGATATCAAGTGGGAATTTATTGAACTGGCAGTAACAACAAATTTTCCGATACAGAAAGCAAATACATGTGGTAACTTTTAGAAGCGCGTTGATCACCAGATGCAATTTTAAGTTTTAAAAAACAGTTACTCCCATGCAGTTACAATTTTATCCTATCTGAATCTGATTCTGACACGTAGGTTGAGGTGCACATCTCGGTGCACCTTGAAAGTTATAATTATAATTGTTTGTTTTCTTTTACAATTAGGTTATCCTGGTGTCCAGAAAATTTCAAGTTAAGGCTGGAAAGGAGTTTCGCTCAATCCTCAAAAGTTACATAGCAGCAACTTCCTTGGCAGAGGGCTGTTTACAGTAAGTCACTGCAGCATTTTCTCTGTGAAGATCAAAGTCAGGTTCAGCTGGACGCGTCAATGTCCAGAAATGGCCACAGAAAATAGAAATACGTGCGTGCCGAAAACGGCGAATTTGGCGAAAATAACAGATTCGACGAAATTTCGTCAAAATTCGACGAAAATGGGTTTGCTAGCAGGGCCCGACGAAAGCGACGGATTTGACGAAAACGGCGAATTTGACGAGATTTCGCCGAGGGTTATGACGAAGAGTGTTGTAGAAACCAGTTGAGAGAAGTTAATGAGCGCCTTGATGCATGAAAAGGATAGCTTGCAGAAGGGCCCAAAACCTCAGAAGAGAATTTTTTTCCTAGGCTCTTGATTTCAATTTTATCATGCATCTAATAATTTTCACATTTGTCTCGACAGTCTTGGTATACGCACCATTAGTGGATCAAACACATTTGTAGTGTATGAAATTTGGGCGAACAGTGAGGACTTGAACAGGTAATTCACCTCTCTGTTAATAAAGAACTTTAAAATAGGCACAAGCATCTTTAGGACAACTTGTTTCTTAATATTTTGAGCTCTGAGTGACTCTTGTCAGTTCCCGAGACTAACAATCAGCTTTGGCTTTGAAACACCCTAAATGATAATAAACGTTACTTACTTAACTTCTCCTTGATAATTATATTCCAAAAAATGTTCTACAAAATGGTCTGAATCCCGCTCCGCATAGGAGGGAACTGGCTACAGTACAAACAGCTTGTTTTGCGATTTGTTTTTGTGATTCAAAGAATTACATGTAACCCGATTTCTTTCTAATGTTGGGCAGACACTTTTCTTCTGATACATCAAAGACCTTCATGCATGGCAATATCGACTGTATGGAACAACCTGAAGAGTACCACAAGATGGCAGTGCCTGGTATGTTGAAATGCGTCTTTCTTCATCAGTTTACTGACACGTCAATTTATTTTTTAGGAGGTCCTTATTCAGTTTATATTGGCAACGTCTTTGGCAAATTTCTCCATCGTGAAAAATTATGCCCAAAATGTTTCAGTCAAGTTCGTCGTTCGTAATCCGTCTAAATCGTTACCAATCTTAACCACTTTCTCATTTTTGTTTTCTTATTACCACTATGGTGTTTTTCTACATCAGTAAACTATTATTTTGAGGTTTATAATGTTTTCTGTCATTTGAGGGTACTTTTGTACAAAGCAAAATCAACAATTTTGAAATCCTCCAGCTGAATTAGTATCTGCAACGAACATTTTGAACTAACATGTCCATCGTACATGTACGTTCCCATAGATTCCGTTATTCCGTTGATTTATCTTGTACAGAAGACAAGTAAATTAAAGTCCATACTTGTTATACATGGGCGCCTCAACTTTGCCGTCTTCACTGACAGAATTGTATTCATTCCTACTCTAATAATAATAATAATAATAATCAACTTTATTTGGGGAGGGTGACACAACAGTAATTCAACTGACGAGCTAGTAAGTCTACAATCTATAAGTTTAATGAACGTTCTTTCTGTCCAAGGCATGCGCATTTGTGCTAAGACCTCAAACGGTATTGTGTAAGGAATACATTGATCATCTGATGTACATGTAATATTATTTTTCCTTGAATTTCAGCTTCATGGTGGATGGCATCGACCAATTAAACGACATTACACCGACAATTATTTTGAGCAATATTTAGTGACTTTTTAATGGATGTAGCATATTTCAGTTAAGTTATTTTAGTTAGTGTAGTTTTATATCAAATAGACAAGGCCTGTACTTAATTGGTTTTTAGGCACTCAACTATAATCTGAATGTTAATTCCCCAAGAACTAAAATTTCACACTCGAAGTTAATCCTCTGTTGAACAGAAAACATTAGAAAACTTTGTCCGATCCCAGAGACTTTCACTCCGTGCATGCGCCCTGGCCTGTAACTTATTCTGGATTAGTAGGCAATGGAATCGGCAATTAATTGTAAAGAAACAAGTGGCAAAGGGGTCAAACAGCAACCTAAAAAAAAGAACGCTGCCTTGCCTACAGTGGAACCTCGCCTTTCGGTCAGATTTTGATAGTTCTGATTCTTTTGTATTCGTGCGATTAGGAACTGGGGAGACGGCAAGGTAAACTTAAGTACAACGCACACCCCTTTTCTCCTTCTCAGCTTCGTAGGAACCTGCCTCGTTCCCAGGCGCCGCATTTTGATTGTAAAGGGTAGGAAACTGGAATCAGTTGTCCCACAACTCAACGCGCACCGCGCCCGACCAAGGAGCGACTCCTGGGTATGAGGCATGTGGGAGCCTGGAGAGAGCTGGTGTACTGGACAGACACAATGGATGTTCTCACTTTAGGTTGATAATCTTTTTATTTTTATACAATAAAATTAATGTGGGCAATTCGGCAATTATGAATACCTTCTCTTTGGCAACTGAGAGTGTGACAACTTACTAACGCCATAGAATGCACTAATCTGCCCTTAGGTAAAACATAACTAGATTTAGGTATTAGTAGTATATATAACAAATACATTATTTCCCTAAATAAAAATTTGTTCGTGTGATATGTAATAATGAAGGAAAAAAAAGAAACTACTTCTTCTGTAGTTGTGGTTGTGTTCACACTAGATAACTTCTTTACTAGTTTAACTCAGTCACTCTTACAAGTGTTCAGTTTTAAAATTATTTCTCTTAACCATGCACTAACAGATTCAAACTGGCAAGGTTGTGAGTCTCCAAAGGGAAAAAGTCTTGATGTAATAGCAAATTCTCCAAGGAAAATGATGCAAAATGGCAAGGAGAATTTAGAGACTGATCTAATGTTTTTGTTTGCTGGGAACTCCAAATAAAACGTCAATTACAGCTGGCTCGAGTCATTCACCTTGAAGTTGCACTTTACTTTAACAGGGCTGCCACACGTCTGGAAAAGTCAGGGAATAATTTACCGGGAATTTAGTATCTGGTCAGGGAAATTCTAAATTTCTTGACAAGGTCAGGAAAAGGTTTAAGGTTGCTGGAGGTTTTGATAATGAATGTTGTTTTACTTATTTATAACGACCGTCTAACCTTTTTGTGGTCAACGAAAATTGTTTTCTGGAAAAGAAATGGAAGCCAATTTTTAAAAAGCAAAAATTGGCTACTTTTCACTGATTTGATCACTCTTACTACGGTTTATGAAAATTGTTTTCTGTTCAGTGAAAAGTCAGGAATTTTTTATTCTTTAAGGGTGGCAACCCTGTTAGTTTCAAGTCTTTCTGATTCCAATAAAGCCAGTCAATTTATTACAAGCACTATTAAAAGAGACGTGAAAGGGAAAATCAACTGTTCAAAACTTTTATAAGCAGATTGGAGTTCAATTGCTTTTGACAATTTGAATGGATTTTCGAATGCTAACCTAATAAAGTCATTAAACTAGATAACCACATTATCTTCTTAAAAAATGACATTAAATAATTACCGGCCAAGTCCGCACGGTGAAAAAAGACAAAATAAAACGACATAATTTATGTAAGGGTTACGATTCTATATGGGGTTGCATGTTTTCAAATCACGCTTTCTCCCCAAACACTGTTTAAAATGTCACTGCAGTACACTCGTGGCTTCATTTTTTGGTTGAAGAACAACTGACCAAGTCGTGTCACGCACCAAGTGTTACTCTGTGTATCTTCTTTTAACAAGGTCACGCCAATCTGTCACAGCAGGTTCCATTGTAGTTTAATCCTAGTTTCCTCTAAAAGTAAAAACGCCATTTAAAAGAAACCCTTTTTCTTGTCTTTCTTCTTGGATTCTTTCTCTTTCTCTTTCAATAAACCGTCTACGGACCTGTGAACACAAACAAACGCACATGAGCTGTTGGTTACTACAGATACTGTGAAGAGGCATTCGGCTCGTCACGCAATCGTTCCTCCCCAGGGACCAAAGATTGCGTGACGAGCCACAATGCATAAGCAGTCGTCACGGCCAAAGTGATGACTTCACAACTCCCTCCTTCATCACCCCTGCCTTGGGGTTGGAAATGGTGTTTTGATTTAACCACGATTTACACAAATTGCAAAGGCAACCGTTGAAGGAGTTCATACCAAAGATGATTCAATCATCCAGTGAGAAAACACTCGAAAACAGTGGAGTTTATTTACTAAATAGATTTTATGTTACTCCACTATATGACCGTATTTGTTTTCGCCGTGTTTTCTAACTGTTTTGTCTCACTTGCTCTCGCTATGTTCTCGAAATGACGTAACATACGAACTCGACTCGACCCAATCTCCTTCAGCTCGGTCACTTGCGACCCGGAAGTGAAATATCACGTTTTGGGGCTATATCGAAAATTGTTTCTGTCACTTATATCAAACGTGCTATTTAGATTGAAGATATCGCATAAAAAGATTGTCATAATTATACACTATAATACAAGAAACCCCCAAGTGCAATTCCAGGTGACGGTGAAGAGTGCAAAACGCAAGCGTGCTTGTGCGCCAAACACTAAACGAATTCTTACAGCTTCTACGTTGAGGCTGAAATGACACGCTGCGACGATTGCCCCTACAAACCACGAATTAAATAGGCGATTAAAAAGCACGTCAATGGAATAAAGTAGTCAGTTACTAACAGTTGCGAGAAACGGACAAGGTAATCCCGGCAAACTGAAAAGAAATGCACACAAATTTCAAAATGCTTGAGAAGAGAGGGAGGGAAAGATGAGTTGGGATGAAAACCGACTGAGGCGACAACGGATAAATAAGCCGAATGGCATAGAGATGGGTCGAAACTTTTCTTCCTTTTCCTCTCTTCTACTTCCCTCAAACTTGGAAAAGCCTGACTGTGATCGCGGCTGGGAGAAAGCTGCACTTTCTTCCACCCCTGTGGCAACGAGTAAACCACTCGCAGGGACGAAATGCCCCAGCGCGATTCGACGCTAATCAGTCGGAGGCCGGAACAAGTGCCGTTTATGGCAAATCTTCGTTGACGTAGTCTAACCAATCGTGAGAAATCAGGATACACGTGTCATGTTGCTTAGCAACTTCGGTACGACAACCGTGGGCTCAATCAGTTCTCGGAGACGACTGAATAGGCCATTTCCGAGTTGCCTTTTGCCTCTGTTTCAAAACGAGTCCTGGTACACAACCTTTCTTATGGAAATGACTTTTGCACGTTTATTGTTATGCAAATCAAACTAATTTCCATAACAAAGGTTGTGCACCAGGACTCGTTTTGAAACAGAGGCAAAAGGTAACTGTAATATTTATTTTGTATTTCTTCAGTTGTCTAAATATCTTTCATAGAGGAGAGTTGGGAAGGCGGTGAGCACAAAAGAAAAGAAGATTAGAAAGAAAGGAGCATTTTGTCCTCAGCTTATCCGACGTTAAATTCACAGCCACTCAGACATCTTAAGTTGGCTTCCCCCCATAGCAGTTAAACGGTTTATAAACTTTACATGCAAAGTTAACGTTTTACTTTTTAGCTTTACAAATTTGCGTTTTAGTTTAATGCTTTAACCTCCACGTTTATTTCTTTAGTGTGTGTTAACCTTGATGCGTATTTTAGGTGTTTATAGCAGCTAACATGCACTATTTTTGCTATCTAATAATTAACATTGTTTTCATTTGGCATTTTGCAAGTTACGTTTAAAGTTGTTGATAGTTTATTGCTTCTTTAGTGGCTAGCTGAAGGCTCGTGCAGTGCTGCACAAGAGAACAGAACAGAGAGAATCGATGCTACACAGTGAAGATTTGTTTATCATATCTACTGGAAACCAACTATTGTTCACTGATTGCATGAGAGAAAAAAAAAACGTCAGTACCTTGTTGTTTCTAGTTTTATGACTTTGGGAAACACAACGCCCCATGGAACAGAGTTCGCTGGTTCTCTCTGTGTAAACAAATGATCAGGGTGTTATTTCTAAAACATGATTTACGGCTTACGATGTTATTCTTAAAATGGAGCGGGTGGGCGCTCCGCGAGGAGACGCCCGCGTTACAGCTGCCAGCATTCACTCGCCCCAAAACACTTTCAGTCCAGCTTGATAATCCTACAAACATAGGCACGTAAGGCGTGCAAGTGCTACTGTTGTAAATCAATCGATCCGTAAAATGTATATGTTAGAGAGTTCACAAAACCTGAAGCAGAAATAAAAAATGTCCCTGGCTTGATTCAAAATTCTCAGATTTCACCTAGTCTCCTTCGCAGCCTGTGACGATGTGTATTGTTATATTGTGTATTGTTAATCTTGACACATTTTGTAAATAGCATTGTAATTAGTATTCTTGACGATGTGTCAAGATTAACAATACACAATATAACAATACACATCGTCACACAGCCGTTATTTGGATCGTCACACAACGAAGAAGAAGCGCTGCGTGACGACCCAAATAAGGAGACTAGACTGGAGAAAACAAACAAAATGGTGGTTCTCGCTGACCGTAGGAACGCTGCAGCAACAACTGGACTTTCTCTAGAGTTTTGTGTTTTGGGCACGTGTGAACTTTTTAATGGCATTTATAATTACGCACAGCAACCTATAAAGCAATAAGTGCTCGTATAAAATGCAAGGTTTAAACGCTTTATGCGAGTGACATGACCGAACTTGAGCTAACTTTAACTTTTTTAACGTGGAATGTATTTTAACACTTTACTAGATAATGTTGCATAGTTCTTTACTGTTTACTGTAAAGGAAATTATCCAGCTCAGCTTTATAACATAGCGCCCTTCGTGCAAATGCTTTTCAATTATTTTTTAAGGGCGAGGCGAGAGATGGGTGAGGCGAGAGATGGGTGAATATCAGAGTAAAGGCAAGCGTGTGGACAACAGCGTTGGCAGATGCACTCGACACAATTCATGGCTGCTGTTAACATCCTTAAAACAAACGCTGTTGACCGTTTTACAGCTGCAATAAGCTAACATAAGATGTCTGAGAGCTTCCTACAAATTCCATGAATTAATTTCACGGAAATGATTTTCTACTTTAACATTATACCTGCATTACTCAACCTCGTTCCCTCTCTCGTTCTAGGGGGCGGGAAGAAGAGAGACCCTGGGAACGAGGTTATGCATGACTAATAAGAGACTAAAGGGCCGATATATGGAAAGCCGGTATTTATCGAATTTGGGAGATGGGTGTGGGGTTGGATGGAGTTCAATGCATACTCACATGTACAATAGGCCTAAAGATAGCCAAACAAACTGAAATAAACAACACAACACCAGGCTAAACTACTGTTATATTACAGTACAAAATGAACTGTGAAAACAAAGTACATCAGTCAGACAGACACGCCTTTTTTCCCGAGTACAGCCAAGGGAATTCTAATCTTTTAACAACTGTGCTTTTAGTGCATTGTGTTTGTTAGTAGTGGGACCTACTTGAGTGACTTGCTTGACGAGTCTGATCGCTCAAGACCTTTCTTGTCGTTGCTTTTCTGTTCTTCTTCATATTGCGCCTTTTCTCTCTCAAACTGTTTTCGTTTCTCCTCCAGCTCCTTGTTCTGTTGGTCGAGCTGTTTCCACATCTGTTCGTTTTTCTTGGCCAGCTGTTGGTCAATGCAAAAATGATCAGTATAAAGTTGTAGTTGAGGAAGATTACTTTTGCGATGCCTTTTCGGTTTTTCTCAAAGAAAAATTAAATATAGAGCAGAGTAGAAGAGATAAAATGACTGGGAAAGAGCAAACAATCACTTGTGCAACTCTTTATTTTCTTTCTGTTGGTTTTCCAGACTTCTCAGCCAATCAAAGAGCAAACAATCGAACGTGTAACTATTTTACGTCATTTTGTTGGTTTTCCAAACTTCTCAGCCAATCAAAGAGCAAACAACCTCACATGCAACTATTTTACGTCTTTCTGTTGGTTTTCCAAGCAAGTTTCACTTTTCCTCCTCCTGGACTAACTTCATTGATTTTCAATTGGCCACGGTACATGCAGTTTCTTTCGCAGCCGTTATTTCGGCCGTCACGGAACGCTTCTCCTACAATACAATACAATACAATACAATACAATACAACAGTATACAATACAATAGTACACAATACAATACAATAGTATACAATACAATACAATACAATACAATCAATAACCTTTATTTCATCTCGAATTTAAGGTTGCAAAATTGCTAATATCTTCGAGAAAGAAAAATAAATTAAATAAATATGGAATAATAAAATAAGTATAATAGAATTACAATACTGTAATGTATGTATAATTACAACCCAAATAACGACTGCCAGAGAGACTACGGCATGGGAAAAGCAAAGTAAAATGCCTCAAAAAAGTAATTACAATAGAAACTTTGTCCAGTGTCAACGGAACAGAAAGTTTCGCTCAGTGTAATATCCTAGGCGCTGTACTAACTTGTTGAACTATGCCATTCACCTCTGCCTCAGAATCTTTGAGCTTCTTCTTCTTTTCCTTGACTTTCATCTCAAACACTTGTTCCATCTCCTGTTCCATTTTCTTCAGCTTCAATTCTCGCTCTTCCTTCTCAGCTTCGAGTTGCTCCAGAGGACTTCTACTAAGCGAAATGCTAGAAGAAAAAATTGTAGTTGCATGTGTTTCCAAACCTGCCAACTCTCTTGGATAACCCGAGAGTCTCCTGGATTTTAACCGAATCTCCCGGATATGGAGGAAAATGCTTAAAGTAGTAGTTTCACAACGCTTATTTGGAGGAGGGGGGATTGTTTTGGTGGTCTGTTTTGGGTTGACAAAGGAGAACAAAGGAGCTTTAGGTATTTTTTAGGTTCACTGTTAGCAGTTTGTTGAACTTCATAAAATTGGTTCAATCAACTCGTGCAACGTGCTCTAGCCCATCAAAGCAAAACCCAATCGTGACTCCACCCACTGAACCTTCTCCAATAACCTTTGTTAAAGAAAGGAATTTATATTTTGTTCAATTCATAAAATCCAAAGTAACATACTTTGAGTTTGGTTGATTCGTAGGTGAGCCCACTGTCATGGCAGCCAGTTTTTCACAGCGATAATTTTCATAGTGATTGTCATTGGTCATATCCTTAAGATCCTGCATGTGTGTTCTGTGAAAATAAACAATAAAAATAAAAACATGCATGCAATGCTTGATAGAGTTGACCTGGACACAATGTACAAGACTCGTGCCAGCACGTGGCAAGAAAAAAGGAAAACATCAACTAGGGAATACTATCTCAGGCGTGGATCCAGACCAGCTTACACCGTTTTACGGAAATCAGTCAAATTTTCCAAATGACTCAAAAAATCAATTTTAGAGAGCGAAAATCTAAAAATGTTTGCGGAGGAACATGCTTCGGCGCTCCGACTCTAGCAAACCGGTCAAGTTTTTTTCCTGGATCTGCGCCTGTATCTTGATGTACCAAACTCTCATAGCTAATATTAAAAGACATGTACAGCATCCAGTTAGGAGAATTCATATTTTGAGCTTGGGAATGGAAGATTAAAGCAAATGACTTGAAACTTACCTAATCAGCATGTTTCTCAATGCAACAAAATCACAATGGTCTACATTCTCAACTGAAATAAAAGAGAAACAAACATCATGATTGTATAAGTTCAAACTCAATTTTTACTGCATGTTGAAGGGTGAAAACCCGGGGGGGGGGGGGGGGGGGGGGTCTCATATAAAAGCAACAGGGGTGATCATCGGAAATTTTGAAAAGAACCCCTAAAAGGTACCAGAATCTTGTTTTGTGGGTGTGGCTCAAATTCATTTTCACCCCTATTAAGAGCTACCAGTTCTAGTTATTGAAATATTTTTTTGCCTTCAGTAACTCTAGAAGCGTTCATTTTAGATTTTATCACCCTAAGCGATACCAAACTACAAAATTTTACCTCTAAAAGGTACGACGATCACCCCCGTCACTTTTATATCGGAGTCCCCCACCCCCCCTGCGAGTGAAAACATTTTACCAACATTTAAGGTTCAGTGTTCATGCTGATTATCAAATAAAACGTCTGCATGAGTGAATCGTTTGCCAACGTCTTGTTAATATACCACATACCTTCTGCTACACCCCAAGGGTAAACTCTAGCTCTCACTCTTTTGCCATTGACTTCTAACACTGTATTGCTACCGACCACAGCAAACGGTATTCTGTCCTGAATCCAAAGAAAAACAGTTATCTGTCAAATAACAGTATGAGCCTTTAAAGAGTTTGATATTGTGGGCAGTTTATATCCAAACCTTCATGCTAACAGCGGCTACATCTTCATCATCGTCCCCACCAAGGTCAGGAAATCTGTAAATTCCAATGTCGTTTTCTTCTATTTCTTTTAATATCTAACAACATAAAAAAGGTGCAAGATTTAAAAAAAAAAACTTTGAACAACATTTCAGATACAACAACTATCCCTGATATTTATTGTCAACCACAAAAATATGACAGCCCCACAATCACCAAACCATGGTGTATTTTCTCTTCAAAGGCAGCAAAAAATAACAAACAGAATTAAGTTGACAATGTTGTACCTGTTTCTTGAATTTGGTGCATTCATCGTGTGTTAAGGTATCGGCTTTTGCTATCACAGGCACAATATTAACCTGAAATAAACATAATAATAATTGGAGCTGTCAACATGTGCACACATATAAAATGTAGACATACATACTGTACAATCATGTAAATGTTTCAATAATAATCAGGCTGTTCACTGGCCAAATGGTCCCCTCATGAACTCACTGCTTGACTCAAGCTTAGTGTACCATGAAGGGACTGTGAGTAAGGAAATGAATCGGAAATCATTAAATTGCCTCTTGTCGACATACCAATAATTTTATTTGGTATGTCGACAAGAGGCAATTTACATACATGTACAGTATATCAACAAAAAGTTCCATGTACCTTGTTGTGAAGTCTTTTCATAAATTCTATATCCAAAGGCTTTAGACTGCAAGAAAAAAGTGTTCAACATTAGATTCTGAATATTGTACACTTGTTCATCTTCAGAGACAGAGATCATTACATTACATGTAGTCTTTAGAGCATCATTGTAAAGCAATATTATCATACAGCTGTAAATAATATTATTAGCGTACATGTGTACATTTTTATCACAACATTACTAACAGCTTTTACACAAATTATTTGCAAGACACAAATCATATCACTTATTAATGTTTAAAATAATAAGGTAAAGAACCAATGCACGTAACTCACCAGTGCCCAGTTGGAGCAATGAAATACAAACAACAATGAATTCTGTCGTCTGGAAATGGTGTTCTGAACACTCTTGATTCTGCATTTAAATATTCTTCAAATTTACTGTCAATGTGCTCAATAATAGGTTTCCAGCTGAAAACAAATTAAATATTTATTATATTTTTAGTATCATTTTTATTTTAAAAAAAAGGTATATGAATAAAGGCATTGTCTATTATATGTACATGTATGTACTATGTACATTGACATGAACACTGTAGAAATCACTATTTTTTACCAGTCAGTGTTGTCTACAGCATCTCCAAACCCAGGTGTATCGACAATTGTGAGTCTTAATCTGACGCCTCCCTCTTTCATCTCAATTGTCGAAGGCTTAATCTGTATTTGGAAACAAGAAATAATTTGCTATTATTATTATTATTATTATTATACCTTGTAACAACATCAAATGAATTATAATTTATAACCATATAACTGCAATATTTGTCAATATTATTTTATTATGTAATAAAAGATGTGGTTATTGTTCATCGTGGTTCATTAAATAGATGTAGATGAACATTTAATCATTTGTCTCACGATGGAGTCACTTTGAGATGTTGATCGCAATGTTTCGACTGCTTAACTGCTAGACGTCTTCATCAGGCAATGAGGTCAATTGTTTGTTATGTGTTGCTATATGTAGCACCTTGGTTCGCTGCCATTGGTGCATTTCGATCCTCATTATTATTCCGACTACAGGTTGTTCCCTCAGTGGGCTGACTAGGTGTTAATTGTTCCCTCAGTGGGCTGACTAGATGTTGTTCTCTCAGCGGTCTGCTCCGCTATCGATCGGCAGTGGAACACACAGCCATAAAAATTATTGGGATTAAAAAAATTGATTGTATGGCACTTTCAGATGTTGGTGGGAGCCACAATGGCTTCTTATAAGATCTATCAAATGCATATTTGCACAATCTACATGTACATGTACTTACTGCAACAGTTTTCTTAAGTCGTTCCTCTGCACTGGGGTAGGCAGCCGGTGTGTAAATATCAGTTAGAAACAAAGAGTTGAGAAGTGTAGATTTACCCAGTCCACTTTCACCTAAAGAAAAGTTTAAAGGACAAACATGGGTTACATGTAACCACAGACATGTATTGCAAGATTGAAAATTAACAATAATATTAAATTAATATTAAACAGTACTGTATCTAGTATTCAAGTGTCCTACAGACACCCACTCTTTGGAGAAAATTGTACAAAATACAATACCAAGATATGGCCCCAGGACATGAACCCACTTTTCAAATTCTGGCTAAAAGCTGTCTTTATCAATAATTTTGAATGCCAAGAGTAATCCAGAATTGCTTTGGTTTTGCTTTACTATGTTCTGTCATTGGTTTAAAAAACCTTTTACTACCTACATGTACTCAACCAATCCGATGCAAAACCAAAATAATTTGTGATTTCATCACATATATTGTCCCATCCTTGGCACAGTTATACGCATTTGATTCAAGTTCTGATTGGTTCATTGTGTTGTTTACTTTGTTGTAGCTTTGGTTTTGGTTTTATGACATTCAACTGAAAACCGCTCTTTGACATGTCATACAATGTATTTCTTGGTAGGCAAAAAGGTTATAGAGAGAAAGTCCTATCTCAAACTTTCACTTCCTCACTTCAATTTTGAGAACGTTAGACATACTGTACTTTAAATCATTTTTGCTTGCCAAGAATTGTCACCTAATGCAATTTAGAAGGCATGATGTCATTTGAGACCTTATAAACCCTTATATTTAATTTACAACACTCAAGTGACAAGATTTTATTTAAAGTATACTAACTTTACACAGTATATAAAATAGCTGCTGTCACAACTAGGGCCAAGTTTATAAGCTTGTCGTAACAAAATTAAACAATAAAAAACACCACGCTGCAGTTTTAACTACTAACTATAGCTAAACGCCTTTAGTGTAAAGAATATCTCAAGAATTTTGATAGATTAACATATGTTGACATCCTTGAACTCTTAAATCCGGATTAAGATTCCAACTTTGTAATTCACGGCTACAACAAACAAAATCCTGATTGATGAGGCAGAGCCAATTAAACATTAATGAGCTTCTCATAAATATAACTACTGGTATATAATAATATTATTTGTTTTGTGGTACAATGTAGTTTCATGACTCTATTAGTAAACTAGAGGAAGAATATAATATCCACAGCATTCAATACTTGTGACAGTACGTCATCAGTTTGTGGTTTAAGACAAAAAGATACAAACTACATGTAGCTATAAGGATACAAGCCGTGTTTACATAATATACACTATGTACATGTATATATAATATTAACAACACAAGACTGAGTTTGGCAAACTTCAAAACTCATGAGCATCTCTGTGTAACTGCATGATGCATCACAATCGCATGCAGAGTGAGATACAATTTATCATATATTTAATTTGTATGTTTTACTCAGAAATATAACCAAGAAATTCAAGGTTGTGTCATTTAATTACACTGTCATATTTATGCAGCTATACAAACCAAACTTTTATGTACATGACTGCATGTACATGTATAACACATCCAGTTAACTATTATGTAATTTTCTAAATTAAATTTATAAAATAATTACAATCCCCAGATGGTTTGAGAACTGATAAGGACAAAGAAGACGAGAAACAACATGCATGGATTCCATTCCAAGTAATTTTTGCTTTCACTGATTTTCCTTCAAGTAACTACCAGTAGTAGTACATGTAATTTAAAGTGTAATTAATTATTTAAAATCATTAAAAATAATTTTTAACTTATACAAAATCGCACTATATGTCATTTTCAAGCTTGTCTGTAAATACATGTAAACCTTTAACGGCTCGTAATTCCAATCCAAGACTTGGAAAATTTTGAATCAAAACAACCCACCATACACATGTACACCTGTCTGAATTGGTTAATTCACAACTTGAATTATGGCAACATAATTAAGTTCCACATGTAGTTTGCAGAATTATTACGGAACAAGAATGTAAACAAGAAACCACAGTGCTTCTTAAAATACAACAGGTAAATTGGGGAAATTTTTCAAGGTACGGTAACCTCTGCACCCCTTGGGTGACCAATATCTGACTGTAACAATATCAATTTGTTAACCACGTAGATAGGTGACGAGAATAAAGAACTTACATGTATCATCAATTTGAGGAGATTAATTTCCTTCTGTACATTTAACTACCACAAAATTCTCAGAACCAACGTTAAAATGAAATGTACATGGCAATCAGTAACATTCTTATCTTGGGAATATCTAAAAGCATTCAAAAAATAGAAAATTATGATATCAGGAGGGTTTTCAGGAACTCTGACGATGGAAATTAAAACTTATTTCACTTTGGTCATCATCATCCATCCTGTGGGTGCCAAGTGTCGCATAGGGCATAATTTAACTTTGGTATTTGCAGTTAAATGACTGAGATGCAAGTCTATAACCCAGTTATAATTCTACTCTACTTCATGATTGCATGCATGCATTACAACATCCCACAGAGTCAATGAAATGTATCACCACCACAAATTTACTGATTAGAATAACATCAATATTTTACAAAATACATGTACATCACACTTAGCAGAAAGTCTAACAATAGCTGGAAGCAGTACCAGTAATGACAAAGTAATTTTAGCCATGTATTATTTGCACAACATAAAATCAGAATTGACAAAATTTATTTTGCTGGGTAAAGGGATTCATTTGGTGATCAAATCACACATGTTGTAAATGGCATTCATTTGGTAGAACATAATTGTTGCCATGTTTCAATCTTCTTAAATTGCAGGTCAGTTGAAACTGGAAACCATACTAAAAGCCACTTTAATTTGTTTTTGGTTTTAAATTCTTCAAACTACTGGTAGTAGTTTGATTTTTATTTTCTCTATCATGTTCATAAACTGTAATAAAGAAAAGAAAAATCAAACTGCATGGTTTACAAAATTTAAACCCAAAAACAAAATTTAATCACTGACGACATATTAATATAATTATATAATTATATATACATGCCAATACAACGCCTTTAAAAAAAACTACTAAGTACAGGTGTAAATTAAATAAATCAGGAAAAATTCCAAATCTTGGCATCATTTAAGGACTGTAAAATTAATACAATTGAGCCTTCACTAATGGCCACCTCTCTATACCAGCCATACACCTCTTAACAACAGCAAGTATTTTTTGTCCCGACTGTGCACCAATCCCACCTCTCTACAAAATTAATTATGGTCAGTTAATTCTTCCCTGGGGGGGGGGGTTGTTGTAGAGGTTCAACTTTACTTTATAAAATGATTATAAAAACAGGAACTGCTGTAAATTAACCTAATTGGACATGAAATGTTCCATGTCTTCAAGTCGTATAGTTGTCGCTCATTTTAAGATGACTGAGAATAATTTAATAAGCATCTTGTTACCAATGATGGAAAAGCAAAGTTGAGGTCAATGATACATGTAAGAAGAGAACAGAGTTTCACAAAGCCTAATAGAATTGACCACAACAGACGGGCGGATAAAACCAAAGGAAGTCTCCTCAAAGCAATTAAATTATGGTAAAAGTAAAAACAATGGAGGCATTACATGCTGAGGAAAGTCTGACTGTCTAAAGATTCATGTAGAGAAGGCATTACAAACAAAATTATGCATACAGTTACTCGTGCTTTCTGATAGTATTGTTACCTGGCAGAATTTTGTACATGTAGCAAAACTATAAATGCCTGGTGGGCGTAGAATTTGCTTACTTACCCTACAAACACTTCTAAACAAAAATTTTAATTGCATCTTAAGGAAATTACATGTTTCAGGAAGAAAAATATTTGGACAGGTAGTGGTAATGTCTTGGAACCACAAGTGCTATAGTTTAAAAAAATGTTTACAACTGTGGTGGTCTTGGATAACTTATTCACACATCTTCAGTGTTAATTTTAACATCTGCCCTGACACAACACGTGGTTAATTGAACGTATGTGGTCCCAGAATCAAAGCAGATGTAAATTTCAAAAAGAACTTCACTGGACCTCAATTTCAGGTGTAATGTATTTTTTGGAAATGCAAATCAGATAGAAATCGAGTCGGCTTTTCTTCTTGTCATCACAAAGGTTGAAAGTTTGACAAGTTTGAAACTATGTTCACAAAGCCGATTATAAATGCATTGGTATAAGCTTAAACTGCAAGTTCTAAAATTACGTGACCTTCGCCGAAAACACAAATTAAAACTAAAGCACAAAATTCTTTATCTGAAAAAGCAACGGCGGTATTAACGACAAAAAACGTCAATGTATTTGACCATGACAAAAAATATATGATCATGTTGTCATATAACAGAACTATCACTCGGGCATACACACATATGCCGTCATTTGCTAAACATTGAAGATCTATATCGCAAGGAACATCTTCGCGAGCCCTTAAAAATATTGAAACTTCCCACATTGTTTTCGAAATATTTCAACGCTGATTTCGAATGCTAAAATTGTGATATGAATCATTCGCACCTCTAGATTCGAACAGATAACTCGAGGTTAACCCATAAGTACCGGAAGATCTTACAGCCATTCAGACATTCACGCGCGTAGCGGTAAATAGCGGCACATTTTCGAACGTGAAATGTACATGCACTGATTCCGTGTGATAAATTTCTTGTTCAAGTATTTTTGTTACTTCTGTATAAAATGTGTACAGTTTTGTGAGGCTTTCAAGGCTTCGTTCTGTAATGATAACAACAAGCGTGTAAATTATACAAACATTATCGAGATCGATCTACGGTATCGGCCGATGCATTTTAAATTGAACGGAAATACTGATGCTTTCCGACGAAACCAAAATCGAATCACACGTTGTAATCGCACGAAATTTCCTGATTTATGATTAGCGGAAAATCGTTTGGTGACAGAGGGAAGCGGTGTTCAATTTAAGCTTAAATTTAAGCGTCTTTCGCTGAAAAACTGGCCCAACAATGGCCCAAAAACTGGCACGTTTTCATCGAAGAGAAATATAAATATGTCCTCACGCTATGCTTATGCTGGGTGTAAAAAATCTCCAAGGGTTTTAGCGCGTGTCACGAGTTTCAAAAGGCTTTAAAAAGAATTTACTCAAGTTGAACATAAAACTCGGTGGTTTACGAGGGAAGTCTAGAAATATGTCCAACAACAGATCAATTTGTTGGAACATATTTCCCTTCCGTTTTCAATACAAATAAGAACCTACCTACAACCATAACAGTGAATTCGAATCCCTTCTTGACACTCTTGCGAAAAACTTGATTCGGAAGATTCGCAAAGCCCACATAACCCTCCATTCCTTTGGCACTCTGTAAAGGAGAACATAGAAGCTAAGCTTTCGTTCAGGCACAATAAAAACTGAAAGGGATTCGAACAACAAAATCGCGACTGTCAAAACAAGGTAGCTTACTCACCGCTTGGGATTTTGTCAAAGTTTTTTGATCGAAGCCATCGTGTATTTGTCGAGGAGAGAAGACAGAAGACAGGTCAGGATTAGTGTATGAAGAAGCTAAACGTTATAAATTAATGATGGAATTGTAAAAGCCACTCATTGGGAACTGCGGTACTCTGAACACCTCAGCCCACGATGACAACTATAAATATGGCCCCAACCCTCAGTTGCAAACAACTCGCCGCAACATCGGACGTCTACCGTAAAAACTCGAAAGGAACGCCCACAATGCAAAAAATATTGCAAATATTCACTGCCTCGACAACAATAAATTACTAACCCATCGCTGGAACGAAATTTTCCGCTCTAGAACGTCCAAAAATCCACACAAAAAACGCCTTTTCCCTCTTGCTACGTTTTATATTTTAGAGCGCGCGCGTGTTATTATGCGCATGCTCAAATTGGCATTGTTCGATTCGAAACCGGAAGTGAAGTGAGCGCAAAGGAGCGCAATGTTGTTTCCCGGGCGTTTCTTCAAATTTTGCCGGTTATATCCAAACAACAATTTCTCATAAAAATATTTTCGTGTTATCATGTTTACTTTCCTTCTAGTTGAGGCAAAAAGCCAAATGATGTGTCTGTCATATCGCCCACTTGTTGCGCGTCCTTCTCAGGGACAGGTGTTTCCACATCTGGCAAGAAATCAAATATATTCATGGCTCGCAAAGAGACAAAGCTTTTATACTCTCAACAAAGGACTATTTGAAAAAGAGGTGCGAAGAGTTTCTTCGTGTAAATTAAACAGTGTGCTTGTTAACAGCCGAATTACTTTTTCTTAAATTTTAAAACAGCTAGTGAAAGAGTGAATCTTGCATTCCGTGCGAAAGAAAATTAACCGCTTTTACCGCAAAACGCGAAATCATTGAAAATCCCTAGCCTGAATTTCAGCCGCTTGGCGCCTGTTGTCATTCGCAATACAGAGGGACTTTTGAACGACCACACAGCTAGAAAATTTCGTGTCTTGAGGGAAAAGTTCTCGGATAAAAACGCATCTGTCGTTGAGGTAGATTTTATACTAAAAACTAAAAGTCCTGGGTGCTGGATACACAATAAAAGGGTGTGTCAGTCGTGTGTTTTTCTCTCTCTTCTCGACGTATGGGGGCCTGGATACAAGTCAGCGTGTCGTCAGCGTTTATAGTTCTCTCTCAGGCTTTTATGAGAAATCCCGCCTTTGCTCTAGTTTTTACGAGAGGGTAATATCTATTTTTCTCCAAAAAAAAAACTACAGAATGCTCGTAGTTTGTACTTGCTCCCCACTGAACATGGCGGAGAGCACAAAAATTAGTTTTCTCTCGTTTGGCACTAGGTGATTGAAGAAAACTCTTATGAGAGCCAAATCAGTAAAACTCAGCCGGCCAGTCACGCAAAAGACAGGTGTAATACAACGGCGGTCACGCAGTAGAGAACACCGGAACCGGAAACCGCGCAAAATAAAAAAAGTATCTGGCACCCAAGGTAACGGTAATTTCACGTTTTATCCAGTTCATTTCACGTAATTATGAGTGCAGAAAGATGGTCACAGAATCACAATTCACGTCACGGTTGTCACGGCTCACGCAAGACACTACATGATGATTACATACATGCTCATACCCAGTCTTGACTCGACCGTCGCCGTCGCCATCTTTCATTTCGGCGGACAATGTTATCGTCTTGGAGAAAATGCATTTATGCGGTTTATGCGTTCCCAAAATTGAATTGGAAATATGCAAAGTCTCTACAACGTGCATCTTCCTCCTCATTTATCAAATGGCCTTCTCTGTTTGGCTCGAAAACTGGCGCTCAACATGAGGAAACTGCGGTAGTTACGCTAGGAACGCCTGGCAGATCTGAGTACTACGTCCCTCGTAAATTTGTTCCTATGACAAGAAAAGCACTTCTAAGGCGAATCGTGGAAGACGATAACCTCGTGAACTCGAAGGACAGACATTACTTTCAAGATCTTGCAGTACATCTGGATAAAGCCATAGCTGGGACATTTCATGGGGTTTTGGGGGAGTTGAAGGTATGGAAGCATTCTCTGGATACCCCCCCCCCCCCGGGGGTGCGGGGGGTTATTAATTTTAGGTCTTACAAAGGGGTTGGCTTATTAGAAGGGGGTTTAATAGACGGAGGGGACTTATTAAATATTTCCAAATTGCAGTGCTGATTGGTATTCTTGGTTTGCAACTGACATCATCGCCGCCATGTTGGTGACCATTAACAAAAGATTTCTAATTAGCTTTTATTGTTTCATCATCCAACCTGGCAACCAGGGTCTTTGTTATTTGAATCTCACGGGAATGGTTGCAAACCAGCAATTTTTTTTTTTTTTTTTTTTGGGGGGGGGGGGCATATTAAGTTTTTATCCCTGAAAGGGGGAGGTATATTAGAAGGGGGCTAATAAAGTGAGGAGGCTGCAGTATTATTGGCTTATAAAAATAAATGTTTTTTTTGTTTGTTTCATCTTCTGATAGGCACTGTATGATCCACTGAACCCTGACAAAGAGACCTTAACGCTTCAAAAAACCTCCAAACAAGAAAGACAAGATAGTGAATTCTGGTTACTGGAAAAGTTGTCTCAACTCCTAGAAAAGGCTCATTTCTATGAGCTTCCAGTTGAAGATGTACATGAAGCCTTGAAAGAGCATGATGCGGGCGATGGAGTGCTTGTTAGTGTCGACCCGAAAAAGTATGATGTTCTCAGGGTGTGGGTTGTTGGCAAGGAATTTGAGCCTGGCGATACAGGTCCATGGTATTACAGGATTGTCACTGGTGTTATTCATTGGTTTAAACCACCAATACCAGCTGAGAGGTACAAGAGAGTGGTCATTGCAATCCGTGCCAAGAAACAGAGCAAACTCATGCTCAAGTCTTTCAAGGACATTCGATGCGCCAACTTGGAACATTTACTTCCTGAAGGAAAAATAAGAATGACGCAGTTCGATCAACGAGTGCTCGTGGGAACATTGACTGTTGGTGTTGCAGGCGTGGTCATCAAGCTTGTTTCTTTCCTGGCAGATTACAAAATATCCTGGGCATACATTGCTGTGTCTGTGGCCGGTGTTGTAGCTCTAAGAGCATGGAACATGTACAAGAATAAGAGGAATTCGTACCTTGTCCGTTTGTCACAAACCCTCTACTTTAAGTCCATTGCAAACAATCGGGCTTTGCTCACTTTGCTAGCTGACAGAGCTGAAGATGAGGTGTTTAAGGTTACACTTCTGGCCTACAGCTTCCTTCAGGCTTCGTCAAACTTACAGCCTTTATCAGGTACTGGTCTAGCAAATACATGTAATTATATTATGAAGTTCCAGGCGCGGATCCAGACCGGCTTACACCATTTTACGGAAATCAGTCAAATTTTCCAAATGACTCAAAATCGAGGGAAGTAAGCCTTGTAATTTTAGAGATTGAAAATCTAAAAATGTTTGCAGGGGAACTTGCCTCTGGACATCCATAAATTCAGCGCTCAGAATCGTTTTTTCCTGGATCCGCACCTGAGTTCTATTACCTCTTATATAGTGATGCTACAATAAAATATCGCAAACCCATGGCCTCCGTATTGCCAGTGTGATGCTCCACCAACTGAGCTATGAAGTGCGCCACACTTTGGAAGCACGCTGTATTGCACTTCATACCATGTAGCTCAGTTGACAGAGCATTAATTTTTGCACCAGTAACGCAGAGGTCATGGACTCAAATCCCATTGGAGCCCTGATTTTTTTGGCTTCATTGCTATTGCTTTGATTTCAAATAGCTGTACAACTGCAAGGATCATTTTTTCACATTAAAAGTTTAAACTCTATCCGCACACTAGAACCTCCATTAAGGGGACACCGGCGGCTTGGTACAAGGAGAAGCGTCCCTTTTATAATAGGTTTAGTTCAATATTTATAGTTTGTATCCTGATCCATGGAGACCTTTTTTGATTAGGTGACAGTCACAGCACTGGTATGCTCAGAGAAGGGATGACAGTTAGCGAGCTAAAGCAACATGTAGAGGATTGGATGAACACCAAACACCCAGTGACACTGAAATATGACCCTTCAGAAGCTATAAAACAACTTGAAAACCTTGGACTTCTTGTAACAAAACAAAAAGGTAATGTACCAACCAGTTTGTATACAAATCATTTCTAGAAAGGGTGACACATGGTTTATACAGATTTGAAAGTCTTTTAAAAAATACAAAAATGATATACCCGGTAGCACTCATTTTCCTTAGCTGAAAAAATTATGGAAGAGTATAAGTTATTGGCTTCAGGAAAATGTCGGAGTAATGTTGATTAAAGTCTGACAATTAGCAGAATTTCATTTTTTCCAAACTTATATAGAGCAGACCTATAGAGCAGACTCTGCGAGCACTGATGGGTTGTTGATTTATTTTATAATGTATACTAGTGAATTCAGTGTTGTTGAAAATTACGAAATTTGACACCAATCTCACTATCTCGAACAATTTTCCGTTCCCCTTGAGAGTTCGAGATAGCGGGAGTCTACTGTTAGTTCCACAATGAAGAGTCTGCAGAACGTTATTAGCCCTTGACTTCCGAAGAGCGATGGACATCTTATTTCTCCTTACAATATCAATATTACATTGTTGAGCAGACAGGTTATGAGAATAAATCAACTCATCAACTAGGGTATATTAAACAGTCTTGATGTCAGAACCACCATGTTCTCATTACTAACATTAAAACAGAGTAATGAAACAGAGTATGACAATTGACTTTGGAATTTTTTTTTCATTCATCAATGACCCAGGTGATCAAGAACTATTCAGTGTGCCGTCTGTCTTTGATGCTTTCATGAAACTACCAAGCCCAAAAGAATCCATGAAACAAGCACCCGAGAGAACAGAAGAGCTTGATGTGGAACTAACTGAGGCAACAACAGAAGAAGAAATCGAACAAATTCAAGACAAGCAGAGAGAAGAATTGGAACAAAAGAAAATGAGTTGGGAGTGATGACATTTCCATTGTGCATGAGTACAGTGTGACTGGCCATGTATGCCAAATAAAGGTTAACCCTTTCACTCCCAGGGGCTAACACGAAAACCTCGCGGTTTATTTAGCCCCTAGGCTCTAACTCTTGCTACTAAATATTATTTATATAAAAAAAAAAAAAACACCTGTATTTTCCTTTACTATCATTTGTATATTTTTATTTTATAATGAGCTAAATAAAAAGATTGTTGTTGTTGTTGTTGTTGTTGTTGTTGTTGTTGTCCCAAGAGTGTCAAAGCTCGAAATTGAAATTTGCAAGATATGGAAAAACAAACAGTACCACATGAAAGTACTGCTCAATAACTTTCATTTGAATGGTCACACACTAGGGTTTCATCCACAGACTTAAAAGTTAGAAACACAATAATTGACTCGATGCTTGCTTCTGGGAGTGAAAGGGTTAAGAATCTTAACCACTCTCACAGTTGAAGGAACAAGTGCCAGTTGATGTCAAAATCCTCTCTGAGGCAGGACTGAGCCTGGTGTTTCATGGCAACATGGCATATCCTCATTGCGCTATGCTGGCACAATGATTACACTACTTTTTGATTGGATAACAAGTATTGGAAACTCTAATTGGAGTGCTTCAACGAAGATTTGCCAAAAACGGCACTATTTTCTTTTTAAACGGCACTTGTTCCCCCGACTAAACATTTACCATTACTCTTATCATGATTGAACAGTTTCAATACATTTAAACAATAATCTTGTACATTCTGGAAGTTAATATTACAGTCAAGAGAAGCATGCATCTTCTTTTTAAATTGAGTTGTAATACTTTCGTGATTACAACCTTTTGACCAACAGCTATAGCATTACCATATGATTGTTTTTACCTTTCATTGCAGAGGAATTAAATTTAGTGGAATATTAGCTAAAAGATTTAAAAGAAAGAAATGTTTTGATAAGTTTTTTAAAAAACCTTCCCACAAAGGTATACAAGAATACAATTTTACCTTTAAAATAAGACTTTTGTTTATTCTTTATTTTTTGTTGCAGTAATAGCACACTTGTGTGACGTCATCATTTGACTACAACTACCGGAATCCATTTCCTTTTTTCCTTTATCATTTAAATTTTGGAAATATCCCAGAAACTGAAGGATTCTGGTACATGTAGTTGTAGTCAAATGGCGTCATCATGCAAGTCACCTATTTTAGTTAGAGTTCCCCATATACATTGTACTTCTAAAGTTCATTATTAGACTGCAGCAGTCCCCCTTATTGATAGAAAAGTAAAACTCACTCTCACAGGAGTAAGTAAAATTCCTGGATGGACACTTGACAACTCTCTCCATACCTCCTCTTGATCACACACCAGTATATAATTTTATACTAATACGTCAGTACTGTACATTTTTTAAACCCACGTAACCCACATAAAATGCATGCTGGTATTTAACAGTGCATACATTCACCCTGTTACAATTTCATAATACAGTCAAACCGCACTAATAGCCATCTCTCTACATCGGCCAGGATTTGTCGTCCCAACCATGCACCAATCCATACACTAAAATAGTTAATACTCTTATTGAAACCTCTCTACGACAGCCAGTTAATTCTGCCCAGGGTGGCCATTGTAGAGAGGTTATGTATTTTCATTTGAAAATGCTGTCTGGTCTGTAACGTAGGTCTTCATTCGTGAGTGCAGGCTCATTTCCCAAACAGAGGCTGGTAATCGAGCCTATCTGTAATGGAACCTGGAGGTTGATTATCAGGCCAGGTGTTTGAAAGCATTTTGGGGCAAACGTTTCATATTTTTTCAGGGGGGAGCTCCATTTTTTTACCAATAGTTCTCAGCTGGCCATGGCTGGTGTTGTTTGGCTCTGTTCCACAGTTTGTGTTTTCACACATTTCCTATAACGTCTCTCTCTTTGACTCGCAGTTGTACAACAGTAGTATAACAGAATACCAATTGCCACCATAATCAGAGCTGCTGCTGCGCAGGTCACTGCTAACTCCACCACATCAATTCCAACAATCTTGCTTTCTGTTGTTGTTGAATTCTCCATCACAAAAATTTTTATTCATTTCTGTGCGTCTTGATAGACAGTTTTACGACTGCAGCTAGTCAGTGGCGATATGTTTGAGTGACATGATTGCATAACTGTAGGGAAATAACTCTTCCATGGCGAGAAATCCAAGTAATGTTTGTCCGGAGTCCGCCATCTTTGACTAAATGGCCCAGAATGCATTTCAAGAATGAAACCGGAACTGCTAACTCCAAACAAAATGGCGGAAGAGGTTGCTTCTTCAGCTTCCACAGGAGATTCTCTGAACACCACCTTAATGGATTTGAATTATATTATAACTGAGCCTGCTGGTGGAATGTTTATGATGCCTTCTGATGCTTACAACGAAGTATTTGATGGAATTTTTCTAAGCGAAGCGTAAGTTTATACATGTAAACCCGACGTAACTAATCGAACCAAATCGAACGTTCGATTAATCGAACTGAATCGAACTTAATCGAACCTAATCACGTGAGTAGGTTCGATTAAGTTCGGTAATCGAACAGAATCGAACTCTCACAAAAATTTGGAGTAATCGAACGCAATCGAACTTTTGATTAGGTTCGATTAGGTTCGATTGAGTTCGATTAGGTTCGATTGAGTTCGATTAGGTTCGATGGCACGAAGTGGTCGACGTTGGATGGCATTCGATTGAAAATGGAGTTGGCATGGGAACATAAGCGTCACAAGCTCGAGTGTGGCAAGCTTGTCCCCCGGAGCATACGCAAAAAATGAATATGAGAAACAGGAAAGTTTGTCAAATAAATTGCCATTTATTTTATGTTTGGGCGAATCCTTGCATTGCCACACAGTGTCACTCAACACTCATCAATATAAGAGTTTACATTATGTTTGGCTAACGGAGGCTTTCAACTTCACAGCGTCAATTCTTGTTATCTTTACGGTCAATTGCACTGGCACGTTCAGACCATGACCGCGCTGTTCGCAACTAATTTGTATTATTAACTATTGTTTTTGGCTTTGTTTCAGTTCACTACATTTTGTTCGGCCGTTAATTAAGAGTAAGCTGATAAAAAATAAATCATGAAATGGAACTACAGTGAAGTGAGATTAATTTCCTATTGTCTGTTGAACGTAATTCTAAGTTGTTCTCGCATGCTGAGAGAGACTGTTCAAATATCTGGTATATTTTGAGTCATTTTAGCCGTTTTTCGATTGAGTTCGATTCGGTTCGATTCGGTTCGATTTGGTTCGAAAATCGAACGTAATCGAACTCTCACACAAATTTTTTGGTTCGATTTGGTTCGATTACCGAACTAATCGAACTAAATCGTTCGATTAAGTTCGATTAGGTTCGATTAAGTTCGATTACCGAACGGTTCGATTAGTTACGTCGGGATGTAAAGTATAAAGGTTTATATGTTTTATGGTCTTTTCTATGCCAGGTGTTTTCCCCAATCTTTCCCTCTTTTTATGTTATCGAACGCAGTTGTTGATGGGTGCACTTTCTGGTGTTTCTGAAGCAGCCAAAAGTGCTATAAAGTATGGCTTAAGATAACTGATATGCGTTTTCCAGTATAAATTATACCCGGAAATTATATACTGACTCGAATTACAGCTCGTTGAGTCGTTCTAACAAATGTTGCGAAACGAAATGTAACGACCAAATGGTCTAGCAACTGAAAGGACCCAAAAGAGAAAGAAATCGATACCAATGGTACAATAGCGGTGAATAGTAATGATTGAAATTAAAATTCCATTTCGCCACAACATTTTGTTGCGTTACCAATTACCTCGCCTGTCACGCAGAGAGAAATTACTTGTCACGCTTGCCGATTTGGAAATACCAGGGTGAGAAGCAAAAAAATCAAGTTTTCGGAATATGTTTTATTTTTTGTTTCACCCAGTTCCCTTGTAACAAACATGTCCGTTGCGTGACATTCATTTTGCTTCTTGTCACGCGAAACTACAGAAACTCGACAAAGACAAATGTGGGATTTTGGCCGTTCATGGAAAAAGCAAACGTGCATGATGCTTAATCTTTAGACTATAAAAGAAATATCTTCAAACGAAAATGCCGAGAAGCGAAATCAGCGAGCTGGAATAAGGAAAAATGCCCAGCCGCGCGGTGAAAATTCGGGCGGGAGGGGAGGGGAGCACCCATGTCCAATTCGGGTCGATTCTTCTTCGAGACGACTCGTCTCACCGGAAGTCTGGTCGCGATATTCAAAACGGAAGTGAACTTGAGTTACCGGAAGTCAGCTTACCAAGAGATGTGGCCGCTGAATCTTTTGACGGATCGTGGGGAGGGGACGGGGGTTAATTTTCCGATCGCTGTTTTCTTCCCTTCTCACTTGACGATCTATGAAGCCTTGTTGGGACCACTCGTAGTCAAATTACTCTCTCTGATTAGTAATAATTCTCTTTTCAGTTCAACTGCCATGGACGAGGGAGAGCTGCAAAACCTGGGAATCACTCACTTGCTGAATGCGGCACATGGCAAAAAGCTCTATCACGTCCAAACCGGCCCAGATTACTACTCAGAATCAGGAATCATCTACCACGGTGTGCCAGCCATGGACATGTTCACATTCAAACTCGACCGCTATTTCGACGAAGCGTGCGATTTCATTGGCAAAGCTGTTGGAACGAAGACAACTGGGAAGCTGGACGGGAAGATACTTGTTCATTGTAAGGAGGGCGTCAGTCGATCTGCGTCTCTTGTGTTGGCGTATTTAGTGAGGGATCAAGAAATGCACCTTAAGGATGCAGTGCGGCTCGTACGAAGCAAGCGTCAAATCACACCCAACGAGGGGTTCCTTCAACAGTTGATAGATTTTTCGTATAAGCTCGGAAGAGCATAGATCGCCGAAATTTAAAATTGTTATGTCGAAATGGGAAGATATCTATACAGGAATGAAACGATGTAGTATCGATTACATTTCGCCTTAAAATTCGATTTTGCACGAATCGATGAATATCAAAACTACAAGATTGTCACGGACAGTCACGCGTATTTTGTTATGTAATGTTTAGTCACGTTTAGTCACGCGTTTGCGGTTTTGTTTGTACAGATGGATTACGATTTCAACTTGATTTACCAGTTTTTACACTATGATCAAATTACTTGTATATATATATTTCTACACGTTCAATTTTAGTACACTTTTCGATAGGTCAATAAACGAATTCAAAGATACAAGCGTGTCGTTTATACGAGTTTATAACAAAGATCCCCTATACCTTAGACTGCAAAACAGTCTCTCTTTTTCTCGAGATATTGTGCGCGACGCGCGAATTGAGAGGCGCGAAGCGCCGATAATCCACGCGCGAGCCTCTCCAATCCCTCTCGTAATTTTCACGCTCGTTCCAGATCCTTTCGGGCCAGGTTCAGCCTGACTCTTGCGCTAAAAAACGGACTGTTTTGCAGTCTACTATACCTCATTGCACAATAGAATCGCATTTAAATATATTAGCCCTTCCACGCATGACGAAGAGTAGACTTCGAAAACGTCTTTCACGTTCACGCAAAAATCAAAGTAATCATTTCAGACAGTAACAGTGACGTCATCAGAGATTAATCCACGCATAGTGCGGTTTTCAATTGAGTGTAGGAAAAACCAAAACCAAAGTAATCACCGTCGATTACCAGCCGCTGTTCGGGAAAATGAGCCCGCGCTCCTCCCAACGAACTCGGGGAGGAACGAAGACCGGACTCGAGTGAGCGGCGGAAATCGAGCCTATGCCAGTTGTTCTGATTGGTCGGACCAATCACAACAAACGAAAACAACACAAGGAACCAATCAGAACTCGAAGCAAATACATGTAGCCGGCCGGCGTCAAGCGCGGGGAAACGCGTGCGACCAAGTCACAATTGGTTTTAGTTTGGCATATGATTGGTTAAGAAAGTGGCGCGAGTTTTTCGAACCAATCAGAGAGCGTAGTAAACCAAAACCGAAGCAAACGCTTGTTTACTTTCGATACTCAATTGAAAACCGCTCTAAAAGAATAATTCACGAATCACGTTTATCTTAGCGCTTGCTCACGGTTCACATGTGCTACAAGCCGCACAAAATTGTGTTTATGTGGACATTAAAATAAAGGATCACGAATATATAACAGACTCAATCATGGATCACGCTTAAATAAAATCACCCAATTCACACACGTCACGAAAAAAGTATATATAGGTATTTCAAGTGAAATTTTACGTTCACGAGTAAGGTAATGAAATGTCCTTAAATTGCATAACATTTGTGAAACAAAAAGTGTTAAAATACAACGCAATAATGTTATATTTATTTTATAAAATAAAGTTATATTATAATTAAGCAATGTAAACGTGACGTCGTAACAGTGTTATGTTAAGTTCCGAAAGCTCCCCCCCCCCCCCCCTCTCTCTCCCCTCCCCGAAAATAGCGATAAAGTTTCAGAATTGTTGTCGCAAAATCCCCAAACAAAGTAGCCTAAAGGCAGGCCAAGCTGGATATCCAATCAGCGCGCGCGTTTTAATTAACAAATAAAGAAGCCAAAACCATGTATTATACTGTCATAAAACACGACGGGAATTTGAGAACACGAGAGAAATTTAGAAAACACGAGCCACAGGCGAGTGTTTTCTAAATTTCTCAAGTGTTCTCAAATTCCCGGAGTGTTTTATGACTGTATAATACATGGTTTTGGCTTCTTTATGTGCTTTTAAAATATAGATTAACGCGCGCGAAACGATAAAACACGGCTTTTCTATGATTTATACTCTGATAAAACATGGTTTTTAACCAATCAGAGCGCGCGCATTTTCCAGTCTATGTTTTAAAATCAAATCAGTTATAAACTCTTATGCAGGCCGACTGGACATCCAATCACAACCTCTATCCCAGGCTCTCCTATTAATTTCCTCCAGGGAGGGATAGAAACTCCTTATAAATGGTTTGCATAATTACGGACATAGCGGCGGGCAACCGAGTGTGCGCAGTAGCACTCAACTAGTTGCTAAGAGGATTGTCCCACGGGAACTTATTAACAATAAAAAAACTTGTCAGACAAGAAATTCACACCTAAAATTAGTATGCACTATAACAAAAAGGTGTTTTCCTGGGTTGTTTCCGCTCGAAAACGAACACGTGTTGATCCGACTTCGCTTCCCGTTCCAACCTCGTTCCCAGGGTCTCTCTTCTTCCCGCCAAACGCGATTGAAAAGAGACCTCTTTTCAATCGCGTTTGGCGGGAAGAAGAGAGACCCTGGGAACGAGGTTGTTCCCGTTCCAGTAGTACTCATCCGAAAGACTCTCGCTGCATGTAGCATGTAAATGCAGCTCAGACGGATTTTTCGCTTGTTGTTTCACGCTGCCGAGATATCAGTTTCTTGGCGGCGTGAAAGATCAGGCCAAAAATCCAAAATTCCGCCCAGCGCTGTGTTTGCAGGCTACACGCGTACAGCTCTACGCTGCGAGCTTGAAAAAGTTTCCCGGGTTAGAAAACAATGAAGTTTTGGTTGACGTCATTCTTAGCAACGGCTTGATTGACACGATTGACACGATTCGCACTGTTGGTCTGTTGTCCTCAAAGAAAAGTGCCGGCTTTCTATCCCCCCACCCCCCTGATTTCCTCCTACGCCGAAGGTAAGGAGAGAGAGGCTGGGATCGAGATGGATCCAATCAAAGCGCGCATTTTTTAAATAAACGTTTATAACGTGCAGAGACTGCACTTCTGAGTCGATTTTCCTTTTCAGTTCTTTCTTTCAATGAATTAACATCTCAGTGCCGTTTGCCTCAGTTGGCTTTAATTTATAGCATCGTTTTGTAGCTAAAAGTACTAAACAGTCATCGACGTTTATGAAAACAATAAGCCGACGCGCTTGGCACAATGAAGGCAAACAAAGTCTTTCAACGCGCCAAGCCTATAATTAAAATATGAATAGGTTATGTTCTGAATTTGTTGTCCGTAAACAGAATAAGCTAAATGTTCACTCATTTCAAATTTGAAATTCGAAGTGTTGATTGTTCAAAACGAGGACGTAAGAAAACAGCAATGGTCAGCTTCAGAGCTTTTGTGTTCTTCTCAGTTTTGTTGGCCTTCGTGCGACTCGGTTGCAGTGCCTTTAAACGACGATTTTAAAAGGAACGATGTAAACATGGGTGAGTACAATTTTTAAATGGTCAATATATGTTGTACTGAACTATCTGATAGCATTATTCTATTCAGTGTGGTTGGGATTGAACAAGCTCACCGTTTATCGTCGTGTCCAAGTCTCGAAATAAATAAAAAATGTTTTCAGGTCCCCTCCCAAAAAATGTTTTAGGCCTTTTAAAAACGAGATTTTGGTACATAGATAATCTAATTTGTAATTTATCTTTGTTCATTTTTTAATGACCGTTAACTCTGAAAATATGAAAAATCGTTTATTTCAATGTTTATGGTTTCAATTTTAAGTTTTAGTTCAACACACGTTGTTCACTCAGTGAAATGAAAAGTTTGGCTGAGTTAGTTCAATAATAAGGTTTGGGCTAGGTCTGCAAAATATATCATCTTCAAAACAAGAAATTATTAACTGTAACATTTAGGGCCATTTATACGGGAGAAAAATAAGACGCGAACTGTACCGTTTATACGTTAGCGTCCTCGCGTCCTTCATAAGACGCGAAGATCACGTATAAATGGTTCGCGTCTTATTTTTGATACAGCCTTGTTGTTGTTACGCATGCGCACTTATAGTTCACGTCTTATTTAGGACGCGAAAGCATTTATACGAGGAAGTTCACGTCTTATTTAAGTCGCGTCTAAAATAAGACACTAACGCTTATTTTGTACTATTTATACGATCAGTTCGCGTCTTATTTAAATCGCGTCTTAGATAAGACGCGTCTTATTTTCAACCGTATAAATGACCCTATTGTAGAAACGAATTTAAGTGAATGGAATCTATAGTAACTGGCGGGCGTTCAGAGAGGGTAGATTTCCTGCCATGAATATTTGTAGATACGATGATGAATCAATTAACACACAGAATGAGCGCGAAAACTCTAGTTTTCTTTACAATTCTTCAGTAGTCAATTCCACCATTTTAAAGGACGCAGGCACCTTTGGCTTTAAATGCTAACGGTTTCCTCATAAAACCTGAGTACTAAACTGTTTATGTCCATTACTCTTGGGAATATCTATATTGTTTAAGTCTGTGCTGAGACGCGGTGGCCAAATAGTTGCGGCGTTGGACTCTGGATCAAGCGATCCGGGTTCGAGCCCTGGCCGGGGTCATTGTGTTGTGTTCTTGGACAAGACACTTGATTCTCACACAATGCCTCTCTCCACCCAGGAGTATAAATGGGTAGGAGTCAAGCCTTTATCATAAGGCACTGCAATTAATTAGTTTATTAGTACCTCTACACAAAAATCTAGTCTGAAGTGTCAGATGGCTGACACTTCAGACTACACAAAAATCCAGAAAAACAGGCATCAATCGATTGGGAGAAAAGTTGAAACGCACAGGCCAAGAGAATCTGCAATGACCCAAGTCGGCAAAATCTTTCTCTATGCCTGATAGCATAATACACATCAAGATCGAATGATAAAGGAACCCAAAATTCCGTTGGAAAAAAAACGCGCAGAAAACTGTTGACATTCACTAAAGTCAAACATGCATCATAATGTAATCTTCTGTCCTGGCTTAATGGTTATGATGACCAGAACAAAGGAACCAATTAAAGGATTAAGTATTTTTGTTTTCTTTTATTATTTGCGAGACGATTGTGATCTACATAAACAATTTAAAAAAAAATAATTATCATTGAAATTTCTCGCGTGGTTCGTTTACCACGCTAAAACCATACATAGAGTGACGTCACAAATTAACAAGTCGAAGTTTAATAATTGTTTGTAAAACATTTTAAAAAAATATTCGCCTCCCATTGTATTTATATGTGAGCTATTTTCCGCATTCCTGAAGGCAATATCCTGAAGGAAATATCCAGGCTTATGAGGGATTTGAAAAGCCGTAGTTTTGTGGATTTCCAACGCAGCTATTAAATTCACAAATGTGCGAGTATGGTCATCATATGACAACATAAAAGAGCCTCTATGTATATTTTTTAACCCCTCGCTTTTTACATCTGTAGAAAATGACAAGGGAGGCGGGTGATACCGCCGGGTTTTTTTCTGATAAAATTACTGCAGCAAGTGCATATTGACTTGAATTAAGCCATACTGTTCGTTCCGAAAATTCCCCATTCTCGTCCCCAGAGGCCACGATCATTTTGGTCAGCACCAAGAATCGAGACCTCTGGCCGGTCCCAATTTGTTGAGCATGCTCAGAGTACTCGTTCTGTATTCTCAGCCAATCAGATTTGTCAGATTTGACGGCCAGCCGGCCAGAGGTCTCGATTCTTGGTGCTGACCAAAAGGATCGTGCGTGGCCTCTGGGGACGAGAATGAAAATTCCCTCATACTTTGACGCGATTTATAGACAAGTGACTAATAATATAAGCTTCGGCAGCAGACAGAGACAGACCGAGAGAAAATTATAGCTACCCAGAAAGTCTTTGACCTAAACTGACTGTGAATATTCCAGAAATCATATTTTACAGAAATTATTTGACATCGGCACAGTTCATTAAACAAACTCGCATTCTGATTGGCTGAAGGACTCATGTCAGTTGGATGACAAGAAATGGTTTCCTCGCGCGCCTGATATAAATGATAATTTACAGAGGAAATTTTTTTCAGACAACTTTGCCCAGTTCACTAACATAATATACCGTCTTTTTTCGCAGATTCTATGGACAATGCCTTTGATTCAATATTTCGTCGAGTTCAAGGTAAATGTTGTTTTATTCGCTATTAAAATTTAATAACTTGTTAAAGAAAAAAGCCATGCAGTACTAGACCATTAGTGAAGCAAACATTAGTGAAAAAAGTCCGCGTCTGGAACAAACATCACCTCCGTAGCAATGTTCAACAGAACCATAGCAGAAGGAAAAGAGCATGTGTGTTATTTTCAGGTCCGGTGAAGGCTAGCTAGGGTCGAAGGGCCGGAAAATGTTTCGGTCCCCACCTTATAAATAGGTATGGGTTCGCCAATGTAATATGTACTTGAAATAAAATGTTAAGCCCCCCCCCCCCCCCCCTCTCTTGAGTGACTTATTTTACCTAGAGCCCCCCCTCTCCTTGCTTTGATTTTACTTTATGCCCCCCCCCCCTCTGGTTTTCCACCCCCCCCCCCCCCCTGGTAATTATTGCACAGTCCCTTACAAAGGAAAAACGTTTGATTGTCTGGCGAGAATACGAATTCGCGGGAAAAGCGAATCTAAAAATAACCTGGTCTGTAAAAACGCTGTGACACGAATCCAGTCCAGTTTGCTCGCTCCTAGTGATGGGCTCCTGGTACAACTGATTTTATTTGGATCGATGACACGTTCTTTCCGTCTGAAGCAGACGTGAAGAACGACGACGACTGAATTAATATAAATCACAGACGAAATTAAATAATTGGGATCGAGACTAAAAAAACAATTAGCTACTAAGCCTAACCTGCTTAGAAGTAGTTTTAGCCCCATTAAATTATCTTACACAAACTCCGTTATCCACTGGATAGTGATTTATCCGATGGATGACCATGGATAGCATTATCCATCCTTGAAACAACCGAGCCGGGCAGGGAGTGTAAATGGTACCGGGAAATTGTTTTGGGAACCTGAAAAAAATGCTGGACTAGCATCCCCCAGGGGGAGTAGCACCTCCTACTTTGCTTCATTCGGAACTCGGAATTAAGGGACTGTGCAATAATTACCAGGAGGGGGGGGTTGGAAAACCAGAGGGGGGCATAAAGTAAAATCAAAGCAAGGAGAGGGGGGGCTCTAGGTAAAATAAGTCACTTAAGAGAGGGGGGGGCTTAACATTTTATTTCAAGTACATATTACATTGGCGAATCAATACCTATTTATAAGGTGGGGACCGAAAAAATTTTCCGGCCCTTCGGGCCTAGCTATCCTTCACCGGACCTGAAAATAACACACATGCTCTTTTCTTTCTGCTATGGTTCTGTTGAACATTGCTACGGAGGTGATGTTTGTTCCAGACGCGGATGTCCAACAATTAAACATGTAGTAGGAGCTCTTCTTTCTGTTATAAGATTTTAATCCACAGGTGCGTGTAGAGAAAATGTAGGGTACTTGTATAAAGGTGTGTGTATACTGTGAAGAGGGGGGGGGGGGGGGGGGGGTCGTACATAATTTCTGACTGATTAGAGGGGGGGCAATAACTAAATTCACTCTTTTAGGAGGGGGGGTATTACCTAATACCCCCCCTCCTGATAATTATTGCACAGTCCCTAAGTGAGGGCATAAGCCACCTGGCTTCTCCAATCCAAAGCACTACAACGGACGTTACCTTGCAACGCTAAGTTGCAGACAGTGGAATCCCGATTTCTCGAACCCTCGATTTCTAAAAAAACCCCGATAACTTCAACCAAAAGTCGTTTCCCTTGGATTTGTTTCACTTTAATTTTACCCCCGATATTTCGAACACCCGATTTCTCGAACCAATTTTCGTTTCCCTTGGAGGCTCGAGAAATCGGGATATTCCACTGTGTTCTTATTTATTAATTTAAGGATGCAGGAACCTAAATTCAGCAGCGTTCTGCAAAAGAATGAGGAAGTTTTGTGGACGTAGCGATCATAATGGTAGCTACATGAAGGCCAAGTGCCACTGGCAGTGTGGCTGTGAGTAAGGTGAGAATAAGTAGCGGTTAGCCGAGCAAAACCAAAGCAATTACTGGGGCCAATCACAAAAAAAACGTAAAAATAAAACGTACCAATGAGAACTCGAAGCAAATACACATAACCGGCGCCATGCGCGGGAAAACGCGTGTGACCAAGAGATAGATCATCCTCTCTTGGTGTGACCAAGTCGTGATTGGTGTTTTGGTTTTGCATCTGATTGGTTAAGATCGAGGTGGCGCGAGTTTTTTTTAAACCAATCACCGAGTGTAGTAAAGCAAAACTAAAGTAATTCCGGATTACTTTCGGCAATCGATTGAAAAGAGCTCTAAGAAAAGCGCATCGATTCGCCTAATGATTGTGAGTTGGATTCAGGATAGAGAGGTCTGGGTTCGAGCCTGCGCAAAAAAGCCGAGGTCATTGTGTTGTGTTCTTGGCAAGACACTTTACTCTCACAGTGCCTCTCTCCACCCATGAGTATAAGTGGGTACCAGCGAACTGTTGGAAACATGACGTAATGCTGGGAGTAACCTGCGATGAACTAGCGGCATCCCATCCACTAGAACAGACCATAATTTGTTCCTCTTTCAAGAATTTGGTTGATTTATTTTTCTTGGTGTTCTAGAATTATTTTGTAAATAAAAAAGGTACTGAAGCACAGTTTTGACCAAAAAAGGTCAAAATCCCCGTGCTACTGCCCCTTTTAAAAAAACGCCAAAACCGATCACGAAATGTTGGCTCGTAGATAGAATTGAAAAAGAAAAAATTTATGTACGACTACAATTAGACAGCGATATACTAATATCAGTCTATTCATGATCATATGTTTTGTTTCCAAGGTGAACTGACAGCTCTCTCAGCCAAGACGACATCAAAGAGAAGACTAATCGGATCTGAGAACAAACCACCTTGTCACAGCTAACGTTTTTATATCTTAATTATTACGAACAATAACTATTTTGTAATGCTTTTCGTTTGAATAACTGAATACATGTATCGTCACCACTTGTATTGATAACTTAATAAACAGCACGTGAAATATTCAAGGAAGAGTTAACGTATCTATCACAACCAGCTCTTTCAGGGATTGTTGCGACCACCGCGCTAAGGAGAGCTGGGAACGAGAGCATAAAGCACGAGTAAGAGCTGGAAACGAACGCAAGGCGCGTGCGGGGACTGATGGGAAGAATATTTCCGAGAGAATGAGTGGATGTTGAGGTAGTAATAATAACTTGGTCGGTGTCATGAAAAAAACCAAATCGGGACGCAAGGAAAGATTCCTACTTTTAAGACTTTTAACTGGTGAATGCGAAAGCAAGGAACGAGTTTATAGCATTTGGTGGACAAATTTCACTCGGTCGGTCGATCGATGGGCTGTAAACGAAATCGCGCTATTAATTTATGCATATTAATTTATTAATTTACCAGTGGCTCATAGAAGCCTTTGATTCTCCTTCCCATCAGTCCCACCTCTTACTCGTGCTTTATACGTTCTCGTTCCCAGCTCTCGCTTCGATTCGTGCTCTGAGCCCAACCGAGAAAGGCCTGTGGAGGAGACAAATTTAATCACTCTCACTCCAAGCAACACACGAGTGTAACTTCACAAGAAAAGATAATTAGGCGCGAGGAAGCTATGTATTGCATTTTGATTAGAAATTATTTTCCGAGATGTAAATAGTCTTCAGTAAGCAAGGCGCGAAGCTCGATGATTCTTAGTCTCAAGGCACAGATAACTGAGACAGATAACATCCAAGAACAAATATCAATGCATAATTTTAAGCCTAAAATAAGTTATTGTTTTCGTTGTGAACAAAAAATGACTTGAAGAACTCAGATGGGTACCTCTATACGTAGAGAGAAGAATATATTTTACTAAATTAATCCTTGATCAGGAATATTATGCAACATCCAGGAACGAACTGAAACTGTGGGCCATAATAACAACCTCAGTTAGATTGGAAAGAAAGTGATATTAACAACCACCTATAATTATCAATCATTATCTTTGTACTAATATCAAGTTCCGCTGCAGTTTATAAATATTACAAAACAAACAGATTTCATTACCGATATCGCGAAAGTAGATGCTATAGAAAAAAAACAGACACATAAGTTTCCATGATGAAATATAACTTTCGACGGTTAGTTCATTCAACAGTTTTTAACAGTCAGTTCAGTTCATTTTAATATATCCTGTATTAATTCTTTGATATTGATTGTAAGTAGTTTGGAGGCGGAGTGGAAAATATTTGAATCCACTGGTCTGAAAGGTGAGTCAATCGCTGAAAACACTGTTTCCTGTTAGTGTATTGGAACTGAAATTAATTCACCTGCGAGTTTGGGATCTTTATTTCAGGAAAACAAAACGACTGTAGTTTTAAGAATGTTTATCTAAAAAAAGTAAAGGTACACGACTCACACCTTCCAACCTTAGCAGCAAACGACGTTAATTGCAGTTAACTGATTCAGGAATCTTGTTGCATTTTATATTGCAGTGAAATTAACCCCGATATATAAACCAACCGTTTCTAACGAATACTGACATGACTTTTACATCTATCTGCGGCGAACGCCGATATAACGATCTCTCGCTTATATGCTCTAAGCTATAACATCGGTAACATTACAAAATTTAAAATGAAAAGTAAAGAAGCTGTTAAACATTCATTGAAGAAGTGTCATAAACTTGTAGAGCATAAAAGTTTCGGACATAACCTTTATTTAGTGTGCGCGGTCCTTTTGTTAGGAAAGAATAATTTTGTTCCTTCACAACTGAACTTAATGCGTTCTAAGCTTTTCTTTCTAAGCGGGATCGAGTCAGAAAGAAAAATCCCAGAAGTTACGGTGTGAAGCAACTGGAGTAGTTGTTATGAATGCCCGGAAAGAAATAGCCTGTTCCAGGCGTTCGGATAGTGGGGGATCGGAGCGACGCGAAAATTCGCGCGAAGCGCGAATAGTGGCGAGTGAATAATAGGCGCGCGCGTCTCAGTTTCGCGTCTCTAGGAAAGAAATTGAAATCTAAGGATGTTATGAAATTGCGCCGAGTTGCGATACCCACTTTTCAGCCCCCTTCCCGCCTCCTAACTTAAAATTATGCTCCGCTGTCCGTGTTTGCATGTCACAGGTTTAAATATGATTTAGTTCATGATTAACATTAAGACAATACTCTTCCAGAGAATTGAGCTAACAGAGTAATTAAATTGCTAGCAATATCTGTTAGGTCTGTTAATACACTGAACAAGTTAGTTTTTGAAAAGGGCGGGGCAGTCCTCCGAAATAAAGAACATTTTACTTTTGCATAACTGTAGATTGAAACCAAAGACTTTCCGCTACTTTTAACCCAATGAAAATATCAATTTTTCAAAAATAGTATCTGTGTTTTTTTTTTTTTTTAACACAGGCGTTTCATATCATGTCGACGCCAAGAAAACGTTAGGCGGTTTTGTTTTCGGCGACGACAAAATGTCAAACATGTCTGTGATGAATATTAGTAGGCTATGCCTGAACTGATATAACATATAAAATCGATATAAACCTAAGATTTGTGTGCATTTTCCGCCGAGCGTCGAGGTTGGGAACAGTGACAAGCCTGCGAAGAACCGTTTACAGGTAAGCTGAAACTTGTGGATTGTCGTCAAAGCCCACTTGAAAAAATGCGGCAAACTTCAGTGATTCCATTTGTAGAAATTTATATCGATTTAACCAATCCTTTGGCATTATTTGTTATAAAATATTTCCAGTTTAGTTTCTACATCTAACGGTCACACTCATCAAAGCTTCATGCACTTTTTAAAATCAGATGTAGCTGAATTATTTTGTGTGAAGTTTGCATTTTAATTCTCCGAAGACAAACCAGGCAAGGTGTACTTTTTCTTGGCCACTGCTCTCTTTACAAAGAAGCGAATACTGTTAATATTTTGGAATGTTTTCATGCTGTAATAATTACGGGATTGGAAGCTTTTCTAAAAGATCCGTGCGTCTAGTTCGCGCGAGATCTGAGCTGATCCTGCGAGAGTATTGGTCGAAACCAGGGCCGAACAATTCCTATTCTAGTTTACCTAATGACCCTGAAACGGTGTTTGTGTGTGTGTACACGTATTATAGGCTACCGAACTTATACAAATGGATTTAAAAAAACATTATGCGGTATGGTTACCTACTAATATGAAATCACCCGAATAACACTTGAGATTCATTTTAGCAGTCCCGTCTCGATCAATACAGACAATGAATATTAATATATATGGTCAAAATAATCGAGAAAGAATTTGAGTCAGAAGATGTAATGTTAGTAATTGTAGCTGTGATTTTTACATTTTTACTTTATCTACTCTCATTAGCCTTCACTTTTCCTGAGAAAACTGAATAAAATGCATAGCCGTCTTTTCAGTGGTTTGTTCCTCCTCGCATTCCAATTCGCCCGCTTTGATTGCGCCCCTGGTCGTGAATTTCCACTGCTAGATCTTCCCATTGCCGTGGAGGAACTTGAACACACTGGTAAGTATTCATTTTGTACGATTTCAGAAAAACTCAACCAAAAAAGTAATTTTAAAGAAATTTATCTGACTGTTAGCGGGCTCACCCTATGTGCATAGTCAACTCTCTCAAAGCGGACACCACTGTAAGGCGGACACCTCTCTAAGGCGGACATGTTTGGCTTGGCTTGTTCCGGCCGAATTCATCTGTTTTTCTCTAATTAAATTCTCTTTAAGGCGGACACCTCCATAAGGCGGACAGCTGGAGCTCGGTGGTCCCGAGGGTGTCCGCCTTAGAGAGAGAGTTCACTGTATGTATCCAAGATGGCCGAATGGGTCACCCACGTGACATCCTTTATAAATAGCACACTATTAGTGTGAACGCCACATAATATCTACAGTACGTGTTTGAATTCCGACCTCATCGGCTTTCAGTTATAGTTAATAGCTGTAATAGTTTTGTTTTAAAACTGTTCGTGCCGTGGAATTGATTAACGAATTCTTTCAGTTCGAATAAAAGCGCGTCTCTGTCGTGCCAATAAACAGTCCAATAGATAAGATCAAAGCAAACGACGTGATTGGCTAAACGGAATAACAGTCCTTTTTAAAAACAAACAGTGTTTTTCAAACAATTCACAAAAAAGTCAGAAAAGTACACAAACTAAAGCTTAATTAAAATATGAATAGTTCCTTTTCATTATTTATTGTCCGTTGAAGAAACTAATTACTCAATTCAAATTCAAACTGAGTCAAAATTAGCTTTGTTCTGTAGTTATATACACGCATGCGAGTGTGTGTTAACCGATAAAGGTGAAGAGAACAGAAATGGCGAACATCAAAATTATCGCGCTCTTCAGCTCGATTTTCTTAACCTTTGTGCAACTTGACAACGCGATACCGCAGCCTTTTCACGGTTTAAAAGAGGAGCTTAATGTCGGTAAGTACCATGTTTTACATGATCATTTAACGCCACGTTATAAAAACGGCGGTATATTTGGTCAGTTGAGACCTGAATCAACTTAATTTCTTGTGCTAACAGTACGGTTATATCATTTAATTTCTGGTTTTTCTCATCCGAAACGTTCCAGCTAAAGCTGCAGATTCGAACTGTAAAAGCTCTGTAAAGCTGTCTTTGTTTTAGTTTTCAAATATTTAGTGCTCTTTTGTTGACAACTGACAACCAACCAACGATTCATTTGACAAACTGCATGAATGTTCTGCTCGCATGGTCAAATCGCTTTAAAATTGCTTTGTGTCCGATTTCAAGCTTCACTGAGAAATTTTGAATAATGTGTCAATATCACTCGACATCAATCTTGTTTTCTGCATATATAGACTTTGGTCTGTGCATGTACATGACCTAACGGTGCAGTACCATTAGCACTGACTCGTACAAAATACAATCAGTATTCTGAGTATTCAAAAGTTCATTTGTTTTGTTCAAGTCTTGCGTTGTTTAATAAAAGGCACGAACAGTTTATGAAAACAATCTATTGTAAACACTTTTTTCAAACCACAAACAAAGTTTTTGAAACAATCTGAACAATTCACAAAAAGCTATTAATAGTTCAATTAGAATATGAATGCTCCTTTTCAGCCGATTTATTGTCCGTTCAAGAGTTTTTCACTTAGTTCAAAACCTAGACTTCAAGCAGTGCAGATGTTTTTGAATAGAAACGGTGTACTGACGCGAGGAAGAGAGTGAAAATGGCGCAAAGCTTGCAAATCTTAGCGATTTTCTCGACGTTCTTAATAATCTTTGTGCGACTCGGCAGTACAGTGCCTTTCCATAATTTAAAAGACGAATTTAATGTCGGTGAGTACAATTTTTAACTGTCAGTTCGCTATATACCGGCTGGTTCCTTAAACTTCCAGAAGTGCATGCAGTAGTGCGGTCGATATATATAGAAGGCATTTTTAATTATATTCTCGTTGGGAGTAACTCAATTTTATTGTCAGTGCCATCATTTCAACTGATAATTTGTGTCCGTTTCTGTTTCAGTGGAGGACTTGACTAACATTTTGGCAGAAGCTCAGCTGGACGTTGGCGGTATGTTCACTTTCGGCTTGACATTTAGTTTTGGCATTCTTCAACTGACACGGTTAGCCATGATTGAATATCCAACTGAACTGAATGAAGTTCTCTGGATTTTATTCTTGTGAGAACGGAAACCAACTCTAGTATTTCAACATTAACTCGCCGTCAAGACTGAAACCTCATTCTTGCTCTGAATTATTTTCGTAAGAGTAAAATTAATATAATATTCATAATAATTTAATTTATATTCATATGGCGCAAATTCTCTAATACGATGTTAATATATACACACATCACCAATAACTTCAAGAAAACAATATCCTGTCAGGCTAATGTTTGGCCTGTTTGCGTTCATTGCGAGCAGATACAAATGATTGACGGTTTTCCTGTATTTTATGAAATAACAGCTAGCGTGTGATTTCACAGGGCTTTTCCTTTCTAGCTTGAAATTGGGTAACTGCATACATGTGTATATGTATGGCAACCAACAACCAAAATCCATTAAATTCGATACCGCACTCATAACAAGTCGTACAGAATGTGTAGTACCTTATTCTGTGAACAAGTCTAACTAAAGGTACACATTTTAATAGTCTAAAGGTTGGGGTTGTGCTTTTAGATGTCACATCTTAAAAAAGGTACGAAAAATTAGTTTTTAGCGAACGATTGACGAGGACATACCTAGAACCTAAAATTCCGTTAAGAAAAAAGCGCCAAAACTCAATTGGTATTGCTAAGTTATGGAAGAGTGCACAATCAAATGCACTTTCTGTGGCAAGTTTTATGAACCTGTTACAATAAAGAGCTGTTTTTCTTCAGTGGCACACTTCTGTGAAACCGTCAATTCAAAACGGAGCGTTCATTTTTTTTCCCAAAAGCATGCAATCGACGGGTGTGGAAAAAGAGAGGGAAAATAAACGGTTGTTAAACTATATGCTCGCTTGACTAGTTATATTTCATTAAACAAAGCCTGCTATGTTATTTATATTATATATTTGAACTCAACCGCAGCCCTTTCACGCACGCGACAAAATTATGGCCTGAAGCTACATTTCAAAGTTACCGAGCTCTAACGCACGAAATTGAATCTGGAGGTTAAAATGTCGCGCGGTTACTATTTACATGATAACGGACGAGTTTCAGTATTAAAGAAAGACGAACTTCTGAATTCTCGAGTAAAGATACGACAGGCGTTCCTCGCCATGCGCCATTTTGCTTGTCAAGGCTCCTTATAATCATATATTTCCTAAGCTTTGTTCCTTCTGGTGTGAAATAATATTAATAAGCATGGCAAGAACACTGCAAGAGCGTTTTGAACTGTTGTCAGGTTTTGGATATTTTTCAATATTTGTTTTTTGACGAAGGCGTGACTGATGAAACAGGCGGGAAAAGAGGCGAGATAGCTAGTGATGCAGCCGCGTTTTTTGGCGCGAAAATCTGAGCGATGCAAATTACAATTTAATTATTCAGCTATCGATATAATTTGGGATACATTAGCCTGCTTTTGACCAATCAGACGCAAGTAATTACGTATATACGGTAGCAGTTTATTAACGAACGAAATTAAATTGGGTGCAAAATTCATACGGTTTAAATTGGCTTTTCCTTTATACGAATTATTGTGAGAACACACGTATGCTTACACGTGTAAAACTAGACCAATTGCTGATGCCAATTTTTCATTGATAATTTGACAGAATGTAAAGATGAAAGAGACTGCACCTGGATTGTGAAGACAGCAAGAAACGTGGAGGATTATTGCAAGCTGAATAAGGACAAGGCGCCAGTTAAACAATGTCCCAAGACCTGTGGAGTGTGTAAGTTATACGCTCAATGTAAAACATATTTTATAGTTTTTGTAATCGTGTTGTGTTTTGGGGTAACCTGCCAACTGTGGTGCTTCTAGTGTTAACAGCCTCCTCTTTCTCCTCCTCCTTAATTGTTGGGCCATCCCCATAAATGCTTTGTTTCCCATCGCCCTCTCTTTCGTGAAAGTGGGTCGGTCGGTCGGTTAAAAAAAAAGAAAAATTAATACATAAATAAGTCCAAGCGAGCCTTGATTTTATCTTCCCCGTGACCACCATTTTGTTACGAGCCCATATCACTCGAAGACGTCATTACTTGGCTGATTTAGATGTCAGAGTGACTTTAAAGATGTAAATAAAGCAAATTAAACTTGGAAACACGCGAGAAATGGGCGCAGACAATGAATCAGAAACTTTTTTTTCACTTATTTTGAAAAAATTGGGTCGGTTGGGCGATGGCAAACAACACATTCTTCTTCCCTTCCACCTCCACCTCAAACTCCTCCTCCACCTCCATGGCACCATTACCTTCTCCTCCTCTTCTTCTTCTTCTTCCTGCACTTCCTCCTGTATTCATCTGCCAACAACCAGAAATATAACCAATTGTGTTTCTTTCTCGTTACAGGTAAAGCGCCGGCTCCTGCAGGTAAGAACACACGTAACACAATGCTTACACGTGTATAACTAGGCCAAGTTTTGATGGCAATTTTTCATTGCTAATCTAACAGAATGCAAAGACGAAAGAGACTGCACTTGGATCGTGAAGCAATCAGAAAAATTTGGAAGAAACGTGGAGGATTATTGCAAGCTGAATAAGGACAAGGCGCCAGTTAAACAATGTCCCAAGACCTGTGGAGTGTGTAAGTTATACGTTAGCTATATGTTAGCTATAAGTTATATGTTAGTTGCGAATTTTATCAAGTGATGAATAGGAGAAGAATGAAAGTGGAAGTGTTTATCTTCCTCAGTAAACACAACGGATTGCTAACCAAATGTTTTGTCTCTTTATAGGCGGAGGCAAAGCGCCAGCTCCTCCTACTGGTAAGGTCATATAACATAACATTATTCTACTAATGCATCAGTCAATTTCAGCACTACCCATTCTCTCCCATTCCCCCCTCCTTCTCTCCCCCCCCCCCCCCCCATGGCCAGTGGGCCAACATTCGAAATAAATCGACAAAAGAAAGAAAGCCAGCGATAAATTTGTTCCAGACTGTGATGGTCTTGTAAACAAGACAGGAGACGGAGGAGTGGTTAGAACATGTTCATGTTGCGAGAGTGTTTTAAACCAATCACAGAGCACAGCAAAAACCCATAGCAAAACAAACGATTGAAACAGTCAATCGATAGCCACTCGGTAAACGTGCAAATATTTCACTTTTTGGATATAATATTGTTTATTTATCGGTGCATCCTCTCTCCTTCCTTTCTATAGATTGTACGGACGACCGTCCAGACTGTAGTCTCATTATAGAGAAAACAAAAGAGGGAACGATGACATTAAAACAGTACTGCGAAAAATACGAGAACGATCCTGCAGTGAAGCAATGCCGCAAAACGTGCAACATGTGTGAGTATTTGTGTATCTGTTTATATCTAATATTCTTGTGTGTAGCAATCGTCAACGAATGGAAGCCAATCTCGTTCCCAGAGTCCTCGTTACTCAATATCCAGCGGCGGGAACGGGCAACAAGGACCTCTGGGATAAAGCGTTCCGCCTGGCATGCGCAGTAAAACTGGAAGTTCAGGAATCCTGGCTTTTTTAAAAAAGAAGAATCCAATCTCGTTCCCAGAGTCCTCTTTACCCTTGTCCAGCGGTGGAACGGCCAACAAGGACCTCTGGGATAGAGGGATCCGCCTGACTTGCGCAGTAAGACCGGAAGTCCAAGAATCTTGGCGTCCGTTAGTTGAAACATGGGGTCGAACACATGCGCAGTAGAGCCGGAAGTCCAAAAATCCTGTCATGGCGGATCGCTTCCCAGAGCTCCTTGTTGGCCGCTCCACCGCTGGACAAGGGTAACGAGGACTCTGGGAACGAGATTGAGGAGAATCATGGAACACTTTATCCCAGAGGTCCTTGTTGCCCGTTCATGCCGCTGGATAAGGGTAACGAGGACTCTGGGAACGAGATTGAATGGAAGCAAACGAAACAGTAGTAATATATCACTGATCTAAATAAAAACTCTTTAAATTCATAAACTCGCTTGAACACGGTCAATTTTTCTACCACCAACTGTCTTGGAGAAGGCTAGTTACTGTAAACAGTCTCAGATCTACTGTATTTTTCAACAGCTCCAATTTTATAAAAAAGTTTTCTGTTCGTGGTATTTAAGGCGGGACTTAACCTGAGTTAAACATGAGTTAAATGGATATATCTCGTTCACGTTTCAAGCAAGAAGAAGGAAATAATGTATTGCATTGCAATCCAAAAACTCTATGCTCATCCCATGGATCTATGTTATGGGGTGTTTTGTAAATTTTTGGGTGATTTTTGGGTATCAAAGGAGTTTCTAATTTAGGGAAATAAGAAATATTAAAGATTTGATGTAGTTTTAAAATTAGAATTTGAAGTTAAAAATTAGTAGATTGACACCAACTGACAGTTGATAACCACGCAAGAGCACCCGCGTGGGTATCAACTGTCTGTTGGTGTTCCAAAAATCATTTTCTTTCTTCAACTCTCAAATGGTGTAAAGTTAACGTGGTACCATTTAGGGCAACCTGAACAAAACAAATTAACTGATATACCTCTAAGGTGGTTCCTTTCAAAATTTCCGACGATCATCACCGTCACTTTTATATGAGAGTCCCTCCCCCCGGGATTTGTTTGTCCAAAGCTTTTATTTATGACACAAAATTAGACGTTTATGATTAGAAATTGGTAGAAAATTATACGTTCAGAATTTGGACACGTAACGAATGTTTTGCATTTTAATTTATATTTTGGCAGGTGATAGAGCTCCAAGCCCCATTGGTAAGGACGTTTAATATTTCAATCGCCATGATTTGATTTGTTTACTGGGCAAAAATATGAATTATGGTTCCCGTTGCAGTGTGAACAGAATATATATTTTTCATATGACGCCACAAGGCGGCCATATTTATGTTTTTTGGCTGTTTTTCTTTGAGTTCTTTTATGATGCAAGAATTTCATGTTGTTAAGGAAGTCCAATATGACCACCACACAACGCTCTACTACATACATGTGGTGTCGGATGTACCGTGATTCTATAGGACATGGGGTGTGGAGTTTTCGCCCAGCCGAAAAAATTGCAATGATGTAAACGAATAATTAGTGATTTTTTTCTTTACATTTTAGCCATGAAACATAGCGAAGAAATATTTAGAAGTCTCTAACGACGGCTTTTTTAGTCTGAATTTTGTAAGCTTGAAAATTGAAACAAACAAACAAACAAAACAGAAACAAAAGCAACATGAATGTGTTCAGGAAAAGATAAAATGAAGAACAAACACCAAGTCTTGAACTGATTTTTGTCTGTTTGTGTTTTCAGTGGAAAATGTCAAGCGAGTGGATGGTAAGTTATAAGTAAAGCTGTATCTAGGTTGTAATCTTGTAAGAACTGACAACCAACAAAAGAAGCAATGCAATATTTTGGACCGCCATTTCCTCTAAGGCTGACTATTATGGCACATATCTTCACGATCCTAGTTCCACTCAAAAATATCAAGGCTCCTGAGGTTAAGTTTCAATTTGAAACTCTTTACTCCAAAGTGCCTCACTTCACTAAGATATATAATGACGTATATGATGACATCTTGGTCATATAACGCGCACTCTGATTGGTTGAGTAGTCGTTTTGCATCAGACTATGCAAACACGGTTATGACGTATCATTGCATTTTGTTGGCTTTATTTTATAAAAGAAATAGAAAACAGCCACTTCTGTATTCATCGTGTGATGCCAACAACTAGAAATATAACCAGTTGTGTTCCACCAGTTGTGTTCTCGTTACAGGTTATGCGCCAGCTCCTCCAGGTAAGAACACACGTACCATAATGCTTGCACATGTAAAACTAGGCCTGTTTCTGATGGCAATTTTTCATTGATAATTTGACAGAATGTAAAGATGAAAGAGACTGCACCTGGATTGTGAAGACAGCAAGAAACGTGGAGGATTATTGCAAGCTGAATAAGGACAAGGCGCCAGTTAAACAATGTCCCAAGACCTGTGGAGTGTGTAAGTTAACTTAAGTTATATGCTGAATGTAAAACATTTAGTTTTTGTAATCGTGTTATATATGTTTTGGGGTGACCTGCCAACTATGCATGGTGCTGCTAATGTTAACAACCTCCTCTTCCTCCTCCTCCTTGTTGATGTTCTTCTTTTTCTTTTCGTTTTCTTCTTCCCTTCCACCTCCTTCACCGCCACCTCCTCCACCGCCACCTCCTCCACCGCCACCTCCTCCACCGCCACCTCCTCCACCGCCACCTCCTCCACCGCCACCTCCTCCACCGCCACCTCCACCTCCTCCACCGCCACCTCCACCTGAAACTCCTCGTCCTCCTCCATTCACCATCATCTCCTATTTCTCCACCTCCACCACCTTCTCCTCATCATCTTCCTCCTGCACCTCCTCCTGTATTCATCTTGTGATGCCAACAAACAGAAATATAACCAATTGTGTTTCTTTCTCGTTACAGGTAAAGCGCCGGCTCCTGCAGGTAAGAACACACGTAACACAATGCTTGCACGTGTAAAACTAGGCCAATTACTGATGGCAATTTTTCATTGATAATCTCACAGAATGCAAAGACGAAAGAGACTGCACCTGGATCGTGAAGCAATCAGAAAAATTTGGAAGAAACGTGGAGGATTATTGCAAGCTGAATAAGGACAAGGCGCCAGTTAAACAATGTCCCAAGACCTGTGGAGTGTGTAAGTTATACGTTAGCTATATGTTAGCTATAAGTTATATGTTAGTTGCGAATTTTATCAAGTGATGAATAGGAGAAGAATGAAAGTGGAAGTGTTTATCTTCCTCAGTAAACACAACGGATTGCTAACCAAATGTTTTGTCTCTTTATAGGCGGAGGCAAAGCGCCAGCTCCTCCTACTGGTAAGGTCATATAACATAACATTATTCTACTAATGCATCAGTGAATTCCAGCAGTGCCCATCCTCTCCCATACCCCACTCCTTCCTCCTCCCTCCCACCCATGGCCAGTGGGTCAACATTCGAAATAAATCGGCAAAAGAAAGAAAGCAACCGATAAATTTGTTCCAGACTGTGATGGTCTTGTAAACAAGACAGGAGACGGAGGAGTGGTTAGAACATGTTCATGTTGCGAGAGTGTTTTAAACCAATCACAGAGCACAGCAAAAACCCATAACAAAACAAACCATTGAAACAGTCAATCGATAACCACTCTATAAACGGGATAAATATTTTACTTTGTAGATATAATATTGTTTATATATCGGTGCATCCTCTCTCCTTCCTTTCTATAGATTGTACGGACGACCGTCCAGACTGTGGTCTCATTATCGAGAAAACAAAAGAGGGAACGATGACGTTAAAACAGTACTGCGAAAAACACGAGAACGATCCTGCAGTGAAACAATGCCGTAAAACGTGCAACATGTGTGAGTGTGTGCATCTGTTTATATCTAATACGCTTGTGTGTAGCAGATCGTTAATGAATGGAAGCAAACAAGATATAATAAATTGGTACCTTTAAGGGGGTTCCTTTCAAAATTTCTGACGATCATCCCGTCACTTTGTATGTTGGAGGGCCCCCACGGTATCAGTGAGTGTCTAAATATCTTATTCATGGCACAAAATTAGACGTTTATGATTAGAAATTGGTACGGTAGAATATGTGCAGAATTTGGACATTTAACGAATGTACTGCATTTATTTATATTTTGGCAGGTGATAGAGCTCCAAGCCCCATTGGTAAGGACGTTTAATATTTCATTCAATGATTTGATTTGTATACTGGGAAAAATGAAAACCATTGAAAAATATGATTCCCGTTGCAGTGTGGAATTTTTTATCATATGACGTCACGGCGGCCATATTTTTGTTTTTGGGTGTTTTTTTCTTTCCTCAGTGGGAAATGAGTTCTTTTCCGATGCAATAATTTGCTGTTGCTAATGAAGACCAATATGGCCGCCATGAAATCGCTCTATTATGTGGTGTGAGATGTACTGTGATTCATGAAAGGGCGTGGGGTCTGGTGTCAATTAAATAATTTAATTAACAACCTCGTCCCCAGGGCCTTCTCTCTTTTTTCAAGATGTCAGACGCTGTTGTTTATCGTGGTTAATACTGGTTAATATTTTTCCGTGTAGACTGGGTGTTACGCCGCAAAATGTAACATTAACGCAAAATGTAACAACTTTTGACGCAAAATGTAACATTAACCCGAAATGTAACAACTTTTAACGCAAAATATAACAACTCTTTAACGCAAAATGTAACAACTTATTTAACGCGAAATGTAACAACTCAAACTGTAACAACATTCTCGATATATCTTTACCTGTAAAGCTTAAACTACCTATGAAGTAAAAAATAAGTTTGCCTAATACGCTTCTTTATGTGTTTATTAACACAAACGTGCGATTTTTATTGACCAGAAGTACAGTCAACTCTCTCTAAGCGGACACTACTGTAAAGCAGACACCTCCCTAAGGCGGACATGGATAGATGGCGGACACCTCTCTAAGGCGGACAGTGGACACTTTTTTAGCAAAATTCTGGTGAAAAATACCTCTCAAGGCGGACACTAGAAGTGCATTTTTCTTGCACAATCAATGGATTGTAGTCCGAATATTAATTCAAATTGATCTTCTGGTAGACTTTGCATGAATCAAACTGTAAAATAGTTTTACTAATAAGCTTTGAGAAGGACTGTAGATATGCAACTGTAACTTGCCTTAATAAAGATCTCGTTCCCTTTCTGACGTCAAGGGTTTCTATAGTGTCAAGTTACATCTTGGTTACATTAACTCTTTATAAGGCGAACACTTCTCTAAGGCGGACAGCTAGAGCCGGCTGGACCCGAGGGTGTCCGCTTTAGAGAGAGTTGAGTGTATTTCCATCGATTATTTTTTAAGACGCAAGGGTCCATTTGCGCGCGGCCAAAATGGTCAAATTACACCGGATGTGACATAGTTGGTGGTCCTACAAGACGCGAGTGTCATGAAGGACAAGGGAATAAAGAAACGAGGAATAATATTGCGTGGCTGGTGGCCCTTATAAAGTAAACTGATCGGAAAAGGCTTGTAAGCTAGTAATATTAATATTGTATTGGAAGACTTAGGAAAATTTTTATCTAGTCGTGTGACCAGTAAGATGTTGCTTGTTTTGACAAGAGGGCTTATGTGTCCAATTTTCCTTGTTTATATTTCAAGACTAAAGTTGCTACATTTTGCATTGTTACATTTCGGGTTAAAAAGTTGTTACATTTCACGTTAAAGAAATTGTTACATTTTCCGTCAAAAGTTGTTACATTTCGGGTTAATGTTACATTTTGCGTCAACAGTTGTTACATTTTGCGTTAACATTTTGCGGCGTAACACTGGGTAGCTTTCTGTGTTGACTTTTTAGCCAAGAAATAACCCTTCGATATCGCAGCTTAAAAGCTGTGATGAAGAACACAGCGAAGAAATAGTTAGTAGTCCCTAACGACGACATTGTTAGTCGGAATTTTGTAAGCTTGAAAATGGAAACAACAAACAAACGAACAAACAAACAAACAAACAAACAAAAGCGACAGGAATATGTCCAGGAAAAGAAAAAATATAAATATAAATGGAAGAACAAACACGAAGTCTCCAAATTTTTCTCTAATTGTTTGGCGATGCTATTCATACACTACTTTATGCATTTTAAATAAGTTGTTGTAAATGTCTTCTGGATAAAGTACACTGATTATAGCCATCGTCATCATTAGAACTTGGTATGGATGAATTCAATTTATCACTTGACGGCAATGTGATATTCTTAGCCAAGCTGATTTTTATCTGTTTGTGTTTTCAGTGGAAAATGTCAAGCGAGTGGATGGTAAGTTATAAGTAAAGCTGTATCTAAGTTGTAACTGTAAGATTCTCGTTGAAGGACCTCGATGGAGTTGGATAAACACAGCTTTATAACAAGATCTTGGTTTTATTCCAACATGGCTACCGAGTATCATTACATTGCGCATGTCTCTAACTTATATGAAAATACCGCTGATCATTACAGTAACCTTTATAAAACTGACAACCAACTAAAGAAGCAATGCAATATTTTGACCGCCTCGTCCTATAAGGGGCAGACTGATGCGAAATATCTGCACGATCCTAGTCCCACATCAAGGCTCCTGAGGTTATAATTACAGTCGAAGCTCTCGTTGCGACCGCTCTCGTAAACGACCAAGCTCTAGTTACGACCACCATTGTGAAACCCCGTTTTAATTGTCACTCAAACTCTGTAATTAAAAGCTCTCGTAAGCGACCGCTCCCGGCATCGATAAGCGACCGCTTTTGGGAATTACCAACCGGTCGCTTCCTTTGTTTTTAAGCTCTCATAAGCGACCACTTGTTGTGCTACACATTTTGGAGACATTCGACTTTCAAAGTGCCTCACTCCACAAAGGTCTATAATGACGTATTGGTACCGACAAATTGTTTGTTCATGTGAGTGAACCTGACAAAAGTCTGAGATATAACCTGTGATGAACTAAAAAAAAATTCCATCTAAGGGGAGTATCACTACATTGCGTATTAGACTAGTAATACGTGACGCACAGGTCCTCGCGAAGGTTGGGTGGGGATTAATTATTGTTGGGGTGTGAGGGTGATATAACCAGACTTTAGAGATCAACTGGAGTTCGCTAGTCTCCCGACATCTGCACAGTGGGTGACATGCCTTAGATTAGTAAATAATTTTTCTAACATTTTAACGTTCTTATTTTGTCAGAGTGCAAAGATGACAGACCTGACTGCAGTTATGTCGCGAAGGTGTTAGAAAACGCGAAAGATTACTGCGAGCGTTGGGCACACAAGGAGTCCATTCAGCAATGTCGTAAAACTTGTGGATTCTGCGGTAAGTTTACGGCTCAGAAGTAGTCCTTACATTTCGTAGAAGCCAAGCGGATTGACCGTGGCCATTATCATGGTGTTGTGTACTTGGGAAAGACACTAAAACGCAGGTTTATAAATGGATACCGCCAAGTGTTCGGAAAAACTGACAACTATGCCGCGGAGGGCGGGGTAGAATGAGAGGGTGGGGATGTTGATGCGTGGTTCTTCCTCTTTTGCACGTTGGTCGAGCAACACCTCCACCTCCATGCACCATCACCTCCACTTTCACCTCCTCTTTCCTTTCCTCCTGTATTCATCTTGTGATGCCAACAACCAGAAATATAACCAAACGTGTTCCAGGTAAGAACACACATAACACAATTCTTACAATGCCTATGTCAAGCGGAAAGAAAGAAGAATGTCTGTACATTGTATAAATGATGCCAGCTTGGGGTAACCTCCGATGGACCAGTCTACAACTCGGAGCTTCGTGCTACAACATTTGAAGCTAACACCGCATGCGTGGGCCACTTGGCTTAAAAAAAAAATACTTGGAAAATTCTTTGTCGTTATTGTCATCGGCATATGCGGTTGCCGGTTTATTGAATGCGCATTTGGTAGCCGCCATATGTACTGTAACTCGCGTTTAGTTAGTTTCCTTCACTTTCAAGATGTCATCATTAGTTTGTTTAATCAATAATTTGTAAGTATTTCTACCTTCTTATGTCAACGCAAAATAAATCTTTAACCGAATTTCTTCGTATTTCTCTTCTAGGCAAAGCGCCATCTCCCACATTTGGTAAGGATATAATACGAAGCATTACATATTTCTACTATTAAATTAGTTACGTTAGGCATTTTCAATGGTGGATCTAGGGTAAGGGGCCAAGGGGGCGTCGGTTTTGTTGGAAAAAATGCCCGGGGGGGGGGGGGGGTACTCCCCAAAATTTTTGGTGAAGGTGTGCGGCCCGCTACGTGAAACCCTTACCCTATTTCAGACCAAAATATGTGATTTTCCATACCCTATTTCAGACCTGACCCAAAAATCGATTCCCTATTTCAGACCTATAAAATAAGTACACGTATTTCATACATGACCTCAGCTAACTTGGAAGGGCTTCCATTTGCGTAAACATTTTCTAAAAACCATACCCAATTCCAGACCAGAGTGCAAAACATACCTTATTTCAGACCAAAATGATCAAAATCTATACCCTATTTAGGACCAAAACTTCTCAAAAACGATACCCTTTGGGGCCGCACATACCTAAATAGCTTAAATAAGGGAGTACCCCGGGGGAAAAATGTAAGCAAGAACAGAAAGAATAGCAAGAACAAAACAAAACCCTTGACACAGTCACAGTGGGAAACTACTCTCATGAAAAACAAAGTGATTTAGTTTCTAATGAAACTGTTGTGCTGCGTCGGCGGGCAAGTAAAACACTTAGTTGATTATTAACTCGAAGTTGATAAAGGTAAATTAACCGCCGTAGCGAATTTGGGAAAGCTGACGTTTCGAGCGTTAGCACTTTGTCGGAGCATGACGAACATCCATACTCTCATCGTGCAAATATTTGATTTTGTAGATATGGTGATATTGTTTATTTATCTGCTGTATCGGCGCATCCTCTTTCTCTTTTCTTTCTATAGATTGTAAAGACGAGCGTCCAGACTGTGGTCGCCTTACAGATATAACAGGAGGGGGAGATAAGTTAATAAAGTACTGCGCACAATGGAAGGAAGATCCTGCAGTGAAGCAATGCCCTAAAACGTGTGGAAATTGTGAGTATTTTTTAGGACAAAGTTTTTATGTATCTCTACACATGCCTTAGTGATTGTATGAAGGAAATTCGAGAGGAAATTGAATAGCAACGATAACGGAAATATAATAAACTAAAACGTTTTTGTAATTTGAAATGGTCTTGCAAAATAGCAAAATGTGTAATCGAATGAGAATTTAAGAGGGGTAAAATGGGAACTGGGATTGGCCTAATTTTGCACTTGGAAAATGGGATTCAAACACTGGGACTGGGATTTGTTCACTGGGACTGGGAATCACAAACACAAATTGGGAATGGGAAACATGTTTATACATTACACAGGGCATCAAGTTAACTCTCAATGAAATTTCTAAACTCATATTTATGGGTAAAAAATATTTTTGATTCAGAACAAGTTTTAAACAGAAACAGCGTACTTCATTCACTCAGAGCGTTTTTCTGTGTTACGAGTCAGCGATTTAGTTATACAGTGGTACAGCTGTGACTGAGCATGCACAAATGACCATCAGCTTTTTTTCTCTTTTTTAGCTAGAGTACCATATTTTTTCTATTAACTCCTTCCGGCGTTTAACCCTCGGACATATTTCCAAACTGGACATACCCCAACCATACAAGGAGGGGAGATTGATGGAACCCCCTTGGGTTTTCGTTATTATAAGACATATAGAAAGTATTATACCTTTAGTAGATAGCCCTATAAAGCTTGCTCTACAAGATAAGATAGTTATTTGTTGGTTATGACGTCATATGGCGTCATTAAATTCGCCATCTTGGATCCTCCATCTTGGATTTCACTATTTCCTCATGACATCAGAAAAAACCCATAAATCTATACAAAATTATTTCAAAACAATAATGGGTGTTTTTGTTAATGTTTTGCTAAATGTTGCACCTTATGTAAAATCAGCAGGAAAATGAGGGTATCAAAAATGATGGAAAATATTCGTATTTAATAAATTCCGGGCCGCGAATAAACGCAAGTTCAAATAAATGCCGGGTGTACAGGCATCTAGAAAATACGGTACGTCAGGATTCATGTGAGCATTCCTTTTATCCGTGATATTATGAACAAATATTATCTTGTGATTTTGGAGTGAACTGGGTATTTCTCAGCAAATAATTAATGTTTATCAATTCACGTCTGTTTCAGTCCTGTACAAATTTGTTTACCTAATCTCCTGCCGTTCATTGATAGTTCTAACCCTGGCCACATCTCTGTAACACTATTTTTCATGCACTGGGATTTTCTATGAATTTCACTGATGGGACTGGGATTTGGGCAGAAATTAGGCTGGGAAATGGGATTTGGACAAAAATTGGGCTGGGAAATGGGATTTGGACAAAAATTAGGCTGGGAAATGGGATTCATACCCCCCTTCAAGACCCTCATTTAACATTCACTTTCAAGATGTTCAAATGTCATCATTAGTTTGTTTAATCAATAATTTGTAAGTATTTCTACCTTCTTATGTCAACGCAAAATAAATCTTTAACCGAATTTCTTCGTATTTCTCTTCTAGGCAAAGCGCCATCTCCCACATTTGGTAAGGACATAATACGAAGCATTACATATTTCTACTATTAAAGTAGTTACGTTAGGCATTTTCAATGGTGGATCTAGGGTAAGGGGCCAAGGGGGGTCGGTTTTGTTGGAAAAATGTTGGTGAAGGTGTGCGGCCAGCTACTTGAAACCCTTACCCTATTTCAGACCAAAATATGTGATTTTCCATACCCTATTTCAGACCTGACCCAAAAATCGATACCCTAATTGGCCTAATTCAGACCTATCAGGATGGACCTGATAAAATTCATTAGCAAAACAACACCAATGTGGGTTCCATTGAAGAGTATCAGTTAGTGTGTTTGTTTCCTTAACAGCATGTAATCCCAATAGTACGTAAACTGAACCCAACGAAGCAACTGAAATTAACAGTAAAGGCCTGAAGCCACGATTGGCTTAATCTTGGTCTTGCTCGTGCATGATTGGTCAAAACGCCAGCATGTCTGTCTTGATTGGTTGCAGCATGCATATGTTGCACGAGCTTTTTTAAACCAATCATAGATCTCAGCAAAAACCCATAACAAAACAAACGCTTGACGCAGTCACAGTGGGAAACTACTCTCACAATAGGTCTAAAAACAAAGTGATTTAGTTTCTAATGAAACTGTTGTGCTGCGTCGGCGGGCAAGTGAAACACTTAGTTGATTATCAACTCGAAGTTGATAAAGGTAAATTAACCGCCGTAGCGAATTTGGGAAAGCTGACGTTTCGAGCGTTAGCACTTTGTCGGAGCATGACGAACATCCATACTCTCATCGTGCAAATATTTGATTTTGTAGATATGGTGATATTGTTTATTTATCTGCTGTATCGGCGCATCCTCTTTCTCTTTTCTTTTTATAGATTGTAAAGACGAGCGTCCAGACTGTGGTCGCCTTATAGATATAACAGGAGGGGGAGATAAGTTAAAGCAGTACTGCGCACAATGGAAGGAAGATTCTGCAGTGAAGCAATGCCCTAAAACGTGTGGAAATTGTGAGTATTTTTAGGACAAAGTTTTTATGTATCTCTACACATGCCGTAGTGATTGTATGAAGGAAATTCGAGAGGAAATTGAATAGCAACGATAACGGAAATATAATAAACTAAAACGTTTTTGTAATTTGAAATGGTCTTGCAAAATAGCAAAATGTGTAATCGAATGAGAATTGAACAGTTTAAAGGCAATGTAATGATTTCAAAAATGAGTAACTGATTCAGCCAAAAACAACACATTTCAGTTGGGGTACACACCCCACCCTAGAGTCCATTCAAATATTGTCGATTTGGTCTCATTTCAGACTTGTAGTCACATATCACTGAGCGCAATTAGGCATCCTTGAAGAATCCTTGTTCCTATTTTGTTTAATATTATCCCTGGTGTTCCTACATTAGTAAAGTATTAAGTTGAAGTGTAAAGGTCGGCGCGCACACACGAGGGGACAAGTCCCTGCAACAATTTCCTCGTAGTGTTTACACCAGGGGATTGGTTACAGGGACTTGCAGCAAGACTGTATCCCGGGGAAAAGTCCCATGCGCGTACACACGATAGGACATGTCGCAAGGACAGTCCGATTTGGTCCGTGATTGTTTTTTATTTTCTTATTTGGTCGCATGGGACTTGTCTCTCTCACGAACAGTACACACGAAGGGACAAGCATAATTTGAGGGGACATTTGTCCCTTCAATTTCAGTAAACCAGTTTGAATTCGTTGGAAAAGTCGCGGGGACAAAATTGTGTCCCTGACTGCCCTGACAAGATTTTCTGACGAAAATGGGGGGTAGTTCACAGGAAGGGATGTGTTGCAGGGACCTGTCCTTGTGTCCATTGCATCCTTTTAGACGAGAACCAGCTGTCTTGTATTCGGTTGCACGAAAGGATTTTGGCGGGTTCATCTCAATTGACATTGATTTTACTGTAATTAATATCTTGTAGGTGTCAAGCCTCCATCTCCACCTAGTGCTGAACCGGAAACAATTGCACCTGGAACCGAGCAACCGGAAACAATGGCGCCTGGGACCGAGCAACCTACCCAGAAACCCGCGAAACCCACTTCCGCGCCAAAACCAACTCAAACGTCTGGTGAAGCGCCTAAAGGTAAAAAATAAAAAAATAAATAAAAAGTTCAGTCAAGTTTAGTGGCAGATACAAAGTGGCTTCCAGTAGTACTGGGGCCCCGCGGCCGTTCGGGTCACACAAATTCTTTGTTTTCATCTGACGTCATCAAAATTCTAAAATCTAAACTGTTAATCCTACAAAGCTATTCTTTTTATATCTTCTAGACATGGAAATCATTATTCTCTATGCAAAGTTTGGTATCGATCCAGTGATTCCTTTTGGAAATAAAGCTATTTGAAATTTGTGAAGTCCCGGATGAACGTGTTAATGAACTGTCACAAAAAACGGATATTTTATATCATTTTTAAATTTTCAGACGTGATAATAATTTAGAAGTGGTGTCTAAACAGATTTGAAGTGAAAGCTAATGATATTGACGGTAGAATATACTCTAATTCTTGTGCAATTTTATGGCGGCCATGTTGGAGCCCCAGAGAAGGGCACCAAGATGGCGGCTGCATACTAAACACTGTAATTTTCTGAAAATTATTTTGACAATAACTCGGTTATAAAAAACGCTACAAAGCTATAATTTGGACAGAACGTTTCTTTCTGCCAGTTCTTTTACCTGTTAATTTTCTGATGTTGTTCATGCAAGCAAACAGATTTTGTAATGTTGATGAAAACCACCAATAGGTTGGGTCTCGCCTCCTGGGCCACCTCCCCCCACTACTGCGACTTTAAGGGGGGATTCTACCTGAATTTCAATGAAATTTTAAGAGGTTTAAAGAAGGGATAGAAGGAAAAAAAAAAAGAAGTTTGGAACACCAACAGACAGTTGATACCCACACGGGTGCTCTTGCGTGGTTATCAACTGTCGTCAATGTCAATCTACTAATTTTTAACTTCAAATTCTAATTTAAAACTACATTAAATCTTCAATATTTCTTATTTCCCTAAATTTTACAACTCCTTCGAGAAAAACTATTTCCTCCCCAAAATACCCCAAAATCACCCAAAAATTTACAAAACACCCCATAACATAGATTCATGGGATGAGCTAAGAGTTTTTGGATTGCTTGAAATGCGAATGAGATATTTCCATTAAACCCATGTTAAGTGGCGGAAAAATGGCATTCAGGTGGACTCCCGCCTTAAGGGCTAAGTTTAGTTAAACTAGAAATTCGTACAAAAACACAGACTAGGTTCATACGGTCTCGAATGTAAGTGGTGTCAAAGTCTTGCAACTCAGTTAAATCATAAAATTCGTGATTAAGCTGGTTTCTCATTAAAGTATATTTGCAGGCCAGTCTTTGCATTTAGTAATCGATGCTGTTATATTTCTAATCTGTTATTTGTTTTAAATGATGTTTTCCTCAGAAAGTATATCTTCTTGTTAAACTATTTGCCGCCAGGTTTTCACAGTGATTGCCTACTAGCACATAACGACTATCGCTCTTTTCACGGCGTCCCTCCTCTCAAGTGGTCAGCGGAGTTGCAGCGTGATGCGCAGGGCTGGGCCAATCATCTTGCTGCCACTGGCAAGTTTGAACACGATCCGACCGCGCGGCCCAAGGACCAGGGCGAGAACCTGTACTACCAGACATTTCCCAAGAAGCTGTGCGGCGTTGGAGAGAAAGGAGCAGACTGCATGACCTGCGGTGACATTGTGGATCCGTGGTATAACGAGGAGAAGGACTATAATTACGTAACGGGCGAAGCGAAGACCGTGGGCGCTGTTTATCTGCATTTCACCCAGATTGTTTGGAAAGCAAGCAAGGAGCTGGGAATGGCAATCGCTGTTGCAAACGACAGGCTGGTGGCGGTGGCTCGTTATTCACCCGTAGGAAATTTCATTGGAGAGTTCCAAGAAAACGTTCTTCGACCTGACCTGTAAGTTAACACAAAGTTTTTGATTAATTTTGGACATCTTTTTGACAACTTTTTGACGACTTTCGGATGGGTTCCGTTTGACCAATCAAAATCCAAGGAGTGTTGGAGGCGGAGTCGTGAAATTTGAATGGTTTTAGTTTCTAGTCTAGTTCAAATGTGGCGCCACTGAAACGGAACCCATCAAAGTTGTCAAAAATATGTATAAAATTAATCAAAAACTTTGTCGAGTGGCAACGGCGTCATCTTCACTGTAATAGCTCGTCACAGAAATGCATCTGTCAATCAACACACTAGTCTCAGTCGTGGTCTCGTACTGTTCTCATACGTGGCCAACGTCTAACTTCTCCTTACAGTCTATAGTAGACAAGTGATGAGAATACGGAAAATGATCGTAATGCATCAGTAAGAATTACTGCGCCTTTTAATTTAATTTTAGATGCATTTTGAATTTAAAAATTTAAAATTTTCCCGGGGGAGATTGCCCCCTGACCCCCCTAATTGGCTCACGCTTACACATTGGCCCCCTCCACCTCCTACCACCACCACCACTCTAAAAGCTGCGTGGGCCCTGGCTGGACCTAAGAGTGAAGAAGAAGAAGAAGAAGAAGAAGAAGAAGAAGAAGAAGAAAGAAGAAGAAGAAGAAGAAGAGGGAGGAAGACTTTTATATGATCCCACAAACACGGTCTGGTAGAGTGACTGGTAGACTTTCAACTGTCACTCTTCACTGAAGATACCCACTGTTTTGTTCTGGGTTTAGATTGTGGGGAAGCTGCGGGCGGGGAGGAGGGAGGAGGGAGGAGGAGTGAGTCTTGAAAAAATATTTACAGTTCATGGGGGGCAGGAAATGTTTTTCTTGGTATTGCTTAATTTTCCTCCGGCCTTCCCCCCCTAACCTATAATTAATGAACGGTCCCTAACCTTACGAAACTTCGTACGATTACCAAACAAGTCTTTCAGGTGTTGGTATTGATTTTCCACTTAGCTTAATATGAATTTGCCGTGGCCATTTTGGAGAAAGGTCTATTATGATTGACGGCAGCGTTAAAACACAATTATTAGTTGGGTTTTTTTACTTCAGAATTCACTTGTTATTGAAAGGTGAAGTAAATACCATAACTGACAACTGTCACTAAAATGTTTCTTTTATGTCATTTTTTTGCAGCCCCTGATGGAATGTTAGACGATGGAATCGAGATGGAAAGAGCTGCACGAATAGTTAATCCGGCATCTTTAATAGAAGCACATTAGAAACAGCCGGTTAGATATAGTCAAGGCTTATGCTCTCCTCAGTTTGATTATGATATAAGCTGTTTTTAGATCAACTGAATCAGTAGTGTGATGAGCGCTTTTCGATGAGCTTTATATGTAATTATGCTTTACTGAACTCTATACTTGGTTCATAAAATACTTGTTCTAACCAATCAGAGCGAAGGTGCTGTCTTTTCAGCCAATCAGGTACAATCAAAACACGAATTGTGATTGGCTTACAAAACGTTCCCGCGCTTGCAACGTGTTACGCCGGCGGCTGCGGTTTAATTTTTGCATCGATTTTTTCGCGGTTGGTTGGCGTTTTGTTTGCACGGTACTATTATCCACCGGATAAATCGCTATCCAGTGTATAAGTATTAACAAAACAAACTATCCACTGGATAGCGTTATACATCCCTTGAACAACCGGGCTCTGGTGTCTACTAGTAAGAAATCAGGCTGTTTAGGTTTTTAAATAAATTCTTTTTTTTCAAGGGTAAAACTACTTGCTGACCATCAGGGGCGGATCCAGGAATTTTTGATAGGGGGTATCCCAGGGATTTACTGAAAATGTGAAGTTGAGTGAAGGAGAATTTTTGGAAGCAGATGGCAGTAGTTATTACTAAAAAGCGCGGAGGGGGGTGTTTGGGGGCCTCCCCCAGAACAAATTGAGATTTCAGGCTCTGAACGTGCATTTTGGTGGATCCTGGAGATGGTTTTGCCCCCCCCACCCCCCCTCCCTGGATCCGCCACTGACCATGGTAAGAAAAATAATTTACTATAGGCGAAGCTTGTGGGCTCCATTTAGTAAACACGTATTATGCCTGTTGTGATGACTTCGTTCTAACAAATACAGTCCAGATCCCTGCTGTCAGCTGCTCCTGTTCTGTAGCCATGTGATTTTATTATTTGAACCCAACAAGAGGTCCTTTCTTGTCAGTTAAACTGACTTTTCCAAATATAGGTTCTTAATCTACTGGGTTTTTAGAGGCGGGGATTTTACTGTATGGTTTTTATAGGCTCACGACATTACAAAAGTGCTCTAACATCACAATCAATAGTACTATCAAGACAACGTTGTAAGTTCATTTTAATGAAACTCTGGATAATCAGTCTTAGACTACGAACAGTCCCTCTTTCGCTTTAAAGAGGTACTGCTCGTAGTCTAGGAAAATCTGAGTGTTATAAATGTTGTTAAAGCGTTGATGATCAGTATATGTCTTAAATACAATCAATAAACTGCCTCAAGGGAAAATTTCGCCTCAAAATATTTGCTATTGAGTTCGGACTAACTTAAAGTTACTGATTATATCTAGTCCCCTAGTACTGAAGCTCGTGAGCCACTCGAAACTTCTCCCCCAAACAAAAAAATCCTTAGATAGAATCCTGTACCATGTATTGTAAATATGACAACCCAAATGTGCTGTCGGATTTCGCCACTTTTTTTAACTTTCGTTACCTCCCAATTTACCCGTGTACGTCACAGATTCGGAAATCTAAGGACAAGTTTTCCTAGGCTCTATCTCGGTCTATAAAGCTGGGTAGAGAGGAGGGATTTTAATTTCCATACCTATCAAGAGTAGGGAGGGGTGTGTTTGCATGCGTACGGTATAGAGAGGTACTGGACTTGGTTCATTTTCGTTCACCATGGTGATTTCTAGAAAATTAAGTAACTATAAAGGCCCGAAAAAGCCGTACAGGAAGCCCTTAGAAATAAAATTCACTTTTACCAGATAGTCTCTAGTTGCAGCCTGCCGTTTGGGAGTCCGGTTGTCATCCTCCTTTCAACGAACGTGGTGTGGAGTAAGGATGGCGGGCTCAACCTCGTTCCAGGGCTTTTCCCTGTAACTTAATACAAGGAAAACGCCCTGGGAACGATGTTGTGGCGGGCTCACAAACTGGCGGTTGGAAATCGAATCCGGCAGACGATTCATTGATTACGAGATGACATTCTGCATTTTAAGCATAATACAAGGAAGAGCAGTTTTCCACTGGATTTCGAAATGTCTGTGCTTTATTTCGGTTTTGGATCGGTCAGGTTCAAATATCTGAAATATCGAGAGGCTCTGGAAACCGGAAGTCGTCACCCTTGCTTGACTGAGCGACCGCCCCGCGTGATCCGCAAAAACAGGGAAATATGGAAGGAGAAGGATTTGCAAGAAAGGTTACGTTGAACGATGGCAATAAAATGCCAATGTTTGGTCTGGGAGTTTTCGCTGCCAGCGGGGAAGAGACTCTAAGAGCGGCCAAGTTTGCTTTGAAGAGCGGATATCGACTGATTGATACTGCAGCTTACTATGAGTAAGTAGAATCGATTCTGTTTGAATGCATGAAATCCGGCATGAAATAGGCAGACTTTTACAATATGCTCAAATTAAAAGACTGAAACATCGACATAACAAGTTTCTTCCGTGTGTAAATTGTTTTTAAATGTTTATTATCGTATTAGCATTACTACGGCTTTCTATAAGTTGGTAGAAATCGACCTTTACGTGGTATACTCTTTTCATGATCAGATATCAACAGTGTAATGACTGGGACAGTTGCGTGACTGAAGATCCGTATATTTAAATTCACATGGGGCTTTAATTTCCTTGAAACTTTGCTCTCGAATATTGATCAGATCAAATTGCGGCTCCTTCCAACTTATAGACATCGATGACTATCGAGAAAACCTATGAAAACATTTAACAAGAGTGCAGTTCAAGCTATGTTATCTATGCGTATTCGTGATTTTTGCTTAGTCACTGTTCTACATGCAGAATGAGTAGGCACTTGGGTATATGCTAATTTGTAACTACATTTTAATTGATCATCGGAACTCACGCAGCTCAAAGAAGAAGTTACGACCTCGTAATCTGAAGTGTCAGCTGTCTCCTCAGTAGATGACGGCTGATGACACTTCAGACTAACGACCTTGCAGTAGTAAATTAAAAGAAAAAAAAATCGAAAAAGCCGTAGAGAAGTAGACAACAATAGAGCTGGAGAAAGACGTTATCAGTCGGTGACACAAGCTGAGTAGCTTGTGTGACTCTTCCAATAATAATATTGTCTGGCATTGTTTTGTAGACAGCAATAGATCCATACTTGTATGCGCATAGTGTTCCTCCTGGTTTCAGGCAATCTCGTTCCCAGAGTCCTCGTTACCTATCACCGGCTACAAGGACCTCTAGGAACCTCTAGGATAGAGCGTTCCGTCTGACATGCGCAGTAGAACCGGAAGTCCAAGAATCCCGTCATGGCGGATCTCTTTATCCAAGAGGTCCTGGTTGCCCGTTCCTGCCGCTGGATAAGGGTCACAAGGACTCTGGGAACGAGATTGGGTTTCATGGAGAACAAGGAGCATGCACAATAGCTAATAATTTCTGATTGCTCTACGTAGTGCATGCGCATGCCAGTTTCCTTCAACCCTCTTCTCAGTGCCACCGGAAGTAAAAAATCGAGAAGAGCGGTCGAGGGACTGGACCAGGTAAGTGTAAGTTTAATTCGGCAAGCCATTTGAATGAAATACAAGCCAGTTGAAGTACTTTGCTGCTTTGCTGCAGCAGTAAAACTAAGGTTAACATCCTGATCCTACAGTTTACAGTGTTGAAACAGTTGTAAGTTTTGAAACAGATACCCCTCGGGTATAAAAACAACAACATTTTGGTAACGACACGGGATGTTCGTTATATCCGAGTTACATGAACATCGAACATCGGATATAACGAACTAAATATATACCAGCGGAACAGAGCCGCGATAGCACCGTATCAAAATTAAGAAAATTGCTAGCTTATCTGTGGTGTGACAGGTTGTACGATTCAACGTTGCCGAGTGTAAATTTTATCTGACTTAATTAGGCCCAATTTATACGTCGCACTCCAGTCGCATTTCAGTCGCATCGAGGGCCTTGAAGTTCAAGGCCCAGAAAATTCGCCGAAATCGCTTTTAAAAATCAGCGCAATGCCCACACTGGTCTCCTTCGCAGTCGTTATTGCCCGTTCCGAAGTTCAAATGGAGACTGGGGACGAGTTTTTAAATTTAAATTTAATTAAAAATTGGAGCCCGTCACAAGAAAGATCACATTAAAATTAGTCAGTTTACCAAGTTTGAGGTTGTTTCGTTAGATTGCAACCATGTAGAAGGCTTTCAAAAATCAGAAACATTAGAGACTTTGTATGGATTTGGAGGACACCATCTCTGAGACATTTGTATGGGATTTGGGCGACCTTTGACAGCTCACAGCCTGGTTACTATGTAATGTAACATAACCAAACTTGGTGAACTTACTCATTTTCATGCGATCTTTCTGTGGTGATGGGATTAATTTATTAATATGACGTAATTTGAACAATAGCTAAACTAGTGCCCAGTGCCTTTTTGAACTTCGGAACGGGCAATTTGGCTCGTCACGCAACGCTCTCCTTCCCCACTAGTAGGGGAGGAGAGCGTTGCGTGACGAACCAAATAACGGCTGCAAAGGAGACTATGCCCAAAAATAGCAAAGTAGAAACGTTGCTTCCATGGTGGATTGCAACGTAGTCGAATCAAGTAGTACCAAGTGGTACTGCGGCTTGAATTACATTCGACGCGACTGAAATGCGACGTATAAATTGGGACTTAACTTACTTAATTTTGCCCAGAAATGAAGCTGAAGTTGGACAAGCAATCAAGGAATCTGGAATAAAACGAGAAGACATTTTTTTGGTGACCAAGCTTCGGACTGAAGGTCATGGATACGATGAATGTCTGCAGGATTTCAATACAAGTCTTACCAAGTAAGTTTGTTGGAAACTGCAGTAGACTAACTCTGTCATGGAGTGACTTTGTTACAGTTCCAGGTAAGGCATAACAAGGGCTGATGGAGAGCTGGGTCGAAGGGAGCGATCAGGAAGGGAACTGGACATGGTGCTCTACGTCCAACTGGTTAGCATAACCTACATTCGTCAGGGTCCCAAGATGGATCCCTGGAGTTTAAACGTTCTGATGCTTGGTAGGGGCCTGAAGTGATGGAGAACCTGGAGTCCTTTTCTGATACCTCATTGGTCAGTTTTAAGTCTCGATGTTTCCCGAGATGAATTCGAGGGATATTTTGTTATGCAGCAATAAGAAGTAAAACAAATCAATAAAAAGAGCAATCATTACATCCAACTAAACTTAAATATTGAAAACGTTTGACGTGCAAGTGCGTCTAAGTTTACGTTAGCCTGCGTTGCAGATGAACTTATAATAACCGGCGGTTAAGTTTATTTACAACACAGGCTAAGCCGTTACCTTGGCTGAACTTGTGCCGCAACATAAAATGAACCAGTTAAATAATCGAATTATCGAAAATCCTTTGCGCAACAAACTAATGTAAGCAACTGATGTCATTGCAGGCTTGATGTAAGCTATGTTGATTTGTTCCTCATCCACACTCCCAGAGGTGGAAAAAATGTCGATTCGTTCAAAGCCATGATGAAACTCAAGGAACAAGGGCTCATCAGGTAATATACTCTTTAAGAGTGTGCTTTGGCATCGGGCAAAAAGCACGTATAATGGGGGAGGGGGAGTGGGAGGAGGGGGGTTGGGGAGGTGGAGGGGAGGGGGAGGGGGAGGGGGGAGGGGTGAGGGGTGGGGAGGTTTGCGAGCCGTATTGGTAAAATGACACCGAGACTCACTGACCACACACAAACACAGCACATCTGTAACCTTCTTGGTTAGCTGTTAAACCTAGATTAGCGTAATCAACTTTGGAACAACCGGGTCCCTGCAGGGGAATTACAACCTTCTGCTATTACAGGGGAACAAGTACCAGTTGATGGAGAAATCCCGCCTCTGAGACGGGACTGAGCCCGCGGTTTCCCTCCCGAAAGTTGCTAAGCAACATGACGTATCCTTATTGCGCTATGCTGGCGCGATTGCTTTTGGAGTATTCGTGAGTGCTCTGTTAGTTTTTGATTGGATAAAAAGAATCGAAAACTCTTCGCTTGTTCCCCCGCCTGAGTAGGGACACGATAACGTGTAAAAAATAATTCATTACAACACCATAATTTGTTTTCCTTCCCTTGATCGCAGTCATTTTACATTTAAGGTCCATTGGTGTATCCAACTTTGGCGTGAATCACTCAAAGAGATGGAAAAGGCGGGGCTTCCTACTCCAGCTGTCAATCAAATTGAGCTGAATGCTTATTGGCGCTTGGAAGATATCGTGAAGTATTGTCAAGAGAAAGGAATTGCCGTAATGGGTTACGCTCCAATATTTCGTGGCAGGAAAAATGACGATCCCATTCTAGTTGAAATGGCCAGTAGGTAAGATGTTCGTTATATTACGTGACGTCACGTTCTATACCGGAACTCATTTCCCAAAGGAGAGAAATTTCATTTTTTAGCAACACCAATATGGCGCCGTGACGTCACGCTCTATAGGTCAACGAGAATTGACTGAGCCACTAAGCAACAAGGCGTACCCTGTTCGTCATTCGCAATCCGTCTTAATCTTCTCCATCCTCAACCATCCTTGTTCCTGTTTGGTTTATTATCACCTCTTTCTTGTTTTTCTACCTTAGTAAACTATTATTTTGAGGCTTTCTTCAATTTGAAGGTGATTTGCACTTCGCAAAAGTGACTGAAAATATCGTGACATAGCTCCTTTAACAATATCACGAGTGAATTTTTTCAAGGCTTTCTTTGTTTTCATAAACAAGGATAGGATTATCACAACACTGAAATACTCTCTCATCTAATACCTGGCAGGTACAAGAAAACAGTTCCACAGCTTCTTATTCGTTGGAGTTTTCAGAAGGGTTACATCACCATTCCCAAGTCAAGTAAACCGGAAAGGATTCTAGAAAACGGCGACATTTTTGACTTCACTATAAGTGATGAGGATATGAAAACGTTGGTAGGTTTAATTACACTAAAGGATTACAGTCCAACCTCCACTAACGATCACCTCTCTACAACGGCCAGGATTGTTCGTCCCCACCGTGCACTGATCCATACACTTTATTCTTATTAAAACCTCCCTACAACGGCCACCTCTCTACAACGGCCACCTCCCTACAACGGCCACCTCCCTACAAAGGCCACCTCTCTACAACGGCCACCTCCCTACAAAGGCCACCTCCCTACAACGGCCACCTCCCTACAAAGGCCACCTCTCTACAATGGCCACCTCCCTACAACGGCCACCTCCCTACAACGGCCACCTCCCTACAAAGGCCACCTCTCTACAATGGCCACCTCCCTACAAAGGCCACCTCCCTACAACGGCCACCTCCCTACAAAGGCCACCTCTCTACAACGGTCACCTCCCTACAAAGGCCACCTCTCTACAACGGCCACCTCCCTACAACGGCCTCCTCCCTACAACGGCCACCTCCCTACAAAGGCCACCTCTCTACAAAGGCCACCTCCCTACAAAGGCCACCTCCCTACAACGGCCACCTCCCTACAACGGCCACCTCCCTACAAAATACAAAGGCCACCTCTCTACAACGGCCACCTCCCTACAACGGCCACCTCCCTACAACGGCCACCTCCCTACAAAGGCCACCTCTCTACAAAGGCCACCTCCCTACAACGGCCACCTCCCTACAACGGCCACCTCCCTACAAAATACAAAGGCCACCTCTCTACAAAGGCCACCTCCCTACAAAGGCCACCTCCCTACAACGGCCACCTCCCTACAACGGCCACCTCCCTACAACGGCCACCTCCCTACAACGGCCACCTCCCTACAACGGCCACCTCCCTACAACGGCCACCTCCCTACAACGGCCACCTCCCTACAACGGCCACCTCCCTACAACGGCCACCTCTCTACAACGGCCACCTCCCTACAACGACCACCTCCCTACAACGGCCACCTCCCTACAACGGCCACCTCCCTACAACGGCCACCTCCCTACAACGGCCACCTCTCTACAACGGCCACCTCCCTACAACGGCCACCTCCCTACAACGGCCACCTCCCTACAACGGCCACCTCCCTACAACGGCCACCTCTCTACAACGGCCAGTTAATTCCGCCCCAACGTGAAGCAGAATTATCTGGTCGTTGTAGAGAGGTAATCAACTGTACTTCTCTCTTCCTGCGTTCAATTCTTCGCCGTTCGAGAGACGCCTGAGTCGATCTGAGAGTTAGACCCGAAAAATTTCATACTGAAGCTTGGGTATAAGGTAATCTTTGCAGGCACATGCATATTCTGGATATTCCATACTGTAGCCAACCTTGTTCCTAGGGTCTCTCTTCTTCCAGCCAAAAGCGAGAGAACTGGGAAGAAGAGAGACCCTGGGAACGAGGTTGTACTGTAGCTTCTTTCACGTACCCGACTACTCGCCATGTTAGAAATTATGGAGACCTCTCTTATGGAGACCAAAGGAAATTAATAACAGGAGTATCCAAGGAGACAATTGCCAAAATTGAAAAGATTTATGGATACAGTAAAACCCCGCGTATAAGAACCTAGATTTTTCCAAGTTAGCCTAAACAGGTTCTTATGTAAATGGTGCTCACCAGGAAATTAGGCTAAACAGGTTCTTAAATTCTAGGTTCTTATACGCGGGGTTTTACTGTATTCAATAGGCTGATTTAGCAATGACGATGGGGACTTCTCGGCGACGGCGCGCGCACCGACAAATGCTGCAAAAAACAGCAAAATGTCAGCAAAATGACAGCAAATATGTGGCGTTCTGGTCGCAACGTGAAAACCACCAAAATGGCGTCGTGAACTTGGCCACAGGACGGCAACGGGAGCACCGGAAGTCGAAATAAAGTTGGGTCCAGACTATTCCGCGCGCTTTCACGTCCTCAAGTGACGTCCCCGTCGTCATTGCTAAATCAGCCTAATGAGTGGGAGACGCGGTGGCCTAATGGTTAGCGCGTTGGACTCCGGACCGAGCGGTCTGGGTTCGAGCCCTAGCCTGGGTCTTTGTGTTGTGTTCTTGGGTAAGACACTTTACTCTCAGAGCGCCTCTCTCTATCCAGGAGTATAAATGGGTATCGGCGACAAAATGCTGGGGGATAACCTGCGATGGACTAGCATCCCATCCAGGGGGAGTAGCAATACTCCTAGTTGGCTTCATGCTACAGAAACCGGGATAAGCTCCGGCAGTGAGAGCCAATTTGGCCCCTAACGGCTGTACCTTACCTCAATGAGGAAACAACCGTGCAGGTAGCTGTAGATATCTAATTGTAGTTACCAGCCAGCACTTTTTGCACTTTTTGTAAGCAGGTTTTCCGGCAATTGTTATGGCACTGTCACCGTTTTCTTTTTTTGAAAAAAGAAAGACTATGCCTCATTGACCAACCTCGTTTCCAGGGTCTCTTTCTTCCCGAGTGAGCGGGAAGAAGAAAGATCCTGGAAACGAGGTTGCTCATTGACTTGACAAGCCTGTAAAGCCCGTTCCAAAGAGCGCCACGGTCATGGTTTAGGTTTGGCGCATGTGAAGGACAAACTACCATGTAACTGATTTGTATATTTTTTCTCATGACAGAATGCAATGCCGACAGAACAATGCTGTACACCATTAGCGAATATAACAGACTGCCCTTGGAAAGGATAGAAAACATTTAACAAGAAATTTTAATTGTGACAAGTCAGGCACAAATGAAATAAAATAAAGGAGACGTTTGCTGTGTTTTGCTACAATAGTGCGCTTATGTTGAATTGAAATTTTTATTCTAGTTACCAGCAGCTCGCTGGGCCATTTTGTGGCTATTGTGGCGCTTATTTCAAATGTTGGCCGATAAAAGGGGCGAAGGGGGCGCTTATTCGAGGATTTACGGTAGTTTTATCCATTACTGCTGAAGCAATATCAGCTGACTTACAATGTGAGCTTGGGGTGCCAGCTGTGGTTGGGGTGCCTTCGTCCGCCATTTTTTACGCCTCTCTATCATTAGCCTGCGTGGCAGGCGTATAAAGGGGAGGGAGGGGAGTTCGGCGCGCGCGAAGCGCGAGAGCACGCCTGCCACGCAGGCTACTCTATCATTGCCTCTTGTTTGACTGATTATTGGTAATACAAGCTTGAGAGCCACTTGCTGATTATTGGTAATTCTAGACAGTGTCTAGAGCGAGGACATGTTGAGCATCTAGTGTCAAAGCCCCGCTAGGTCAAATAAAGTCGAGAGGGAATGTAGGCTCGATTACCAGCCGCTGTTCGGGAAAATGAGCCCACGCTCATCCCCCGAAGGCACGGCTGGAGTCGGGGAGGAACGAAGACCGGACTCGAGAGAGCGGCGGAAATCGAGCCTAGAGGGAATGAAAAGGAGAACATTCCAGCAGAACCGGAAGTCGTCACGGTCGCGCAGGGAAAAATGGAAGGAGAAGGCATTGCAAGAAAAGTCACGTTGAACGATGGCAATAAAATGCCAATGTTTGGTCTGGGAGTGTACAAAGCCAGCGGGGAAGAGACTCTAAAAGCGGCCAAGTTTGCTTTGCTGAGCGGATATCGACTGATTGATACTGCAGCATTCTATCAGTAAGTAAAATCCATCTCTGCATGTATATGTATTAGCCGGCTTCAGGCAAAACGTCAAAAGACTTATAAAACATTGACATATAAAACAATTTACTCCGAGAGTAGAGATTTTATATGAATGTTTATTATCGTATGAGCGGTACTGCGGCTTTCTATAATTAATCACGTAGCTTTCAAATTTGCGGATCAGACGAAACGGCGGTTCCTTCCAAGTTATAAGTTAACTACAGTCGAACCTCCCACTATCGGCCACCTCTCCACAACGGCCAGGATTTTTCGTCCCAATCGTACGTCTATCCATACTTTTCACTCTTATTGAAACCTCACTGCAACGGGCCGCCACCTCTCTACAATGGCCAGTTAATTCCGCCCCAGGGGGGCCGTTGTAGAGAGGTTCAACTGTAGAGAGGTTGTTGTAGAGAGGTTCAACGAGAAAAACCTGTCAAATATGGTGGATAAGAACGATCTTTGAAGTGATTTTAAAATCTCTTAGTGCATGCTCTTAATTACGTTTGTAAAGTGATTTGCCCGGTCTTCATTTCTTCTAAACAAAAACTCTACTTTTATAACACTTTTGTAACAGTGGAACATGTATGGTAATTGCCTTCTATTGATGTTTAGCCAATTAGAATGCGAGTTTCTGGGATAAGTGGCTTGGTTATGCTAATAACAGTAGGAAAATTTTCATTGATATGCTGCACCTCTGTGGCACACGCGGAGATACTAAGATATAGGGCGAAAATAATTTCCGCGCATGCGAAGAAGCGCAGCATTAATATAAGTCTCCGTCGCTGAGGGGAGGAGGGTGGGGAAAAAAAGGAGCCTAAACCGAAACACTCGGGGCATGAACGCACAACTGAACAACAACAAGTCGGGAGAGCTAGTCGGGAGGGCGTATAAATACTATGCTAATTACCCCAAGGTATTACGAAGGCCTCCCGAGGGAAAAGGTGTTAATTCATGTAACGCGCGATGCCATTTCGGCGCAAACATATCAATGAAAATAGTTGCCTTTTGCGACGAAACGAATTTTAATACTGTGGAACATTTCTTATTCGCGTTTTCGAGCCGTAAAATATACTTGATCAAGTTTTTAGAAGACATAGAACCATACTTGTATGCTTTTGTAATAATAAAATTTGTAATAATGCTTTTTTGTTTTTTATATTAACGATCAAGCCATACGTCTCCTTCGTATAAACCGTTTTATTATACGACATAGCATTTTAGAGTGCGAATACGCACCAAAACGTGTGCGAATATGAGACCGTATTACTCGGGTCATAGTCCCCCTGACCGCGCGCTACAGAAAACACTGTTAAAAGCCTATATTTTAGGAAAGCTATTACACCTAACTGCAATAACGTTGTCATAGAAAAAAGAAAAATGAAAAAAGCAAATATGAATTAATTAGGCATACAAACTACATTCTCGGATTTTATGTCGAAGAAACGGCCTCAAAACGCCTCAAAATACTGGTAAATCTTCAATTTATCTTAATTACACGATTAATATACAGCTATAAACGTGTGAGTTCCCTGAGAATGCTGCAGGTTATGATGATTAAGCTAATTAATTCCTATTTGGCTTTTTCATTTTTTCTTTTTTATATGACAACGTTATTGCAATTAGGTGTATGTCGTATAACAAACAATTTATTTAAAATATATATATATATTTGACTGCGGGCTCAACTGTAATAACTGCTATTAGCCATAAACCTGTTTGTTTTTTACCCTTCCGACCGATATTTTGCTCAAATCCTTTAATAAACTAAAAGGCGAAAAATTGGCAGAAATAGCTAGCGGTCAGTCGGAGAGGGTCTGCCATCACCTACAACATACCATTTGTAATTTATTTTTGCCAGAAATGAAGCGGAAGTCGGACAAGCAATCAAGGAATCAGGAATAAAACGAGAAGACATTTTTGTGGTGACCAAGCTTCAGAAATTAGGTCACGGATATGATGAGTGTCTACAGGTTTTCAATACAAGTCTTAACAAGTAAGTCCAGAGGTGCTGGAGGGGGGGCGGGGAGGGGTTTTGGCAAAGTAACGATCGGTGGCGTAACGGGACTGAGCCCGCGGTGTTCGTCCCCGAATTTGCTAAGCAACATGACATATTTGCTGGCGCTTCGGAGTACTCGTGAGTGCTCGCGCTAGTTTCTGATTGGATAAAAAGATTCGGAAACTCTTCGAGCGCTTCAACTAAGATTTGCCAAAAACAGCACTTGTTTCCCGGCCCCGACTGTCTAGAAAGAGGAGGCATAGCGGAAGATGGGAGAAAAGGGGGCGGGGAGAGCAAGCCCCTGTGTCCCTGTGCCCGTCACCTAGTTGTTTACTAGTGGCATCAGGGCCGTAGCTAGAATTTTTTGAATGGGGGGGGGGGGGGGGCAATGAAGCGAGTGCCGAAGGCGCGAGCCGCTAGGGGGGTCTGGGGGCATGCCCCCTCATAAATTTTGAAATCTAGAGGCTCGGGAAATGCTATTTTCAGAATTCTCCATGAGATATTTTGTCAAAAAATCAATCTCGATAAAGTGTAAAATGACAGGTATTTTTAGTGCTTACAGCAATATTTCCGAGGTTTTGTTAAACTTGATACATACCGTATATCGGCCTTAGTACACTAAACATTTTATTAGTCTATTTCGTGTGTAAAAGATGTCTCCAGTTGGATTTCCGCTCCAAAATAATTTCTCAATCAATCGTAAATGTTCAAGTTAGTATGGTACCGGACAGTCAAAAATATAACTACTTACTTAGTTACCTAAGAAGTAAGAAGTTCCGCCTCTTCGTTCCCCATCATCTTGATTTAATATGCCGAAAAAAAATCTGGGGAGAGTACCAAGCCTTTGAAATGTTCAATCTTGTTTTGAAAGACCCTCGGCATATATTTTTATCAAGAAGGCGGCTGTTTGAACGCGAAAAAAACATACGCAATTTTCGTTTTTCAGAAAGCATTACCCATTCTTGGGGGGGCTACGGCCCTTGGCATGCCTTGGTGCCATGAAACAGCTTATGTATGCAAGACGTCATTGTCGAGTTATCGAAAATCGTTTGAGTAACAAATCATTTCATTACAGACTTGATGTAGGCTATGTTGATTTATACCTTATCCATCATCCTAAGCCTGGAAGAAATGTTGATTCGTTCAAAGCCATGATGAAACTCAAGGAACAAGGGCTCATAAGGTAACACTACACTTAGTTTGTAAGCTCCAGTAGAGATGGGGGGGGGGGGGCACCTTGGGAATTACGTGTATTGGAAGTACGTTTTCAGTTCGTCTGCACAATCGCGCATGGGAGGAACGTCTCGTGGTAGAATCGCCGGAAGAACGTTTCGAGACTTAAAAGTAGGATTAGGTGGCTGGCTGTCTTCATGTGTTTCAGTTTAATTATTGGCAAAGGGAAACGTACTAAGGTAGTTTGCTAGTTAATCCAACTGCTAAATTTTGTCACTGAAGCTCCAAAGCCTTCTTGAAACACACCTTCAGAGTCTTCTGGCGATTAAATCCAAGACGGCGTCGACACGAACATTAAGACGAGAGCACTGGCTTCCAGACCTCTTGATTCAGCTATAGTCCATTGCATCACGTTTCCTATTCATGTGCCACTTGCCCCTTTATAATTTTGAGGAGGGGGACAGCGGGTCTCAACGTCCCGCTTCCCGTACTCCCGGTTCCCGCCCCTTCCTTGGTAGCTCCCGCCTGTAGTGTACTTAACTGAAAGTCAATTGTTCCAGTGTTGGTTATCACGTGACTGAAAATATTATGGTATGTAATAAGAAGCAATCGAGCATGTGGTGCCGCCACTTTGCGCTTTTCCTATTGCAAAAAATTACGCAATGTTGCTAATGTTTTACCTATTTCTCCCACCTCTCACCACCTCGGGAATCCCGCTTTCACCCACCTCATTTCCCGCCTCCTGCAGTCCTGCATACTTCATGACAATCCTGATACAATTTTCTTCTTAGATGTGCGGCAAGTTAAACTGAGTTCTTTATAGTTCCTGAAAAGCACTGCGAAATTGAGTTCAATCGTGAAAATGAATCAATTAATCGCGTGGTTTTCTCTCGAGCTCGCTATGATATGTAATTGTGTACGCCGTTGAAAATGTTATCCGTGCTTGTTCAGTTTAAATTGAACGTATTTAATCATTTTAAACCCTAAAAATTTAATTAACTTTAAGGTCCATTGGCGTATCCAACTTTGGCGTGAATCACCTCAAAGAGATGGAAAAGGCGGGGCTTCCTACTCCAGCTGTCAATCAAATTGAGCTGAATGCTTATTGGCGCTTGGAAGATATCGTGAAGTATTGTCAAGAGAAAGGAATTGCCGTAATGGGTTACGCTCCAATATTTCGTGGCCAGAAAAATGACGATCCCATTCTAGTTGAAATGGCCAGTAGGTAAGATTAACTAAATTGTGTAACTTAAAATTAATAGTAAAGATGATTTTAACAAGAATAATAAAATCTTGGGCTGTTATTTTGTCAGCCAAAAAAACGTCTTAAACAGCCCGGAATGACAAAATAACAGCACACATGACTCAATTGACATATATTTTAAACTTTATTGAATAATACAGATCAAGTTGACTCTTAAATCTAAACTTGTGAACCAAATCTCAACCGTCACAGTAAGTCTGTAGTTCGTGACCTCAATAATGTAAACACTGACCACTCAAACATAGGATGGTCCGCCTGTGTTATAACAGGGGCACCCACCACGGATCGTTTCGTGGAATATCTGTTCGGAAGGCTATAATCGCCTCGGATATTCGGTTTTAGGGAAATGTCATCTCAAACTTTCGTAAATATGGGAAAATTAATGCCTTTTGTTTTCGGAGAGATAAAAATGTCGTTTTTGGGTACAAAAGCAGGTCAGCTAGAATTTTTCGGAAAGGCAAATTCAGCTCGTAAAATTCGGGTAATAAGAGTTCAATCCTAAAAATTTTCTGATGTTTGAAAGTTTCAGCTAACGTATCCGAAAAGAAACATTTTTCTTAGCGATTAAAAAAAAAAATAAGCCATTAAACTGCACAAAAGCACAATTATAACGTAAAAACAAAAACGTTCCCGACACCTACAAGAAAAGTTTGTCGTTGGGTGCCCCTGTTATAACATCTAATTTACCATCAACTCCATAATAATTTCAAAACAGTGAATAGTTTTGCACATTTTTGGTGTTGGTTCTATCCTCTCATCCAAGGTAAGCATTGTCAAAACTGTAATACTTTTCTTCCAAACCGGCGTTGCAGGTACAAGAAAACAGTTCCACAGCTTCTTATTCGTTGGAGTTTTCAGAAGGGTTACATCACCATTCCCAAGTCAAGTAAACCGGAAAGGATTCTAGAGAACGCCGACATTTTTAACTTCACTATAAGTGATGAGGATATGAAAGCTCTGGTAGGTTTTATTACACTTATTAAAAGCCCCGGGCCAAACGAGGATGAGAGATGCCCAGAGACGAGTGAGAGTTTGCACTCTGGCGGAGATCAAACTCACTCACTCTCGTATAGCCCGAAACTCTCATGCACTTTTGAATTTGAATTTAGATACCTAAGATCGAGGGCCACTAGTTTATCAGTGTTTACTGTTATGTGTTTACCCTCGCAAAATAAAGTTGCTTACTTACTTACTTAGTGTACTAAGAGAACTTAGTACACTACAGTGGCAGATTCGACCGTAGGTCGAAATTCGTTCTAAACAGCCTCCGGAAGCGACTTTTCGAAAGAAAAGTGAAAATTATTTTCGATCGAATTTCAGCTCCATACAAACTCTTATAATACGCTTTGGTGACCTGTGCTCTCTCCAGTGAACCTTCTGAAAGTCGCCGAGAGGCCCGAAGTGATATATAGTCGATGAGAGCCACCTCTCTCATCCTGGCCTGGGCTTAAAATGATTATGGCACATGTTACTTTAGTCTAGGCACTATACACGCAGAAATGTGAAAAGATTGTGTTCCTCACTGACCCCACGGAATAAATATTACACCTGATCCGGCCTGCTCGCATATTCTTTGGAGCTACTATTTGCTCATCCGATATGTTAGATGTTATGGAGACTTCATTTATGGAATTATAAAACAAGCATTCGAATTGTTCACGAATGAGCTGTCATTGACTTCTCTCTGTGCTTTTGAGGGCCATTTCAAACTTCTTAGTGCTTTGCCGGCCGAAATTGATTTATTTGTTTATTTTTTCTCATGACAGAATGCAATGCCAACAGAGCAATGCTATACACCATTAGTGAATATAACAGACTGCCCTTGGAAAGGATAGAAGCTAAGCCAGTTGAATCTCCAAGGTAGCTGACCACCAGTGACTGGCCTGTTTATATCGGCTTCTCTCAGTGCTTTATATTGGGGACATTTAATTTCGTCGTTGTAGGGAAAATTAAGACACTCAGATTCTGCCTTCCGAAAAAAAAAAATTATTATAGAGCGGTTTTCAATTGAGTGTCGTGAAACCAAAACCAAAGCAATTACAATGACCAATCACAACAAACGTATTTAAACAACACAATGAACCAATGAGAACTCGAAGAAAATACACTTAACCGGCGCCAAGCGCGGGAAAATGAGTGTGACCAAGTAGTGATTGGTTTTGCATCTGATTGGTCGAGAAGGTGGCGCGGGTTTTTTAAACCAATCCGGCATAGAGCGTAGCCTCAAAATCAAAGCAAATTCCGCGATTGTGTGGTTCCAGAAAATATCCATACCCCCCCCCCCCCCACGGAAGACATTTGGTTTTCACCCCCCCACCCCTCAGGAATTTCCGTTCCAAGGGGGTCTTTGATGACCCCCCTCCCCCCAGGAATTTCCAGTATTTTTAAACATGGATCCCTCCCCCCCTCGGAAATTCCAAAAGGTTTTGTACCTAAAAAATGAAGACTCAGTTACGCAAAATATACGTTACAATCCGATCGCTTTCATCAACACGCAACGGCTAACAGAGTTTACAGAAAGAACAAACAATGAACGTGAATCACAAATTTAATCCAAAGAAATAAAGAATATCTTTCTTTCCAATCAAAAATTTAACTTACTTGTCTTGAAGTCTGATTATGTTTTTGTTTTCAAGACACTTTGCCATTGTTTAGCGCTTGCACGACGAAGGAAAATTCGAAAATCGTTCGTGTTCGTAACAAAGCTGAGCAACCTGGCTTTTCCAAGAAACAAGGTCGGCATTAAATAACATCGGGTGAAACCTGATTTCTGCGCCCGCGAGAATGAGCAAACCCCACACAACCATTGTTTTCACTGCGACCGCTGGGCAGAAATCAGCTTCACACGATGTTATCTAATGCCGACCAAGAAACAATGGCCAGGGGACTGGGAAGGAGTTTTGGTCGGCCATTTTGATTCTGTTCGGTTCAGTTCGTGCTTGCAACTTCAAGAGACATTTTTTCTCATTTAGAGAGGCGGTAAACTCAGAAAATAAAAGATACATGAAAGAACAAGATGTTTGGGTTTATTTCAATGGCCAGAATGTTTGATTTGGCTTGGTTTCATTCCTCGAAAATAGAGACAAAGTACGTAAGCTTAAGTATTTCTTACGAATTTGTTGTGTTTGTTCAGAAGGGAACCCTCTGGAAAACAAGCTCTGCGTGAACCCCCCTCTCCTTCGGAATTCCTGGGCCGTTAACCCCCCCACCCCCTCGGAATTTCCAGTTGTCTTCCGTGGGGGGGTATGGATATTTTCTGGAACCACACATTACATTCGACAGTCAATTGAAAACCGCACTATGCATGCCAACAGAGCAACGTTGTACAAAGTCAGCGAAGGTGATGGACTGCCTTGGAAAGGATAGAAGCTTCAATATTTACAAGAACTGTTCACGTAAAAAGCCTGACTGCTTAGTTACTGAAATCAAACAAAAGGTGACATTTACACCCGTGGGGGGAGGGGGGGGACTCCCATATAAAAGTGACGGGGGTGATCGTCGGAAACTTTGAAAAGAACCCCTAAAAGGTACCAGAGTCTCGCTTTCTGGGTGTGGCTCAAATTAATTTTTACCCCTAAGAGGTACCAATTCTATTTCCGGCTTCAGAATCCTAAAAGGTACCGGCATACCTCTAAACAAACAAACAAACAACAACAACTTTATTTTACCCCACAGGCTACTAAAAGTATTTACAACAATTGAACAGAAAATAATAATAGGGGTACTGGCTACCCGAAATAACCTTGAAGTTAAAAATGCCAGGCAGCCAGTTAATATAAATATATAATTTACATGTTGAGGTCGGGCACACAAAACAAACAAAGACACACACGCACACCCGCAAAAACGGTGGTCATTTTAGATTTCAACACCCTAAGTGGTACCAAACCACAAATTTGTACCCCTAAAAGGTACGACGATCACCCCCGTCACCCCCATCCAAGAGGTATTTGGATATAATTACAAATCGACTATTGAGAGACTCCTTCACAGGCGACTGGCATGACTAGATACTTCATGTTAGCCTTTCCATGGTGCGTCGGCTATGACCTTCCAAGAGCAATTATCGGTGGGTACATTATCCTGCAACGTGTAGAAATGAAGTTATTGTCAACATATGTAAGTCAAAGGATTAGCTAAGGATTTGTGATCAGGACTCTAAAAGCTGTAAGCCAAACCCCTCATCCAGCCATTGTGCCGAGAATAAAAGTAGTCTAAACCTTTGCATCTGCAATTTGTAACTATTTGTCAATTTATGTACCCAATAAATGTTGTCAAAAAATATACTTCAAAGGCTCGTTGATCAATTTCACATAAAAGAGTTCTCTGCGTCTCTGACAACATGACATGTCAGGGGCACACAACGACAAAAATTTCCCTGTAGGTGTCGGAACGTCGTTTTTACTAGCCTGCGAGCCCCCCACCCCCCAAAAAACGTTAAACGTTAAACGTTCGGATACGTTTGCTGAACTTTCAAACTTCAGAAAATTTTAGGGATTGAAATATATGTATTACTAACTGAAATTGCCTTTCCGAAAATCCTAGCTGACCCTTTTTTGTACCCAAAACGACATTTTTAAGAAAGTTTGAGATGACATTTCCCTAACCGAATATCTGAGGCGCGACTATAGGCCTTCTGAGCAGATATTCCACCGAAACGATCCCTTGGCTGCCCTTGAATTGACATGTACATGTACACTGAGCTATAGGCAAATGTACGCAGGTAAAAACTGGCTCACACTGCCGCAGCTTATCCGGCGGTTTCCATAGCATGAAACTGACTAGGACTATTGCTACTCCCCCTGGGTGGGATGCTTAGTACAACACCAGATTACCTCCCAGCATTTTGTCAGGTTGCTCTAACAGTTTGCCGGTACCCATTTATACTCGTGGTTACCCAGGAACACAACACAATGACCCCTACCATGCAGCGCTCCCACAGTGACAACATGTACCTACCAAAATTGCCATATCCTCTTTACTGATGGTGAAGTCAAAAATGTCTGCATTTTCTAGAATTCTTTCTGGTTTACTTGACTTGGGAATGGTTATGTAATGCTTCTGTACACTCCAATGAATAAGAAGCTGTGGAACTGTTTTCTTGTACCTAAAAGGGTCAATGAGAAAGGCAATAAAAAAATCACAATCAACAGTAGCAAATGGGAGATTCCTTGCTTCACGCAAATAGGAGATGTCTGCACGCAGGCTACATATTAAATTTTATTGACTCAAGTTTTGACTCTGGGAGTGAAAGGGTTTTAATTGTAGGTAATAAAAGTCAGACATTTATCAACTACAAAATTATATTAGCCCTGGACACTTTCTTATACTCACCTAATAGCCATTTCAACTAATACAGGATCGTCATTTTTCTGGCCACGGAACAGTGGACAGTAACCCATTGGTACAATTCCTTTTTCACTACAATAGTTCACAATGTCATCTAATTGCCAATAAGGATCGATTGAGCTCAATTTGATTGACAGCTGGTGTTGGAAGCCCTGCTTTTTCCATCTCTTTGAGGTGATTCACAACAAAGTTGGACACTCCAGCAGACCTTTAAATGAAACAGAATATATATTTTATATACTGGAATAATAAGATCGAGTCTCGCTGAACCTTGCGAAGGTAGGGGTTGGGTGAATTTTTTGGAGGGGAGGGCAGAGGTTTTCAGTTATGCTGACAGTCTGAGCGTACAATACAGTTGAAGCTCTGCTAATGGACACATCCCGTAGGTAGACACCTCTCGAAAGTGGACACCCGGCCTGGTCATGTACCCAGCTACATACAAACACTACAATTTTAACCTCCCATAAGCGGACACTTTTTCTGGTCCCGAGGGTGTCCACTTATGGGAGGTTCGACTGTATATGATTTTCACTGGCTGGTGAATTATGTTTAAATAACAGTATAACATTAAACATAGCCAAAAGTTGTGCAATGCAGACAACTGAGGAAATGCCCCTATCTTGTTTATCCAATTCTTAGAAGAAATAATCACTCTGTCTGACAATATTTTTTATCTGGCGATTTTAAAAGTAAATTAACTTGATTCAGAATCACTTAAATGGCAGTTATATAGCAATGACCATACCCTACATGTACAAGTCAGGCACCTGACACCAGGGAAAGATGTTGACCATTACAACAAATTCTCCTTAAAAACTATACATAATGAATAGAGAGAAGCAAGGAGATTTATTTTGCTGATCTCAGTCCACGGTTACCAAATCAGCTGAACGCTGTCCCAGATACAACAAGGGTACTTTTAAAAAGCATTTGTATGTTAACGAATGGTTTTGACTTTCCTTTTGTGAGTCATATGACAACACGGTAGTATTATATTTAAAAGTTACTATATACTTAGTCTACTGCCATGTTCTGTTTTGACTCACAAAGAGTTCAAAAGTGACATTGAAAAGTGATCAACATCTAATTTCTTCTGACTAAAAATTTAAGGTGGCTCTGAATCCCAAATATGTTTGACATTTTCATTTTAAAATTAACTGAATGATATAGGGTGGTAGTATTGATCCATCAAAGCACAAGTAAACCGTTACAAGCCGCAGCCACTTTAGAAGTCCATCACAGTCGATGATCACCTTAAAACTCCTTGTTCCTTGAGCTTCAGCATGGCCTTATATGAATCAACATTCCCTCCAGGGGTAGGTGAGTGAATAAGAAACAGGTCAATGTAGCCAGTATCAAGTCTGTAAAAAGAAAGAAACACCAGATGATACACCACAGGCAGCCCAAGCTCATATTTTAAGGAAATTATTATTTAATATTAATCATGATTTATCATTATGTAAATTGGAGTGACTCTCAGTATGAAGTATGTGGTGTTATGTTACAATGTTTACTGTTGAGAATGGAAAATTTTCAAAATAACCACAGGCGGCTCAAGCTACGTTGTGAGTCAGCTAGTACACTGAAACCCTGATTTAACGAACCTCGATTTAACGAAGTCCCCGATTTAACGCACAAATTTATTCAGCCCAGCCATAATTACAATAAAATGTATGGAAAAGAACCCCGATTTAACGAACCCCGATTTAACGAAATACCCGATATAACGAACACAATCTAGAAGCCCGAATGTAAAATCTACCTCGATATAACGAATAAATGTCATCACGCCACAGAAGATGAATAATCGACTACAGAAAATATTTTAATTCTCTAAGAAAGTTGTCAGTAGTCTATTACAGTCATACATGTTGCTAAAAATAGTACTGTTGTGGCCATCTAATCGGCTTTATCTTCTTTGTCTTTAATTAATAATTATTTATAAATCTCTTTATCCCCCGGCCCTGTAAATATCACTCCTCTAGGATTGATCGGAAAAAAATCACAAAAAAATTGCGTTACTTCCTCTTGCCACCAAATTTGGCCACCAAATTTTCCTGCGCCTGCACTCACTTCACTCAGCGGATTCTCCCCACCGAAACTCCCTATGAGCCTCTGCGGAGGAGAGAGGCTTATCCCAGTTTCCGTAGCACGAAACCGACTAGTATGGCTTTTGAACATTTTGGTCACAAATTGGGTATGTTGTGTCTGCTTGTCTGAAATAGGATTTTTGACATTTTGGCCTGAAAGAACCAGGGGAATAGACCATTTTACAGTTCTGTGAAATGTAACCAAGCCTCTGCATGAAAGCGAGGTTAAGGGTGACCATGAGATGATAAAGTCTAAAGATCAGAAACTAGTTTACATAAGAACAGAATAATTTACATTTGAAAAGAAGGAAGGTTTGTATCACAACAAAGTCGGATTCTAAGCATACAACTGTAAAATGGACTATTGTTATATATGGTTAGGACTGAAATTAGGTTAAGTTAAAATCGCATATTCTGATCTGATTCGTTATTTTCTTCTTATATTATTTATATATTTAAACTCAGTCATAACCAGTGATCAACATCTTATTTCTCCTTGTAAAAATCGCCTTGATTTCCATGTGATGTCAGACTGTTACTTACACTTCTATTCATTTGTGATACTACAGGAATCGTTCTTTGGCCCAGTTATCTGAACTCTTACCCATAAAAGCTGCAGTATCCATTTTGCAAAGCAAACTTGACCGCTTTTCTGCAATCGTCCCCAAAGGCCTTGTACACGCCGAGACCGAACAATGGCATTTTACGGCCATCGTTTAACGTTACTTTTGCTTGAATACCTTCTCCTTCTATATTCACTGTTGCTAACCTCGTTTAGGCTCGGAATCCCGTTTTAAAAATGCAGTGGTGGCAGCCTCCTCCTCAGGCACTTCGCATTTGTTTTTTGCGATTGGACGAGCGACTGGGCACGAGCCCGAAGCGCGAGGGACCATACCTTTTAAGGGAGCTGAAAAAATGAACCCGAGAGAGACGTCTGGGTACGAGGTAGCAGTGGTGGTATTAAATTTCGGAGAGGCAATTTCATTTTTCACGGGACTTGGGGCAGTCCGCTGACATAACCAAATTTTCTCTGGGATCGAGCGGGCGCGGGCGAGCATGTGCAGAAATTTAGCAAGATTATAAGGCACTGACTGGAAATGTGAACATTTTGGAAACCCTGAAAATTTAAGGTTAAGATTCATACTACAGGTACATTGTTTTATGTTCTGTTATATGTTAACTCTCAATTTCAGTTTCGTAATTTTTTTTTAATTTTTCTTTTTTTTGTCATTTTTTTGGCAGAATGTTGAAAATGCCCCACGGTGGGGTCAGCTTATATGCACAAAATCCCCACAGTGGGGCTTGGACAAGTTCAAAATTTTATTTTCTTGTGAGGATCGGGGAATTCCAAGCAGAACTATTAATGATGGACACTATAATTGTTCACAAATACATAGCCCTTTATTTATACCTGTAATCATTGTCATGGTTTTTGGAACATTTTTTTTTAAAATTACAACTGTAACGCACCTCAGGAGAGCAACGAAACCCAACAAATATAATAAATACAACAACTTATTTTAATAGTCGGAACTTCATGCTCATATTTCAATGTTTAACTACCTATGATAAGACAGCTTTGTAGTCAGTATAAAGTGCACTCGCAATCTCAATTCAACATTTTAATTACGAAATCCGTATCTTGTTCCCGCAAAGGTGTTGAAGTTAATGTTGGAGCTTCGTTCCGCCATCTTTGGTTTGCACGTGGAAAGCAACGGTGCAAATTTTTGGGCATGTGGGGTGGGGGTGTGGCTCCGGTACACTTGAAAAGTGCGGGACTCAAACGAGGTTTAATATCAACTCAATTTTTATATTTTTCTATCGGGGGCAATCAGGAAATTTTAAATAAACAGCAAAGCATGTACGTTTTTTAAAATCCGAAATATCACGTTGCCTTTGACAATGCCCCACCCCGGGCTGACCGGTTATAGCAAATACCCCACCCCAGGGATGGAAAAGTTGTAAAATGCCCGACAAATGCCCGGGGGGGGGGGGGGCATGGTCGGGCTTGGAATTGACGGAGCCAT